>OY740807.1:27114851-27735635 GCA_963514005.1 Raja brachyura
CTACACTCTTTTGTTAAGCAAAACAGGTTCCTATTCTCATAATATTATTCTCCTCACCTTTTTTTCACGCTCCGTGGCTGCAGAGAATACAATCCCAGTTATCAAATCTTTCTTCAAAGTGAAAGAAAAATTCCAGCTCTGCCAATATGTTCATAAATCGCCCCTGGATCCTCTCCAGAGCAATTGCACCCTTTCTACAGTGCGTCATAGTCTTACAGCATGGAAACAGGCCCTTCATCCCAACATGTCCATGCAGATCAAGATGCCCCATCTAAACTAGTCTGCATTTGGCCCATATCCCTTTAAACCTTGTGTGTAAGAGTGCGTGTGAGAGTGTGTGTCAGTGAAGCGGCGACAACATTCGGAGTGAGCGGAGACTTGGCGATGTCCGGGAAGCATTTCCCTCTCTCGCCCCTTCCCCGGAAATGCGGGCAGTCCAGGTGCTCTGTGTCCAGCTGGGGTCTGAGGAAGGTGAGGGACAGTGACCCGGGGTCAGGCATCGGAGCGGAGCCTTAGCCCAAGATTCATCCCCGCAGCTCCGGAGGCGGCACCAACGCCCCCTCTCACCCGGTCCGCTCCTGGCTCTGGGCCGGGGTTAAAACTCCATGCGGTGTGGACAGAGCGGCCGCCAGAGGTGAGGGAGGGAGGGGGGGGGGGGGGCGGTGCTGGACCACCACTGTGTCTCGCCTATCACACCATCTCCACGGGAATGTGAATGCGGGTGAGGCAGCATCTATGGAGCGGTAGACAAAAATGCTGGAGAAATGCTTGAGTCTGAAGAAGGGTCAAACTCAGACATAGATGCTGCCTCACCGCTGAGTTTCTCCAGCATTTTTGTCTACATTGCCATTTTAAATTGTGTTGCATGGGTTTAAGCCAATTACTCGCTCCTTACGGGAAACCCATCGACAGAAAACTATTCTCATTGGTGAGTGTGGAGGAATGTGACTATTATTTTATTTATGTTTTATTTATTGCTTATCAACAATTTACCTCTTACTACTTAAAACATGTTTGAAGACACTGCTTCCATCACTTTTTGAAGAATGGAGTTCCAAGGAATCACAACCCTCTGAGACTAATGGGCAAAAATAACTCGCCCTAGTTCAAGATTCTATCAAAATTAGTTGCAGTTAAATCAAAAGGTATATTCTTAATTCATTGCTACAAACTTGTGCCATCTGATTCCAGCAATTCTTGCAGCTACCGTTTTCATTTGAAGCCAATGCAGCATTGTTGCACTATTACAATATTGAAGAACCTGCTTCTCAGAGTAGACACTAAGCAAGTCTCTTATCTTCTCTTTCCAACAGATGTAAACATTTATATTTCAAACTAATTTATAAGCATCAACATAACTAAAATATATTATCTGGCCATTACCATTTTACAATTTATGGGAGCTTGCTCTGTACAAAGTGGTTCCTACGCTTTCTAAATTTTTTAAATAACTTCTGAAGTAATTCATTGGTTGTAAAAAAACTTTGTGATGAATTGAGGATAACAAAAGGCATAAAATAAATGCAGTTTCTTTTCCTTCAGCCTGTTCTTCCTACATCATCTCTAGATCTGTCTACTTCAACGTTGTCTTGGGTACTATCCATCCTCAACCATCCATAAATTACAGTCCATCTGAGATTGTGCTGCTCCCAACAACAGATCCTATTCAACAATGAACCTTGCATCCTCTTCCCTCATTTGCTCACATTCCCATAAGGCTTCCAATTTAAAATTCAAATAATGGGGATTCTCTGTTATTCTTCTGTTTTCCATTAAAGCTCATTGTAGGTCAATCCGCTTACTTTCTCATCTGTGTTTTACCTTTCCTATACTTTTTTTTCTTCTTTAAAAGGCGTTCATCTGAAAGTATTCCCCAGTTTTTACATATGCATTTGTTTCCTTAGTTTAAGCTGCTGATTACTCCCAACATTTTGCTTCTTCAGGTTTGAGCCTTTGATGCTTTTATTTCTGCTCTCTGGTTTTATTCCACTAACTTTCTGTTAAAGTGATGATCCTTAAACTAAACTCCTCTTTTCCCATTTAACTTAAGGACAAAGGTTCACTACAGGAAGAAAAATCTCAATTAACATACCCCTCACCCACAGTAATTCACAACATAAAAGGAGATCTAACATGATACAGGACCCACCCTTCCTCCAACAAAGCAAATGGAAGAGCCAGTTTCAAGTAAGACTTAACAGATGGAAGAGCACACAAATTAGACAAATAGAAGGGAAAAAAGTGATTGTTAGCAATCACATCATAAAATAACTATAAGATCCACAAAGACCTTCATCAAAAGGTGCAGGACCAGGATTAAAGATTAAGATCACAAGAGGAATTTTTGCTTTTTATCTATTGCTTTGCCTCTTCTTTTCATCTTTTCCATAAAAGGGTTTGAATATCTTTCAAATCATTATAATTAAAGCTAGAGTTCATGCCTAAACACACCAAATTCTGCTGCAGTCCATGTTTTCACATGTATCTCAAGCATTCTTTCTGTCCCCCATAGATTCATATCTTTTACACAGATTTTTAAACATATGCTTCAGAAAATCATCTGCCATTTTCTCCTTTTACACTGCATGGTGAGAGGAGGTTATTGCAAGTGAATGCTTCATAGTAATTATCAGATTACTGACAAGTGTTCAAATTTGCAGTCCAAGAATTTAGAGTAAATTTGTAAAGACTATTTGGTTTGGAAATAGGCACAAAAAGCTGGAGCAACTCAGTGGGTCAGACAGCATCTCTGGAGAAAAGAAATAGGTCTGAAGGTTACATAAAAAGCTGGAGAAACTCAGCGGGTGCAGCAGCATCTAAGGAGCGAAGGAGATAGGCGATGTTTCGGGTCGAGACCCTTCTTCAGACCCTATTCTTCAAATAGGTCTGAAGAAGGGTCTCGACCCAAAACACCACCTCACCTATTCCTTTTCTCCAGAGATGCTGCCTGTCCCGTTGAGTTACTCCACCTTTTTGTGTCTATCTTTGGTTTAAACCAGCATCTGCAGTTCTTTTTTACACAAAAATATACCAATCTAGGGTTTAAAGACAACTATTGGCTGAGTATTCATTGCGAATGCTAAATTCAAAAATTTACATAACACACTTGTGAAGTGTTGCCTGACTTCACTTCTGAAAGGCCCAGCTCTTATTGTTAGGCCTTTTGAAACAAATAAAATACCAATACATTACCCATGATATCTTGCTATTTAATTTCACATGCTAACCTTCGATGTGTTACTTCATCAAAGATTTTTTTAAATCTAAGTATACCCTCTTCACTATTTTTCTCTTATCCTACGAGTTTGAGCCGCAAAGCTCCAGTAGCTTTGCCAAAAAACATTTACTTTCCAAAAATCTATATCTAATGTCATTATATTTTTCCATGTCCTGCCATTTAATTCATAATAATCTCTAGCATTTTCCTACCACGGATCAAAAACCTTGCTGGAGGAACTCAGCAAACTAGACAGCTTCGAAAGGGGGAAATGGACTATGTTTCAGGTCAGGACACTTCTGTAGTCTGTATCCTCACAACTGATGTTCCATCGATCTATGTTACCTCTCCACTTTTAAATAACGGTATTATGGTTATTGTCCTCCACTCTGCATGAACAATTCTGTAATCCATAGAACTATGAAAAATAATAACTAATGTAATTACTATTTCCACTAGTATCTTTTTTAGTTTCTTGCATGAAAATGATCAATCCCTGCAATTTATCAGCTTTTAGGCTACTTATTTCTTAAACACTTTTCTTAACTAATTTTCTTTCATTCCTTACGTGACACCACCATCAATCACGTTTATATCTTCACCCCTTCCCTCCCCCCCCCAGACCACGTCCTCTGCAACTTCTTGGTTCACACATCCCTTCCCACCAAACCATTCGTCCTGCAGGTCCAGCACGCTGCAACCGCAGGAGATGCAACTCATGCCCCTACACCTCCTCCCTCGCATCCATTCAGGGACCAAAGCACACCTTCCAGGTGTGACAGATGTCACCTGCACCTCTTCTAACCTCATCTACTGGATTTGGTGCTCCCAATGTGGCCTAATTTACATTGTCAAGACAAAGCATAGACTAAGTGATCGTTTCACTTAATACTTGCGCTCGATCTGTCTCAGGTAGACTGGATCTCCCTGTTGCTAACCATTTAACACCCCGTCCCATTCCCATACTGATCATTATGTCCTGGTTCTCCTCCATTATAAACATAGAAACATAGAAAATAGGTGCAGGAGTAGGCCATTCGGCCCTTCGAGCCTGCACCACCATTCAATATGATCATAGCTGATCATCCAACTTAGTATCCCTTACCTGCCTTCTCTCCATACCCCCTGATCCCTTCAGCCACAAGGGCCACATCTAACTCCCTCTTAAATATAGCCAATGAACTGGCGTCAACTACCTTCTGTGGCAGAGAATTCCAGAGATTCTAACCTCATCTACTGGATTTGGTTCTCCCGATATGGCCTAATTTACATCGTCAAGACAAAGCGTCATTGCCAAGCTTACAACCCAACAGTATGAACATTGAATTCTCCAAGTTCACTGGTACTTTATTTAATGGTACATAAAATGCAGATTGAATATTTTTAAGGCAGAGATAGATTCTTGATTAGTACGGGTGTCAGGGATTATGGGGAGAAGGCAGGAGAATGGGGTTAGGAGGGAGAGAGAGCAACCGTGATTGAATGGTGGAGTAGACTTGATGAGCCAAATGACCAAATTCTGCTCCTATAACTTATGAACTTTATTTGCACATGTACTGGGGTACAGTGAAATTATTTTTCGGCATACAGTTCAATAAAAGTATTACTATACATAAACACACCATAGATCCAGTACAACTGTATGGCAATTGTACAAAGAGACAATATACAAGAGTTGTCAGGTTTGGCGTAATTTTCAAGACAAGTTGTTATAACCATATAACAATTACAGCACGGAAACAGGCCATCTCGGCCCTTCAAGTCCGTGCCGAACAACTTTTTTCCCTTAGTCCCACCTGCCTGCACTCATACCATAACCCTCCATACCCTTCTCATCCATATGCCTATCCAATTTATTTTTAAATGATACCAACGAACCTGCCGCCACCACTTCCACTGGAAGCTCATTCCACACCGCTACCACTCTCTGAGTAAAGAAGTTCCCCCTCATGTTACCCCTAAACTTCTGTCCCTTAATTCTAAAGTCATGTCCTCTTGTTTGAATCTTCCCTATTCTCAAAGGGAAAAGCTTGTCCACATCAACTCTGTCTATCCCTTTCATCATTTTAAAGACCTCTATCAAGTCCCCCCTTAACCTTCTGCGCCCCAGAGAATAAAGACCTAACTTATTCAACCTCTCACTTTGTACCCTCTCTATTTTGTTGACATCCTTCCTATAATTGGGCGACCAAAATTGTACACCATACTCCAGATTTGGTCTCACCAATGCCTTGTACAATTTTAACATAAGTGCCGAGTTCTGGTGACGTTGTTGGTGTCCTCCACCACAGCTCCACGCTTCGTGCCACAGCAAGTCCTGTCTGGTCCATGCTTTTAGTGAACACCCTCACCTCTTTCCTTCCTGTGCCCCACCCTGATGCTCACACAATTTTCCCACTATCCCACCATCCTTTTTCGTTCCCCACATATCCCTCCCTCTGGCTTTACATCTCACTCTTCTCTGCTTATGTAACATCTTATTATCTACTTTTAATCTCTAGCCTTTGCCCACCCACCTGACAATGTCCCCTTCACCTGCATCCATTTATCATTTGGCAGTTTTTATCCTGCCTACACAGTTTTCTAACCCCCCCCCCCTTCCCCCACTCTCCACTACAATCTGTATGAAATGTCTCGACCCAAAACATCGCCTGTCCATGGCCTCCAGAGGTGCTGCCTGTGTTACTTTAGCACGGCGCTTTTTTTTGTAAACCAGCATCAGCAGTTCCTTGTGACCCCATTATGAGTTTGTCCTTTTCTGAATGTAGGCATCCTACACCTGACTTCACAGATCTTTTTCTGCTTGCATTTTAGCAAAATTATTAGTCCATTTTTATGTTCTTTGAAATTTTTTGCACATTTGATCATTTTTTGTCTTTTGATGATATTTAAATTACTGCTAATCTTCAAGTGTGCTACTTTAGCAATCAGAGGAAATCATGTTTGCATTGAATACTAATCTTAACTAAAGCCAAAAACAACTGCAGGGGGAGTGAAGATGGAGACAGCTGCTGGAGGGTGATAAGTGATGACTCAAAGGCTGCAGGAGCTGGAATCTGATAAGTAGGGAAGGTGATAATGGAATCCATTCGGGGAGTGATGAAGGCAGAAAGAACCAGATGGGGAAGGGAGTCAGCGAGTGAAATATCTGGGTCGTAGGTTAATAGAGCTGGGGAGATCAAAATGGGTAATGGGGAACTGGAAAGTTTGGGGGAGGGGGTGAATAGGAGGGCAGCATCTGCGAAAGGGAGCAAAATGGGAGGAACAGATGTAGATTGAAACGGGAGCGGGGGCGGAGAGAGGGGGAGAGAGAGAGCAAATGTTTAATTCAATGTTCTTAGCACTGGGTTGTAAACTACCCAAGAACAATGTTCTTTGCCCTCTTTTTTTCTTGTTTTGTTCCTCCAGCATTTTGGATTTCCTTGTACTGACACCTTGCGTCCCTTTCCACCTTCTATATCACAAATTATTTAATTTAAAGCTTGATTTTACTTGCAGTGATTTAATTTACCGCAGCTGTGGCCAAGCATGCTTCAGCTGCAATCCATCCCAACCGAATGGGACTCTTTCCTTCCCCAGTTCTGATGCCAGTCCCCTGTGAATCAAAACCTACTCCTCCTCCACCATTCTTTGCAGCCATTGTTTCGCCTCGCTGTGCCAACTTCCTCATGGTTTAGGAATAATCAGGAAATCGTTACCAATAACTTTGCCATTGTCTCCTCCCAGCTGCAGAGTGGTGTCTATCCTTTATAAAATATACTGTCCTTTATTACAACCATATTTTTTTTTCTAACAAATGCCCCAATCACAATGCCACAAGTGGAGGCTGGGCGATCGTTTCGCCGAACACCTCCGCTCGGTCCGCAATAACCAACCCGACCTCCCGGTGGCTCAGCACTTCAACTCCCCCTCCCATTCCGTACCCGACCTCTCGGTCCTGGGCCTCCTCCACGGCCAGAGTGAGCAACACCGCAAGTTGGAGGAACATCACCTCATATTCCGCTTGGGGAGTCTGCATCCTCTGGGCTTAAACATTGAATTTTCTCAATTCTGTTAACCCAGACTCCCCCCTCCCCCTCCCCACCTCGCCCTCAGCCCTCGGGCCCTGACATTCCTTCTCCATCTCCCCCCCCCAAGTCGCACTAGCTTCTCATTTTCACACCACAAACAGCTTACAATGGCCTGTTTCCTTTATCATCAATACTTTTTTGCATATCTTTAATTCATTGTTCTTTATCTCTCCACATCACTGTCTATATCTCTCGTTTCCCTGATCCCTGACCAGTCTGAAGAAGGGTCTCGACCCGAAACGTCGCCTATCTCCTTCGCTCCTTAGATGTTGCTGCACACGCTGAGTTTCTCCAGCTTTTTGTGTAGCCCCAGTCAGTTTGCTCACCTCCCACAGTTCCCACACTCATCCACTGGACTTTCAAGCAAATAAAATATTGTAGACAAATGCCAGGATCCAGATACCTCTGATATCAATTCTTGGATCTGCATACCCGTCTTGTTTCTGGTCATACCTTCCTGCTCCTTACCACAAATCAATTCAAAAGTATTAAAGAAGGAACTGCAGATGCTGGAGAATCGAGGGTTACATAAAAAGCTGGAGAAACTCAGCAGGTGCAGCAGCATCTAAGGGGCGAAGGAGATAGGCGACGTTTCGGGTCGAGACCCTTCAATTCAAAAGTACTTCCTGTAGAAGTTTTCAGATGACTCTACAATTGTGAGCAATCGGTAAGGGGAGGGAAGCTGAATACAGAGGTGTATTCACCGATTTTGTTGAGTGGTGTGGGCGAAATCACCTGCTGCTCTACCCCAACAAGACTAAGGAATTACTGGTAAAGGAGGAGAGGAACACCCCTGTCCCCGTCTCCATCAATGGTGCGGATGTGCAGTTTACCACGGAGTACAAATATCTTGGAGTGTAACAGGACAGTTAAATTGGACTGGTTCAGGAACGCTGAGGCCCTGTACAAGAAGGGACAGAGCCAGCTGTACTTTTGGAGAAGGTTCCCCCTTCTGTTGTGGGGTAGACTGAGACTGACTCCCTCCCCAATCTTTGCCCATCCCCCAATCCTTTCCACTCATCACTTTATTTTCATGTTTCATGTATTTTGTGTTTTTATGACAGTTGGAAGATCAATTTCCCTCCTGGGATAAATAAAGTTATATCGTATTGTAAGTAGACAGATATGGAAATGATATAGCAAGAACAGGCTAAAGGAAAAGAAACTGCATTTATTTAATGCCTTTTGTTACCCTCAATTCATCACACATTGTTGTTTTAATCCTTGTCCTGACATAATGGGCTGTGTAAATACCTAACTTGAATCCCAAGGAGGGGGTGGGAGATTGCAAGATTCACGTGGTCCGTCCTGTTTCAACGAATGCAATCAACCTGGGGTGCACAATCAAATAAGATCAAATAGAACAAGTTGTCCTACAACTTTAGGCTGTGAACACCATACGCAAGAAGAAGAAGCCCAAGGAGCCACTGCTCATCAACATTCTCTGGTGCTCTTGTTTACCATATATATCCTACCCCTATTTGACTTCCCAAAGTACATCACTTTGCACTGGTCACAATTAAATTCCACCTACCAACACCCTGCCCAACTTTCCTTCTGATCTATATCCTGCTATACCCTTAGGCAACCTTCCTTTTCTTGTCATCTGCAAACTTATTGATCATACCTCCCTCATCCACTTCCATTTCATGAATGTATATTGCAAACAGCAAAGATCCCAGCACCGTTCCCTGCAGTTTACCACTGGTCAGACTTCCAATTAGAAAAGCATTCTTCCACCACAACCCTCTGCTTCCTATTACCAAATTAACATTGGATACAGTTAGCCAGCTCAGCTTTTATTTCATGTGCCTTGACCTTCCAACTTCTGCAGCGGCCTACCTAGTGGGGTATTGTCAAATCCTTTAATAATATCCATGCAGACTTTTTTTTTTCTCTCTCTCTCTCCTTACAATCAACCCCTGGGTCTCCCATACCACTCTACAAGATACATGTTGGCACGGTGAAATGTGATCACCATACAGCCATACAATAAAGTAAAGAACATAACACACAATAGAGTTCAACATAAAACATCCCCACACAGCAGAATCAAAAGTTTCCTACTGTGAGGGAAGGCACCAAAGTCAGTCATCTTCCTCAGACCCCATCACTCTTTTTCACCACCATCGTCATCCTGGTTCCATTCGGCGACCACCCACCCACTTCACCCACCATATCCTCTCCATCTCCCTCCATCTGGTTTCCATTATCACCTTCCTTCTTTATCCAATTTCAGCATTCATAGCCATTGGGTTCACGCTCATTACCCTCCAACCTCAATTGCCATATTCACCATTTGGATGCAAATGTGCATGGCAAGATTAGCAAATTTGCAGATGGTATAAAAGTGGGTGATAGTGCAGATAGTGAAAATGGGTGTTAAAAATTGCAGCAGGGTGGGCTGAGGAACGGTTAATGGAATTTAATTCAGAGAAATATGAGGAATTGCAGTTTGGAAAGTATAACATGGGCAGGACCTACACAGTGATTAGTCTGGCTCTGGGAAGTGTTGGAGAGCAGAGCAATCTAGGTACATTGTTCCTTGAAGTTCCTCGACCTTGACTAGCGGCATTAGCCCTCAACCGTCGCGGGGTCCTCTCTTGACGGCTCCATGGCGCCGGCCCCGAGTCCAAATGTGTGGACCCGCCACCTGGCTTCTCAAGGGCCACAAACTAATGGGAGCATCCAAGAGTGGAACTCACTATCAAAACATGGAGGGGACAGGGGGGACACAATTTTTTGGCGGCCGCATGCGCACACTCATACACACATCCGCGAGGCTTCTGAGGCTCAATCCAGCGCTAAATGCCTGTCTCGCCAGGTTAACTACAGCCCTGACTGGACTGACGGGACACCAGCGCTGCTTCTCCGCGCTGCCCATATTTCCCACAAGCCCAGGCAAGTTAACGGGGTGGAAGATTGCAACCTTGACGTGGTCCGCCCTGTTTCGACTAATGCAATCAACTCGACGTGCACAAACGGAAGATCAAATAGAACAAGTTGTCCAACAACTTTAGGCTGTGCACGCCACACGAAAGAAGAAGAGAGGCCCGGGACCGTTGGAGCGAGAGGCCCGGGACCGTTGGAGCGAGTGGAGGAGGGTCAGGGGCGGTGAGTACATAAATCCAGCGCGGGGCTTGTTCAGGCAGAGTCCCGGGACCGTTGGAGCGAGTGGAGGAGGGTCAGGGGCTTGTTTTTACCTAAATCCGGAACATTCCATACTGAATAGGGAGGTTTCTGGTGGAAGCCGCTGATTGGTGGAAGCAGACTAGAGGAAGCAGCTGATTGGGTGGAACCTCTGGTTAGTATTTCTGCTTTCTGGTTAAAGGTACAGTGGGTGAGTAAAGGTACAGTGGGTGAGTAAAGGTACAGTGGGTGAGTAAAGGTACAGGGGGTGAGTAAAGGTACAGGGGGTGAGTAAAGGTACAGGGGGTTAGTAAAGGTACAGGGGGTTAGTAAAGGTACAGGGGGTTAGTAAAGGTACAGGGGGTTAGTAAAGGTACAGTGCTTTTGGTTTGTATAATAAAGGTGTAGGTTAAAGGTCAAGAGGGAGCAGCTGTTTGAGTCAGATACCTGCTGATTTCTCACAGCAGTTTCCATTATATTATACTGGTGTTGGATCCAGGGTAAGGCGAGAGAATGTCAGCCAGAGCAGTGTACTGTACAGCATGTCAGATGTGGGAGGTCATGGTGTCGGATGGCCCTCTTGACGTCCACATCTGCATCAGGTGCAGAGAGATGGGGCTCCTAAGGGACCGTATTAGGATCCTGGAGCAGCAGCTCGATGACCTCTGCCTGGTCAGGGAGAGTGAAAAGGTGATAGAGGAGAGTTATAGGGAGGTGGTTACTCCAAAACCACAGGAGAGAAACATGTGGGTCAAGCTAAGGAAGGGCAAGGGGCAGAGGCATGAACGAGTGAGTACTCTAATGTCAGTACACCTGGCAAATAAGTACTCCTGTTTGAGTACGGATGGGGGTGACAGCCTACCCGGGGGTAGCAACAGTGGACGGGCCTTCAGCACAGAGACCGGCCCTGTTGCTCCGAAAGGTAGGGAAAAAAAGAGGGCAATAGTAATTGGGGACTCTATTGTTAGGGGGTCGGATAGGCGATTCTGTGGACGCAGTCGGGAGACCAGGATGGTGGTCTGCCTCCCTGGTGCCAAGGTCTTGGACGTGTCTAGACGTGTCCAAGATATCCTCAAATCAGAGGGAGAGGAGCCTGAGGTCGTGGTACATATAGGTACCAATGACATAGGTAAAAAAAGGGAAGAGGTCCTGAAGGGAGGATTTAAGGACTTGGGAGGAGAGTTGAGGAAAAGGACCAAAAAGGTAACAATCTCAGGATTACTGCCTGTGCCACGTGACAGTGAGAGTAGTAATGGAGCAAGGTGGAGGATAAATGCTTGGCTGAAAGACTGGTGCAGATGGCAGGGATTCAAGTTTCTGGATCATTGGGACTTCTTTTGGGGTAGGTGGGACCTGTACAGAAAGGATGGGTTGCACTTGAACCCGAGGGGGACCAACATCCTGGCGGGGAAATTTGCAAAGGCCACTGGGGAGACTTTAAACTTGAATGGTTGGGGCAAGGGATGCAAATAGCAAAAGCTAGTAGACAGAATGGGAGGCAGGAAGCAGAAAAGGAAAGCACTCGGACACAAGAGGAGAAAGAAAAAAAAGGTAATAAACAGAGAATAAGAGATGGGGGGTTTCTTAAATGTGCATATTTTAATGCTAGGAGCATTGTAAGAAAGGTGGATGATCTTAGAGTCTGGATAGACAGCTGGAAGTATGATGTTGTGGCGATCAGTGAAACATGGTTGCAGGAGGGCTGTGATTGGAAACTAAATATTCCAGGATTTCGTTGCTTCGGGTGTGATAGAATTGGAGGGGCAAGAGGTGGAGGTGTTGCATTGCTAGTCAGGGAAGATATTACAGCAGTGCTTTGGCAGGATAGATTGGAGGGCTCATCTAGGGAGGCTATTTGGGTGGAACTGAGAAGTGGGAAAGGTGTAGCAACACTTATAGGGGTATATTATAGACCGCCAAATGGGGAACGAGAATTGGAAGAGCAAATATGTAAAGAGATAGCAGATATTAGTAGTAAGCACAAGGTAGTGATTGTGGGAGATTTCAACTTTCCACACATAGACTGGGAAACACATTCTGTAAATGGGCTGGATGGTTTGGAGTTTGTAAAATGTGTGCAGGATAGTTTTTTGCAGCAATACATAGAGGTGCCTACTAGAGGAGGGGCAGTGCTGGACCTCCTGTTAGGAAATGAGACGGGACAGGTGGCGGAGGTATGCGTTGGGGAGCACTTCGGGTCCAGTGATCACAATACCATTAGTTTCAATATAATTATGGAGAAGGACAGAACTGGGCCTAGGGTTGAGATTTTTGATTGGAGAAAGGCTAACTTTAACGAGATGCGAGAAGATTTAAAAGGAGTGAACTGGGACATTTTGTTTTATGGGAAAGATGTAGAGGAGAAATGGAGGACATTTAAAGGGGAAATTTTAAGAGTACAGAATCTTTATGTTCCTGTTCGGTTGAAAGGAACCAGTAAAAATTGGAAAGAGCCCTGGTTTTCAAGGGAAATTGGACATCTTGTTCGGAAAAAAAGGGAGATCTACAATAATTATAGGCAGCATGAAGTAAATGAGGTGCTTGAGGAGTATAAGGAATGTAAAAAGAACCTTAAGAAAGAAATTAGAAAAGCTAAAAGAAGATATGAGGTTGCTTTGGCAAGTAAGGTGAAAGTAAATCCAAAGGGTTTCTACAGCTATATTAATAGCAAAAGGATAACAAGGGATAAAATTGGTCCATTGGAGAGACCGAGTGGACAGCTATCTGCAGAGCCAAAAGAGATGGGGGAGATATTGAACAATTTCTTTTCTTCGGTATTCACCAAGGAGAAGGATATTGAATTATGTGAGGTAAGGGAAACTAGTAGAGTAGCTATGGATACTATGAGTTTCAAAGTAAAAGAAGTACTGACACTTTTGAAAAATATAAAAGTGGATAAGTCTCCAGGTCCTGACAGGATATTCCCTAGGACATTGAGGGAAGTTAGTGTAGAAATAGCCGGGGCTATGACAGAAATATTTCAAATGTCATTAGAAACGGGAATAGTCCCCGAGGATTGGCGTACTGCGCATGTTGTTCCATTGTTTAAAAGGGGTTCTAAAAGTAAACCTAGCAATTATAGACCAGTTAGTTTGACTTCAGTGGTGGGCAAATTAATGGAAAAGATACTTAGAGATAATATATATAAGTATCTGTATAAAGAGGGTCTAATTAGGAACAGTCAACATGGATTTATGCCTGGAAGGTCATGTTTGACTAATCTTCTTGAATTTTTTGAAGAGGTTACTAGGGAAATTGACGAGGGTAAAGCAGTGGATGTTGTCTATATGGACTTCAGTAAGGCCTTTGACAAGGTTCCTCATGGAAGGTTGGTTAAGAAGGTTCAACTGTTGGGTATAAATGCAGGAATAGCAAGATGGATTCAACAGTGGCTGAATGGGAGAAGCCAGAGGGTAATGGTGGATGGCTGTTTGTCGGGTTGGAAGCAGGTGACTAGTGGGGTGCCTCAGGGATCTGTGTTGGGTCCTTTGTTGTTTGTCATGTACATCAATGATCTGGATGAAGGGGTGGTAAATTGGATTAGTAAGTATGTAGATGATACCAAGATAGGGGGTGTTGTGGATAATGAAGAGGATTTCCAAAGTCTACAGAGTGATTTAGGCCAGTTGGAAAAATGGGCTGAAAGATGGCAGATGGAGTTTAATGCTAATAAATGTGAGGTGCTACACCTTGGCAGGACAAATCAAAATAGGACGTACATGGTAAACGGTAGGGAATTGAAGAATACAGTTGAACAGAGGGATCTGGGAATAACCGTGCATAGTTCCTTGAAGGTGGAATCTCATATAGATAGGGTGGTAAAGAAAGCTTTTGGTATGCTAGCCTTTATAAATCAGAGCATTGAGTATAAAAGCTGGGATGTAATGTTAAAATTGTACAAGGCATTGGTGAGACCAAATCTGGAGTATGGTGTACAATTTTGGTCGCCCAATTATAGGAAGGATGTCAACAAAATAGAGAGGGTACAGAGGAGATTTACTAGAATGTTGCCTGGGTTTCAACAGCTAAGTTACAGAGATAGGTTGAATAAGTTAGGTCTTTATTCTCTGGAGCGCAGAAGGTTAAGGGGGGACTTGATAGAGGTCTTTAAAATGATGAGAGGGATAGACAGAGTTGATGTGGACAAGCTTTTCCCTATGAGAATAGGGAAGATTCAAACAAGAGGACATGACTTTAGAATTAAGGGACAGAGGTTTAGGGGTAACATGAGGGGGGACTTCTTTACTCAGAGAGTGGTAGCGGTGTGGAATGAGCTTCCAGTGGAAGTGGTGGCGGCAGGTTCGTTGCTATCATTTAAAAATAAATTGGATAGGCATATGGATGAGAAGGGTATGGAGGGTTATGGTATGAGTGCAGGCAGGTGGGACTAAGGGAAAAAAGTTGTTCGGCACGGACTTGAAGGGCCAAGATGGCCTTTTTCTGTGCTGTAATTGTTATATGGTTATATGGTTAAGAAGAAGGCAGGTTAACCAGGCAGAGTTGAGCTGGGTTTAGCGCTGTTTCTGTGCGCTGGCTGTGGGCCTGGGGGTACAGCTCACATCTGACTTCCGACCTCTCTGGCAACCCGTGGAGGGGGGTGCACTCGGGTGGGGACGGGACAGCGCGGGAGACCCGGCCGGGATCAATCCTGGCTGTGGATGAGGCGCAGGTCTGTGCTGTGTTTGCCCTTGACTCATACTTGCAGCATGGTCGTCACGAGATCGTAGGTAGGTCGTAGCAGGCCGTGATGCTAGTCGTAGGTACTCGTGTCATCAAGTAGGCCGTGGCGTTTTTCTAGCACGATGAAAAATGTCCACGAGTACAAAAGGTCGTGAAAGTGGGACAGTCCCTTAACAACAGTCGCCTGGCCAGGCTCATTTCCCAACACAAGATCCAGTATGTTCCCTTCTCAAGCTGGACAATCCCCATGCTGTTTCGAGAAACCCTCTTGATTACACCTAATAAAGTCTGCCCTGTCTTAAGACTTTGGCACTGAGCAATAATAGAGATGTCTGAGGCAAATGTTGCATTTGTTGGGCGATTGTATCTACAAGTCGATTCACAAACATTTTCCCTTGCTGCACCTCCCTGTCCTTGTAATTGACTGGCAGTTGAAAATTATAATTAAACACTCAGATCTGAACTGGAAACCCCACTGGACAACCAGTGGTTATGTATTTCAAAAGGAAAAAAAGAGGAGAATCAAGATGAGCGAAAAAACATGTTTTCAGTTAAATCTATAAGTAATTAGATTGGTTTCAATAACTGGATTGATGTGTTATGTTAGTATCATATAAAAATGAGTACTGCTGTATGCACCCCACCCAACAACCAGTAAATGGTGATATGCTCTACTGCATCCAGGAATGTCACCCTGCAGGTAATTCCACTGCTTTTAAAATAAAACACACACAACAAAGAACTCAGACTTTTTTTTAAACTACCCACCCACTAATCAGGCAACGACAAAACATTTTTTAAGTAAAAAAAGCTTTGAAAACAGAGCCTGAGCATCATAACTTTGACCAACCATAATAGGAATTACCTCAGAAATATTAACAATAGTTGGTGAGAGTCGCAGTTTAATAAAAAATATTATTTTTATTCAGTGTGACAGAAATATTTTACTTTGTGACAAAAATATTTCCACATTGCTCTTTGCAGCTTCATGGCCTCGAAATATAGTAATGGGAAAGTACATGCCTTTATGAGTCAGGATTACAGCATTGGTAAGGGCCAAAAAAGGAAACAAAATCTACAAGGAAACAAGTTTTGGATGTATTGTTTATTAAAATAGATCCCACAAACAAGCTACATTTTTTTTTAATTTGCTTACACAAATGTGAAGCCAGGAGTGGCAGGAGTGACAAGAACAGGTGTGTAAAGCTGGTTATCTGGATGATTTTTCATTTGTTATTAGGTGACTATGCATCCACATTCACTATTACTCACAAGGTTAGAAGTGATAGGAAAAGAATCAGGCAATTCAATCCAACAAGTCTGCTCCACCATTCAATCATGTCTGATCTATCTCTCCCTCCTAACCCCATTTTCCTGCCTCCTCCCCATAACTCCTGACACCCGTACTAATCAAGAATCTATCTATCTGTTCACTATTCACCAAAAGAGCCACATTACCTTTAAGGCCCTGCACACTAACCCACAAATTAGTAAGATTAAACGAGAACTTACCAGTTCGAAGGTTGATCTTTATTTTATGAGGAATTGCGATGAGGGATTTCGTGAAGACCCCGCCAACACGCATGCGCGGCATCCTTCAAAGCAGCGGTGTGGAATCACAGACCCGACCAAAAGTAAGGATATTAAGATTAAACTTTGAACTAACCAGTTGAACATAATGATCGAGGGTTGGGAGCGGAGGGCACGAAATCCCTCATCGCAACTCCTCATAAAATAAAGATCAACCTTCGAACTGGTAAGTTCTCGTTTAATCTTACTATTTTACTTCGGAGTCACGTGAGTGACTTCGTGAAGACTTCAAAGCTCTGTGATTACACGCCCTGGACAACGTCCATGCTACCACACTGCCGCAATCCTGATGGAGGAAGTTTGTTAATGCAATCCAGACTGGACAAGCTGAAACCAAAAAAATAATGGAGATTTATTAAAACAAATCATAAACAACCCCCTGTCTGGGGACAAATGATATTATGGAGCAGCCCTGCGTACTGCATCCGCATATGTTGCAGGTCCGGCCAATGGCTTGTGGTAGAACCGTTGGAAGGTTGACTCACTGGCCCATCCTGCTGTAGCGAGGACGTGATCCATGGGCACCTCCATGGCCCTCGCTGTTGATGTGGATGCAGCCCTGGTGGAATGAGATTTTAAAATGTGAGTGTCAATACCTGCTGCATCCAACACCTCCCTGAGCCACCTGGAGATCGTCTGCACTGTCACCCGGTGATGTAGTTTTTTGTGGCTTATGAGCAGTCCTTGTTCTGAGTTCCTGATTGGCTGGGTTGATTCGATGTAGTAACGGCGGTGGGCGACTGTGCAGAGTGTGGCATCAGTGGGGTACGCCTGGAATTCCAATTGCAGCCCCGTAGTCCCGGGTCTATGCTGCTTCAGCAACTCTGCAACGTAAAATGTTACTTTCCCAGGGGTAGAGAGCATATTGTCAATGCGTAACTTTTGAAGCGCCTGTACCCGCTGAGCAGACGCGAGTGCCATCAACATGACCACCTTTAGGGTGAGTCGGTGAAGTGGTAACCCCGCCATGGGAGACCATGATCTTAAAAGGGACAGGACCACTCCTGCATCCCAGACAACGTTATATCTGGGCGTGGAGGGTTGGTATTAAATACACCCCTCATGAACTTTGACACCAGATTGTTGGTCCCCACTCCTACCGGAAGGTACGAGGACAGGGCACTCCTGGCGCTATTGATGGCACTATAGCTGAGCCCTTCATCGTAATGGAGGCCCGCCAGGAATTCCAGGACGTCAGGTATCGTGGCAGAATCATAGGAAACATTCTTCCTTGAGCAGTATAGCTCCCATTTCCTGATCTGGGTCAGGTACTGCCGTCTGGTAGATGTTCTGCACGATGCAGCGATTACATCAATGGCCCTCGATGAAATCCCGGTGTTTATTAAAGGCCTTTTCAGAACCTGCAGATCAACAGGTTTAGACAGCCGTGGCATGGATGCGACGCGCCAGTGACAGGATTAGTTACCAATTGTGGGTTGTTTGCAATTTGCACCCAAGGATGTTTCAACATCTGGGAGACCACCGGGTACCATGGTTGTGTCGGCCAGTCGGGTATTACCAGAATGCCTGACGCAGAGTCCAATTTGATCTTCTGCAATACCCGGCTGATGAGGCAGAATGGGGGAAATGCGTAGCAACACCATTTCCCCCAGTGGAGCGAAAAAGCATCCAACGCCACTGCCCCAGGGTCTGGTTCCCACGATACATACGTTGGTATCTGATGGTTCAACCTAGACGCAAATAGGTCAATATCTGGCATACCAAATTTTGTTGCAATTTCAGCAAACACATGGGGATTCAGCATCCACTCGATGTTATCATTGAACACTCGTGATCTGGTGTCCGCCACTGTATTGAGTATCCCCGGGAGGTACGTTGCTGATATCCAAATATCCCTTTTGATGCACCAGAGCCAAATTGTATTTGCCAAATCATTACAAGATACTGACCTGATACCACCCATATGATTTATATAGGCTACCACCGTGGTATTGTCTATTTGAAGGCGGACATGTGCATGACGCAAATTATTGCAATATGGCCGTAACCCATGAAAGACCCCCAGCATCTCCAGATAATTAATGGCTTGTACTTGGAGAAGGGTGAACTCATGAGCGTCCCATCTACCACCGCAGCTGGTTATGGTGTCAGTTGCTCCCCAGCCTTGTGCGCTTGCATCAGTTTGCAACAGAACTGTTGGATTTGGGAGAATGATGGGTTTGGAACTTCCTCTAATACCGTGAACCCACCATTTCAACTCGGTTTTCCCCTATGGCCAGTTGCATAGGTCTGTCAAAATGTCCGGCATTCAATTTTAATGCCAGAATTTTGCTTTTTTGTAATTTCCGGTAGTGCAATGGACCATAATTTACAGCTGGGAACGTAGCTACCAGCTTCCCAATTACCTTTGCAACCTGCCGAATGGTTGGCCTGTTGCTGTCAAGTAAACTGATGCATGCGTGTTGAATGTCCACCACTTTGTCAATTGGGACGGTGATTTTCATCTGGTTAGTGTCTATAGTGAACCCCAAATAGTCCATGACCTGCGAAGGGTTGAACTTGGATTTGTCTGGATGGATTATAAACCCCATTCTTTGAAACAAAGAGATGGCGGCTGAGACTGCCAGCTGGGCTAGCGCTAGGGTTTCCCCCGCTATGAATATGTCATCTAAATATGCCATTACGACATGGTTTTGTTCCCTAAGATGTGCCAATATAGGTTTAACAATTTTAGTAAATAGTCTCGGCGCTGTTGTAATCCCATTAGGCAAAGCTTTATATTGCCATAATTGACCTTCCCAGACAAATTTCAAGAACCTTCTATGTTGTTGAGCGATAGGCACTGTATAGTATGCATCCTTCAGGTCAATGCAAGCCATAAAGTACCCATGACTGACCAACTGCTTGGCTGTCTCAAACGTCTCCATTTTTAAATGGGTATATTGTACGAAAGCATTCAACTGGGTTAAGTCGATGATAATCCGACAGCCTCCATCCTTCTTGGTTCTAGTAAAGATGTTGGATACAAACTCCAGTGGCTCATGTGTCGTTTTCTGTATTACCCCTTTTTCAACCAATCGTAGTATCTCAACATGAGCCCGCTCCTTCTCTAATTGAGAGAGTGCAAATCTGCGGCTAGGCTCATGTTGTGAAGGGGGATCCCTGCCATTAATAAACTCTATCTCATAACCCTGAATGCTTTGTAAAATAAAAGGATCCGTAGTTATGGTATCCCAGGCAGGCCGGAATTCCCGTAGCCGTCCCCCCACCGGTGAGGTTACTATTGCTACTTTGTGGAAGGAACCAAGCCCCCTTACCTCCAAGGTTAGCGCCGGGGTCTGGACTGTGGTGTTTTTGCTCCCCGTGTGGCGTGGCCCTGTTGCTGCATCTTCCAAGCCGGCTTGGGCTGGCCTTGGTATAAAAAAGGCTTCTGCTGTTGGGGCCCCGCCGTGGAGTATGTTGTTTGCGGGTATGTTCTGGGGACCTTGTCCGCCGGTGTGCGGGACCTGACCGAGGAATGTGGCTGCTGCCTAGTGTAAACTTGAGCCTTAGATGAATGAGGCTGCCTCATCATCCCCACAGTCTGGCCTCCTCGTCCAGCTCTTTTATCCGTTTAGGTAGGTCTTCCCCAAACAGCTGCCTTGGTGGTGGTGCGGTGGAGGTGCTGCATAATCCCGCAAATTTGGGATTTAAATTTGGCCGGATGGAGCTTTTCCTAAAGCAGTTTATTTCAAACTGGGTGTTGCAGTGCTAGTGCATCCTGCTGCTCCTCGGAAACACTCGTGGCATCCAGAGACCGAGCAAAGGCCGTGATACCTGCCGTCAGCAGTTTCAGGATCTTCTGGAGCTTGCCCTCCTTGATCCTTGTGTTGGTAGACATGTTCCCCCATATAGCTGTATTTACCTTCGGAACGTTGAGGGAGTTGCAGTTCGCTGGTGCTTTATATCTCGCCATTGTTTCCGTGAGCACGGTATCCTGGAGCTGGTGCGTGGTCAGGAAATCAACCGAAGCCGCTATCTTGGGATGTAATGGGTCCCCTGCTGTAGCAGGCGACCCAAATTTCGAGACCGCCTCCAACATTTCCTGTGGGTCCTCGAGCTCTCCCTCCTCCTCAGACTCACCCATACTTCCTTGCTGGCTCTCAATAAGCGATGGTGAGATGGAAGGTGGCGGCTGTACGTAGCTCCCAGACCTCTGGGACTGCCGTTCCTGACGCTCCAGGTCCCGTTTATAGAGCACCTCCACCATTCGCTCCAACCGACCGTCACCGCTGCACGCGGGCCACTGGTCGTCTTCCCCAGCCTCTCCAGAGGAACCGGGGCTTCCAGCAGTTGTCAGCACCCCCACGGAATGCACTGCCAGGAAGTCGCCAGCTCCCACTCCAGTGGGGCTGTGCGACTCCCGCACGGACATACCGCTGGTCCGCCGTCGTTTGGACAGCAGCGGCCCCTCTGTCTGGTGGGAGGGAAGAGGGCTTGAGTCAGCGCTTGCACCAGAAGCCAGACTCCTCGATGTCCGTGCGGGCTTACCACCACAGTGTTCCACACATAAACGGGAATGTGGCGGCGCATGGTCTGCTATACCCGCCTCAGCAGGGGTGCTGGACCGTACTTTGCTGCCACCGGCCCGCACTACGGCAGCCTGTTCCGGTGGTGTGCCGGTACATCCTGCCCCCACAGGGATCTTCGGCACGCCAGCATTGCCACTGGTCTGTTTCCTCGCAGGTTTACCCAGTGGCTTGTCCCTGCCTGCCGCACCGACAAGGCTGGACTTTAGCGAGGCTTCCCCCCTGTTCTGCCCACGAGGGACCTCTAAAGGGGGGGATGCACCCGCAGACACGCTTGCTCCAAGAGCCTCACGTGCCTTACCTCCAGCCCTGGACTTGGGCCCTGGAGGCCTGGAGTCAGGGTCTCCCAGCCCCTGCTCCTGCGCGGACACCCTCTTCTTAGCCAGAGGGGTTGTGCCGGGTCTGACCAGCTGCCCAGAGCTCCCCGACTGCCGCGACTTCTTCCCCGGTGGTGTCTCAGCTGCTCCCGATGTAGCGGGCAGCTCCGGGGACTTCACTCGCTGAACGCGACTCTGAATCCTCCTTCCTCCTTCCATGGCCCTGCAAAACAATGCTGAGCACAACGAACCAGCTTAAGGTTAACTTACCTGCAGCTGCTTACCTTTTTGAAGGAGCCGGTTGAGGGAGCGCACTCCCCCCCCCCTGCTGCCGTGAGCAAATGCGCGCGACGATATGACGCGCATGCGTATTGGCGATGTCTTCACGAAGTCACTCACGTGACTCCGAGTAAAATATAATATTAAACTAGACTAAGTGGGACCTGTTGGGTCCCATGTTCACACGGGAGGGCTCATCCACCAACACAATATTCCATCTCTCCACCAATTCTGGACATTGTGGGCCAAATGGATTCTTGGGGTGGCAGCTCAGTCACTGAAGCCTGATGTGCTGGCAGC
Organism: Raja brachyura; assembly: GCA_963514005.1. The sequence goes on from OY740807.1 coordinate 27,136,963, forward strand.
TCACTCGCGGCTGGTGGGCTGGCAGTTGACTCACGGCTATTCCTTGAAATTCCATTTCAAGCAGGGTGCAAGGCCACCAAATTCAAGTGCAGTTTCATACCACTTCAAGCAGGGTCCAAGTCCACCAAACTCAAGTGCAGTTTCCTACCACTTCAAGCATGGTGCAGGGCCACCAAACTCAAATGCAGTTTCCTACCACTTCAAGCAGGGTGCAGGGGCACCAAACTCAAGTGCATTTTCATAACACTTCAAGCAGGTATCCTCTGCACCTGATGAGCAGAGGGGGACCGAGTACTATAGCCACAAATCACAGCCGTAAGTGGTAGCATTTTATCTAAAATCAATATACAGTGCAAACAGGAAGTTGTAAAGTTTAGACTTAATCATGTGCTTTATTTCAAACCAACCACCACCGACAACCATTTGCAGCGCTTTATTTCAACCCAACCACCACCAACAGCCATTTGCAGTGCTTTATTTCAATCCAACCACCACCAACCCCATTTGCAGTGTTTTATTTCAAACCAACCATCATTTGCAGTGCTATAATTTCAAACCAACCACAACCAGCCACCATTTGCAGTACTATATTTCAAACCAACCACCATTTGCAGTGCTTTATTTCAAACAAACCACCACTAACCACCATTTGCAGTGCTTTGTTTCAAACCAACCACCATTTGCACTGCTTTATTTCGAACCAATCACCATTGGTAGTGTTTTATTTCAAACCAACCACCATTTGCAGTACTTTGTTTCAAACCTACCACCATTTACAGTGCATTATTTCAAACCAACCACCATTTGCAGCTGAATTTCAAACCAACCACCATTTGCAGCTGAATTTCAAACCAATCACCATTTGCAGTGCTGAATTTCAAACCAACCATCATTTGCAGTGCTTTATTTCAAACCAACCACCATTTACAGTGCTTTATTTCAAACCAACCACCACCAACTACAATTTGCATTGCTTTATTTCAAACCAACCACCATTTGCAGGGCTATATTTCAAACCAACCACCATTTGCAGTGCTATAATTTCAAACCAAGCACCACCAACCACCATTTGCAGTGCTTTATTTCAAACCAACCACCAACAACAACCGTTTGCAGTGCTTTACTTCGACCAACATCCATTTGCGGTGCTTTATTTCAAACCAACAACCGTTTGCAGTGTTTTATTTCAAACCAACCACCATTTGCAGTGCTTTATTTCAAACCAGCCACCATTTGCAGTGCTTTATTTCAAACCAACCACCATTTGCTTTGCTTTGCTTTATTTCAAACCAGCCACATTTTCATTTTCAAACTACATGAAGGGCACTCAACGTCAGTAAAACCACACTCACAGTTTAGTAGACATATGTTCAATGTTATTCACAGTTCAGACTGAGACGTGACCCTCTCGCTCCCCCATCTTGCAGAGACTGACTGAGGCACTCAACACTTCTGGGTTTTATAGTCCCTCCGGAAGGGGCGTGCCCTTCAGGAGAGAGAATCTCAACATTTTTTAAACACTAATAACTTTTATTTTTCATCGATGGAAAAAATCCTCTTGTCCTGCACAGCTGAGGGGGACTGAGTAAGATGGCCATAAATCACAGCCGTAAGTGTCGGCTTTTTTTCTAAAATCAATATACAGAACAACAGGAAGAGATCAAGATCAGACTTTTAGTAATATAGATATGTAATTCTACATAGAACCAATTCAATAAAATGTTCATGATGAATGTTCTATTGACTTCAGGAAGCATGTTGAAATACATGCCCCAATTAGCATCAATGGTGCGGATGTTGAAATGGTTCCGTGCTGTAATTGTTATATGGTTATATTTTTATATGGTTATAGACATCGTTGACTGGCGTTAATATTACCAATGATTTGTTGTGGACCAACCACAAAGATGAAACAGCCAAGAAGGCACATCAAAGCCTCGACTTCCTGAGGAGATATGGCATGTCTACAGTGACTCTTCTACAGATGCACTGTGGAAAGCATACTGTTGCACAGCATCGCAGCTTGGTTTAGGAACAGCTCTGCCCAAGACTGCAAGAAATGGCACAGATTTGTAGATGTGGCCCAATCCAATATGCGGACCATTGACTTCCCACCATTTACTCCATCAACACTTCACACTGCCTCGGAAAAGCACCCAACATAATAAAATACTTGTCTCACCCCAGTCATCCCTTCTTCTCCCTGTTCCCATCCGGCCAAAGGTACAGCAGCTTAAAAGAGTGCACTGCCAGACTTATAAACAGCTTCTTCGTCTCTACGTGGAGGAAAGAACTGCAGATGCTGGTTTAAATCGAAGGTAGACACAAAATGCTGGAGTAACTCAGCAGGACAGGCAGTATCTCTGGAGAGAAGGAATGGGTAACATTTTGGGTCGAGACTCTTCATCTGTCTGAAGAAGGGTCTCGACCTGAAATTTCACCCATTCCTTCTCTCCAGAGATGCTGCCTGTCCCGCTGAGTTACTCCAGAATTTTGTGTCCATCTTCTTTTTCTCTATCGTCTCTTTGGTTACCCTATTGCTTTTAATAAACATATAAAAAGCCTTGGAATATGCTTTAATCTGACTCGACAACACATTTTATAGTTCCTTTTGGCCCCTTAAAAGTCCGCTTGGGTTCTTTCTAACTTGCTTTATCTTCCTCAAAGGCCCCGTCAGATTTCATCTTTCTAAACATTACATATTATTCCTTTTCCTTTTTAACCAAATTTAACAACCTCTTTGCTCATGCAAGGTTCCGTCACATTGCCATTGCTATCCTTCCTCCTTGCTGAAACATGTCAGTCCTGAATTCTGATCACCTGCCCTTTAAACAACTCCCACATGCCGGATGTGGACTTACCCAATAACAACCACTCACAATTTATTCTCCCGAGCTCCTGCCTAATAATGGCATCATTTGCCTTACTCCAATTTAGTACCTTCCCCTAAGGTACTTCACTCCACCAAGTCTATACCCACCCATCAAGCACCTACATTTACTACTTGCCATTTCCGACATTTCCCTACCATTCCTTGACCTCACCATCTCTATTGCAGGTGATACACTCCTGACTGACATCCACTACAAACCAACTGACTCCCACAGCTACCTGGACTACTCTTCCTCCCACCCTGCTTCCTGTAAGGACTCCATCCCCTATTCCCAATTCCTCCGTCTACGCCGCATCTGCTCCCAGGATGACGTGTTCCACACCAGGTCATCGCAAATGTCCTCGTTCTTCAGAGAACGGGGTTTCCCCTCCCCCACTATAGATGAGGCTCGCACCAGGGTCTCCTCCATACCCCGCAACACTGCCCTCTCTCCCCATTCCCCCACTCACAACAAGGGCCGAGTCCCCCTGGTCCTCACCTTTCACCCCACCAGCCAGCGCATACAACAGATAGTCCTCCGCCAGTTTCGTCACCTCCAACGTGACCCCTCCACTCGCCACATCTTCCCATCTCCCCCCCTGTCTGCCTTCCGCAAAGACCGCTCCCTCCGCAACTCCCTCGTCAATTCTTCCCTTCCCTCCCGCTCCACTCCTTCCCCGGGCACTTTCCCTTGCAACCGCAAGAGATGCTACACTTGTCCCTTCACCTCCCCCATCCACTCCTTTCAGGGACCCAAGCAGTCATTCCAAGTCCGACAGAGGTTCACCTGCACCTCCTCCAACCTCATCTACTGCATCCGTTGCTCCAGATGCCAGCTGATCTACATCGGTGAGACCAAGCGGAGGCTGGGCGATTGTTTCGCCGAACACCTCCGCTCGGTCCGCAATAACCAACCCGACCTCCCGGTGGCTCAGCACTTCAACTCCCCCTCCCACTGCGTATCCGACCTCTCGGTCCTGGGCCTCCTCCACGGCCAGAGTGATCAACACCGCAAGTTGGAGGAACAGCACCTCATATTCCGCTTGGGGAGTCTGCATCCTCTGGGCTTAAACATTGAATTTTCTCAATTCTGTTAACCCAGACTGCCTCCCCCCCCACCTCTCCCTCAGCCCTCTGGCCCTGACATTCCTTCTCCATCTCCCCCCCCCCCCCCTCCCCAGTCGCACTAGCTTCTCATTTTCACACCACAAACAGCTTACAATGGCCTGCTTCCTTTGTCACCAATACTTTTTTGCATATCTTTCACTCATTGTTCCTTATCTCTCCACATCACTGTTTATATCTCTCGTTTCCCTGATCCCTGACCAGTCTGAAGAAGGGTCTCGACCCGAAACGTCGCCTATCTCCTTCGCTCCTTAGATGCTGCTGCACCCGCTGAGTTTCTCCAGCTTTTTGTGTAACCCTACATTTACTCTAATCCTGCCTTAATCTAATTTGTTCTCCATAGTATTCCATTAATTTCCCCCACTCGAGAAAAAGTGGAATACAAGAATTTGTGCAAAAATTAAAAATTGTATGGAAAGCCTCAACCCAAAAGAAACTCAGGAAACTGCAGATGCTGGAATTTTGAGGGCAAAAAAAAGGTTGGAGGAACTTTCTGTGGCGGAAATGTGGACTATATTAGGACCCCGCAACAAAATGGGTTGAGTGAGTGGGTGAAATCTTGGAAAACGGAGCAAATGTGAAAAAGTATGGAGTTCAAGAAGAGGAATCGAAAGGCAGACCATTATCAAAAATGGACAATAATTTAAATTGAGTGAGGTACTGAGGGATTAGGTATTGTACATGAATTGCAAAAACCTAGCAGACAGGTGTAACATGTAGAAAAAACAGCAAATGACATATAGGCCTCCAATGCAAGATTGGAGTTTAAAAATAGGGAAGCGTTGTTAGTGTGCAGAATACAGATGAGGTCTTATCTGGAGTACTCTGCACACTTTTGGCACATCCTGGCATTGGAGGCTATTCAAAAGAGATTAACTCAGCTAATTACTGAGACAGGAGTGTTGTTGTATCACAAGCAGTGAAAGAAAATAGATCCATATTCCTTGGCATTAAGAACAAAGTGTAATAATACTGATCCATACAACTTCCCGATGAGCCATGACAGATGTCCAGATATTTCCACTCGTGGGAAAAGTATATTATCTAAAAGATGGGAGATTTTAAGATTCAAAAATGTAGAAGGATTTAGACTTTATTCTTAAGAGATATAGTGCAGAAACAGACTTTTCGGCCCATCAAGTCTTGCGATCACTCCGTACATTAACCAACATACTTGGGACAATTTACCGAAGCCAATTAACCTACAAACCTGTACGTCTTTGGAGTGTGGGAGGAAACTGGAGCACCTGGAGGACACCCACGCATTCACAGGGAGAACATACAAACTTCATACCGACAGCCTATAGTCGGGATCGAACCCCTGCGCCACTGTTCCGTGAGTATGATTTGCAGAAAGGCTAGTTTTCGGGCACACGGAGAGCTTAGAACTGTTAACATTATGTTATTTATTATTGGAGGAATTGGATAGAAAAGTTGGAAGATTCTGCTTCAATGATTTAGGCCATTGGTAAGATCATATATCTAAGGAAGGGTTTGCAATTCAGAGAAAGTTCATTAAACTAATAACTAATATGGGCCGGCTATCTTATGAGGAAAGTTTGGACAGGTTGGACATTGTTTAAGTCATAGGAGCAGAATTAGGCCATTCAGCCCATTGAGTTTACTCCGCCATTCAATCATGGCTAATCTATCTTTCCCTCTCAACCCAATTCTCGTGCCTTCTCCCCATAACCTTTGCCATCTTACTAATCAAGTATCGGACAGATTCATGAGCTCGGGTATAAGGCCCTGCCCCACTTTCCCGAGTTACGCACAAACTCTACAGAGTTTTCCCCCTGATTCGAACTTGGAGAATTATGTTAATAGCCATTCATAGGTACTCGGGGCTATTTTTTTTAACTCATGGACATTTTTCAACATGTTGAAAAAATGTCCCAACTTACCTGATACCCCGAGTTCCTATGGCTGGTTTTACGAGCCGCAACGAAACTAACATCTACGGACTCCAACGGGCTCACTACCGACATTCCCAGAGTTCGAAAAGGGGAAAACTCAGGAGAGTTCGTGAGTTACTCGGGAAAGTGGGACAGGGCCTTTAGAAGACTTGATAGAAACATAAGATTCTGAAGGAGGGTTACACAAAAAGCTGGAGAAACTCAGCGGGTGCAGCAGCATCTAAGGAGCGAAGGAGATAGGCGACGTTTCGGGTCGAGACCCTTCTTCAGACAGAAGGGTCTCGACCCGAAACGTCGCCTATCTCCTTCGCTCCTTAGATGCTGCTGCACCCGCTGAGTTTCTCCAGCTTTTTGTGTAACCCTCGATTCTCCAGCATCTGCAGTTCCTTCTTTAACAGATTCTGAAGGAGCGTTTCTTCCTGTGTGAGAATTAGGAACAAGGTATCAATGTTTAACGAAAATAAAGGCTTTGGGCTTCTTTTTCTCAGTGGGTAATGGAAATATTTGAATATTGAGTCAGAGATAGATTAATAAGCAAGGGGTGTTAGGTTATCATAGGTAGAAGGAAATGTAGAGTTCAAATTACAGTCAGATCAGCCATTAAATGGTGTAACAGGTTTGGGGAGCTAAGTATCCTAATCATTGCCCTGCTCTCCGCAAGTCCTTTTCATTTATGGGTAACCTATATTAGTTTCCATATTGTCTCTACAAAATTGTCTCAGGAAATAAGCGAGTTTGGTATTCTGACTGCGCATGCCCAGGTCAACATTGCTGGAAAGCAGTGGGGCAGTGGACCTTCATTTCTTCTGTTTTTTCCAGCTTTGATTCTTCTAGGTAAGAAGATACTGCTTTCAAACTATGATATAGTTGTATTTATTGTTCCTTTGTTAAAAGCAAAGATTATTCATTTTTTTAAATTGCTTTATTATGCTTTGCTGAGTGAGGGATATCGTGCTCATCTGTGGCCGGTGTCGGGTCCGGATCTGTTCAGTTGCTGCTGGGTCGTCCGCGTCCCCTCCCAGGTGTCTCATCCCTGTCCAAGGGGATGGCTTTTGCCGCCGCCGGGGTGTTGGTCGCTGGTGGTTCTCGGCCCGTCGGGGAGCGTGGTTGGCCTGGAGTTGACGCTTCTTCTCCATCTGGCTGTGGGCCTGGGACCGCTGGCGTCATCGGTCCGGGGCTGTCGGTTTGCCCGGTGGGAGTTGAGCTGGGGTTGGCTGAAGAATTCGTTTGCCTTTCACTATTCTGTTAATTTCAAGGCAATGGAATTCTTCGAAACTCAACTCAACAGACGTGACCCGACACCAACCACAGACGAGCACGATCTCGCTCACTCACCAAAGCATAAAGCAAAAGAAACAAAATAATCTTATCTTTTAACAAAGGAACAATAAATACAACAATTTAATAGTTTGAAAGCAGTATATTCTTACCTAGAATAATCAAAGCTGGAAAAAACTAAATATATGAAGGTCAACTGATCCACTGCTTTCCAGGGCTGTTTATGCGTAGTGACCTTTGACCTGGGCATGCACAGTTGGAATATCGAACTCGCTTATTCAACATCAGCGTCCAGGTCAGCATATCAGCATCAAGGCTCATTTCTTGCTCAGACAACTCTAGTAGACAGCCAACTGAAACAAGCCTAAATTCCATTGCAACACAAGGTTCCTGTGGAGAGTTAATGATTTCAGGAGATTCTCGGTCTCTTGACAAATGCAACATTCTAACTGATGCAGTTATACCTCGGCTGTTACTACTCAAAATGGGCAAGGACCATCCAGGAAGCAACTTTGCAGATCCAGGCTATTCACAAACAGCATCATGTATGCGTCATCCCAAAGAACTCAAATGTCTATTCATCAAGCACCTCTTGCCCTACCTTTGGCAGAATCCACAGATCTCTCACATTTGCCTCAAACTCACATCATATATTTAGGGAAATGTATTATTGACAGCACTTTTGTGCAGGAAACTGTCACAGGCTCCTCCCACACCACTGCTGTGCTTAAATGCTGGTTGAAGGCTCAGCTCTTTGCTGTCACTCCCGCAGCATTAAATTGGTGCAAGTGATCTTATTGCTGCGTGGTTTGGTGTTGGGAAAGATAACATGCAATGACCAGCAACTGCTGTTGAACTAGGTTCTATTGACAAATTCTGGTTCGGGGAATGATGTCCAACCAGATAAAATAAGAAACATAGAAACATAGAAATTAGGTGCAGGAGTAGGCCATTCGGCCCTTCGAGCCTGCACCACCATTCAATATGATCATGGCTGATCATCCAACTCAGTATCCTGTGCCTGCCTTCTCTCCATACCCTCTGATCCCCTTAGCCACAAGGGCCACATCTAACTCCCTCTTAAATATAGCATTAAATAAGGGGGGGGGGGGGGAAGGAGAGTGATAACTGGTTTTATCATATCCATTGTTCTGTTAACACATGGAGTAGCCACTGCCTATCCCAAACAATAGCTCAAATGCACTGCACTGACCATGGAACGCCCTTGAGCCCCATAATTTAGTGTCAAATGACCAAATCATTCGCCTTGGCCCATTCTTTGCCTGCCCGTATGGGCAATCTCTGCCCAGTGCGTCAGTGTTTACTCCATGAGCTCTGCAGTGAGGAGATCACAGTTGCACTGCTGCAAGAAAGGCAGCATACAGCCTGACTACAGCCTGTCTTTTCTGTTGTGGAGTGGGAATATATCCAGGTCTCCATACCCGATGGCCAAGAGCACCTTAACAAATCAACATTCTGCGCAAGGCAATAAATGGGGTATCAGAGTACTAGTATTTCAACTTAAAGATTTCTAGCTGGATTTATGCTTCTGTGCTGAGCCGTTTGCCACACAAAATTAAAACATCTACCTTGCATTTTCACCATTTCCTTCTCAAACAGTTTTCCAATTAATTATATCATAACCTCCACCTCACTGGGGATATGGGGAGAAGGCAGGAACGGGGTACTAAGTGGGGATGATCAGTCATGATCACATTGAATGGCGGTGCTGGCTAAATGGCTTACTCCTGCACATATTGTCTATTGTTACCATTATCTTATGATCTATTCTAGGAATAGTACGAAAAATATTTTCTAATTCCTTCCAATGAACTTTTGTTTTCCTACTGATCTGATTTATGACTTTTATTGCCGCTATTTACTAACCATTGATGTGTCACCATTTTGAACATAATCTTGAAAACCTCTTCCCTATGCCTTGTTTCAACCAAAAGGTTCACCTTTCCACATTTTTCTTCGTAACTCTGACTACCTAACATGTCCAAGGCTTTGGATTTTCACCATATGTAGTGGACTGTTTACTCTTAAAGATGTTTTACTCACACAGTGGAGTCAAGTTACATACGGAGTGGAACTCGAGATGATGTGCAATTGATTGTAAGCTTAAAACTTTTGATTTCTCTTTAACTTGGTTAATAAAGAAATCTTTGCACATATTTTTACGGCAGTTAGTTACTTGAAACAGATTGATAGATATGCAAAACAAGCAGCTTTGTAGTTAAACAAATGGCTTAATCCTGTGCAATCATTTTCCAAGAAATTTCTATGCCCTCATCTTTGCACAAATAATGATAAATATTTCTAAAACAGAAGGTATTCAAACATATCTCCAGAAACATAAACATCTTTATTAAACTAGATGCCACCTTCCACTCAGTTTAAATTTGAACATCCAAGATAGCTGGGTCCCATGAACATCCAAGGGACTGCCTATGAACAATATGGCACCAAATTCCAGGGGATTTTCATCTATTATTATCGATGCCATCAGGCTATTAAATGCTACAATCTCAAATAAGCACTGAACTACAACAGACTCTTGTTGGTGGGTGTGTGTGGGTGTGTGTGTGTGTGTGTGTGTGTGTGTTTGTGTGTGGGTGTTTGTCAGTACTTTTTTCCTCTTGTTTATATTGTTTACATATTCTGTTGTGCTGCAGCAAGAATTTCATTTTCTATCAGTAACATTTGACAATAAAACACTCTTGACTCTTGATCTACATTTGAGGGAATGGCCGCCATCCCCTCAAAATCTTGCATCTAACTTTTTCATTGGTTTTTAGCAGAAATAAGTCTTTACCTGGTCCGTTCTGTGGGGAGCATGTACTGTGTACCCAAGATCTTAATTTTCCTTTTCCAATCTCCCCTGCTCCATGTTTTATCATCCCCAGGTTGTGTGTGTGCACTTAGTCATAACCACCCCCCAACAAGCCTGAATGAATGGGAGGTTACACAAAAAGCTGGAGAAACTCAGCGGGTGCAGCAGCATCTAAGGAGCGAAGGAGATAGGCGACGTTTCGGGTCGAGACCCTTCTTCAGACAGTCAGTCTCGACCCGAAACGTCTCCTATCTCCTTCGCTCCTTAGATGCTGCTGCACCCGCTGAGTTTCTCCAGCTTTTTGTGTAAGCCTGAATGAATGTTGCTTTTCACAGCAAGCACTGGAGCTTCTCAAATTTAGTTTCCAATTCTCACGACTTCTCTAAACATTACAGAAATGATCACAGCAGTGTACTGCAAAACATAATTGCTCTTTTTTTTAATATCCCTGCCTGGTCGCTCATCAGCTTAGATTTTTTTTTTAGTAACTTTCAAATTTGGAAAATACTTTGCAGCTCCTCTCCCACTACAGCAATGTGTGTCTGGCTTACTGATACTGGTACTACTGGTTTTTCAGCTTCAGAAGGAGTCAAATTTCAAGCTAGAGTTTCATTCTTTTGAGCTGAAGTACTTCACACTTTCGAACTTCCACTGGCCTCCAACGCAGCCAAAATTGATTTTTTTTTTTCACTTTAAGTTAGAGAAATCAATACTCATACTGCTGGGTTGTAAGCTGCTCATGCGAAATAAGGTTCTGTTCACTTGGGCAGCTTAGAAATCAATATTAATACCACTGATTTGTAACTTCAAGTAACCCTTGCATCCACTCCATCCGTCCCTCCCCCACCCTAGTCGTCATACTAGTTTCACTGTCGTCCTGCTGAGTTTCACTGTTTGAATCACTCATCACCTTCCCCCCCCCCCAGTCAACAATGGACCACAGTGGGTTCTACCTTTCCTTGATCATCTTTGCTTTTTGCATGTATTTCATTTGTTTGTTCTATATTTTGGGTTTTCCTCTCCCCTGGCTCTCAGTCTGAAGGGTCTCAATCCAAAAAGTCACCTGAGTTACTCAGTAACCCCAGTTACTCCAGCTGTGTCTGCAGTTCCTTCCCACACATGTTTTTTTCCCCCCCATTTGCTCTACAACCCATTCTGCTACCTTTGGGATGTAGTCACTAGGAAGAGCCTCCATTACCATTTCCTGCTTGGTTCTTCTAGCATTTTTTTTGTTCCAAATTTAAATATCTGCAGTTTTTTATATATTCTCTAGCACTTTCCTCTTCAAATAGCTGTAGAATCTCACCTACCCTTTGTGCCTACCATCCAATCAGGAAATATTGTCAATGCCCGGCGCACATCAACTGTTGTCCACTATGGGACCAACAGTGTTAACGCCAAGCTAATTCTTGTACTTTTCCATTCTCCATTAATTTCAGGGACTGACATAGCCAAACACTTTATACACAAACAAACCTCCAACTTAAAGTAGAAACAGATTCTCAGTGATAAAACATGAAAGATAGGTGACGTTTCAGGTTTGGACCCTTCTTTAGACTGCAGTGTGGGAGAAAAAGGAAAGAAAGCTGAAAAAGGTGGTGGCAGGTTAAAGCCTGGCAGATAAGTGGATTTAGACACTTCTCGGTGGGTTAAGCAACTTCTGAGGAGAGAACAGCCACCAATATTTCAGATTGATGGCCGTCCATCTAAAATTATGTGTTTGATGGAGGGCACTCGAGACGAAAGGGAAAATAAATGCAAGTGGAAGACAGATTGAATGACAAAATGCAATAACACAAGAAAAGGGGGGGTGGCGGTTTAATTGAACAATGCAAGGAAATAAATGGTATTGGATTATCATTGTCACAGGTACAGAGATAATGAAAAGCTGTTTTGCATGCTGTCCTGCCAAATCATACCTTACTGAGCACAACCACACAAGTACAAGTTAGTGCAGAGAAAATAAAGAAAGTGCATGGTCTACAAGGTAGATTGAGATAGCATCCTAAGGTTATAAGAACACTGTTCTAAAGTCTCACATCAGCAATAAAGAAGCCGTTCCTGAAACTGGTATATTTTCCAAGCTTTTATTTCTTCCACCCATGGGGGAAAGGGAAGAATGGTCAGGATGTTGATTTATACTGGCTGCTTACCCCAGGGCAGTGTGGAGTGTAGATGGAGTAAATGGGGGAATGGACCAGTTTGCATGAAGGAGTGAGTTGCATGCACAACTCTGCAATTTCTTGCAGGTCTTGGGCAAAGCAGTTGCCAAGTTGGAATGCATACCAATAGGATGTTTTCTATGGTGTATCATTGGAGACATACTACATTTCCCACGTCTTCTTAGGAATTAAAGGCATTATTGGCCATAGAATCAGTATGGCTGGGACAGGACAAATTGTTGGTGAACCTTACACATAGGAACCTGAAGTTTTAACCCTCTTCACCTCAGCATCATTGATGCCAACTAGATTAGATTCAAATTGAAAGGTTAGTGTAATATCTTTTCACCCAATACCCACCAATAATGTTTTTTCATCCTGCATCCTCAGTTACCTCTTGTCTTCACAGATGAATTCCTGGGTCACTCCCATTCTTTTTAAATCTAGAAGCTGCCCTGTGGTGGCATTGGCTTAAAACAATTATGTCCAAAGTACAATGAATATCAGCCAAAGATAGACAAAATACTGGAGCAACTCAGTAAGCCAGTCACCCAGACTCCGGCGTATCTGAAACAGAACTTTTTTTTAAATACAATTGTCTTGGCGTTTTGTGAGGCTGAGATAAGCTTTAGACCACATATCTATGCCATGTGAGACCTTCTATTTCCAAAGGCCATGTCATCTGTTGCTGAAAACATTTCCAATTCATTCTACAAGGTCATCCAAAACTACATCCCCTATTTCAGCCCCTTGCACCCTGTCCCAACTGTGCTCGCTGGCCTACATTTGCTCCCATTACATAATTTATTTATTTACAAACTTTCTCAACTTCCAATATCTGCTCCATTTGTGGCTTTATGTCATCCCTATTTTTAAATCCCTCCACAACTACCTGCAGTAAGTTCCAAATTCTAATTGATCAAAATTCTAATTGACTTTTTTTTTAACTCATGAAAGCCATAAATTAATGATTATTATTAGCCACTTGCTGTCATCTCCAGCAAGTGGAAACAACGCCACCTCATTAAATAATTTCACTATCCAACAGGCGTCCTACCTCCAGTCTTCCATTTCAGCAAATGAGTTCAGTCTCTTCACCGGTTCAAATCACCCTGTTCCTTTACTACTGTGCTTTTTGCCCCAATGACCACATAACACCCACCAGAAAGAAGATATAGACAAAAAAAGGGATGTGTAATTTGTTTTTAATTTTGGACATTGTGATTTACAATTTTTTACTACGTCCCCCAAGTACTCAAGAAAATGTCCAAAAGGCATAGGAAAAAGATAATACAATCTTTAACAAGTAGTTCTAAAAAAAGATTTAAAATGAAGCTATAACTTCAATCACATGATTGCAAAACGAATACAAGGTAGTATTAACACACTTTCAAAGGGCTGAACGGCATTGGTAGGAAAGAGACCCATTTTACAGCTTCCAAGTTCCACCTTTTCACTCTACGAAATGGCGGCGGGCGTTTCCAATCCACACGCCAGCGCAGACAGGTATTAGTTACATATCAAGTGGGATTTCACATTGGAGGTTCTCTCTTTAACTATCAACACATTTTCGTTGCAACAAAACATATCATCACTACTAAGCATTTTACAAAATCTGAACTCCATTAAAAGAACTTTCTTTCACCAATTCCTTTATAATCAGATTCTTATTAACTTAAAATTCGTTGCACCTGAAGTTACGTTGCGCGCAAGTGCAGATTCAAATTCACCCCTTATTAAGAACGTTAATTGAAAATTCAAACTACGGTTTAACAGTAGTGGCTAAATTAAGAAAACGTCGCTAATTACTTTAACGCTTTACAGTAAATTGACGAATTTCCTCAATGAGGAAACCGTGTAGAAAATACACAAAATTAAATGCGATCTTAGCGCGAGAATCTTGTTCACTTTTAATCCTTTCCAATTTACACATAGTTCTTGCTCGTAGCAGACCTCGGTGCAGAATACTTTGCGGAGTAGGAGTTATCTTCTTTCGGGGGGCAAGAGCAGCAGAGCAGAGCTCCTCCGAGGAGCAGCAGACCCGATGTGCCCCATCCGATGTACAAGGAGGCACCAAGTTCTCTCCTCTGGGCGTCGGTCACCAGCGGGTTGTAGAAATCCTTGATGATGGTGTTCGCTGACCAGGAGACTGGGATCAGGGTCAACAGTCCAGAGAGGATGAAGATAATTCCCGATATAATGGTGACCTTGGCCTTAGTTGCCTCGTTTTCTATGCAGTTGGTGCATTTCCCTCCCACGATGGAGATGAGGATGCCCAGGATTCCCACCACAATGGAGATAACGGTCAGAGCTCTGGAAGCCTGGAGATCTTGAGAGAGCGCCAACAGGGAGTCGTACACCTTGCATTGCATCTGCCCGGTGCTCTGGACAATGCAGTTCATCCAAAGACCTTCCCAGATGATCTGCGCCACCACGATGTTGTTTCCAATGAAAGCGGTCACTCTCCACATGGGAAGGACGCAGGTGAGAAGTGCGCCCAGCCACCCGAACACACACAGGGCGATGCCCAGAATCTGCAGTCCCATTGATGCCATTCTCGAACTTTAGCACAAGTAATCTGCAACTTTCGGAAAGAAGCCGACGTAACTGCTTCGGCCGTCCGGAACCACCTAAAGACAATCAGTAAATGCCTTGGCCTTTATATCCCCACGCCAGTGGGCGGGCATTCGCTGCTGTCCACATAACTGAAAACAGGGATTACCCGTTCAACCAGATTCCATTATCTTTTTCAGGTGCTTTTGATAACTCAAGTGCCACATGGAATGTTCGTAAAACATTTGCGTTCTACGGACACCAATGTTAGTAGCTAAATTTATTTATTTTCTCGCTGTAAAGATCTTTTATCGGTAAATTAAATTGCCTGTGGTAAATAATATCCGACTGAGAGGACAAAGGAATTTCACCTCCACCTAGTAACATGAACATTCCATGCTCTTGTTAAGTTTAAATCAAATCACCAGAGACCTGTTTCCTTCTCCAATTCCTATAGGTGGAGTTGACTGAAAGCTGATCTTCACTGTGGGATGGTAATGAACTGATCATACAAGGGCATCTGCCAGAACCGAGAAACAAGTACAAAAAATACAGGAAGTATGACTATAGTTACATTCTATATCCAACGGAACACAATCAGTACAAATTGGCAGTAACATTTCTTCCTTGATAACCTTTGAGCATCTCAAAGCTCAGTCCCTGCTCTACTCACTCTATACCCATGACTATGTCACCGGACACAGTTCCAATATCTCGCATCATCCAAATTCGCTGATGACTCACTGTTGTTGAGAGATTATGGATAATATGTGGCAGAATATAGGAAGGGTTTGATCGTCTGACTGAATGGTGTCAGAACAACAACCTTGCTCTCAATATCTGTAAAACTGATTGCTGACTTTAGAAAAGGAATAGCAAAAATCCACAAACCTGTCTTCATCGATGGGTCGGTGATGGAGAGAGACAAAACCGTCAGGTTCCTGGGCATGCATATCTCGGAAGATTTGTCCTGGACCCAGCACATTGATGTATTCATAAATAATCAGTTTAAGAGATAGATGACAGCAGAGAAGAAACTTGAATCTGGTGGTGCATGCCTTCTTGTTTTTATATCATCTGTCCAACAGGACAAGGAACATGACCATGGTGTGAGTGGTCCTTGATTAGGTTGGGTGCTTTCACAAGGCAAAGTAATTGCAGATGTTGTCAATGGGGGGAGGGTGTTTTGCATGGTGAACTGGGTTATGTCCACAATCTTGCATTCTTCACAATTTTTGCATTTTTGGACAGAGCAGATGCCATGGCAAGTGACGATGCATCCTTAAGGGATGCTTTATTATACATATCTGTGGAGATTGCAGCCATTGGCGACCTGCTAAATTTCCTCAGTCTTCTGTGGAAGTAGAGGTATTGGTGTGCTCTCTCAGCTGTACTATAGATGTGTAGGACTAGGTCAACATTTTGGTGATATTCACCCATATGAACCTGAAGGTCTTTATCATCTCCACAGATTGTGATGAATTCAATGACCTCAGCCCTCCGTTCACTCTGCAGCAGCAACGTGGTAGTCTGGCATGCTGACCTCTACTGGGCTGAGGCCAGGCGACAACTCTCAGCCACCTTCTCCTACTTATCCTTGGACCATGATCCCACAGATGAGCACCAGTCCTTAATCTCAAACACCATTACTGATTTCATCATTTCTGGCTGTCTGCCTTCCACAGCCTCCAACCTTATCGTTTCCCAGCCCCGCACAGCCTGTTTTTACCTTCTCCCCAAAATCCACAAACACAACTGCCCTGGCAGACCCATAGTTTCTGCATGCTACTGTCCCACAGAAATGATTTCCACATACCTCGACTCCATTCTATCCCCCCTGGTCCAATCTCTCCCGACCTATGTCCAAGATACCTCACATGCCCTTTGTCTCTTTAATGACTTCTGCTTTCTGAGCCCCCACACCCTCATCATTACTATGGACGTTCAGTCACTCTACACCTCCATCCTCCACCAGGAACGCCTTAAAGCTCTCCGTTTCTTCCTTGACCGCAGAACCATCCAATTTCCCTCTACTAACTCCACTCCGCCTAGCAGAGCTGGTCCTCACTCTCAACAACTTCTCGAGTGACTCCTCCCACTTCCTCCAAGGCATAGCTATGGCACCCGCATGGGCCCCAGCTATGCCTGCCTCTTTGTAGGATACGTTGAACAATCCCTGTTCCAGGTGTACACTGACCCTATTCCCGAACTCGATCTCCATAACATTGATGACTGCATTGGTGATACCTCCTGCACCCATGCAGAACTCATGGACTTCATCAACTTAATCACCAATTTTCATCCTGCACTCAAATTTACTTGGACCATCTCCGACACCTCCCTCTCCTTTCTTGTTCTCAGTCTCCATCACAAGAAATGGACTTTAGACTGACGTCTATTACAAACCCAATGACTCCCACAACTATTTCAACTACACTTCTTCCCACCCTACTTCCTGCAAAGACTATCCCTAACTCCCAATTCCTCCGTCTAAGTCGCATCTGCGCCCAAGACGAGGTGTTCCATTCAAGAACATCTGAGATGTTCTCATTCTTTGGGGAATGGGGGTTCCCACATTTTCCCATCTCCACCCCTTTCTGCCTTCCGCAGAGACCGTTCCCTCCCCAACTCCCTAGTTAACTCATCCCTTCCCACCCAAACCACCCCCTCCCCTGCAACCACAGAAGATCCAACACCTATCCCAATACCTCCTCCCTCGACTCTGTCCCAGGTCCCCGACAGTCCTTTCAGGTTAGGCAGAGGTTCACTTGCACTTCCTCCAACCTCATCCATTGTTCATACATCGGCAAGACCAAACGTAGAGTGGGCGATCGTTTCGCTGAACACCTTCACTCAGTAAGTTTGCACCTATCTGATCTCCCGTTTGCTAAACATTCTCATTCCCATTCCCATTGAATTTTCATTCGCATTCCCACAGACCTTTCTGTCCTTGGTCTCCTCCATTGTCAGCGGCTAAATGCAAATTGGAGGAACAGCATTTCATATTTCGCTTGGGCAGCTTACAGCCCAGTGGTATGAATATAAATTTCTCTAACTTCAAGTAACCCCGGCATTCCGTCTCTCTCTATCCTTCCCCCACCAAAGTCGCACCAGCTTCTCATTTTCACCCAACAAACAGCTAACAATGGCTTGCTTCCTTTATCACCATAACTTTTTTGCATATCTTTCATTCATTGATCTTTATCCCTCTACATCATCACCTAATCTCTCGTTTCCCTTGTCCCTAACTAGTCTGAAGAAGGGTCTTGAACTGAAACATCACCCATTCCTTCTCTCCAGAAATGCTGCCTGTCCTTCTGAGTTACTCCAGCTTTTTGTGTCTATCTTTGGTTTAAACCAGCATCTGCAGTTCATTCCTACACAATGTCTTGCCATGTATATAGTGGGTTTCAGTGAGACTGCAACTGAAGCATTGTGTTCATTTGGACAGGAAGGATATTTTTAGTTAGATGTGGTGCTTCAAAGGTTCATTAGGCTGGTGCCTGGGATCAAAGATTGGAACATTGAGCTCAGTGAAGAACAGGATTATTGGAGAAAAATTCTAATGCCTGGAGGGTGTAGAGCTAAAGAGCATTGGATAATGTGTAGGCCATTTTTAATGGAGACAAGAAATGATTTTTCAATCAAAAGGTTGTCCTTTGAAATTCCGTCCTTTAGAGGACTGTGGGTGCTAAGTCACTGAGTAAATTCAAGGAAAGACTATCATGACTATTAAAGACATCATTTCTATTAATTAACCTCTGTAAGTATACCTTCATGACTCATTGTGGATGATCAGCTGTGATCACATTGAATGGCGGTGCTGGCTTGATGGGCTGAATGGCCTACTCCTGCACCTATTGTCGACTGTCTGTTGAATCTTAAATATGTCCTTCTCTATATCATCGCCAATATCTCACGTTTCCCTTATCCCCAAGTAGTCTGAAGAAGGGTCTCAACCCGAAACGTCACCCATTTCTTCTCTCCAGAGATGCTGCCTGGCCCGCTGAGTTACTTCAGCTTTTTGTGTCTACAATTCAATTACCAGTTGCTTTATGCATGATATAAGTGTCAATTGTGCACACGTAAGGAGAAATTGCTGACCCGGATCTTACAAAAGATCTCTCTAAAAGCCTCTTAAATGTCACTATCATACCTGTTTCTACACCAACCTTGGCACTGTGTCCCTGCAACCACCACTCTCTAAATAAAAAAAACTTGCCCCATACATCTCCTTTAAACAGTCCCCCTCTCACCTTAAGAGTGCGCTCTCTAGTTTTTGGTGTCCAACCTGGGAAATATTTTCCAACTGCCTCCCATGCCTCTCATAATTTTATAAACTTTTATCAAGTCTTGAATAAAAGTATAAAATTCCTGACTGAATAAAAGTCCTGACCTGAAATGCATCTACCCATTTCCTTCCACCCACTGTCTGACCCACTGAGTCCCTCCAGCACTTTGTATTTGTTTCTCAAAATTCAAGCATCTGCAGTCTCTCTTGTTTCCATCGGTTGAGAGATAAATGCAGGGTGGACATCTTGAGAAGTCCCATGAATAATATGGTTCTCGACAGGCAGATGGAGCCTCAAATTAACAGCTTGTCCAAATGACAGTAGCTCCACCAATGCAGCATCAACAGTAATGCATTGATATCACATTTCAAATATGTTTTCATCTGTTCTGTGCACAGGTAATATATTTACCTGCATGTATTTACCTCCAATGTTCCCTGTTCTCTGCCACCATGGACAATAAAGGAAACATCAACATAAAGCTGATTTAGGAGATAGCTTTGTTGGCCAAATACTAAAACTCCTGCTTCAACGTTCATATTGGATATCAACTCTGTGAACCCTTTGCAATCTGTTGGACCCTGAAACGTTCAATTACATAGAGATTTCCTCCTGTCCTTTCCAAGGTGTAAAGTGGCAGATAATGATGAGACGGAAATGTAAGATCCTTTCTACATATTCCTTTCTTTATTTCTTAATTGCTTCCATTCCAGAACCAAGGTCACCCTGTCCTCAATGTTTAAGCTGCAGCAAATAGCCAGTTAAAAGCCCTGTCCCACTGTACGAGTTCATTCAAGAGTTCTCCCCGAGTTTGCCCTGTTTCGAACTCGGAGATTCACAGTAATGGACGCTCGTAAGTACTCGAGGCTCTCGTGGACATTTTTCAACGTGTTGAAAACTTTTCACGAGTCTTCCCGAGCGTACCTGCCGTTAGCGAGTCTTCCCGAGTACCTGCTGTTAGCGTTACGAGCCGCTAAAAGACGTCCCCGAGCACCGACGTACCCGCTACATTCACTCTCCGTGCTTACCACGAGTTTGATTTTTGATTAAACTCGGGAGAGCTCTTGAATTAACTCATACAGTGGGACAGGGCCATAAGTCATCATCAAGTCATGTGGAAAACATACCACTTTACATATCTCAAGGTCAGCTCTCAATGAATGCTGATATTATTGATGAAATTCACCATTGCTTTCAGTTAACCAGCAGAACCTTTGACCATCTGAAGGAAAACATTTTGAAAAACAAGGTCTTAAACCTGTAAATGAAACTCATAATCTACTTGACAGCAGTGATCCTTGTCATGCTATAAGTTTCTAAAATAGGACTGCCCACAGCAGACACCTTAAGGAACTGGATAGATTCCCCCATTGCCGTCTGCACAAAATCTTCCATATCCATTGGCAACATAAGCAGCGTGAGTGCCTTCGCCCACAGCAACATGCCTAACACTGATCAGGAGTCTATGTTAGGGAATTCCACAATGTTCATGTGCCTAACATCACACTCCAGAAACAGACATTCTATTCCGAGCTGTTGTGGGAAGAGTTAACCAGGTAGACAGCAGATTCCAAGATGCACTCAAAGCCACCTTGAGAAAATGCAACATCCACACTGACTCCTCAGCTTCTGGTTGCTTGAAGTGTAGAAGCATCATTCGGACTGGGATTGAGAAACCCAAGTCCAACTCAGAACCTGCAAATGCAGAGTGCAAGTAAGTTATATCATCCTTTCTGACAAAGGCATTATTTTACACTTCTTGTATTTAGTTTTATCTGCCACATGACTGTCCTTCTTCAAGCCTTTGATGCGCTTTTACATACCAAAGATCTCATCATAGATAAAATAGCAAAGATAATAGCGCGGAGATGGAAGCCGGTTACGGAAACATCCTGGTAAAATTAAAAGCTCTTTGGTGAAAATCTTCTCATTTTCAGAATTATAATTATAACACAAACTGTCCCCCCGCAACGCTGATTCAAGGTTCAAGGTTAGTTTATTGGTCACATACACCAATTGGTGTAGTGAAATGTTTCCTGCCAATGCAGCACATAAAAATAATACAGACACAACACTAATAAAGAGATTCAAACATAAAAAACATCCCCCCACAATGGTTCCCATTATGAGGGAAGGCACAATGTCCAGTCCCCATCTCATGTCCACACATAGTCAGGCCTATTGAGGCCTCCATAGTTGCCTTCATGGCGGCCCGATGTTCCAGGCCTTTCTCGCCGGGTGATGGTGCCCCGGCGTCGGGAGAATCCTCTCAGCGGCTTCGGACACCTGGAACGGCCGCTTCCTTACCGGAGTCCGCGGCTTCTGAAGCTGACAAGGCCGCGCTGAATGCAGCTCCCCCACTGGCTCCCGATGTTGAATTTCAGCGCCGTCGCCTGCAGCTGGCCATTCCACAGATCCGCAGGTCCACGATATTTTCCTCTGCGGTCTCAGCTCACCGGAGTTCCAGCGTAGTGGCCCAGGCAAGGCATCGCCCGCTCCGCGATGGAGCTCCAGCGCCCCACCACTGCCGAAGCCGAGGTTCTCGGCGGTCTCCTCAGGAAACACCGCTCCAGGCCTGCTGGTAGGCTGCAAGGACGGTTCGAAGTTGCAGCCCGGAGAAAAGCTGCCTCTCCGACCAGGTAGGGACCAGGAAAAGTAGTTTCCCTCTCCCCCCCCCCCCCCCCCATAAAAAAGAATAGAACTCCAAAAACAAAACACTTTAACTCACCAAAAATAAAGAAAAGAGTGAAAAACATACAGTTGCAGGCTGGGTAGCCATACCATATAGGACGGCGCCCCCTGATTACACTTCGAGTCGGGTCGGGTTACTGAAATGGATGAAAAAAAGGCCCATGTTCCGCTCCTTGGGGACTACGCATCAGCTCATTGCATTTAGCAGGAGTGGTCCATCTTGCTCCGCTATAGGATCTTTGGTTTACAGCTCCTTGAATTCCTCAACTTCACCTCAAGTTCTCTTTCTTTGGTTGAAATGTTATTTGTGCATTTTTGACCTGACACATGTATTCTTTGCATGCAGATATTCTGTTTCATTTGAGCATTCCTTTTGAATTTGCAGGTTCTCTAGCAGCTCTTCATGTCATTGCAGTCTTTTCCTTTCTGACTTTTCTAATCTACATCAGTCTAATGATTAATGCTTGCTCATGGTATTTACATTTTTTATCTTATTCAGCTAATCTTAGCTTGACCTCAATTGCAATCATTATGCTAACTATGATTTTATCTCTTGCAAGGCTTACTCTTTTTTGTTCAACTGTTGTGTAAGGTCTATTGCATCTGCCATGACAATTGCAAAGGATTTCATTCTTTCTGGCTTAGCCATTGCATAAATGTAGCCAATGAGATTATACTAGCGAGGCAGCCCCTTGAAACTCTTGAAGGCTGATGCACAAATTTCTGTGAAGTTAGCTCATGAGTCCAATAAATCTGTTGACCAAAAGTGTTATAATGCAATATGTTTTTGAATATGCTGTCAAACAATTAATAGTGCACAACTCCCCCCCCCCCCCCCCCATTAATTTTTGAAGTGGCCCCGTGTGGATACCACCTACCCCCCCCCCCCCCCCCCTGACGCTCAATTGAGGACATATTAACCTAAATCCTTACTTATATGACACATCTTCATTCAGAAGAAACATCTAATTCCACTGAATTAGAGGGTGTAGTCTTTCCAGTGTAATTGACAAGAACATCTGTGTTTGTCTTTAAAGTTCCCTGCCTTTAAGACGTTTCTTTCATCTTGCCTCACATGGCCTTGCTGCTCCCAATGTCACAATCACTGTTTATTTCTCCATTTGAATCCCCAAATCAGTAAGGATAGGGAACAAATCATCCTCTAATATAATTCTCAACACTGGTGCTCCGCAAGGCTGCGTTCTCTGCCCCCTTCTTTACTCCTTGTACACCCACGTCTGTGCAGCCATGTGCAAATCTAATTCAATTTTCAAATTTGCAGGCAGCACCACCATTGTGGGCTGGATATTAAATAATGATGAGACGGAGTACAGGAAGGAGATCATGAACCTCGTGTCCTGGTGTCGACACAGCAACCTTTCCCTCAATGTCAGCAAGGCAAAGGAGATAGTGATCAACTTCAGGAAGTGGAGCAGTACACGTACCCCAGTTTGCATTGATGGTGCCGAAATAGAGATGGTTGAAAACTTCAAATTCCTCGTAGTCGATATCGCCAGCAACTTCTCCTGCAGCAACGACCAAGAAAACACACCAACACCACATCAGGATGCATCACAGCTTGGTTTGGGAACCGTTCCTTCCAGGGCGGCAAGAAATTACAGCTAATTGTGGACGCAGTCATCACACAAACCAACTTCCCTTCCATTGACTCCATTTATACCTCACGCTAGCTCGGCAAGGCCAATAGCATAATCAAGGACGAGTCGCACCCTAGCCACTCCCTCCTCTTCCCTCTCCCATCAGGCAAAATGAGAGGAAGTGTGATAACACACACCTCCAGATTCAGGGACAGTTCTTTCCAGCTGTAATCAGGTAACTGAATCATCCCACCACAACCAGAAAGCAGTACTATCTACCTCATTGGTGACCCTCGAACTTTGCAGGACAGTAAACTAGACTGGCCCAGGAATGTTGAGGCCTTGTACAAGAAGAGACAGAGCCAGCTGTACTTTTTGAGAAGGTTCCGCTCCTTCAACATCTGCAGTAAGATGCTGCAGATGTTCTACCTACCGGTGGTAGCCAAACCCATCTTCTTTGCTGCCGTGTGCTGTGGCAGCAGGGCGAAGGTCGCGGATGTCAATAGGATCACCAAACTCATCAGAAAGGCTGGCTCCATCCTTGGGGCAGAGTTGGGTTGATGAGAGGTGGTTATGAGGGGAGGATGCCCCTCAAACTGCAGAGCATGCTGGACAATAATGGGGGGAGGGGTGGGAGTTGCAGGAAAGAACACCACAGGAGATCCTTTCTTCTCTGTGGCTATCAAACTGTTCAACACCTTCCCCTTCTGTCGTGGGGTAGACTGAGACTCCCCTCTCCCGTCCCCATTCTTTGCACATCCCCAATCCTTTCTACTCGTCACTTTAATTTCATGTTTCATGTATTTTGTGTTTTATGACTGTTGGCAGATCAATTTCCCACCTGGGATAAATTAAAGTTCATCACATCGATACCTTGCACTGAACACTATTCCCATATCATGTATCTATCTATACACTGTAAATGGCTCGATTGTAATCATGTATTGTCTTTCTGCAGACTGGATAGCACGCAACAAAACTTTTCACTGTACGTCGATACATGTGACAATAAACTGAACTATTTAATCTGTATCCACCATTGAAAGAAAAAGATTCAAAATCCACTTCCAATTGCATTTCTAAAATCTCAAATGCTTCACCTTTGTGCCAGAAAATTGCAGCGACTGATATGTTGAATCAAACCCTCGCTTCCATTTATGATGTCTTGCTTCTATGAAACGCCACTCTCTCTCCTCCTGGCCATGCCCTCAAATGATGCCCATCTCTGCTGTCAAAGCCATGGAGCAACATGATTGAGTATAGAAAAAAAACAATGTAACCATTCACTGCTAGGTCAATCTTGCCCACATTAAGCACCATAGTGCCTCAGACGTCAACTAATCTACCAACCAATGTATCCTTTGGATGTGGGAGGAAACTAAAACACTAGGGGAAACAAACAGTCACAGTGAGAACATGCAAATTCCACACACCCCGCCCAAGGCAAAATCCAAGTATTTCCAGGAATTGGGAGGCAACTGAACTACCTTCCACTTTTTAATCAGAGTTGGTAAATTCACTGGACTTCCACATGGAGGAGTCAAACTCAAGCCACTCTTTCAGATACTCCTGGCTTGAGTCTGAAGAAGGGTCTCGACCCGAAACGTCGCCTATCTCCTTCGCTCCTTAGATGCTGCTGCACCCGCTGAGTTTCTCCAGCTTTTTGTGTAACCCTTGAGTTGTATCATGGTGGTCCAATGAATTGAAGTACACTACGTTTCCAAGGGAGACTTTCGAGCACTGCAAAGCACTTCACTTATTGTGATGAATAGAAACTCAGAGGAGTGTTCTTGGCGGTCTGAGATATGTGGATAAAAAGATGTTGCCCACTGGAATTAGTTGAGTGTGGCCAAAGGCATGATGCTGGGATGTGGAAACAAAGAATGGCAGATGCTGCATTATACCAAAGATACAGTAGACACAAAGTGCTGGAGTAACTCAGCAGGTCAGGCAGTTTCTCCGGAGGAAAATGATAGATGACATTTTGTGCCAGTACCCTTCTTCAGACCAGTGTGTGACTGTAGAAGAGTCCCAACCAGAAACCCTTTCCTTCAGAGATGCTGTCTGACTCACTGAGTTAATCCAGCACTTTGTATCCACCTAGCGTGATGCTGGGGATCTGGCAGACACTGACAGTATTTCCCCATCTTATTACCACTGGGTTTGGGTGATTTGTGCAGTGAGTGGCATATCTCCAGTGCTTTATAGAGTCTACCTGTAGTTGTTGAAGGAAATGGGCCATGGAAGATTTATCCAGCTACACCAGTGCATGAAGGGCAGGTGAATGTGATCATACAGCTGGCTCAAGATCTAGAAAGTGGTCTATATTTTCTAAAGATTTTCTCATGAGAGCAGGCTTTCAGGATGGGATATAGATGAAGTTGGTGGGGGATTGTGTTTTTATGTTTAGTACCAATGCTGCTGCAAAGTAGAATAGTGCATAGATCAAGGGTATTATATGATGCAGACACCCAGTCCAAACCTCGATAAAAGTTGACTGTAGATGGACACAAAAAGCTGGAGGAACGCAAGTCAGACGGTGTCTCCGCAGAAATGGAATAGTGATGTTTTGGGTCAAGACTTCAGACTGAATGGTCTTAGATCCAAATTGCCACCTATTTCTTTACATATGTTGTCTGACCCATTGAGTTACTCCAGCTTTGTGTATCTTTGGTTTATACCACCATATGCAGTTCTTTCCTACAACATTTGACTGAATCTCTCCTTATGTCAGTTCTACAGCAAATGCGTCCACCTAAGCTCATCTAGGCCAAGAATTCTTAATTGGTGTTTTGGTTGGCCTATTGATAAACGTGGTCACCAAAAACTCCAAACCTCAATACGCCTTTGTTACCTAAAATAAGGAGGCACAACTCGTCTCTTGGTTGTACCTGCAATTGAACCGTGCCACCATTGGAGGCGGTACCAGCAGCTCTGGAATTCGCCCAAGCTCTCGGTAATCTACCCCAAACGCCTGGTGATGATTCGAACTTTTTTTGGGGGGGATCAGTTGATTGTTTTAACTACGTTGAAAAAGGCTGGTGGGAAAGAAGCTAATCTGTGGATGCGAAACAAGCCGAGCAAGTTCAATGAGATCCAACACCAACAGTGGACCCATTTTCAATGGGCTGGCAAGGACGAGTATATAAACACACCAAGTTAATTCCCAAGTAGCAGCGGTTACGAAAAGATGGCCAACAAAACTCGAGCCTCGCCTCACATGGTTTACCATTCCCCATTGGCAAGTCAAATTGGTGTATGTGATAATAAATGCATTTTGTCCCATTCCCAGCACTTCGCTCCTAAACGAAAATTTGCATAGTCTTCATTACCAGATAGGAGTTAGTCACGCGATTCCAGAGTGTTACCTTCGAGTCGCTTCGGGCAATTGCTAAGCAAATATTCAGGTCCATAACAATGAACAAGAAGGCTTGCGCTGCCATGGTAACTCCAAACCTACCTCTTTAGAAACCTCCGAGTAAAATGTAAATGAAGAGTACATTTTTAAAAAGTCGCCACACGATTCACAACTTAAGGAAAATGAGAATTTATTTAAAAGTACAAACAATTGTGCACTTGGGGCGCTGAACACGTTGCAATCCAAAGTACATTTCAAATCATATAACACGTTATATATAACTGTGTATCGCGCGGAAACAAAATGGGGGAAAAGCAGTAATTAAAATTACAAAAGCATAAACATTTTAAATGAAATCACAATAATTAATATGGGTCGGGATCATCCGGTTGATTGGATGTTACCGCAAATCAAAAGGATCCAATCAACCTTCATAAATACCCCCATTCAGTAGAATTCACAATCAAACCAAAAGACTATTTAAAAAAAAACCTGCTAAACCCTTTATGATAAACAGTGAAATTTGCTGCTACCATAACCGTCGGTACAGCGATGTTCGGACGATCTTAACATTTCGTTAAAATGGTCTTAATCAGATTCCATTCAACGGAAAATATAGTTTAACCATTCAAGTTAAGAAAACTGGTCCACAAAACAGTCCACGCTCAAAGAAATCTCAGTCATAGTCCAAATAAAGTCGCCCGAAGATTTGAGGGGACTCCCTTTCCCAAACTTTGTCTGGAGACGTTGATCCGTTTCTTTACACGTAGTTCCTGCTAGCAGTTGATTTGGCTGCAGAATACTTCGCAGAGTAGTTGTCTTCTTTCGGGGGGCAAGAGCAGCACAGCAGAGCTCCTCCGAGAAGCATCAGACCCGATGTGCCCCACCCGATGTACAAGGAGGCACCAAGTTCTCTCCTCTGGGCGTCGGTCACCAGCGGGTTGTAGAAATCCTTGATGATGGTGTTCGCTGACCAGGAGACTGGGATCAGGGTCAACAATCCAGCCAGGATGAAGATAATTCCCGCAATAATGGTGACCTTGGCCTTGGTTACCTCGTTTTCTATGCAGTTGGTGCATTTCCCTCCCACGATGGAGATGAGGATGCCCAGGATTCCCACCACAATGGCAATGACGGTCAGAGCTCTGGAAGCCTGGAGATCTTGAGAGAGCGCCAAGAGGGAGTCGTACACCTTGCATTGCATCTGCCCGGTGCTCTGGACAATGCAGTTCATCCAAAGACCTTCCCAGATGATCTGCGCCACCACGATGTTGTTTCCAATGAAAGCGGTCACTCTCCACATGGGAAGGACGCAGGTTATGATGGCTCCCAACCATCCGATCACACACAGGGCGATGCCCAGAATCTGCAGTCCCATTGATGCCATTCTCGAACTTTAGCACAGGTAATCTGCAACTTTGGAGAAGAAATAAACGGTTCGTTACTGGAACGAGTTAGCGTGCACCGTGGTCTTCAGCAGTACTAAAGGCTGTGCGGCAAACAACGGTATTTATTGAAGGCAGGTAGGCGGGTTGTATTGTTCCAGCCTCGGCTGCCCCTCCCAAATTAGGTCATCCATTCGTACGGGAGTTTCGCCCAATTACCGTTGAAACTCTTAACGAGTTCACGGGACACGATAACGGGTTATCCGAGGGGAGAGAGAGAGAGAGAGGAAGTATTTCAACAAAATGATTGAAATTGCAACGTATTGGAGAAGTTTACATGCAGCAGTGTTCGGGTACTTCCAGCAACTTAGCAGCCGGTGATAAATTTAGGTGTATCATCCAACCGGTAGTTGTTAGCGGTATCTCCCTTAACAACGCAAGTTTCTGTATTGATTCGAAACCACGCCCAGAGCCGATACCCCTGAGGGCTACAAAGAATTATCTATTAACCATGACACATAAATGACGACGTGCAATGCAAAAAAAAAAACTCGATTAAGTCTGGAAATGGAAACAGTATGGTCAAATGTCTATGACCTTTAGAGCTATGGTTCTCAAAGCCCCTAGTGAATTATTTGTGGTTGATTACTGCGATTAATCAATAACCACCGTTTTTTTTTTAAATAAAACGCGATTTGAGGGCTAGTGGATGGCTTTCAGGGCGGTAATTGGTAAACAGTTTGGCCATTCAAAAGCCACGGCGAGTGGTAACACATGGAGTTTCCTTTTAATAGTATCTTTAATTCCATGAATTGCGTTTGAAACGTTGTCGTTATATTAGAATCGCTACCAGTAGTAATTCGTTCAAGCTGAGTAGCCTTTGAAAAAGGTGAATCGGCTAACGTGTCACTGTGCATCATTGCAATTGTTTGGATGGCGCAATTCTGTAATTTGAAGAAGTGTCTCGACCCGAAACGTCACCCATTCCTTCTCTTCAGAGACGCCACCTGTCCCGCTGAGTTACTCCAGCATTTGTGTATATCTTCGGTTTAAACCAGTATCGGCGATTCCTTCCTACACTTTAAATTTGTTCCCGTCGATCGGCGGGTTACTAAAACACATTATCAGATTCGCAGCTGCTGCTAACAGATCAATCGCTCATTTGTTTGCGAGGTACAAATTGAAGCGGATGTGGAAATTGTTCAATGAAAATGAGTGGCTGATTCCTACGACATGTTTCTAATCCGCGCAGAAAGTGAATATTTACTCCAGCGCCTCTGATAACGACCCGAAACGGCGCCCATTCCTTCTCTCCAGAGAGGTTGCCTATCCCGCTGAGTTCTTCCAGCAGTGTAGGAGGTGAATCGGATTCAAATCGGCTTCTTTATCAGAGATAGACACAAAATACTGGAATAACTCAGCGGGTCAAGCAGTATCCGTGGAGGCAAGGGGGTGGTCGTCGTTCCTTGTCGAAACCCCACATCAGATTCGTCCTGACCCACCGTGCAGGACCCCGCTGCGAGATCTCCACCTGATGCGAGGTCTTGACCCGAAACGTCAACCATTTCCCTTTGTCTCCACAGAAACCGCTCGACTCGCTGGGAACATGGATAGGTGACCCTTTTTCAGACCACATTGCTGAGTTTCTCCAGCACTGTGTGTTCTTCAGTGGATGTGCAGTTCCGTGTTTCTACATTGGGGCCCACTTGGACCTGACACCCCCATACAAATCAGTTCCGCATATTTAATTTACGATCTCCACCACAGATTCTTTGTGGTAATATCAGGAGGCAGAGCTAGAGGGTAAACAAATAAAAACTTGCTTTAACAAAAGCCCCTTTAAAGCACTGCTGTTGGAAGTAATTGTTTCAAACCATTGGCCAACATTATAATGTAAGGAGACCTGCTGGCACCAAGTACTCACCTAGAGCATTGTCACAATCATCACATTATCTATGTTTATCCATTCTGTTGTACTGACTCAGCACTCTGATCAGTTCATGCCCATTGTGTTCAAATATACCCCAATTAGGTTTGGGAATTGTATTATTTTTGCCTTCCTATTGTTATTACTTGATGTCATATATTAAGAGTTATCTGCCTGAATTATCCATATCTGTTCCAACTTTGTGTTGTGTTGTACACACCCAAATCCTATTTCTTCCCATGCATATTCTCTGTTCATTGTGAATCTGTAATGTTACTGAACCATGGGTGGGGCAGACATACAGTGTTACTGCATCAATTTGAACTGCACGATCACATTTGTACATTGTGCAGAATGACAATGATGTGTAGTAACACTGAAGTTTGGTTACTAACATTTTAAATAACTGAATCCCACCTAAATGTTGTACCGTACAGCCACAAGGTAGGGTCAATTCTGCAGTTACCTTGTGCCAGAAAGGCAGCATTAGTACTACAACAAGCCGCTCTTGGGAAGAAAAACTTTTTTTTTTAATCTTCAAGTCATTGGCACGGCTAGTATTTATTGCCCATCCCTATTTACCCTTGACAAAGTGATTGTAAATTGCCTGCTGGATTAATTCACAATGCTTTTGTGGGGGAAATTCCAGAATTTAAATCCAATGGCAATGAAGGAATCACAACGTTTTAAAGTAAGTAGTGGTGCTTCCATGTGCGTGAGATGCTTACCCTCAAGAGAGGTTGTGTGAGGGGGGAGGGGTCAGTGAAAACTGAAAAATTGAATGTTCATACTATTGAGTTGTAAGTTACCCTGGTGGAATTATGAGGTGCTTTTTACCCCCTCCTCTCTTCCTTTTTCCCACCTGGGAGCACACCCATTCCACCACAACCCCCCTTTTCCCTTTCCCTCATCCATTACACCTACATCCCTTCCTCACAGTTCATGCTGCTTCTTTCTTTATCTCACATCCTTTTGTCTTTTCATCTCTGGCCGTTGTCCAAATATCAATCCTTACTTCACACGATCAATCCTGCCAATCCACCTATCCCTTGCTAGGTTCTGCCCTTACCTCTCTTCCAGACTGCTCCACCTTTCTACAATCAGTCTGAAGAAGGGTCCCGACTGGAAACACCGCCTATCCATGTTCTCCAGAGATGCTGCCTGACCCGCCGAGTTACACAGCACGTTATATCTTTTTTTCTGTAAACCAACATCTTCCTTGTACTTTGTGTCCCTATTTACACTAATATTTTGCAGTCTCAATTCATTTAAATAATTGTTTTGTTTAGTTTAAGTTTAGAGATACAGCATAGAAATGCCCACAGAGTCTACGCAGTTTATTGATCTGCTTTTCACACTAGTTCCATGTTATCCCACTTTTGCATCCACTTCCTATACACTAGAGATAATTTGCAGAAGCCTATTAAGCTATAAACTCACATAACTCACATAGGCTAACAGAATCAAAGGATTATGGGGATAAAACAGGAACAGGGTACTGATTCTGGATGATCAGCCATGATCATATTGAATGGCGGTGTAGGCTCAAAGGGCCACATGGCCTACTCCTATGTTCTGTGTTTCTATGTATTTATATCTTTGGGATGTGGGAGGAAACTGGAGCACCCAGAGGAAAACCATATGGTCACAGGGAGCACTGTAAACTCCACACAGACAGCATGCGAGGCCAGGAACCCAGGTCTCTGGTTCTGTGAGGCAGCGGTACTACTAGCTGCAGCATTGTACAACCCCAGAGTGAAATTTGGCTTTTATATTCTTCTTTCTAAAGTGGCTACCTCACATTTTCTAACATTAAATTCCTTCTGTCAACTTTTTGAACACTCACTTAACATATCTACACTCCTTTGCAGTCTCTTTGAATCCTACTCACAACTTGCTAATTCAACTATCTATGCATTGTAATGAAGACACAATGTTATCTGAAGTAGACATGACAATTCTCTGGGCAGTTTTCACCAAATTTCCTGTACAGACAGTCAAGTGATATTACACCACTCCTTAGTTTTACTCTGATGTTATGGTCTTCTGTTATGTAAAAACATTTCCTAATCATGGTGGCAGCAGGACAGAATCTCTTATCTCTCTCATTTTTTTTTCACTACATCTTGTTAATTTAGGCTACTTTATTGTCATTTACATCAAAGTGCAATGAAATTCTCTCTTCATATAAAGCTAACAGAATAAACAGTATACATATAGTCATCATACAATAAATACAACAACAGGTGCAAAACAACAGAATAGTGCAAGATTATAGTGCAAAATCTAAATAGTGCAAATAAACATTAAAGTACAATAATGGAATAACGGAATGAGGTAGAGTTGAGAGTAAGAATATGTGGCAGCACCTCTAGGAATGGGTTGTGAAAAGATGGTTGGGTCAGGAGTCGGGGAAGTAGATGTCCTCAACCCTGGATGTCCAAGCTTTCACACTCCTGTAACTTCTGGCAGAAGGTAAAACAGATAAATCAGAATGACAGGGATCCTCAATGGTACTTCTAGCCTGAAATGTACAGGTGAAGATGGACGGAATGGGAGGAAGTGGCAAGCCTGTGATGGACTGAGCTGTGTTCACCACTCTTCAGGCCTGTGTTAAAAGAGAGAGAGGGAGTGGGAGAGGGAGAGGGAGAGCTCTCTTACTTGCACCAACACAACAGAATATGTAAACAAAGTATACTGTAAACAATATAATAAATGGGAGAGAAAATAAGTTCAGTTTGGGTGTATATATACAAACATACTCACAAATACCTACATATATATAGATTATATATGATTTGATTTATATATAGTATTTGTGAGTATGTGTATTACATACATGCACACACAAAAAATAAACAATAATAATGCAATAATAACAATAATATTCTCTGTAGTTCAGAACTTATTTGAGGTTTTAGTGTTTAATAGCCGAATGGCCACAGGGAAGAAGCTGTTCCTGAACCTGGATGTTACAGTTTTCAGGCTCCTGTACCTTCTTCCCGATTGCAGGGATGAAATGAGTGTGGCCAGGGTGATGTGGGTCTCTCATGATGCTGGTGTCTGCCTCTCAGACATACCAAATCTCCATAATCTTCTCAGGAAGTAGAGGAGTTGATGTGCTTTCTTCATAATTGCATCAGTGTGCTGGGTCCAGGAAAGATCTTTGGAAATATGCATGCCCAGGAATTCAAAGTTTTTAACTCTCTCCACTATTGCCCTGTTGATATAAACAAGATTGTGGGTCCTCATCCTTCCTCTTCCAAAGTCCACAATCAGTTCATTGGTCTTACTGACATTGAGAGCCAGGTTGTTGTGCTGGCACCATTTGGTCAATCGATCGATCTCACTTCTTTACTCTGACTCATCTGTAATTTGTCCAACATCTGTGGTGTCATTGGCAAACCTGAAGATGGCGTTTGCACTGTGTCCAGCTGTACAGTCATGAGTATAGAGTGAGTAGAGCAGGGGGCTGAGCACAGTCTTGAGGTGCTCCTGTACTGATTGTTATTGAGGAATAAGTATTTCTGCCAATTCGAACAGACTGTGGTCTGTTGATGAGGAAGCCGAGAATCCAGTTCCAGTGAGATGCGCAGAGACCCAGTTCCATGAACTTGGAAACCAGCTTGGAGGGGATGATGGTATTGAATGCCGAGTTGTAGTCCATAAACAACAGCCTAACGTAAATGTTTTTATTGTCCAAGTGGTCAAGTGCAGGGTGGAGAGCCAGTGAGATTGCATCCTCCATTGACTGACATTACCAGACTGATTCCTGGGATGGCAGGACTTCCATATGAAGAAAGACTGGATAGACTCGGCTTGTACTCGCTGGAATTTAGAAGATTGAGGGGGGATCTCATAGAGACTTACAAAATTCTTAAGGGGTTGGACAGGCTAGATGCAGGAAGATTGTTCCTGATGTTGGGGAAGTCCAGGACAAGGGGTCACAGTTTAAGGATAAGGGGGAAGTCTTTTAGGACCGAGATGAGAAAATCATTTTTCACACAGAGAGTGGTGAATCTGTGGACTTCTCTGCCACAGAAGGTAGTTGAGGCCAGTTCGTTGGCTATATTTAAGAGGGAGTTACTTGTGGCCTAAGGGATCAGGGGGTATGGAGAGAAGGCTGGTACAGGATACTGAGTTGGATGATCAGCCATGATCATATTGAATGGCGGTGCAGGTTCGAAGGACCGAATGGCCTACTCCTGCACCTATTTTCTATGTTTCTATGTTTCTACGACCCGTTGTGGCAGTAGGCAAATTGTAGTGGGTCGGAGTTCATGCTGAGGTAGGAGTTGATATGCGCCATAACCAGCCTCTCAAAGCACTTCATCACCATGGACATTAATGTCACCGGTCGATAGTCGTTGTGGCACGTCATATTACTCTTCTTCCAGTATCATAACTGAGCCCCACTTCTCCATGCCCAAAGACAATTACCCCTTTGTCCTGGTAGCCAAGGAAAATTTAAATGCTAATGAACTCAGAAGTGGAACATAATAGCACAGCTTTGTTTCTGCCTGAATCATGCCAACCAGGAAATTAAACCAGTAGTTTGTTTTGTAACATTTGATTGCACAAGTAACCTGATGGCGCCTCGGAATGCAATGCAACTCCAAAGATTTTGCAACAAAGTTGTCAGTAGAAGTCACATGTTTCCATATCAGACCAGTCGATAGTTAGTCACAACAAAAACATACTTTTGTAGTTCTGAATTCCGTAAAGCAATATGACTTATAGGGTCCACCACATGTCCTGCACAAACATCAAATGCGGAGGTGGCTGAACGCTGACTACTCATTGTAACCTGTGTTTCTATGGACTTCTGAGACTTTTGTTTTGATGTTTTGAAATTTCCACTGTTATGAGAACAAACTGTAGTTATGTTTAGGACGTAAGATACTGAAGGAGGATTTAATTTAAATAAATAATGTTATGAGAGGCCTAATTAGGTTGAAGTGTTATTTTTCCCCTTGATAAATATGATTTACATTCAATTGTATGTGAATGATAAGACTAACTGATAAGAAGAATCGTCTAGCAAGGGCATTGAAAGCAAGACAATCTGGCTGGAAGGAGGGTGAATGTATACGGACCCCATCCCCAAAGTGTATGGGAAACCACACTCCTATCTTGATCTCGCAAAGGACCATTGCATCTGAAGGCAAGGTTTAAAAAATGTTCCATGACATTTCATGCCTGAAAAATGTTCCATGCCTGCTCTTACTGACTGCAATCTGTAAATCAGGATATCAAGGAACCGGTTTTAGAAGATGTGCTGAGTCCTAGTCCTGGAATTTGTGGATGAATTTGGTTGGAATTATGGCATTGAAGGCAGAGATTTGCTCAGTAAATAGGGGTTTGATGTAGGTGTCCTTGGTTATCCAGATGTTCCAAGGATGAGTATAGAGCCAGGGACTTGGCATCTGTTGTGGACAAGTTGTGGTGGTAGACGATTCACACTGGATTAAGCTGTCTGAGAGTCAGGAGTTGATATGTGCTCAATCTCCAAGTTGGAACAATGAGTCCAAGACAGAGCCATTGGGCAGTAGTAATTAAGACATGTCACTTTTTTTCCTTTGGAACGGGACGATATTAGTCTTCTCAAAGCAGGCGGGAAACTCAGATTAGATTCAGATTCAATTTTAATTGTCATTGTCAGTGTACAGTACAGAGACAACGAAATGCAACGAAAAGAGGAGGGAGAGTTAAAGATTTCTATGAATATTACTGCCAGCTGGTGTGCGCAGATCCTGAGAACGTGGCCGGAGATTCTATCATTAGCAATGTTACAAAATTGTGAGATTTTACAAAAAATCAAGTCTGCAATTTATCCCATCAGATAAAGCATGAAAAGAAGTTTAATTTGACACCTAATTCACTTTCATATCTTCAGTATTAAGAAAGTTATGACCATTTTCATATTCGGAAATTAGCATCTTGTTCCCATTGCCTTTCAATTGACTTAACTCAAAAGCTGTGATCTAGAACAGTCAAAAGACTATAACTTTCTTAAAAATTAAGAGAACTCAATTAAATTTTCAGTTATTATAGATTGAAGCATTCTGAAACAAATATGAAACAATCTGACTTGGATGACCTGAAATTAAAGCATATAATTAGTTAGTTATCTAATTGTAGCTAATTACAAAATTCAATGAGTAAATCTAAACATCTATCCATTTCTTAAGAAAAGATAAACTTTTTTAAAATTGCCTAAGTGTCCAAATAACATTCACACAATAATCCACAATATAACATAATTTTTTAATCTAATTTTCATGAATTTATAGGCCAAATTGAAGGAATTTAGTGTTTAATGCCTGTAAATTAATGGCCATTTAAATCAACTAGCGATTGGGTTTTAGTGGAATGCGGTGGATTGGAACGTTGCGGTTTGCGGTGAAGTCGGTATGAAAAATACAGCCGGTTCATACATTTTTTTTGGTCCCCTTTTCGCAACATGAAAATGTGATTAAAGCCTTCCTAAAAACCGAGTTTTTATGTAAAAATAAACTGTGTAGCTTCTTTTATCGCCTACCTTAGGTCCGTTCCGCTGTCACCGTTCAGAGCTTTGGAAGATGATTATTAAACTACTCTAGTTAATAAATAATCTAGCGTAGTTTAAAAATACCTTTATGAATGAAATGTCGGAGCGATTTTTCTTTAGCGACGAAATCGCCCGACATGGATCGACTTGGACTGCCTAGAACCAATCGGCATTTTAAACCCGCCCCCCTCTGAAAGGCGCCAAAGTCGCGCACACGGGGAGCGGCAGAACTGCAGCGCTGCTAAAGGTAGGTATTGTAACATACCTACTATCATTGCCAGTAGCTTTCCTTGGGTTCACTCTCAGGAAGGCCAATCTGATGTCTGTGGCAGTGACCATGGGGGCACGTGCATTCAAAATCATGGGTGACATTATCCACCGACCTTCTCTTTAAAACAAGCATGGAATGTACCAAGCTTGCATTGTTACCAGCGGTTCTGCACAACGTCGCTTTGTAGCCCATTATAACACATAAGCCTTGCTACAATAGCTGACGGTTTTGGGAATGTCATATTTAGATTACTTGCACAGGTTGGGATTACCCGATTTTAACTCCTCTGATTTGGTCTGCACTAGGGAGTGGAACTCACAGTTCATCCATGTTTAATAGTCGGGGAACAATGGGATTGATTTCTTTGGCACGCAGTCCCCAACACACTTACTTATGAAGTCTGTGAAGGCAGTGGCATTCCCATCTAGGTTGGTCACTGAGTCCTTAAATGTGGACTCGTCCATCGACTCAATGGAGTCACATAGGAGCTCATCAGCACTAAATTACTTTCTGCAGCAGATCCTCAGTTCTGTTTGTAAGATGGGAGAAGGAGTGCAGCTTGATGGTCAGATTTCTAAAATGCAGATGGAAGGTTTTACAGGTAGGCATCTTTGATGATTATGTAGCAGTGGTTGCGGATTTCTTATACAATAAAGAAACAGAATAATCTGCAAAAGGATTGACTCGTGGTTTAAAAAAGCACACCTTTTTATCTGGTGCAAAGTACCATTCAGGCCACATTCATTATTGACCATTGTATTGCTAAAGGCAGAAGAGATGTGAGCAGGGCCAGAGCTTGAAATAGACAGCAAAGCCTTTGCAAATGCAAACATGGACCCTGACACTTGTCTGAGAATGCTCGAGTAGAAGCTACTGGCGCAATTAATCTAATCACTCATCCCAGAGAGCCTGAAATACAAACCTTCCTCTATTAGCCAATCTGTAAAAATCCATATCAACGGATGAGAGACAACAAACAAATGAAAACCTACTCCACCCAATGACAATTCCTTATTTGTGCAATGTTCATAGTTTGACAGTGAGAACTCTGCAACCGTACAGATACCTGAGGTTTATCTTCCTCGTGCTTATGGTGTGCACCGCCTAAAGTTGTAGAGCAACTTGATCTATTTGATCTATTTGTTTGTGCATGTCGGGTTGATTGCATTAGTCGAAACAGGGTGGACCACGTGAAGGTTGCAATCTCCCACCCACCTGAGGTTTATGATTCAAGCCCACAGCAGTATTACACAAACAAGTTTTAAATGTGCAACCACCAACATTATGCAAATGTAATAAACCTGTTTTTATGTGCACAGACCAGTCAAAGAAAACTGTAGCAGGTCTTCTGGAAAACAGGTGAATCAAAGTTGAAATTCCCAAAAACATCGGTAAGCATTGCAATATTTCTGTAAACAAGACTACACTGAGCAGGCAGAAACCATTACAGGTCCCCAGAAGCAACAAAAGATGGCTCAGGCAACTACTGCAGGGCAGGAGCTGGTTGCAGGCCACACTTATGTCACGTACAGCAACAACAAGAGCACATGCCTGATCACCTTGCTCTTTCTCCTATTAAATGATGGGGAGTGCGTTTTCTGATGTTTTAATGTGCAATGTGAGAGGGAGAAGGGTAAATCAGAGGTGTTGGTACTACAGTTGAGCAAAGGGGGCTATGGAGCCATGAGGGAGGAGTTGGCCAAAGTTGACTGGAAAGATACCCGAGCAGCGCTGACAGTGGAACATCAATGGCAGGTATTTCTGGGAATATTACAGAAGGTGCAGGATCGGTTTATTCCAAAGAGGGAGAAAGATTCCAAGGGGAGTAATGGGCGACCATGGCTGACAAGGGAAGTTAGGGAGAGGATAAAAATAAAAGAGAAGAAATATAACATAGCAAAGATGAGCGGGAAACCAGAGGATTGGGTCATTTTTAAAGAGCAACAGACGATAACTAAAAAGGCAATACGGGGAGAAAAGATGAGGTACGAAGGTAAGTTAGCCAAGAATATAAAGGGGGATTGTAAAAGCTTCTTTAGGTATGTGAAGAGGAAAAAACTAGTTAAGGCCAAAGTTGGACCCTTGAAGACTGAAAAGGGTGAATTTTTTATTGGGAACAAGGAAATGGCAGATGAGTTGAACAGGTACTTTGGATTCATCTCCACTAAGGAGGACACAAACAATCTTCCTGATGTACTAGCCAGAGGATCTGGAGTGGCGGAGGAACTTAAGGAGATTCACATTAGGCAGGAAATGGTGTTGGGTAGACTGATGGGACTGAAGGCTGATAAATCCCCAGGGCCTGATGGTCTGCATCCCAGGGTACTTAAGGAAGTGGCTCTAGAAATCGTGGACGCATTGGTGAACATTTTTCAATGTTCTATAGATTCAGGATCAGTTCCTGTGGATTGGAGGTTAGCTAATGTTAACCCACTCTTTAAGAAGGGTGGCAGAGAGAAAACAGGGAATTATAGACCAGTTAGCCTGACATCGGTGGTGGGGAAGATGCTGGTGTCAATAATAAAAGATGAAATAGCGGCACATTTGGATAGCAGTAACAGGATCGGTCCGATTCAGCATGGATTTACGAAGGGGAAATCATGCTTGACTAATTTTCTGAAATTTTTTGAGGATGTAACCAGGATAATGGACAAGAAAGAGCCAGTGGATGTAGTGTACATGGACTTTCAGAAAGCATTTGATAAGGTTCCACATAGGAGATTAATGAGCAAAATTAGAGCACATGGTATTGGGGGTAGGGTGCTGACATGGATAGAATATTGGTTGGCAGACAGGAAACAAAGGGTGGGAATTAACGGGTCCCTTTCAGAATGGCAGGCAGTGACTAGTGGGGTATCGCAAGGCTCGGTGCTGGGACCGCAGCTATTTACAATATATATTAATGATTTGGATGAAGGGATTAAAAGTGACATGAGCAAATTTGCAGATTTTCTCTTCCTCAGAGGGCAGTGGAGATTGGTTCTCTGGATGCTTTCAAGAGAGAATTAGATAGAGCTCTTAGGGATAGCAGTTAAGGGCTATGGAGAGAACAGGGTACTGATAGTGGATGATCAGCCATGATCACATTGAAGGGCGGTGCTGGCTCGAAGGGCTGAATGGCCTACTCCTGCACCTATTGTCTATGTTTTTTAGAGATGCTGCCTGACTCACTGACTCGAGCACTTTGTGTCTTTTTTGGTAAATCAGCATCTGTAGTTCGTTGTATCTACACATTACATTGCATGTCGGTTCTACCTTATCACCAACTATGTTTGCTCACTGCAACTTTCTCTTTTAGATGCTGATGCCTTAAGGACTCCAACCACCTCTCTGACTAATCACACCTCCAATTACCCCTCTAATGTTTACCCAACGAATTCAACAGCAGATCCCCTATTTTAAACTCCACACCAATCTTCTTCCTGGTTAGCACGCATCAAAAGCTTTTCACTCTACCTCGGTACAAATGACAATAAACTAATCTGAATAAAGTAAACTCACACAACCCTAAAGCACATCAGGCCATATGTATAGTTTTATGTAAAAATACGAATTTTACTTTGGAGTCACATGAGTGACTATGTGAAGAAGCCCCGCCAGGCGCATGCACGTCATTATTAGATCAACTCTGTACTGGGCGTTTAGTGTTGATGTAAATACACAGCATCAGCAACTTGTGCTAATAATATATCTTTATTTTATATACAGCTGAGGCCACAATCACCTGTAGTGACCAAATCAAACTAGAGAAATCCAAGCACCTAAACAGGAAGGGTGGTCAAGTTACAGAGCTTTGGAGAGCTGGAGAAGGCTACAGAAATTAAGAACATGGGGATTTTGAACATGAGGTTGAGAATTTTAAATTGTAGCTTTGTTTACTGAGAGTCATTGTTCGGTGGCAGTTGCTGGAGGAATCAGAAAATAGATACAGCCACAAGTATAGACATTAGATACTTAATTAGATGTTAATAACCAAAAGGTCCAGTGAAGGTCTTCAATTTACCATCCCATGCAATGCACACACCGGCTTCACTCCTGCATATGGAGCTGAACTCAGTTAATAATGTATCATTCTCAAACATGTCTTCATGATATTTAAATTCACGCTAGTATTTGCATGAAATCCAAGAGATAATATGATCAACTGGCTCCATTCCCTGCTCTTTAAAACTTGTTTAAATCAAACTTCCTCTTCTCATTCTGCTGGTGTTATTCATTTCCATCTCCATAGCTGTTTACTGAAAAAAACTGCTCTTTTCTAGTACCCTGCAGTATTTGCCTTTATCCCCAATGTTTTCCAGGTTTGCTGTGCCTGCTTGGCAGCGAGAGCCTGAGCAGGGATGCAGCCGGACCAGTTTTGTCAGTCTCGGTTTCATCAGTTTCCAACCCTGTTGCAAATTATTTTATTTATTGGCTTCTTTGAAACAGCACACCCAAGAGTGAGTCATTATCAACCAAGAAAGAAGCAGACAACATGTTTTGTTTTCAA
Organism: Raja brachyura; assembly: GCA_963514005.1. The sequence goes on from OY740807.1 coordinate 27,178,266, forward strand.
AACGAGAGAACCAATTTAAAATGTACTCACAAAACATCATGAACTGTATGCACGTAAATGATGCTTGCTTTTCTGTATCTATGACCCAATCCCTGGAGATTAAGAGTTTTCTGAGTGAATTGTTCAGAGTAAAATGGTTTTATGATCCAAAGGTTAATAGATTCATTTGCACCATTTTCTTATATTTTAAAGATTTTCACTAATATACCAACTCAATGATTAGCCAAGTGATTTGCTACTATTGTGATTCATAAAATCAAAATACTACCAATTTGCTTGCCTGCATTTATTTCCTTCAGGTGTAAACTCCATGCTGAAGGACAGTGAGAACAGGTGAGGTTTAGTTGCTTAACCAAGTAATGGCGTCAAAGAACTATATAACATGGAAACAGGCCCTTCAGCCCAACATGTCCATCCTCACCAAGTTGCCCAATGGAATTATTACAACTAACCCCTGCTCATGCCTATATCCTTCTAAATCTTTCCTGTCCATGTACCATCCCAGTGCCTTTTAAATGTCTCAACTGTACCCGCCTCTACTACTTGCTCTCGCTACTAATTTCATGTACGCACTTCTTAGGCCATGGGTGTCCCCAGGGTGCTATTCCCGATATGGAGGACGCCTGTGCATGACTTTGTTTAATGTGGGAGACTGGTGCACAGGCAGCCACCACATGATCCTTGACAGATCTGGGTCAGGATCCAGTGGCATGGAGTCCAACACGACCGGAGACCCTTTTCTGCTGCAGCCTTCATCCACCTTCCCAGCAGTTCCTCAGGTCAGCCATCGTGCTCCGCCTGTTCCACCGTTGAGGTCTTGGTTGGATTGCTATTTGTCAGAGACCCCCCCCCCCTCGACCTTACCGCCATGGGTGGCCCTACCAGGAGAATAGCTCCAGACAGCATTGCTCTCAGGATCTCAAGTGCACACAAGTTTCTCCATCACGACAAGGTGACAATCCACGGAGAAGTATACGCACTATATTGTGTGAAAAAGCTGCTGCTCAATCCCTTTTATATATTTCCCCTCTAACCTTAAACCAATGCCCTCCAGTTTTTAATTTCTCTACCCTATGAAAATGACTGGCCATGTCCCCCATGATTTTATATGCCTTAAAGGTCACCCATGGCCTCGCATACTCCATGGAATAACGTTCCAGCATTTTAGTCTCTTTTAACTCAAACCCTCCAGTCCTGGTAACAAACTCCTAACTAATTTTGCACCTTTTCCAGTTTAATGGCAGCCTTCCCGCAGCAGGGTGACCAGAACTGTACACCCCTGTGGCCTTACCAACATTTTGTGCAGCTGTAACATGGTGTTCCAACTACTGTATTATATCTCTGTATATCACCGTCTATATGTCTTGTTTCCCTTATCCCTGTCTCTCAGTCTGGAAAAGGGTCTCGACCCAAAATGTCACCTATTCCTTTTCTCCTGAGATGTTGCCTGACACACTGAGTTATAGCCCTGTCCCACAGTACGAATTCATTGCAAGAGATCTCCCGAGTTTAAAAAAAATCAAACTCGTGGTAAGCACGGAGAATGAACGTGGCGGGTACTTCGGAGCTCGGGGACGTCTCTTAGCGCCAACAGCAGGTACTCGGGAAGACTCGCTAATGGCAGGTAAGCACGGGAAGACTCGTGAAGATTTTTCAACATGATGAAAAATGTCCACGAGAGCCCCGAGTACCGACGAGCGGCCATTACCATAAATCTCCGAGTTCGAATCACGGCAAACACGGGCGAACTCTTGGAATGAATTTGTACCGTGGGACAGGGGTCTCACTCCAGCCTTTTGTATCTATCTCCTGTACTCAATATCCTGACCAATGAAAGCAAATGTGCCACATGCCTTCTTCACCATCTTGTCTATTGCAACTAAATTGCAACTTTCAAGGAACTATGTACATGCTCCCCAAAGTTTCTCTGTTCTACAACATTCCTCTGAGCCATCATTTTTAGTGTCCTCTGGAAACTCATTAAACATACCACCTACATTATAGAGAATAGACAATAGGTGTATGAGTAGGCCATTCAGCCCTTCGAGCCAGCACTGCCATTTAATATGATCATGGCTGATCATCCACAATCAGTACCCCGTTCCTGCTTTCTCACCATATCCCGACTCCACTATCTTTAAGTACTCTCTCTCTCTTGAAAACATCCAGAGAATTCCACAGATTCACAACTCTCTGGGTGAAGAAGGGTCTCGACCCGAAACGTTGCCTATCTCCTTCACTCCTTAGATGCTGCTGCACCCGCTGAGTTTCTCCAGTTTTTTGTGTAACCCTCGATTCTCCAGCATCTGCAGTTCCTTCTTTAACACTGCATATTTACATTTACAAGGAAACTAGAGCATTCAGAGGAAACCAATTTACTGTTTAAGAAGGAACTGCAGATGCTGGAAAATCGAAGGTAGACAAGAATGCTGGAGAAACTCAGCGGGTGAGGCAGCATCTATGGAGCGAAGGAAATAGACAATGTTTCGGGCCAAAACGTTGCCTAGTTCCTTTGCTCCACAGATGCTGCCTCACCCGCTGAGTTTCTCCAGCATTTTTGTCTACCCACTTACTGTGTTTACTTTGGGACTGTTAAGGGCCTGTCCCACCAACATGCGACTCCATGCAGCAAGTGCGACCTAATGTGGTCGCTTGAGCCGTACGGCCTCGGGGGGTCCGTCCCACTTCGATCGCCGGAGCCGCATGGAGTTGTGCGGAGCTGGTCCCGATATCGCGCTGGGCTCCGAAAAACTGACCATGTTCAAAAATTCCGCGCGGCAACAGCCTGTCGGCCCGCAGCCGCCTCGACGCTGTATGCACCGCCTCAATGTCGTGCCTCCGTGTCCCTCTCTGTGTGCCTCCTTGACCCTCTCTGCGTGCCTGTGTGTCCCTCTCTGTCCTTGCGAACTTCCCGCAGAGTTCGCTCCAACTTCATGTCACTCACCCGACCGCGCGGCCCCCGCTTCCGGTTTGGTCGCTGCATCAAGCATGTCATTTGATCATTCTGCCAACTACAATGTGATGCCAACACCAGTCCTATCTTCCCTCCCCATCCCTTTCTGCCATCCACCGGAATCACTCTCTATGTGACTCTCCGGTTCATTCATCCCTCGCTGTCTCCAGGCACTTTCCCCAGTAATTGTAGGATGAGGCTATATCTAGCTGCCACTAAACTCTGGAATTCCCTGCAAAATCGTTCTTTCTCCCTTTAGGTTACTCCTTAAAACCACTTTGCCCAGATTTTTGGTCATCTGCCCAAACATTTTGTGTGGTTCAGTGTTAGATTCTATTCCAGGGAAGTGATTCCTTTATAATTACAAGGAATCATATAAATGCAAGATGTGTTTTATTGATATGGTAAAGAATCCTTTCTGATGCAAGGAGTAAATCTCCGTGGAATTGATTAACTCCTGTGTTGTGTTTGTCTTCTTGGCACTCTGACTAATTCAGCCCTCTGGCATAGCTGTGACAGTTCCCACTGCTTAAATGATGACATTGGTGGTGCACTGGCCTTTTGAAACAGGACTAAAAATGTTATGGAAGTTTATGTCAATCGCTCAAAAGTGAGAGAATAATGGGAAAGTGTGACTCCCTTGTTTATGACATTTCAGTGTTAAATTTCTTATTCTTACAAACAGCTACATATAAATTGTCTTGAGGTATGGAATTAACAGAATGATGTTGATTTGATCTTGGATGGGTTAGTGCAGAGCAGGAAAGGAAATCCCCAGACAAAGACAGCATGAGGCTTGAGACACTTTAGCATTCAAGTCCCCTTCGAACAATGCAAATTGTTTTTCTTTCCAGGACCAGTGTGAATGGCATCAGGGCCAGTGACTAAGAACAGATGTTGCATCAGAAATCTGAGGATAGTGGGCAAGCAAGGAAATTGGCCTGAGCTTTAAGTTAAAATTGGCAACAACGTAAAATGTTGGGGCTCAAATATTAAGAGCCATGCTGATGCTTGTGTATTCAGTTCTGTTCATCAGCACATGAACAGATTTAATAGAGAATAGACATAGTCCACTCCTTCTTAAACACGACAGTGCAGTATCCTCTCCATGATTACTCATACTGTGAAAGGATTACTGAAAGCATAGAAAGAGGCCAATCCACACGAAGATCTGTAAAAACACTCCAGCTAATTTCACTACCCAACCCCCACTTCACATGTGCAAATTCAGATACTTACCAAATTCCCTTTTGAATGCCTCTACTACTTCCTCTGAACCTCGAATAAGTTATTTTATCCTTTGCTCACACGTAAACAATCCCACTTCTTCTATTTGTTCAAAGTTCCTCATCCTTAATGTGTTGGAAGGAACTGCAGATGCTGGTTTACACCGATGATAGACTAAAAATTCTGGAGTAACTCAACGGATCAGGTAGCATCTCTGCAGGAAAGGAACAGGTAACTCTTTCAGGTTGAGGCCCTTCTTCAGATTGAGAGGCCGGGGAGAGGGAAACTGGAGGTATGAGGAGGCGCAGAGAACAAAAGTATGAATGGTATGAAAAGAACAAATTAAGGCCGGCAAGTATGGTCAAGGAAAGCTGAAGCCCACAATGGTTCATTGACGGCTGTGGAAGAGGTGATAACGAGGGGTATGAACAGTGAAACTAAGCAGGATAACAATGAAACTAGTAGGAAGACACCCAGATCGCGTTGCACTTCCCCTTTTCCTAACTTGACACCATTTAGATAATAATCTGCCTTCCCGTTCTTGCCACCAAAGTGAATGACCTCACATTTATCCATATGAAATTGCATTTGTTATGTATCTGCCAACTCACCCAACCTGTCCTCATAGCATCCTCCTCACAGTTCACACTGCCACCCAGCTTTGTGTCATTTGCAAATTTGCTAATGTTACTCTTAATCCCTTCATCTAAATCATTAATGTATATTGTAAATAGCTTTGGCCCCAGCACCGAGCCTTGCGGTACCCCACTAGTCACTGCCTGCCATTCTGAAAGGTACCCATTAATCCCTACTCTTTGTTTCCTGTCTGCCAACTAATTTTTTATCCATGTCAGTACCCTACCCCCAATACCATGTGTTCTAATTTTGCCCACTAATCTCCTATGTGGGACCTTATCAAAGGCTTTCTGAAAGTCCAGGTACACTACATCCACTGGCTCTCCTTGAAGGAAATTCATATTATGCTGGAAATAGTATTGGGTAGGCTGGTGGGACTGAAGGCTGTTGCCGAACCAGGCCATGATGCAGCCAGTCAATATGCTCTCTACTGTGCACCCGTAGAGGTTCGAGAGTATCCTCCTTGACAGACCGACTCTCCGTAATCTTCTCAGGAAGTAGAGGCACTGATGTGCCTTCTTTATAATTGCATGGGTGTGCTGGGACAGGGAAAGATCTTTGGAACGCCCAGGAATTTTAGGTTTTTGACCCTTTCCAACATTGTCCCGTTGATACGGGATTGTGGGTCCCTATCCTTCCCCTTCCAAAGTCCACAATCAGTTCCTTGGTTTTACTGGTGTTGAGAGCCAGGTTGTTGAGCTGGCACCATTTGGTCAATCGGTTGATCTCACTTCTATACTCTGACTCATCACCACCTGTGATTCGTCCCACAACAGTGGTGTCGTGGAGTGATGATGGAGTTCGCACTATGTCTGGCTATACCATCATGAGTATAGAGTGAGTACAGCAGGGGGCTGAGCACGCAACCTTGAGGAGCTCCCGTACTGATTGTTATCGAGGATTATATATTTCCACAAACACGGACAGACAAGATAGAGAGCTTAGTAACATGGTGTCAAGACAACAACCTCTCCTTCAATGTCAGCAAGATTAAGAAGCTAGTTATTGACTTCAGAAAGCATGACGGATTATATGTTCCGAATAGTATTCATGGTGCCAACATGGAAATGGCTGAGAGCTTCAGGTTGCTACGCATAAATGTTACCAACAGCTTCTCGTGGGCCAACCGAATTGAAGAGTCATAACCCAGTATGCATTGATGATGCAGAAGTAGAGATATCACCAGGCATTTGTCCTAGACCAGCTATGGCGAAGAAAGCAACAACCCGTCTACTTCCTTAGAATGTTTAGGAAGTTTGGCATGTCCCCACCAACCCTCAGCAAGTTCTACAGATGTGTCACAGAAAGCATTTTATCAGGATGCATCACTGCCATGTTTGGGAACAACTCCATCCAAGAGCGCGATAAATTGCAGAGAGTTGTGGACGCAGCCCGTACCATCATGCAAACCAACTTCCCTTCCATTGCTCCAATCTACACTTCACACTGCCCCCCCAAGGGCACCAACATAATCAAGGACCCTGGTCACTCCCTCTTCTCCCCTCTCCCATCAGACAAGGACAGGAGTTTAAAAACGCATACCTCCATATTCAGGGACAGTTTCGTCCCAGCTGTAATCAGGCAAATTAATGGTCCACTCCTCAGCTAGAATACTGAGCTGACCTCCCATCTATCTCATTGGAGACCTTCGAGGTCTTAAAACCTATTTCTACTCCCTAGCTATCTTTAATCGAACGTTGAACTATCTGGAGAGAAGGTTCAAGTCAACCCACTCCTTCTCTCCAGAGATGTTGCCTGTCCCACTGGGTTATCCTTGAATCCCGCCTGTTGCCACAGAAACCCCTGTCTGTACCTCTCACAATGGAGTCCCCGACTACCACGGCTCTGCCTGACGTCTGTCTCTTCGGCTTTGCCTCACAGCCACGTTTTGACTCGCAGACCTGTCCGCCGCTCAGACTGGCAGTGTCTTCTGTCCTGACAGCTTCGATGAGGGTGAACCTGTTTTCAAGAGGTACAACCCCCATGGTCTCCTGTACTTCAATCTTCCTTCCCTTTCTCATCGTCACCCACCTTCTCTCTTCCGCTATCTTTGGTGTAACGATCTCGCTGTAGGTCCTGCCCGGAAAACGCTCGATTTCCCGGATGATCCTGAGGTCATCCTGTTTCCTCTCCAGTGCCCCAACATGGTCCTTCAGGAGCTGAACCAGGACACACTTTCCACAGTTGTAACAGCCAGAGGCACCAGCAGTGTCCCTGACCTCCCACATCCTGAAAGCACCTTTTATCTTTTATCTGTGCACTGTGGACGGTCATATATAATCTTTTCTTTGACTGGATAGCACGCAAACAAAAGCTTTTCACTGTACCTCTGTGCACCTGACTATAATAAACTAAACTAAACTAAAAAGCACACCATTGCCTCTACTTCCTCAGGATATTGAGAACATTTGACATGTGTCCAGCAATTCTACAAAGTTTCACAGATGAACGGTAAAATTCAATCTGTTGGGCTATATCACAGCTTGGATTGGGAACAGCTCCACTCAAGACCGCAAGAAATTGCAGAGTGTTGTGAATGTAGCCCACACAAACCAGATTCCCCACCTCTAACTATCTACACTCAGATGTCATCTCATCACATTTCCAACATTGGTCATTCCTTCTTCCTGCTCCAGTTGAGCAGAAGGTGCAGACTTGAAAGGGCAACTCCCTATACACTGGCATCAGCCAATCATCCCTGTCCTGCCTGCAATTGGTTCAAAACGCGGCAGCGAGACTTCTGACGGGTACCCATAAAAGGGACCACATCACCCCAATTCTGGCCTCTCTCCACTGGCTCCCAGTACGGTACAGAATCAGCTTCAAGCTCCTCTTATTCATATACAAAGACCTTAATGGGCTTGCCCCCTCCTATATCAAAAATCTTCTAACCCACCATCTACATCCAGGTCGCTCAGGTAGGCCGCCTTTGGGCTACTGACTATCCCGCAGTCTAGGTTTAAACTCAGGGGTTTGCGGTTGCAGCACCTAGACTGTGGAACAGCATCCCTCTCTTCACCAGAACTGCCCCCTCCATCGACTCCATAGACATTTAAATCGAGGCTTAAAACCTATTTCTACTCCCTAGCATTTTTGAGGCCCTCTGAGGGGGCGCTGCAAACAGTTTATCTATGTATTGTTAGGTCTGTGTACCATTGTATGTAGCACATTAGTATCTGCACTTGTGTACAGCAATTTGGTCAACGTGAGTTGTTTTTAAATGTGCTATACAAATAAAATTAATTGATACCACCACTCAGGAACAACTTATTCCTCTCTCTTGTCAGACTTCAGAATGATCTTTCCATAAGCTAGGGTACAATCCTGATTCTCCAACCTACCTCATTGTGGACATTGGACTTATTCCTCTGGAACGGTTACTCTACAATGTTGAGAAATGATATTTTGTGCTGTGGTGTCTTGCCTGTTCTTGTCTCCAAATCAGAATTGCTTCAAACTCCACCCAGGACTGTGAGCATTTAATATCAATTGGCACTTTAATGCATGTATTAATTGAGAAAGCACTGCAATAAAAAATGCATTGAAAATAGTCCACACCCTCTCTAGATTTAAAAGACCCTAAGGCAGTAATCAAAGAAAAGCTGGCTTTCTCCCAATGCCAATCAGCCTATTGTGGTTGCACAGGCACCCTGAATAAGTTACTCAATTCGATCCACTCCCTTCATTTTCCCAAACTCAGCAAACTATTTCCTCTTCAAGTATTTATCCAAATCACATAAAACATGATTATCATTTTAATAACAGCTTGTTCATGATTCCAAAGTGCTTCACAGGCAACAGAATATTGTTTTGACGTGTGGTTACCATTGTAATTGAGGAGAGAAGAGAAAGGGAAATCCGAGAAAGCAAAAGGCAAAAAGATTTATTAAAATTTGAGAAAGTTGAAGCAGATTTCAGGCAGTGAATTTCAATTATGCACATTGCAGAAATCAATTTTCCTCACGTTATTTCGATTCTTTAACATCTACATCAACTATGTTCTATCAACATCTTTAATCTGTAGATAGACATAAAAAGCTGGAGTAACTCAACGGGACAGGCAGCATCTCTGGAGAGAAGGAATAGGTGATGTTTTGGGTCGAGACCCTTCATCAGACTGGTCAGGGGAAAGGGAAACAAGAGATCTAGACGATGGTGTAGAGAGATAAAGAACAATGAATGAAAGATATGCAAAAAAGTAATGATGATAAAGGAAACAGGCCATTGTTAACTGTTTGTTGGGTGAAAACTAGAAGCTGATGCAACTTATATCAGTGTATCCTGGTTTATGACCATCCTGTCTCTCTTTTACCAAAGCTCTGTCAAAGCTCTGCTTAACCTTCCCTCATTCAAGGAAAACAAGCTGTTCCTTCAAGTCCTTCCTGTAACAGATCCCTCAGATCATTCAAAAAAAGTCTCACCTGTATTCTCCCTTCATAGATGGCAATGGTGACTGTGGGGAACTGCAGAAATGGCGCCTGATTGTCTAGGAAGCACTGTAGGATCAGCTGAGGACTTAAAAGTAACTTTTACTAAAGTGGCCATTTCTCTTTCTATAGAGCAGTTTGACCTGTATGAAGAATAAACTTATCAGAATTTTTACAGAAGCTGAACGTCAGAAAGTCTGGTAGATTTTAAGATATATTGTGGTAACTTAATCAAGCAAAATATTCAAAATGCTTGCATGATTGTGAAACAATGGACCTGAACAATGCTGTTCACTGCCTTATTTACAAGCAACTGGCTTTGAATAGATTAAGGAAATATTCACAATATAATTATAATTACCCATCGTGGTTGCTATGAAGTTGTCCTGTAATTTTCAATGACACAAAGGCACATTGGATTGTGTAAAATACTTTTGATGCTGCCTTTTGTCACTAAATCCAGGCGGATGTCAACAATAGTTGAACTTGTTAATATGCGGAAGGGAGTCTTCAAGATACATTGAAGTGTTTGTCGGTACTTCCAAATTTGGGCATGTAATGGACGGGAAAGGGAGGTGGGGTGGGAGTGGGAAAATCACTTAGTCAAACACCATGGCAGATGGAGTTTAATCTGAACAAGTGTGAGTTGTTTCACTTTGGGAGTTTGAATATAAAGTGGCATATAATTAGTAGCATGACCCTTATCAGCATTGATGTACAGAGGGATCTTGGTTCCTTGGCCATAACTACCTGAAAGTGGCAATACAAGTAGGTAGAGTGGTAAAGAAGCCATACGGTATGCTTGCCTTCATTGGTCAGGGCGTTAAGTATAAGAGTCAGGAAGTCATGATGCAGCTTTATAGGACCTTGATTGGGCCTCATCGTAAGTATTGCGTGTAGTTGCCACAGTACAGGAAAGATGTGGAGGTTTTGGAGAGGAGGCAGTGGAGGTCTAGCAGAATTATGCCTGGATTAGGGCGTTTTAGCTATAGGGTGGGGTTGGACAGACTTGGACTGTTTTCTTTGGGGCAGACCTGATAGAAGTATATACAATTATGAGAGGCATATACAGTAGACAGTCAGAACCTTTCTCCCAGGGTGGAAATGTCAAAGTCTAGAGGCTTTAAGGTGAGAGGGGCAAAGGTTAAAGGACATGTGCATGGCAAGTTCTTACATGAAGGGTGGTGAGTGCCTGGAACATGCTGCCAGAAGTGGTGGTTGACACAGATATGGTAATAGCATTGAAGAGACTTTTGGATAGGCATATGGATTTGCAGGGCATGGAGGGATATGGATTATGTGCAGGTTTGATAAGAGTTGATCTTGTCGTTATGTTCGGCATAAGCATTCTGGGCTGAAGAGCCAGTTCTTGTGCTGAACTGTTTTATCTTCTCTGCACTCCTCGAGTCAAGTGGCAGAGCACTAACATCTGTAATTTTTCCAGTGCTAACACTAACGAGCTGGCATCAGGTTTAACTTAATGCAGATTGCCAACTCCATTATCTGAATTCTGTGCAATACTGGTTGTTTCAATTACAAGAAGGGTGTGAAGGTTTGGAGAGGGTGCATAAGAGATTTACCAGAATACTGCCTGAACTACAGAGTAGACACAAAATTCTGGAGTAACTCAGCGGGAGAGGCAGCATATCTGGAGAGAAAGAATGAGCGACCTTTTGGGTCAAGACTCTTCTTCAGACCCTTCATCACCCATTCCTTCTCTCCAGAGATGCTGCCTGTACTGCTGAGTTACTCCAGCAATTTGTGTCTATCTTCGATTTAAACCAACATCTGCAGTTCTTCCCTACTAAATTATAGGGTATTAGCTATAAGGTCAGTTAGACAAACTTGAATTGTTTTCTCTGGAGTGCCAGAGACTGATAGAAGTATATAAAATAATGAGAGGCACAATTAGGGTAAACAGTCAGAATCTTTTTCCCAGTGTGGATATTGAGGGCAAACCTCTAAGGTGAGAGTGGCAAAGTTTAAAGGTGTGCGGGGCAGGTTTTAAACAGACAGGAGTAGGTGCCAGGAATTTGCTGCCAGTGGTGGAGGCAGATATGGTAGGGCCATTTAAGAGGCTTTTAGATAGGCACCTGGATTTGCAGGGATTGGAAGGATATGGATCACGCGCAAGGAGAGGGGATTAGTTTAATTTGACATCATGTCCACATGGACATTGTAAAATGGAGGACCTGTTCCTGCACTGTACAGTTCAATGTACTGTGAATGGAGAGGAAAAGCCTCTACCATTCTGGCTGTTGACAGGAAGTCTGAAGCATTCAAACTGAGTTCTCCACGAGATTGTTTTTTGGATGACCATTCCCATCCACTTCCCTTCTCTGCCAATGATTTGTGGCCTAATTGACTCCTCACTGATTGATGATTTTCTATCTAGCCAATTCTTCCCAACATGCCCAGCTGCCCATTCATGATCCATTTCCCCAATCACTCCAATTCCCAACTGATCACCTTGACCCTCAACCCCTGACCCTCCCCACGCAGCCCTCTCCCTTAGACAAATCATCTCTACCTCTCGGAGCTAAAATTTCTCTTCTTAAGCCTAACAGAAGCCTCTCGCTAGTCCGTTAGAATGTAGGTGCGCACAAAATGCTGGAGTAACTCAGCGGGATAGGCTGCATCTCTGGAGAGAAGGAACGGGTGATGTTTTGGGTCGAAACCTTACTTCAGACTCTAGACTTGGAATGTAGAACGTTGCAACATAGGAAGTGCCACAACTAAGCCCATACACTATAATCTTCCCTAAACAGCAAAGAGATAATGATCTGGTAATCAGTTTCCTTTCGCGACCTTTGTTTGAGGGGTAAATATTTTCCAGAGAACCAGAGAGAATGTCCCTATTCTTTTTCAAAAAAGCACCTTGATATGATTAGTATCTACATGAGCAAAATGGCAAAGAGATATCAGATCCCGCTGCATTGTAATGGAGTTTCAGCCTTCATGATGTACTGAAACCTCTGAGCTGTGACGTGAACACATGATCTTCTGACTCACTGGCAAGCATTTTACGATGATATCCAAAACCACCATACTTGAGCAGCAACTCAGCACCTTCCGGCAAAGAGGCAAAACTGCATTCAGTTTCTTGTAACATTCCAATGCTCGTACTGTGATCGCAGTCACAGAGAGTTTAACAATAATGCAGAGACCAGAAGTCTGCTATTTACGTATCTGAAGAATATTTTCATCCTTCTTTAGCAGATGTGGTCTCAATCTAGGCAACTCAGTGGTCAAGGGAAGCTTTCCCCACTGATCCCTCTGTACAAGTCAGTTCAGACACGGACTGTGGAAGGCATCATTCCCAGGCTGGATTCAGTCTGAACCTAACATCCTCAGGCAATCACATCCCAGCAGTTATCACTCGGACAGATCATGCAGTTTGCAATGTGATAGTGAGAAATGCAGGCCAAGTTGAGGCACGTCCAATTCTTGATCTATTGAGGGTCCGCTGTCTATAAGTTGGGTTTGTCATTAGTGCTGCTTCGGTTCAGAATTTCTGTTCTGGTTCCTTTACAGTGACAACAGCAGGAAAACTGCAGTTTTGTATTTACAGAGTGGTAGGCAGGGGAATAGGGGAACCTGGCTGACATAGGAGTAGGAGACACCTATTCAGAACTTTAAAGTGGGTATACAAGGAACTGCAGATGCTGGAATCCTGACAAAACATAAAGTGCTGAAGTAACTCAGTGGATCAGGCAGCATCTTTGGAGGGAATGGGAGCGGCAGTCTGAAGCAATGACATCACGATTTTGTCATTACGCAATTAACCAGTTTTTTTCCATTGCCCGCTTTGACAGAAGGTGTGGGGTATCTGTATAGGAGGATTTAAGTATAGGAATAAAGAGGTTCTTCTGCAGTTGTATAGGGCTCTGATGAGGCCATATCTGGAGTATTGTGTCCATTTTTGGTCTCCTAATTTGAGGAAGGACATCCTTGTGATTGAGGCAGTGCAGTGTAGGTTCACGAGATTGATCCCTGGGATGGCGGGACTGTCATATAAGGAAAGATTGAAAAGACAAGGCTTGTTTTCATTGGAGTTTAGAAGGATGAGGGGGAATCTTATAGAAACATATTAAATTATAAAAGGACTGGACAAGCTAGATGCAGGAAAAATGTTCCCAATGTTGGGCGAGTCCAGAACCAGGGGCCACAGTCTTAGAATAAAGGGGAGGTCATTTAAGACTGAGGTGAGAAAAAACGTTTTCACCCAGAGAGTTGGGAATTGATGGAATTCCCTGCCACAGAGGATAGTGGAGGCCAAGTCACTGGATGGATTTAAGAGAGAGTTAGATAGAGCTCTAGGGAATAGTGGAGTCAAGGGATATGGGGAGAAGGCAGGCACGGGTTATTGATAGGGGACGATCAGCCATGATCACAATGAATGGCGGTGCTGGCTCGAAGGGCCGAATGGCCTCCTCCTGCACCTATTTTCTATGTTTCTATGTATCGGAGTTGCCAGCATTCCACTACGATTAGTATTTGGTTATATTTCTTTGTTGATATTTATTTTGTTGCCCACAAATTTTCTTCATCTTGAACGTATCTCTTTCCTGAAACACAGTCATCTTCACAATATTTGTTCAGGTACAATTCCCGGTGTGTGTGTGTGTGTGTGTGTGGTGAAAATCGTATAAACACAAGGAATGTATGACTCCACATCCAAAATATTATCAATGTGTTCTCATGGATGTTACTCCACTTTCTGTATATTTCCAGTATTTTCCAGGGTTGATCAGTCAGCTGGGCTGAAATTATCTCACAGTCAACCAGTCTCTGAGTCACCAGCCCCTCTCTATTGTTGCTGAAGTTGTGTACACGCATATTGAGGTCAGGGTCAGATTTGTCTTTGAACAACCTTCCAACCTTGTCGGAGGTTCACTTGAAAATCAATAGGTTGTGAGAAGGAGGAAGGAAGAAAAAGAAAGCAGATGGACCTAGGAACGATAGACATAGGAACAGCGGTCGACTATTTACAGCTTCATGATATTTTGCCATTTACGGTTGGACCGTATCAAAATTCCATCTACGTAGAATGACTGATAACACCCACATATTGGGCAACATGTTGAAACATATCATTTCCTGCTCCTGGTAAAAACATGTAAACATATCATCCCTCAATCACGTGCTTTGATTCAGCTAAAGGGCCTGTCCCACTTTCACAACCTAATGCACAACCTTTTGTACTCGTGGACATTTTTCATCAGGCTAGAAATATGCCCCGACCTACTTGATGCCATGAGTACCTACGACTAGAATCACGACCTCGTGACAACCATGCTGCGAGTATGAGTCAAGGGCAAACTCGGCAGAGGTCGTGATTCTAGTCGTAGGTGGGACAGGCCCTTACGTATGTAGCACTGTTTTTAACTCAGGAGGAGCAGGGCTGTGAGTTTAAAGTAGAGCCCATGCCTTAGTGACTGGATTAGCTCCACTGATGTTTTCACTCTCAACAGCTCAGCTGATAAAAGTGTATCCAGGGAGTCAGGAAGATTTTGAAAAATACTTTGAAAGGTTATCTCAACTGAAACTAAAACCCCAAGTTCTGCCTCAGGCACCGATTCCAATTCTCAGTGTCGGTTTCAGTGATATTCTTGTGACCAGTTCATTGTATTGTAATGAGGTCATTTCCGACACAAAAGAATGTCATGGAGCATCAGTTCCCTCACTCATATTACTTCGATGTTCCCACAGAAATCTTCCAGACATTCCGTTCCTGCCTGTTGCCTCAGCCCTGGCCCATTTTCTGAGGTCAGAGCAGATCTTGTTCACAGAGCAAAATCCCACCAACGATCAGCACTGACATGTGAGGACATGTCATCATTATCCAGCATACCCTGAGGGACAAAATATCATATTTTGTCATTAAACTGTGAGACCCTTTTTACAGTTCACACTGTTATCACTGACTTCCACTGCATCTATCTCCTAATGGTGGTCAACTTTAACGAGACACTTATTGAGACCAGCTGCAGTAATATCATCATTAAGAGAGCAGGCCAGGTACAAACTGGTTTGGTGATTTATTAATGAGATCATGTTCATAAGTGATAAGAGTAGAATTAGGCCATTTGGCCCATCACGTCTACTTCACCATTCAATCATGGCTGATCTATCTTCCGTACCTCATTCTCCTGCCTTCTCTTCCTAAGTCTCAAAGCCATTCCACCATTTACAAAACAGTCCATTGTGTAAACCACAATGGGCTGTTCAAGAAAGCAGTGCATTCTCAGTGTAAGACTGCGTAATAATTGCTTGTCCACAACACCCTTGCTAGTTATATGAACATGAGCACAGTCATAGAGCTTTACAGAACAGGAGTAGACCCTTCGGCCAAACCTGTCTATGCCAACCAAGTTGCCTAACTGAGCTAGACCCGCATGCCTGTGCCTGGCTTATAACTCTCCAAACTTTTCCAATGCACATACCTGTGCAAGCGTATATTAAATGTTGTAATTGTACTTGCCTCTACCACTTCCACTGGCAATCCTTTTCATGTATGCACCACACTGTGTGTTAAAACCATCCCTCAGATCCTTTTTCAATCTATCCCCTCTCACTTTAAACATATACCCTCTAGTTTTTGACTCCTAACGTTGGGGAAAAGACTGTGTCTATTCGCTTTATCTATATCCCTTATAATTTTATAAATCTCTATCAAGTCACCCCTCAGTCTCCAATTTGCCAGGGTAAAAAGATTTAGCCTATACAAACTCTTTAAAACTCAAACCGTTCAATTCCAATAACATATCTGTACTTGGGAATCTATTTTAGACACTTTGTAGTCTAAAGGCATCATTTTAGCAGGGTGACCATACCTGTACACAATACTCCAAATGTGGTCTTACTGACATCTTGTACAGCTGTAACATGACGTCCGTACTCCTGTACTTAATACCCTGACCGATGAAAGCAAGTGTCAAATGCTTCCTTCGCCACCCTGTCTACCTGTGGCACTACTTTCATGGCTCCCCGAGGTCTCCCTATTTTATAACACCCCCTCGGCTCTGCTATTTTCAGTACAAAAAAGACCCAAACATTTATTTGCACACTCCCCCACCGCACCCCAACCTCCCAGGACCGTCAGATGACTGCTTGTGCAGGGAGCAAAACCAAGATGAAACCTAGGCAGTGAAGAGGTTTCAACATCCCACCCCCCACCTTTTGAAGCAGCGTGTATATTATGGAGAAGGAAAACATTTCTAGCTACCACACAGCGAAGGATCAGAACGAGCAGATAACACTGCCAAGGCAAATGCATAGTCTTGTTATTGTTCGTTCTCTATTCAGCTCTACTCCACAGGCCAATTAATATAATCTACCATGGTATAATATTACCCGACTGGGATTAGTCCAGCTCAATTTAGCCTGCTGTGCTTCAGCCTCTCGGCATTTCCCTTTAACTCTCGACACTAGCTTTCCTCCCAAAACTTCCTTTGTTCATAACATTTGCCAGTATACCAAACAGGGCATTCTGTTGTCCTTCTTCTCCGAGGCAAACCATTAGATGTGTTTACTAGATTTAAATTACCTCAACTAGTCTTCCTATTTCTTCCCAGACACGCCGTGAGCGGGAGGTTTGTGAGGTTTTATTATCTACATTTTGTTGATCCCTCGGGATTGAGGATGACTGGCCTTCACTCAGGTGTTGTGGGTTCTGAGGTGGCTGAAGAGGCCAGTGTGGGAATCGCAGACATTTCCACATCAGGGAAGGAGGTGCCTGATGGCACGGGTGGGTGAGCAGTTTGTGAGATGGGGTGCTGCTTAGATTGCTTAGTGGTATGCCACTGATATAGGGCCTTGCTATGCTCCCAATGCATGGCCTCAACTTTCTCAAAACCTGTCAGTGGAGATATTGCATTTTTTAGTTTAGTTTAGAGATACAGCTCGGAAACAGGCCCTTCGGCCCACCGGGTCTGCGCCGACCAGCGATCGCCACATATTAACACTTTCCTACACACACTAGGGACAATTTTTACATTTACCAAGCAAATTAACCTACATACCTGTACGTCTTTGGAGTGTGGGAGGAAACCAAAGATCTCGGAGAAAACCCACACAGGTCACGGGGTGAACATGCAAACTCTGTACAGACAACTCCCGTAGTCGGGATCGAACCTGGGTCTCTGGCGCTGCTTTCGCTGTAAGGCAGGAACTCTACCGTTGCTCCATAGAAACATAGAAACATAGAAATTAGGTGCAGGAGTAGGCCATTCAGCCCTTCGAGCCTGCACCGCCATTCAATGTGATTATGGCTGATCATTCAACTAAGTATCCCGTACCTGCCTTCTCTCCATACCCTCTGATCCCCTTAGCCACAAGGGCCACATCTAACTCCCTCTTAAATATAGCCAATGAACTGGCCTCAACTACCCTCTGTGGCAGACAGTTCCAGAGCCTCACCACTCTCTGTGTGGAAAAAGTCTTTCTCATCTCGGTCTTAAAGGATTTCCCCCTTATCCTTAAGCTGTGACCCCTTGTCCTGGACCTCCCCAACATCGGGAACAATCTTCCTGCATCTAGCCTGTCCAACCCCTTAAGTATTTTGTAAGTTTCTATAAGATCCCCTCTCAATCTCCTAAATTCTAGAGAGTATAAACCGAGTCTATCCAGTCTTTCTTCATAAGACAGTCCTGACATCACAGGAATCAATCTGGTGAACCTTCTCTGCACTCCCTCTATGGCAATAATGTCCTTCCTCATATTAGGAGACCAGAACTGTACGCAATACTCCAGGTGTGGTCTCACCAAGACCCTGTACAACTTAAGTAGATCCTCCCTGCTCCTATACTCAAATCCTTTTACTATGAAAGCTAACATACCATTCGCTTCCTTCACTGCCTGCTGCACCTGCATGCCTAATTTCAATGACTGGTGTACCATGACACCCAGGTCTCGCTGCATCTCCCCTTTTCCTAATCGGCCACCATTTAGATAATAGTCTGCTTTCCTGTTTTTGCCACCAAAGTGAATAACCTCACATTTATCCACATTATACTGCATCTGCCAAACATTTGCCCACTCACCCAGCCTATCTAAGTCACCTTGCAATCTCCTAGCATTCTCCTCACAGCTAACACTGCCCCCCAGCTTAGTGTCATCTGCAAACTTGGGGATATTGCCTTCAATTCCCTCATCCACCTTTCTTCAAAGAATCTATGAGCACCTCTTTGAATTTTTTCCTCCGTCTACCTCGTAACACCCTTCCCATGCCAGAGCTCAGTGAATTGAAACGATTTTGTGTAGATACTGTTGGTGATTGTTTTTCACCCCAGTGTCTTGAGCTCCCTGCTGTAGGTAGTCCATGTCTCAAAAGTAGGTATACTGGAAGGCAGGTGCTTTGTAAGCATGAGGTTTGTGACAGATGTATGGTCCAAATCTTCAACTACCCTCTCCCTCCATTGACCAAAGGACATGCTGTCTCAGTGGTAGCACTAATTCATTTTCTCATCCTTAGCTAACTTCACTGACAGATGACCCCCAAGATATGGGAAGCGATCCATGTTTTCCAGGGTCTCATCATGAACTATTATTGTTGAAGGGTAGTGTGATGGAGTGCAGGCATGTTGTTAGAGGACCTTGGTCAAGAATCAATTCAAGAGTGTTTTAATGTCATATGTCCCAGATAGAACAATGAAATTCTTACTTGCAGCAGCACAACAGAATATGTAAACATAGTACACTGTAAACAATATAATAAACGAGAAAAAAAGTTCAGTGTGTGTATATATACACATATATACAGATCATATATATACACACACGCACACGTAAAAATAGACAAACAATAATAGTGCAATAATAACAATAATAGTCTATGTAATTCAGACCTTATTTGAGGTTGCAGCTTATAATAGTAAGATTAAACGAGAACTTACCAGTTTGAAGTTTGATCTTTATTTTATGAGGAGTTGCGATGAGGGATTTCGTGAAGAACCCGCCAGGCACGCATGCGCGACATTTCTTCAAAGCAGCGGTGTGGAATCACAGAACCAACAACAGAGAAATGACTTGTTATAGTAAGATTAAAGAGACTCTATATACCAGTTGATCTTATGGTAGAGGGTTGGGAGCGGAGGGCACGAAATCCCTCATCGCAACTCCTCATAAAATAAAGATCAAACTTCAAACTGGTAAGTTCTCGTTTAATCTTACTATTTCATTTCGGAGTCACGTGAGTGACTTCGTGAAGACTTCAAAGCTCTGTGATTACACGCCCTGGACCACGTCCATGCTCACACACTGCCGTAATACTGATGGAGGAAGTATGTTAACGTATTTCAGACTTGAACAAGCTGAAAAATAATAACATTATAGTTAGTACAACAATAAACCCCTGAACTCGGGGACAAACGTTTAGGGACAGCACTTAGCGTGCGTAACGTTGCGGGAAAAAACGGCCACGGGTTTGTTATGAAACCATTGAAATGTAGTTTCATTGGCCCAGCCCGCTATCATGAGGACATGCTCCATGAACACCTCCATGGTCCTCGTTCCTGATGTGGATGCGGCCTTGGTAGAATGACATTTCATATGTTTAGTGTCTTACCTGCTGCATCGAATACCACCTTAAGCCATCTGGAGATAGTCTGCACCGTTACCCTGTGACGTGGGTTTCCATGGCTGACAACAGATCCGCCTCCATATTCCTGATGGCCATTTCCAGACCTGTAGTCGCAGGTCTGTATAGTTTAAGTAACTCTTCCATAAAGAAGTTACTTTTTTATGGGTTGATCATTCTATCCAGGATTAATTCCTGTAGAGTCTGGACCCGTTGTGCTGTATTCAGTGCTATTGCCATCACCACTTTTAAAGGTGAGTAAGTCCAGTGGTACCTCCGTCATAAGCGACCACCTCCTGAGTAGGGTCAACACCCCCTAATCTCTCAGATATTATATCGTGGTCGGGAAGGGATGGATAGAACATATCCCTCGTAGTTTGGATACCAGCTGGTGAGATCCCACTCCAATGTTGAGCTAGGATGACAGTGCACTATAGGCACTGTAAGCAGCACTGTAACTGAGGCTCATCATAATGAAGACCAGTGAGCATGCCAGCACATTGGAGATCGTAGCAGATATGTAGGTCATCTTGGTCCGACTACAAAAACCTCTCATATCCTGTGTAGGTGAGGTATTGCTTCCCAGTGGACTTTCTCTGCACGATCTATATGACGTCCATGGTCCTGTATGTTCCAGACCTGGGTATGTTTTCTGCAACACCTGTCCGATGAGGCAGAATGGGGAAAGCATCGAAATCCATTTCCCCCAATGTAGCGAGAACTCGTCCATCGCCACACTTGGAGACCACATTCTGCAGTTTCTCCTGGGTTCCTCAGATACTACAGGTTCCTCCAGAACTGGAGGACATCTGGTCCAGCTGCAGAAACTGTGCTCTAGCATATGCTCCATCATGCGCTCCATCCGAGCCATGCGACCACTGCCGCATATGCGGACAATAAGTCGACTTCCTCAGGTTCTGGAGAATCTCTGAGGCTTCTGTCATTGCCCCACACCTCGTCGAGGTGATGACAAGGGTGCAAGACAGGATGTCGCTGCCTGCCGCTCCTGCGTGGCTAAGCGACTCCCGCGCGGACCTGCCGCTTACTCCGCCGTCTTCGGGACGGAGGCGGCCCGCTGGTCTAAAAAGACATGATAGCGGTGATGAGTCGGTCCCGGCCACTGAAGCGTGGTACCCCGACGTCCGCGCGGGCTTGCCGCCTATCCTCCAAAGGCGACGTTCGGTCACGTCCTCCACTACAAGGGGGTGTGGTGACCGAGATGAGACTACACCGACCTGCAACCAGGCAGGCTCCCTCGGTGCTGAGTCTGTGTCCTTCCCTTGGGACAAAGCGTCGTTCGGTCACGTCCTGCCGCTAAAGGGGGTGCGTGACCGTGATGAGACTACACCGACCTGCAACCAGGCAGGCTCCCTCGGTGCTGAGTCGGTGTCCTCCTTTGGGACAAAGCGTCGTTCGGTCACGTCCTGCCGCTAAAGGGGGTGCAGTGACCGAGATGAGACTACTCCGACCTGCAACCAGGTAGGCTCCCTCGGTGCTGAGTCTGTGCCGGCCGCACATGTGGTCCTCCAGACCCAGGCCTCAATCCTTCACCGGTCCACGATCTGGTGGCCTGCTCCAGTGGAAGTCGACCCCGGCTCTATGGCGGGTTTACCGACTGCTGTGCGATACTTCCCCTGGTCCTCTCTCTGGTGACCTGCATATTTGGGGAGAGAGAACGTGCCAAGAATATAACACGTTACGCACCTTTGCTCCACTGTCGCTATGGTTAAGTGACAGAGGTAGGGAGTCAGGGTCTTACCTACCCTGCTCCTGTGCGGTTACCACTTATGGCACCATGATCAGTCGTAGTGGAGAATCGGGTCCTGACTGCGCAGGGCTCCCCTGATTTCCGTGTTTTTATCCCGACCCGCAGAGCGGGTGCTGCCGACATAACGGGCAGCTCCAGGAATGGTGGGCGTTGACTCACATCTGGAGGCGCCGGTATGTAGGTCCTTGCTGGCCTTCCGGTTTGACCCCGTGGCCTAGAATATGGAATTTTCCTGGCCGTTTGTCTGGTCAAGGTGTGCGACCTCATAATACCCACTGTCTTGGCATGGTCGTCTAAATCCTTGACCTGCTTCAGAAGGTCTTCCCTGAATAGTTGTCTGGGTGGTGGTGTTGGAGATGCTCTGCATAGCCCTGCAAATTTGGGATTTAGCGTGAGCTTGATGGCACTTTTTTCGAAGTGCATTATTTCGTATAGCGTGTTACATAATTCAAGAGCATCCTCCTGTACGGTGTTTCAAGTCCATCCCGTCCACCGACCTCGCAAAAGCGGTAATCCCAGATGTGAGCAGTTTTAGGATTTTCTGTAATTTTTACTTCCTGTGCTCTTATGCCCGGACTTATATTGCTCCAAATAGGCATGTTTACAATAGGTACATTGAGTGAGTTCCAATTACTCGGTGCCTTGTACCCATTCATGGCCTCCGCAAGGACCTGATCCTGTATGGTGGTTGGTGAGGAAATCAATGGTAGTGGCCAGTTTAGTTTTGAGAGGTTGTCCCGATGATTCGGGTAACGCAAACTTGGCTGCCACGTCCAAAAGTTCTTCCTGAGGAACCTCAGGTGCCACTGGTTCGTGTACCAAGATATCCTCTTCTCCTGGCTGCCTCATGCTACCAATTGATGATGGGGATATATCCAAAAGTCCCCGGAACTGGACATTTCCTGCCATTGATTTTGCTGCAGGATCCGTTCCATCATCCTCTCCATCCGTTCAATGCGCCCTTCATGGTGCGTAAATGGGAGGTCAGAGCCCTCATGCCCGAAGGAACTCCTGAGGCTCCTATCATCGGCCCGTACCTCATCGTGGTAATCTCGGTGCCGTGACGAAAAGTCGCTGCCAGCCGCCTCAGCGAAGCTGTACGACTCCCGCGCGGATCTGCTCATTCGCCTCCTTGGATGAGCTAGGCCCGACTGCCTCAAAGGGCATATGCGGTGTGAAGTCGGCACCTGACGCCTGCGGCGTGGTGACCCGACATCCGCGTGGGCTTGCCACCTGTCCTACTCCTGGACTCAGGCGGCGTACGGTCCCGTCCTGCCGCATTTGGGGGATGCAGTGACCGTGGCGAGACTCCACCTGTATGACTCCACCTGGTCCAACTAGGTGGTGAGTCTACACTGGCCCTCCCTGGTCTGCCAGTGGACTCGGGTCTCAGTAAACCACCAGTCCGCAATCTAGCGGTCTCTGGTGAAATTCCTGCCCTAAAAGGGCTTTGTTATTGAGCTCTATCCCTGGCTCTTTCACGAGGGCACGGGGAGAAGGGTCGTGCAACAGCATGTGAAACCCGTTTGCTCATATCAGCCAACAATTCTCTCCCTGTTGGAGATAGTGAAAAATGGAGTCCGGGTCTACCTGCTCCGGCGCCGTACCGACTTCCTGTTCTGCGGGTACCCCGCTTGTACACAGCTGTGTCGGTAGGTCGGGTCCTGTAATCACAGGGCTCCCCGACTTTTGCGCCTTTTTCCCGGCCCGTCTAGCGGGTGCTGTCGTTGTAGAGAGCTCCGGGAATAATGGCCGACGACTCCTTTCGGAAGTCCTGCGGCCTGTGCTCCTTATTATCCATGTCCCTGTTGGAGAAAACACAATTCAAAACAGAAAGGACAACCAGCTCAAGGTTGCCTGTACTTACCTTAGTGGCCCTAATGAAGGGCCGGCGGTGAGCTGTCGTTCTGCCATTGCTGCGCAATGGTGAGCGTTGAGCCCGGACCCCGCAGGGTCAACGAGCTGCCCCATTGTAAAATAAGTTGGGCTAAGAACAACATGATAATGGCTGCAACTTCATTACCTCTTAATTACAGTACTGGGATAATACAGGCTATGTAGAGTTGAGTTGGGGCTAACCCTTACTCTGAGTAAATGCCGACAGCCCACAGTATCGTGTGGGCTGCGGTGTAAGTCGGGCTGCATTTCTGCCATTACTGACCCCCTGCAAGCCCCTAGTTCAATATACATGCCGACAGCCCGCAGTATCCTTGCGGGCTGCGGTGTAAAATCGGGCTGTGCTCTGCCGTTGCTTGCTGCATACGGCGAGTCTGCAAGCCCATATTACAATATAAATACCGACAGCCCGCAGTATCCTTGCGGGCTGTGGTGTAAAATCGGGCTTATGCTCTGCCGTTGCTTATTGCACACGGCGAGTCTGCAAGCCCATACTTACTTGTAAATGCCGCCAGCCCGCGGTCTGCGGGCTGCGGCGTAGAGTCGGCTGCCTCTGCCGTCCTCCGCCGGCGAGTGTGAACCCGGACCTACCTGGGTCAACGGGCTCTCCCGACTCCATGAGTTAGAGCCGCCGCTGACTGCCCGCATCGCGGTCCGCAGTCGGCGTTGAAGCGGCCTGGAGCACTCTGGAAACAGAGTCTCTGTAAGAAAAACCGGACTGCGGGTTAGTTTTCCACTTACCTGCAAGTCCCAGCAGTGGAGGAGCAGCGCTCCTCCCTGCCCCGTCGCTCGCACGCGCGTCGACGATATGTCGCGCATGCGTGCCTGGCGGGTTCTTCACGAAGTCACTCACGTGACTCCGAAATGAAATAGCTTAATGGCTGCAGGGAAGAAGTTGTTCCTGAACATGGACGTTACAGTTTTCAGGCTCCTGTACCTTCTTCCCGATGGCAGGAGTGAAATGAGTGTGTGGCCTGGGTGGTGTGGGTCTCTGATGATGCAGACTGGTGTTCAATTGTCACATGTACGGACACATGTACGGACAACACAACAATTAAATTCTTACTTGCAGCAGCTGAACAGGACATAACTGCTACAACACATAGATAATATCTAATATACAATTTTTAACTCAGTAAATTAGTAACCATAATACTTGTGTTAAAAATCAAAGTACTTCGTGCAACCAAAAACAGTCCATAGAACTTCATAGTTACTGAAGTTGATGCTGTGTGCTGTTCAACATAGTTGTCCAAAAGAAGCTGTTCTTGAACCTGATGGGCAAGGTTTTCAATCTCCTGCACCTTCTTTCTAATGGTATGATTGAAATGAGAGCATGGCCAGAGTGCTGTGGGTCTTTGACAATTTTGACTGCCTTTTTGAGGCAGCACCTCTTATGGATACCATCAATGGTGGGGAGGTCATTACCTGTGATGGACCAGGCAGTGTCTACCACTCTAGGTAACTTTCTTTATTCCTGGGCACTTGAGTTGCTGAAACAAGCTGTGATGCAATGAGATGATACGGCCTTGCAAATATTGAGTGTGAAAGCCATCCTTTTGTGTGCTTCTGCGACTGAGTTGACAATGACGTGGCAAATGTGACACACTTTGTATCTGTTCAAATAGTAGTGAAGTAGTTGACTGACAGACTTGAATCTCCATGTCCAGCAAAGTGTTAATGAATACTGGGGACAAATAATTGCAAATGAGAACATAAACATGGTTATTCAGAACATGATAAAGTTACCATCGCTTTATTCATTCACACCTGACAAATGAAACCTTTACAGGAGCCAACATGCACAGAAACTGGAAAGACAAGGATTGAGATCACAAGGTAAATTTAGTATCTGACCCAACCCACTTCTTTTATTCTTTCTCAGCATTCACACACTAGTTTTTTTTCTCTTTTCTGTACACAGGCTGCCCCTGCAGCAGTTTTGTTGTGATTCAGCAAGCCTCCATTCGATCTAGCAAAGCTCCACTAAGACTTTCACCAACCCTTTGTCACCCAAAGGATTCTGTGAGCTGTTGCTCAGCAGCTCCCCCAACAACCCAATGTAATGTCCTGCACTCTCACTTTACCACACTCCATTTTCTCAGGCCCAGATTTTGAGAGGTTTCTCTTTCTGTCAACTCAATTCCAAGTTTGACTCAGTCTTATGAGGTGCAGTGGTTGACTGTGGGAGGCGCCCCCGGGTCACAAAGACTGAATGGTGGCCAGGTGAGGCAAGGGAGGCCGGTTCACTGGTCGATGTGCGGATCTGGATCAAGGTGATGGTGGAGTGGGACGCTGGAGGCCCTGCAGCAACCTGGGGCTCGACTGGATCAGGCGCCACTCCAAGAGGCCGAGCATGGAGACCGGGCGTGACATGCAGTGATACCAATAGCTTTGCTTGGCCAGGCCGGCCAACCCTGCAACACCGCCAGGACAACTAGGTTATGTCCAGGTTTTATGGCCAGAGTAAGATCTCTACACCTATAATAACTTGGACTTGAAAATTGCGCCAAGCCCGCCGATTCTTGTATCCTGTCTCCGTACTCCTATACGGTTCAATTATGCTTTATTTGTCACATATGCAACTGCACAGCAAAATTATTTTTTCTTATTTACACATGCAGCTGCCATCATGTTTGGTGCCATTTCCAAAGTCCAACATCCGGTCGGCCGGCACGTTCAATGTACTGGAGCAGTTCCCATGAACTGACGTCCCTGTCCTCGCCTGGCCATCTTTGTGTTCTGGGGGTGCCTCCTGCTGCCAACCGTGAAGGCACTGGAGGCATTACCCTGGTTCATTCTCCTACTGACCCTTGCTTTTCGCGTCCGATGTCTCCAGCGGCTCCCTCCCTGTTCCGCCGCCCATTGAGCCTTCGGACCGGTTCCATGCACAATCTAAGATATGCTTACGTATAGTAATACTTTTACTGAACTGAATGCAAAAAAAATAAATTTCACTTTACCTCATTCAAAGTAACATTAGCAAATTTGCAGATGACACATAGCTGGGTGGCAGTGTGAACTGTGAGGAGGATGCTATGAGATTGCAGGGTGACTTGGACAGGTTGGGGGAGTGGGCGGATGCGTGGCAGATGACGTTTAATGTGGAGAAATGTAAGATTATTCACTTTGGTAGCAAAAACAGGAAGGCAGATTACTATCTAAATGGAGTCAAGTTGGGAAAAGGGGAAGTACAGCGGGATCTGGGGGTCCTTGTTCATCAGTCTATGAAAGTAAGCATGCAGGTACAGCAGGCAGTTTAGAAAGCAAATGGAATGTTGGCCTTTATAACACGAGTCGAGTATAGGAGCAAAGAGGACCTTCTGCAGTTGTACAGACCCCTAGTGAGACCACACCTGGAGTATTGTGTGCAGTTTTGGTCCCCTAATTTGAGGAAGGACATTCTTGTTATTGAGGGAGTGCAGCGTAGGTTTACAAAGTTAATTCCCGGGATGGCGGGACCATCATATGCTGCGAGAATGAAGCAGCTGTGCTTGTAGACTCTGGAGTTTAGAAGGATGAGAGGGGATCTTATTGAAACATATAAGATTGTTAAGGGTTTGACACGCTGGAGGCAGGATACATGTTCCTGATGTTGGGGGAGTCCAGAACCAGGGGCCACAGTTTAAGAATAAGGAGTAAGCCATTTAGAATGGAGACGAGGAAACACTTTTTCTCACAGAGAATTGTGAGTGTGTGGAATTCTCTGCCTCAGAGGGCGGTGGAGGTAGGTTCTCTGGATGTTTTCAAGAGAGAGCTGAATAGGGCTCTTAAAGATAGCGGAGTCAGGGTATATGGGGAAAAGGGAGGAACGGGGTACTAAATGGGGATGATCAGCCATGATCACATTGAATGGCGGTGCTGGCTCAAAGGGCCAAATGGCCTCCTCCTGCACCTATTGTCTATTGTCTATTGTCTATGGACAATAAAGTACCATTTATTGTCCATAGACCATTCAATGACCATTGAAGCCAAATCACAATCTGAGAACAAAACAATATTGTTCACAATCCAGCTACTCAACCTCACTGATTAGCCTGGAGATTTCGACCAGTTTCTGAGGATTGAAATACTTCTATGTCTAGACAAATAGCAGTAAATCTGGTAACATAATGAGCAAATCTGCATTCAATAACTGGCCTTAAACATTGGTTCTCACCACGTATGTCTGAACTATTGAATCACAAGAGATTACAGATGTTTGTTGCTCTGAATAATTGATATGTGCATTTGTGAAACGTTTCTCTTGGGATAAAAGTTATGCCAAATGAAACTTTGCTGTGCAGGAATTGTATTAATTTGATTTATTCACTCTGAATTCCACAGATGGACTTTAGCTTTTAAAAATAAAGCAGCCACTTTTGTAGGTGTCAGTCTCATTTGAGTACCTCAAAGTAATTTGCCTATTATATAGAATTACCACTAGAGGATGCTATTATGGGAGTAATATATTTGTACGGTGAAGAGCGTTGCAAACGGGACTATTAAATATTTCTATCAAATATCGGCTCTTAAAGGTAGCAGAGTAAGGGGATATGGGGCGAAGGCAGGAATGGGATGCTGATTGGGGAACAAACAACTACCAAACAACTAGCCAGATGTAGAGACATAAATATGATACTAAGTAGATGAACAATCAACAAATTGACTGTTCAATGCAAATTCAATTCAAAGGCAAAGAACAACAATGTTGGAAATTTTAAGTAAAACAAAAAATCCAATATTCAGTTTCCAGTCGGTCTTGAGTTAGTTAGATCGCATTTGGGGCATTGGTAAATCTTTGGTAGGAAGGAGAAAATTATCTAAGGTTTCTACAACTCAACACAATGTCTCATGTCCTTGTGGTCTGTTAACTCAGTGCAGAATAACTCAGTATTGTTGGATGTCGAGTATTGCATTGAACAGTTAATTCATTGATTTCTCCCATCCTTAAGGGGCTCCTATAAGCAAAGAATTGGGCAGTGAAGGTTTCAGAGTTAAAAATTAATGTTAAGGTTCAGAATTAAAATTTAAATTACGGTGACTGCATGAGTAGGGAACATCGTGGATGGAACTAGTTTTAGAATCCTCTGCCCAGGGGATAAGCCTGCGTTTGTTTGTTTGTTTGTTCGTTTGTTCGTTCCGGTTAAGGTGCTGTGTGCACACTGTAGCCAGCCAACAGTCGCTTGTCTTTTTCTTTTTTTTTCACTTTTAATTTAATTTTAGTTTCAAGTTTTCCTGTACCTTGTTGTGTGTCATGACCGTTGGCAGACCAATTTCCCCCCGGGGATGAATAAAGTTGTATCATATCGTAAGATACATTTGTAGATCAGGCACACTCTTCCCTTCAGACACATCACCAAGACAACAACCATAAGGCATTCCACAGAGCCAGTTAACTGAAACCGAGACTAGATAAGGGGAACGGACAGTCTGTTATTAACCATAAAATAAACAATAGATTACTTCTTAAACAACAGGTAATGGAACACACTACAATGGCATTGGTCATCCAGTGGATCCAGTCATGTTAAACAATGTTCATTTTACTCGGGGAATGCTCCCAAACAAAATTGGCCCCACAAAACAGCTACCTCATGAAAACCTAAAAATAACCGCTGATGCTGAAGTACCGAAAATACTGGAAACACCATGCAGCACCAGTTAAAAAAAGTTAATATTTCAAGTCTGAGACCCTTGTCAGAATTCTCTACCCTTTGCACCCTAACCCCACTGACCCTGGCTCAGTCCAAGGTGAACCAATTGCAAATAGGAAAACCTGCAAAGCCCGGAGCATAGCTAAAATTAGCAGTGGTAATGAGCCATGACACAACTATTCTGATACAGTTGTATTTCAAGGCAGTTCTGAATTAAAAAGCAAAACTTAAATGAACTTAATTTACAATAATGGTCCTTCTTAAGAAAGGATCATTGCAAAATAATACAAATTCTGGAAATCTGAGGCAAACAAAAAATACTGGATACAAAAAACAGAAGTGATAAAAACAGTTAGCAGTTCAGGTCTACCCTTTCTGTAGCACTGTGCCTTTGTACAGCACTCCACTTATGTTTGGGTATTGTCAGCCTACCTTAAAATATTGATGTTGTTCATGAGTTTCAACCATAATGACTTCAGTGTAATGTTACCTTATGTAATTACATCAACACATTCAAAAGCCAGAGCTAAACAAGGTGCAGAACAAAGTGCTGGTTTGGGCAGAGTTCGGAACACATTAGTCCACAGCACAGTCATGCTGAATTAAACTATGCAGGATTATCTTTTTG
The DNA here is from genome assembly GCA_963514005.1 of Raja brachyura. Next base: position 27,208,016 of record OY740807.1, read on the forward strand.
CTCCCAGTGTCTTGCAACTTCAACATAAACACAAAATATTGCTCTTTTATTTACTTTGATCATTGTTCCTTGTATTTCGCAACCCTTAGTCAAATGGGAGTAGGCCACTCACCCAGGGAAGTTATTTCTTTGCCTGAGGGCTAATATGACAGGTGCGGTCTTATATTGCAAAATTTAAAGTAACCTGGATCCCACGATGCAAGCACAAAAACGTCTGTAATATGAATTGATCTCATGCAAATATTTCCAAATTCTGAGTTATATTTCAATCTTTAAATTAGGACCATTTTGTGTAGAATGAGCATTGTGTAGTATGTGACCCGTTTCATGTGTATTCATAATCATAATCATAATTTAATAAACTTTCATAACCATACTTTATTAGCCAAGTATGTTTTGCAACATATGAGGAATTTTATTTGCCATACAATCATACCAATAAAAAGCAATAGAACACACAAAATACATTTTAACATGAACGTCCACCAGTGACTCCTCCGCATCACTCACAAAAAAAAAGTTCAATCTCTCCTTTCTTTGTCCGCCAGCGGTCGGGGGCCTCTAACCTTCCGTTGACAGGACAAACTTAGTCCCGTAGCCGGTGGCAATCAAGCTCCTGCATTGGGATAGAATCTCAGCTTCCCCTGCGCTGGGCGATCTACCCCAGGTCGGGGCTAGTCGAGCGTTGTTTTGGAGCTTCCCAATGTCGGTCTCAACCCAAAACTGCGAGCTCCAAGGTTGGAGCGTCGATCCCAGGCAAGGGATTGGCTCCAATGGTAAGTCCACGCCCCACAGTGTGGCTCAAAGTCAGTCCCAAGCAAGGCCTCCAGCTCCACGATGTTAGGCCGCAAAGTGACCGGAGATACGATCCAGAAAAAAATCGCATCTCCGGCAAGGTAAGAGATTGAAAAAAAGTTTCCCCCGACCCACCCGCCCACCCCCCGCATAAAGCAAACCAGAGAACATTAATACAAACTTTGTAAACACAATAAAAATTACAAAAAAAGACGAAAAGGACTGACAGACGGTAGGCGAGGCTGCCATCGAAGCGCCACCCGGTGGAATTAATCTAGAAATATATGCAGGGACAGACTTATTTAGTATTTAACCTACATTGTGTCTGACCAAAAAGGGCTTTGTGGGGTGACAAAGGAAGAGTTCCATGCTGTAGAACCTCATACAATGGATGGACATAGATTTGGGATGATATGGATTGCAGAAAAGTTGCTCCATTCAAAAGTTGCATTCAGCAAATCAGGATTGTGATGAAATGTCAAGAGGCAGCCAATGGCACAACTGGTAGTGCCAATGCCTCACGGCGCCAGAAATGCAGCTTTAGTACTGATCTCAGGGTCAGTAGGGACCAGTAGGAATTGTTTCTCAGCCTGTTTGAAGCCTTCAGATGGAAATGTAAGCCAGAGAACATCCTTCATGAGACAAATATTGGTGCCTAAAAATACTTCATTATAGTTTGAAGATAGACACAAAATGCTGGAGTAACAGCGGGACAGGCAGCATCTCGGGAGAGAAGAAATGGATGACGTTTCGGGTTGAGATCCTACTTCAGACTAAATAGTTTGCATAGACTGAACATTATAGTTTGTGCCATTGTCATAACTGTTTGTTACTTTCAACTTGTTAATGCTGATTATTAAGTATCAATTAAAATGATAATTTCAACTGTTTGTCCTTGAAATGGAATGGACAAGGCATCACAAATAAACAAAATGACACAGTCTAAACAGAATGACACAACTTTGGACAGTGGCTGGGTAAGGAATGGAGTTGATGGAGAGCACAGGTTACGACAGATCTTCTCAATGAATAGCTGGGAAAAAATTGAAACATCCTACACTGCACTGAACAGCACTGATCTACTGGGGGTCATAAGAAGTGATTGAGAGCTAGAGATATACTCTGAAAATGTACATGGGAGGTTATTTCATGCCATTGCTACTGTTGTCGGGAGTCAGGCCAACAACAGTAGCAGGCAAGGTAGAAGATCCCAGAGTTGAGAGCTACTGAGGCAGAGATGGGATATAACCATATAACCATATAACAATTACAGCACGGAAACAGGCCATCTCGGCCCTTCAAGTCCGTGCCAAACAACTTTTTTCCCTTAGTCCCACCTGCCTGCACTCATACCATAACCCTCCATACCCTTCTCATCCATATGCCTATCCAATTTATTTTTAAATGATGCCAACGAACCTGCCGCCACCACTTCCACTGGAAGCTCATTCCACATCGCTACCACTCTCTGAGTAAAGAAGTTCCCCCTCATGTTACCCCTAAACCTCTGTCCCTTAATTCTAAAGTCATGTCCTCTTGTTTGAATCTTCCCTATTCTCAAAGGGAAAAGCTTGTCCACATCAACTCTGTCCATCCCTCTCATCATTTTAAAGACCTCTATCAAGTCCCCCCTTAACCTTCTGCGCTCCAGAGAATAAAGACCTAACTTATTCAACCTATCTCTGTAACTTAGCTGTTGAAACCCAGGCAACATTCTAGTAAATCTCCTCTGTACCCTCTCTATTTTGTTGACATCCTTCCTATAATTGGGCGACCAAAATTGTACACCATACTCCAGATTTGGTCTCACCAATGCCTTGTACAATTTTAACATTACATCCCAGCTTCTATACTCAATGCTCTGATTTATAAAGGCTAGCATACCAAAAGCTTTCTTTACCACCCTATCTATAAGAGATTCCACCTTCAAGGAACTATGCACGGTTATTCCCAGATCCCTCTGTTCAACTGTATTCTTCAATTCCCTACCGTTTACCATGTACGTCCTATTTTGATTTGTCCTGCCAAGGTGTAGCACCTCACATTTATCAGCATTAAACTCCATCTGCCATCTTTCAGCCCATTTTTCCAACTGGCCTAAATCACTCTGTAGACTTTGGAAATCCTCTTCATTATCCACAACACCCCCTATCTTGGTATCATCTGCATACTTACTAATCCAATTTACCACCCCTTCATCCAGGTCATTGATGTACATGACAAACAACAAAGGACCCAACACAGATCCCTGAGGCACCCCACTAGTCACGTGCCTCCAACCCGACAAACAGCCATCCACCATTACCCTCTGGCTTCTCCCATTCAGCCACTGTTGAATCCATCTTGCTATTCCTGCATTTATACCCAACAGTTGAACCTTCTTAACCAACCTTCCATGAGGAACCTTGTCAAAGGCCTTACTGAAGTCCATATAGACAACATCTACTGCTTTACCCTCGTCAATTTCCCTAGTAACCTCTTCTAAAAATTCAAGAAGATTAGTCAAACATGACCTTCCAGGCATAAATCCATGTTGACTGTTCCTAATTAGACCCTCTTTATACAGATACTTATATATATTATCTCTAAGTATCTTTTCCATTAATTTGCCCACCACTGAAGTCAAACTAACCGGTCTATAATTGCTAGGTTTACTTTTAGAACCCTTTTTAAACAATGGAACAACATGCGCAGTACGCCAATCCTCGGGGACTATTCCCGTTTCTAATGACATTTGAAATATTTCTGTCATAGCCCCGGCTATTTCTACACTAACTTCCCTCAATGTCCTAGGGAATATCCTGTCAGGACCTGGAGACTTATCCACTTTTATATTTTTCAAACGTGTCAGTACTTCTTTTACTTTGAAACTCATAGTATCCATAGCTACTCTACTAGTTTCCTTTACCTCACATAATTCAATATCCTTCTCCTTGGTGAATACCGAAGAAAATAAATTGTTCAATATCTCCCCCATTTCTTTTGGCTCTGCAGATAGCTGTCCACTCGGTCTCTCCAATGGACCAATTTTATCCCTTGTTATCCTTTTGCTATTAATATAGCTGTAGAAACCCTTTGGATTTACTTTCACCTTACTTGCCAATGATAAGACATTATGATGATAAGACATTAATAAGAAATATTTAAACCATGATAAAATTGATGAATGAAAGCAAGGATAGTTGTTCCACCAAACAGAAGAACAAGAAAATAGGCAAATGCTGTGTCAAAGGACGACAGGGTGTGTGAAAGGACAGTGCAACCCATATTAGTTTAGAGATGTAGTGTGGAAACAGGCCCTTCGGCCCACTGAATCCATGCCGACCATCAATCATCCATAGAATAATTCTATGTTATCCCACTTTTGCATCCTACACACTAGGGGTAACGATGAAATTTATTGTATTTGTGAAATCCCGTTCATAAAGGTGTACAATCCTTCGAAGGGTGAGTGGCGAAAGTGGTGAGCCTAATTAACCTACAAACCTGCACATCTTTGGAATATGGGAGCAAACAGGAGCACCCAGAGAGAACCCACGTGGTCTCAAGGAGAATGTACAAATTTCGCACAGGCAGTATCCAAGGTCAGTGTCGATCCCTGATCTCTGACGCTGTGATGCAGCAGCACTACCGAGGGGACCTTATTCATAGCTTTGGTTTGGCCCACAAATGAGAAGTCGTTTCAGCTTTCCAGGTTGGACCTAATGTAGTGCATGCTGGGTGACAAGGGTGGCAGTGGTGCAGGGGTGGGCGGCATCTATACACCAGCTTGGGGCCAAGGGGAACTTGTGTAGGGAAGGAAACCTCAAACAATAGAGGAGATTTAAAGAGCAAAGTTTAATGTTCTACATTTGAAACAAAACAAAAGAGTGGTGGCAAATAAAGAAAGCTTATTCTCCCATTTGTTCTGTAAGTACAAAGAGGTAACAAAGTTAAAAGAAAAGATGTACTGTAGAAAACAAGCTTACAAAATCATGGTGGGCAATTACATTGTAACAACTGACAGAAAGGTAGACTGGAAGCGTTCTCAGTAAATTACATTGGTAAATGCAACAACTGGAAGCTAGACAAACATACGCTCGTTCCGCCAAGGCTTTGCATTTTCTCTGGATGCTCCTGTTTCCTCCCACGTTCCAAAGATGTGCAGGTTTGTAGGTTAATTAGGTTAGTAAATTATCCCTAGTGTGTAAGATGCAAAAGCTAACTCCTCTTCCCGTTCCCATACTGACCTTTCTGTCCTGGGCCTCCTCCATTGCCAGAGTGAGGTCACAAGCAAACTGGAGGAATAGCATCTCATATTATGCCTGGGTAGCTTACAACCAAATGGTACGAATATTGAGGGTACACAAAAGGCTGGAGAAACTCAGCGGATGCAGCAGCATCTAAGGAGCGAAGGAGATAGGCGACGTTTCGGGTCGAGACCCTTCTTCAGACTGGTTAGGGATCAGGGAAACGAGAGATATAGACGGTGATGTGGAGAGATAAAGAACAATGAATGAAAGATATGCAAAAAAGTATCGATGATAAAGGCAACAGGCCATTGTAAGCTGTTTGTAGTGTGAAAATGAGAAGCTAGTGCGACTTGGGTGGGGGAGAGATAGAGAGAGAGGGAATGCCAGGGCCCCGAGGGCTGAGGGAGAGGTGGGAAAGGAAGGAGACAGCAAGGGTTAACAGAATTGAGAAAATTCAATGTTCAAGCCCAGAGGATGCAGACTCCCCAAGCGGAATATGAGGTGCTGTTCCTCCAACTTGCAGTGTTGCTCACTCTGGCCATGGAGGAGGCCCAGGACCGAGAGGTCGGATACAGAATGGGAGGGGGAGTTGAAGTGCTGAGCCACCGGGAGGTCGGGTTGGTTATTGCGGACCGAGCGGAGGTGTTCAGCGAAATGATCGCCAAGCCTCCGCTTGGTCTCACCGATATAGATCAGCTGGCATCTGGAGCAGCGGATGCAGTAGATGAGGTTGGAGGAGGTGCAAGTGAACCTCTGTCGGACATGGAAGGACTGCTTTGGTCAATGAAAGGAGTGGAGGGGGGAGGTGAAGGGACAAGTGTAGCATCTCTTGCGGTTTAGGCTACTCCCCACACCCATATCCACCTTTTATCTGCCAGGTTTTGTCCTTCCCTTCCTTTCTTCCAGCTCCGCTCCCCCCCCCCCCCCCCCCCCCACACACACAATCAGTCTGAAGAACTGACCTGAATCGTCGCCTGTCCATGTTCTCCAGCCTGACTCACTGAGTTACTCCAGCGCTTTGTGTCTTTTTTTTAACTGGAAGTTAGATCTGTGGACACTTCCTTGCTTTTCAATTTAAGTAATTGTGCTAGATATAATGTTGACATCTTGATAGTCTCTCAGATCTTGAGTAAGATGAAGATAATTCAAAAGCAAACATTTTATATTCAAAAAATATACTTTATTCATAAAAAGTATATACAAGAAATGCATACAGTACATGACTTTATTTATATTCATAGTGCTCCACAGTTTATACTTTCATAGTGTTGTCAAGTTAATACACCTGAAGTATCATTAAGTTAATACATTTTAAGTACAAAGCACCAAAGCCACATGTGGCCTCTTTGAACAATACAAACTTTAGGTGTTTTGGGGTTGTTACACAGGGCCCAGTATGGGTGGATTTGTCGTCCAAAAATGTTTTCCACAAAGGATAGGTGGTACAAGTACAGAGAAGTCCAAATAAATACACTTTGCACATCCAAGAGGCCAGGCCAGTGACAGCAGAACCTCAACACATAGTGACACTCGGTGCCTGCTGTTCTACACACAGTCAGTGCAATGACACACAAAGATGGCCATCGGCACACGAGCCATGTTGGATCATGTTTCAAAACTTCAGACCATGATTAACATTTGCACTAGGGGTTAATGCAAAGATTAAAAATCCAGCATGTATCAAACCGATGGGAGAAGAGCTGAGTGAACATGACCAACGAGATGTTCTGCCTGTCTCCTGGACTCCAACGCGGAGGAGGTGTTAAGACTTTTAAAAGTCCAGGCCTATTGTGTTGGGATGGGAATATTCATTCTTAAATCAGCAGGAGTGTGATTGAAGAGGAGCCCACATGCAGGGAAGGAGGGGATGAGTGGGGGTGGCAGAGTTATTATCAGCAGGACCTTGGTTACTGATTGACAAAGGATGTCAGGAATTAATGTGGTGAGCTTCCTGTTATGGGAGCAGCACACACTAACACATAGTTTAGGTTTGACAACAGGTTTTACCTCCCTTTCCATGGAGGCTGGCTTACTAGGTGATTTCCAACATTTCTTTGTTTCTCTTACACTTTCCAGTCCGTTGAATAGCTTATGAGAGGCAGAGTTCAGACCAACCATAAGACGAAGGGCGAGAATGAATCTGAGAAATTGATTGACCAAGTAAAGATAAAAGGTGTTGGATTAACCCAGAGGGTCAGGCAGCATCTTGACAGAACATGGATAGGTGACGTTTCAGGTTGGAACCCTTCTTCAAACTGATTGTGGTGGGGAGGGGTTGAAGAAAGCTGGAAGGGCCGAATAAAGTCTGGCAAATGATAGGTGGATACTGGCAAGGGGGGTTTTACATAAGATAATAGTTGAACAAAGGCCAGAGATGTAAAGAAAGCGTGAGACAAAATAATTGAAGAGCCTCGAATTGTGAAACTAGAGGAAAGAATGTAGGTAAAAAAAGAGGGGGAGGGGTGAAATAAGTGTGAGTCCAGGTGGGGCACAGTGGAGAGGGGAGGTATGGGACAAAGAGGGGAAGGAGTTGGTAGCCACCTATAATTGGAGAATGTAATGTTGGGTTGTAAGGCAAGGACAAGTAAATTGGATATAATGCTCAGAAAGGGAGTCAGATTCACAGATACTTATTACACTTGATTACAAATAAAAATATTATATGTTCCACCTCTTACATCCTTTGGACATGACGGACTACTTCTCCATCAATGTTTAGGAAAGAACTGCACATACTGGTTTAAATCAAAGAGAGACACAAAATGCTGGAGTAACTCAGCGGGACAGGCAGCATCTCTGGAGAGAAGGAATGAGTGACGTTTCGGGTCGAGATCCTTCTTCAGACTGAAACGTCACCCATTCCTTCTCTCTAGAGATGCTGCCTGTCCCGCTGAGTTACTGCAGCATTTTGTGTCTACCTACTCACGTCAATTATACATCTTTAAAATAGTGTCCTTGTTATTATAGACGGTAACAGAGAAAGATATAATCACATTTCATAACGCTGAAATTTACTTCAAATTTTCCTACAAAAGTTTTGGCTCACTTATTTGCCATCTTATTTCTGATTCCAAATCATTGTGGATTCAAATCGCACTCCTGTCAAATCCAATGCAGTACAGAAGTATGCAGCAGTGTCTGAAGTCCCATACTCCTGCATGGTATTACTGTAACATGTTAGATAGAATGACAAAATGTCACTGCTTATTATTTCAAAAGGTGAACAGCAAGGTTGTCCCCAGCACTCTGCCCATTTTTAATCCATCCAATGACACTGCAAAACCTATCAAAAATGCACCTATCTGCAGTTCTCTTCGGATGTAATTTGCATGGGTTAGTTAGTTGGTCATTTGCCAATTTTACAACAATAATTATAGTTCCAAAAATAACACTAATTGCAGAGTTAATTTAATTTAAAATAAATGTACTAATTTAAAATAAATGTACTGATGCAGCACAAATACAACTCTTTGATATGATCTTTGATGTTTTGCTCACATTTAATCTCCAAGCCATCATAAACTTGTCACACTGGAGTTTGCTTCATGTTATACCTAATGCAGCCTGCAGAAAAGAGATTATTTGAATACTCTCTGAAAATCACGTTGCAATAATTTCACAATCATTAAAATGGATTTATACTTTTTGCTGGAACTGAAGATTTGTCATTTGTGGTCCAGCTATGTTCAATGTACACAAAGCAGCACATTGTGCACTTTTATAAACTACAGGTAAGTACAATGCCAGGCAACGCTGCCTTGTAAAGTCAAGCAGCCCTTTGACATTCACTGCCTAGCCTCATACGTGAAGAATGCTATTTACCCAAGATATTGGAAGCCGGTTAGATCTGTGGATCGATAGCTTAGTCAGCATCTTCATGAGGGGAGAATAGTAAGATATTAAGTTAATATCTTGTGCACAGTTAAAGTTAATGTTAAACAAAGTATAACAATGATTTCTATACAGGATTTCAGTATAGGTTCTTCTGCAGTTGTATGGGGCTCTGGTAAGACCACATCTGGAGTATTGTGTACAGTTTTGGTCTCCTAATATGAGGAAGGACATCCTTGTGATTGAGGCAGTGCAGCGTAGATTCACGAGATTGATCCCTGGGATGGCAGGACTGTCATATGAGGAAAGATTGAAAAGTCTAGGCTTGTATTCACTGGAGTTTAAAAGGATGAGGGGTTATCTTATAGAAACATATAAAATTATAAAAGGACTGGACAAGCTGGATGCAGGAAAAATGTTCCCAATGTTGGGTGAGTCCAGAACCAGGGGCCACAGTCTTAGAATAAAGGGGAGGCCATTTAAGACTGGGGTGAGAAAAAACGTTTTTACCCAGAGAGTTGTGAATTTCTGGAATTCCCTGCCACAGAGGGCAGTGGAGGCCAAATCACTGGATGGATTTAAGAGAGAGTTGGATAGAGCTCTAGGGGCTACTGGAGTCAAGGGATATGGGGAGAAGGCAGGCAGGCAGGCACGGGTTATTGATAGCGGACGATCAGCCATGATCACGATGAATGGCGGTGCTGGCTCAAAGGGCCAAATGGCCTCCTCCTGCACCTATTTTCTATGTTTCTATGTAACAATAATCTTGAATAAAATCCGAGACAGGGTGCTCCTGATCTCTCAATGAAGCCTTGACCATTCTGAATGATGCTGATTATCTTGGGTAGCCTTGCAGATTAGATGAACCCATATAGTTTATTAAAGTACCCACCAGCACAGATTAAGAAGGGTAAGATTATGTCTGTTTGACATCCTCTGTTTAGTTAGGTTGTTGAAAAAAGAATGCAGATATTCAAAAGCTCATGTGCATGCTAGTTGTAGAAAACAAAGGGTGCGGATGGCTGTTCTGAGTAACGTGGACAGTTTGACACAGACATGGTGTATCATCCTCTGAGGTTTTAAAATATATGTTGTCACTTTTGGATGTTCTCCATGTGGGGGTAGGACCATGGCAACAGGTCACTCAGCCCCTGCATGGGGTGGAAGATAGCAACCTTCATGTGGTCCGCCCTGTTTTGACTAATGCAATCAACTCGACGTGCACAAACGGATGATCAAATAGAACAAGTTGTCCAACAACTTTAGGCTGTGCACGACACACGAAAGAAGAAGAAGAAGCCCCTGCATTAGCTGTGAGCCAACCTCGCTGATTGCCCCTCACACATCCACCTTCAGCAGGGGTCATTGGGCATTGCTTAGTGTGGGGGTCTTAACAATAGAGTGGAGGAAAATTTACAGCGGAGGTAAGATTGGTTCATTTAAGGCAGAACCGACTGGAGTCAAAACAAGAAACCTCAGGGTAAAAAGGTTTAAAATGTTCACTAATTTTAAACAAGTCTAAACTGCTGTATCTCCACATGACTTTTAGCAGACACAGAAATTTCATCACCAATATATCAGTTTGCCTCAATACTCGTTAAAGTTTAGAAAGGGCAAGACTTAGTCTGTGAACTATCACCCTTGCAAGGGCAGCTGGGGCTTCCCTTTGTACCTTTGTGTAGTTAGTGTGTTTGCACAGTCCTGTACTCCTGTATGTGTGTCAGGGTCCACAATGAATCTGTTTCCAATAGTACAATTGCTTTGATTGTTCTCTATGCAAGGTTTGCTGCCTGGTGTTCTGTAAATAAACCAGTGAGAATGCAAGAAACTCTGCAATTCAATCCAGGCTCCACATGGGGGGTTTGTGATAGAAAGTTAAACATTACTTTTGGGCTGAGGTTCTGAATCAGTGAGCAGCTCATGTCTGAGCAATGAGACCTGCCGGAGAGACTCCTTATTCTTCATCCTTGGAAGTGAGAAGCCTTTCCCAGTTGAAGAAGGGTCTCGACCCGAAACGTCGCCTATCTCCTTCGCTCCTTAGATGCTGCTGCACCCGCTGAGTTTCTCCAGCTTTTTGTGTAACCCTCGATTCTCCAGCATCTGCAGTTCCTTCTTTAACACAACAGCCTTTCCCAGTTACTCATTCCTTTGCAGCAGGCCTCTCTCATTATCACATTTCAGAGGCCTAGTAAAAGGAGATTCTGGAATCTGGACCAATGAACAAACTGCGGGAAGAACTCAGTGGATCAGGTAACATCTGTGGAGACAAAACGATGGTCACCGTTTCAGGTTGAGGCCCTGCAACCGGATGTTTCACTGGACTGATGAGGCGTCTTGACCCAAATGATCTACCAGCCCTTTGCCTCCACAGATACTGTAACATGCACGGAGTTCTTCCAGAAGTTTATGTTTGCCTTCTCTATGCTCCATTCCCCAAGGATGTCTGAAGGCAGAATCCCTGAATTATATGGAAGTCTACACGACATTCCTGGTAACCACTATTTTATAAATAAATGAAACTCTGGCAAAACTGTAATGACTGCCCCTCCTGGAGACAATGGTTGACCCTGCCATCTCTGCTTAATGAGGGGTGAAGGTTGGGTGGATGTGCTCGCTGACCTATTGCCACCTATTTCTCTCTCACTTTCCATTTTGCCAACGTTCCCCACAACAGACAAGCAAATGTCTTATCAAATACAGTGTGCAAACCAATGCTCGGTATGAGAGTCGGCTCAAGAGTATTTTATTGTCATACGTCCCAAACAGAACAATGAAATCCTTACTTGCAGCAACATCACAGAATATGTAAATATTGTACTCTGCAATCAATATAATAAACGAGAAAATAAGGTTCAGTACGTGTACACACACACACACACTTCTCAGCAGATCAGGCACCATCTCCAGTGAACAGGATAGGTGATGGTTTTGGTCAGGATCCTTCTTCCGAAGTAGTGTTCCAACCCAAAATGTCATCTAGCCAATGACAAATGACATCGTTCTCTTCAGATGTTCAAATGACATCTGAAGAGAACTGCAGATAGGTGCATTTTTGATAGGTTTTGCAGTGTCATTGGATGGATTAAAAATGGGCAGAGTGCTGGGGACAACCTTGCTGTTCACCTTTTGAAATAATAAGCAGTGACATTTTGTCATTCTATCTAACATGTTACAGTAATACCATGCAGGAGTATGGGACTTCAGACACTGCTGCATACTTCTGTACTGCATTGGATTTGACAGGAGTGCGATTTGAATCCTCAATGATTTGGAATCAGAAATAAGATGGCAAATAAGTGAGCCAAAACTTTTGTAGGAAAATTTGAAGTAAATTTCAGCGTTATGAAATGTGATTATATATTTCTCTGTTACCGTCTATAATAACAAGGACACTGTTTTAAAGATGTATAATTGACAGAGAGTAGGTAGACACAAAATGCTGCAGTAACTCAGTGGGACAGGCAGCATCTCTGGAGAGAAGGAATGGGTGACGTTTCAGTCTGAAGAAGGATCTCGACCCGAAACGTCACTCATTCCTTCTCTCCAGAGATGCTGCCTGTCCCGCTGAGTTTCTCCAGCAGGTTATGTCTTTTTCCTTCAGAATTATTAGGACACTAACAGAATAGTAACTGGAAAAGCGAGTGGGAACGGTTCCATTCCCACCTGGAATCTGATGCCATGAACACCACCCACTCAGATCATTGGCAGCTCCATGTTAACGAGCTTGTTGAAAGTTGAATGATTTGGCACCTTACTCTTTATTTGTTTATTCCCTTTGTAATATCTTCTTTTAAGCAGATAACAAGTGGTTCCTGCAGGAAACGACATGGACCCGACAGGCCCTGGGTGCATGATGAAGAGTGTAGGAAGGAACTGCAGATGCTGGTTTAAACGGAAGATAGACACAAAATGCTGTAGTAACTCAGCGGGACAGGCAGCATCTCTGGAGAGAAAGAATGTGAGTTGCTGTAACAAATACTGACCACGGGTCTCACTGTCTAGGAAGAGTTCAGGCGGGCCAGGGAGCACATCTCAAGGGAAGAACCCTGATCTACATTGAAGGTCCGCACATAGGTCAAGTGTGGCCTTATTAGATGTGACTGAGGAGGCTGGGTTTCCTGAAGCAGGCTGACTCTATCCTATTCCCAATTTCCTATAGGAACACCTGTTGCCTGCTAGCAGGAGGCCAGGGTAGCACTGAGACCATGTTTCACAGCTAGCAGTCGGTGCATCAAGGACTTGACTATCACCTTTATTTACCGATTGAAGGTGTTAAATCATCGGGTCACCTTCTGAGCAAGCATGAAGCTTGAGTTCACCGATCATGAGCAGATGTCACTTTACATATGTGCTGCGGCAGTGACACGGTTTCTAACCAGCAGTGGGGGACGACCACAATCTAGGTTTCTTCCGCTGCTGGGCATTGGGGGGGGGGGGGGGTATAGGGTGTGGTGGAGGTCCCTCAAACAAGGGAAAGGATATCACCCCAGGGGGCCACATGAGTGGCATGAATGCCGGGTATAATAGTAAGATTAAATGAGAACTTACCAGTTTGAAGTTTGATCTTTATTTTATGAGGAGTTACGGTGAGCGATTACGTGAAGAAGCCCCGCCAGAATGCCTGCGCGTCAATCTTCTAAGCAGCGGCGTGAAATCACAGTAACTACAGTCGAAGAGATATAGTAAGACTCAGAAGACTAGAACTACCAGATGATCTTTGCGATTATGAGGGCCAGGAGCGGAGGGCACGTAATCGCTCACCGTAACTCCTCATAAAATAAAGATCAAACTTCAAACTAGTAAAGGGCCTGTCCCACTAGCGCGCGATTAGACGCGACAAGCGCGACCTACCGTGGTCGCTTTAGTCGCCCGGCCTCGCGTGACCCTGTCCCACTGCGATCGCCGGAGTCTCGTCGAGTTGTGTGTAGCTGGTGTCGACATCGCGCGTAGTGTCCAAAAACCGACACTGCTTAAAAAATTACGCGCGGCAAAATCCTGTCGCGCAGAACGTGATTAACGTGATGACGTTTTGACGTTGTGCGTCTTCAGCGTGGCGTTGCGTGATGACGTCACTGCCCGACGTCGTGCAACGCGCATGCTCATGCGCATCGTCACGTGATGAAAAATAACGTCCTTCCTTCGGACGTCGCGCGTGTAATCGCGCGCTAGTGGGACAGGCCCTTCACTCGCACCAGGATCGCCTGACCCCCACGCGACCCCCGCGTCCGAATTTGTCGCGCTTGTCGCGTCTAATCGCGCGCTAGTGGGACAGGCCCTTAAGTTCTCGTTTATTCTTACTATTTTACTGCGGAGTCACGTGAGTGATTCCGTGAAGATTTTAAAGCTCTGTGATTTCATGCCGTTCCGTACGAGATACAGTTTCTTACGACACACTGCTTCGGTTTACACAGGATAAACAAATAATGTATTGAACATTGTTTAAATTATACAATGAACGTCTTAAACAATAAAGAACAGTAAGAACCCCTCTTTCGCTGGGGAAATTACAAAGGAGAACTCAAACAGAACCCAAAACAGCATGTCCAAATCCTTCCATTGCAAGGACAGGTTTATCATAAATCGTGAAAAAGGTTCCTTCACTGGACCATCCTGCGGTGAGGATTTGTTCTCAAGGCACGTCCTGCGCCTTTGCTGCGTACGTTGATGCCGCCCTGGTGGAGTGAAATTTAAACACATCAGTGTCTACTCCAGCATAATGCAAACATGTTTCGGCCATCTAGAAATAGTTTGTACTGTTACCTTTATATGAGTTTTTTTGTGGCTGATGAACATCGCTGTTTCAGAGCCTCTGAGACTCTTGATGACCTTGATATATTGACTCAGGTGCGTAACTACACATAGTCTCAGGTCAATAGAAACATAGAAACATAGAAATTAGGTGCAGGAGTAGGCCATTCGGCCCTTCGAGCCTGCACCACCATTCAATATGATCATGGCTGATAGGGGCATAATGGCTAATGGGGCATACTTTAAGCTTATTTTGGTTTCAGCCATCCCAGGCCTGTTTTGTTTGATACATAAAACGTGATATTATTATCAGAAGAATGCATGCTGTCCAGTCGTAACTTTTGCAATATCTGGACTCTTTGCGCTGACACTAGCACCATGAACATGACCACTTTGAGTGTTAACTTCTGGAAAGGCAGAGATGTAATTGGAGCCCATTGCCGAAGCAGTGTGAGAACCATGCTCACATCCCAGATTTCTGTATAACTAGGTCTGGGAGGTTTTTGTTAAAATACCTCTCATGAATCGGGACACCAATGGATGAGATCCGACAGAGTGTTGTCCGGACGCTTGCCCTAAATAGGAGGACAAAGCACTTCAAGCACTATTAATAGCACTATAGCTTAACTGCTCGTCAAAATGCAATGTAGCAAGGAACTCCAATACATCTGGTATGCCTGCAGTATGATGACATATATTTGACTGTAAACAGAACATCTCCCATTTCTTAATATGAGATACATATCATTTTTTAGTACTATCCAGGCCACCGTAATCACATCCACGGGCGTACTCGATAGTCCCAGTCCCTGGAACAGTCTGTCAGAAGATACAAATCAACAGATTAATACGATCATGTAAAGGGTGACTCTCTCCTGTCCCAGGGTGAAGCAACAAGTTGCTGCATTTGGGGATAGTCATGAATGGCTGTGTCATCAATCTCCGAACCAATGGGAACCATGGCTGTGTGGACCAGTTAGGAACTAGAAAACGCCTAAAGTGTAGTCGTGCTCTATTTTGGTGAGACATTGACTGATCAGGCAGAATGGGGGAAAAGCGTAAGAATGTACGTCTCCAATGTAGCGAGAATGCATCCACCGCTACTGCCCCTGGATCCGGTTCCCATGAGACGTATTTAGGTAACTGGTGATTTAACCTGGATGCAAACAGATCTATGTCTGGCAATCCATACCGGCTGACAATCATTTTGAAAACTTTAGGATTCTGTGTTGTCATTGAATTTACGTGAGCTGGTGTCTGCCACTTCACGTTATCTCTACCTGGTAGGTAGATATCTGAGACCCAGATGTTTCTCGTAATGCACCTGTGCCAGATGAGGTTAGCCAGATTGTCACATAATAATGACCTAATTCCGCCAATGTGATTGATATGCAACAGCTGTGGTATTGTCAATCTGAAGCTGCACATGCAAATCATGCATTGTTGAGCAGAATGCTTTTAGGCCATAGAATGCACCCAGCAATTCTACGTAGTTTATCCCATGCCTCTGCACGATTAATGCCTCTTCCACATTCCATCTGCCGCCACAGCTAGCCTTGGCATCAGTAGCTCCCAATCTCGAAGCACTCACATCAGTTTGTAAATTGAAGGCTATTGAGTCAGAATGTCTCTAGTACATCGTGAGACATTAGGTATCCACCATCGTAACTTTGCTACAGCTTCCAGTCTTTCTGGCCACACTCATCAGAGTTGACAGGCCTGGACAATTTACTGTTGGCCTGCCTCCCGACAGGAGTGGCCACAGTGCTCTAAAGCACCAGAGTTGCTGCCGCTGGCTGAACTGCTGGCAGCTCTGAAGTCGGCGTCTCAATGCCGGGGTCTCTGAAGTCGGCGTCTCAAAGCCGGCGTACACCCGCTGACCGCAGCCCCGCGGGTAGGTTTTACTTTATAGGCGACACACTCGCCTTATTTTCTCTGTTAATATTTTTTCCGTTTGGAAGTGTCCCTGCTGGCTCCTGTAACCAGCCTTACGGGACCTAGTAAGCCGCAGAATGTTTAAAACACTTACCTGCGGGTGTTTTACTTACCACTGGTGGAGCTGCGCTCTGCAGCCTGTTGGTGCGCCAAACACGTCTGACGTAATGACGCGCAGGCGCTCTGGCGGGGCTTCTTCACAGAATCACTCACGTGACTCCAAAGTAAAATTAAGGTTTTTGGGAACACTACCAAATAGAATGCTGCTGAATGTATGTGTGGCCGCGGAGAAAGTCGGAGGAATTTTGTGCTTGTTTTGTATTCTGAATACCACCAGGGGGCGCCACATGATGGCAGCCTCGCCTACAGTCAGTCTGTCTTTTCTGTTTTTTTATTTTTTATTTCTAGTGTGTTTAGTTAATGTTCACTGGTTTGTTTTATGTGGGGGGGTGAGGGAGGATGTCGGGGGAAACGTTTTAAAAATCTCTTACCTTGCCAGAGATGCAATTGTTTTCCAGATCATATCTCCGGTCGCTCTGCTCCCTATCATCGTGGAGCTGGAGCCTCCCTTGAGCCTCACCACGGGGTGTGTACTTAACATTGGAGCTGATCCCTTGCCTGGGATCGACGCTCCAACCGCGGCCTGCGGACTTTAACATCAGTAGCTCGCAGTCTCGGGTAAGAGACCGATGTCGGGAGCTCCAAAAGTCGCCCGACATTCGACAAGCCCCCCCCCCCGACGCAGGAGCTTGATCACCCCGACGAGGAGGCCCGCAGCCGGCTACAGGAGTAAGATCGTCCCGTCAACGGAAGTTTAGAGGCCCCCTCAAAGTTCAAAGAAGGGAAGAGTTTGAACTTTGTTTCGCCTTCCATCACCTTGAGGAATGTGGAGGAGTCACTGTGGTGGATGTTTATGTTAAAATTTATTTTTGTGCGTCCTGTTGCTTTTTATTAGTATGACTGTAAGGCAAATCAAATTCCTCATATGTTGCAAAACATACTTGGCTAATAAAGTATGATTATGAATAAAGTTTATATTGATTTTTGTTAACGTTTTCTAACCTGCAGTGAATGTTAGGTTCCAAGATGGCAAGGTGCACACTTACTAAAAAGGCTTAAGGCACCCTATGACAACCTCAGTCGTGCCTGACCTGGCTCGGGTACAGTGGGAATCAGGCACACAAGATGGATCATCAATCATCAATTACTTTTCCAAAGTAAAGGTTCAAATCGCGGGCAGGTCCGTTGGCCCTATGCGTAAAGGATAAAACATAAAGGGTGTTCCACTTAACTGCGGTCTGGACATGCCAGGCTCTCACCGAGTGGAGAGATAGATGGGAAAGGGGAGGCCTTCATTTGATGTGAGGTTCAGTGGTTGCAGATGAGGGAGGACAGTCACTTCCTTTGGCTGGCAGATATGTAAGGAATGCACTTACTGCCGAACAGTTTTGTGCAATGCTGCTTGATAATAAAACCAATCTTTTATGCAATAACATTCTTGGCAATCCGAGTCACCACCCCGTGATCCTGCAACATTCATGCAACCTTTATAACAGTGGCTTACTGACAAGGCAGATTAATAAGCTACTCAACAAATGTCCATCAGACCAACGTGTCACTGTAATGAATGTTTTGAATGTGCACCCAACAGAATCATTTGCTGTAAATCATAAATGACACAAGCGATAACCTGAAGTCAGGCAGCATCTATGTAAGGAAAAACAGGATTAACATTCCAGGTTGGAGATTTTTTATCTGAACCTATGTCCAACTTAAAATTGAAACATTAACTCTTGTTTTTCTTTGCACGGATGCAGCCTGACTTGCTGCGAGTTTCCAACATGTTCTGTTTTTAGATTTACGACATGTGCAGGTTTCTTTCACTTTCAATTACTAATTACCATGGTACATGGTTCACTCACTCTACCACTTCCACGAGGGGCACCCTTGAGGATCGTCACACACTATGAGGGAGTGGTGACCGCCTGGCTTTGTCTTACACAACATGCAGACACCCCAGCTTCCTGTAAGATGCCACAGTTGTCTTGTCTAGACCACTATCATCCATCCTGGCGCCATGCAGATCAATACTCCCAGCTGATTGCAGGGAGGGTGGAGAACGGCAGATAAAGCGACATCTTAGAGCTTCCACCTACACGTTTCAATAGTCTATTCATTGTGTGTATCAGTCTCTCAATAAAAGTGTCAATGTTTGCGGAGCAGTTGTCCGAGCTGATATGAAAGCTGCAATGAATTCTTGCTTACATGAGAAATAAGTATATAAGTGCAACCCAAGGAATTGCAGATCCCGGAATCTAGAGCAAAGCACCAAGTGCTGGGGTAACTTAGCAAGTCAGGCGGCATCTGTGGAGGGAATGGATAGACGATGTTTTGGAGAGACCCTTCTTGTCACAACCCAAAACGTTGCTTATCCTTTACTCCAGAACTTTATGTTTTGCAGTAGGTTTTTGCCTTTGGTTTTGAATGTAAAGGAAATTTTGGTTGGCTCTGGAAAAAACAATGTTTTTTTCTAGAACACTTAAATGAACAAACTTTAAGAAGGGTCACGATCCAAAACATAACCTATTCCTTTTCTTCAGAGATGCTGCCAGACCCGCTGAGTTACTCCAGCTTTTTGTGTCCATCTAAACTTTAACAAGACTTCAGCACCTTCCACTGATATTTTGACAAAGTCTTTTAATTGAAGGGAGATATTTCCTGTGCTCACACAGTATCATTGTTTGACAGTGCATCATAAAAGGGTCTGTAGAAGGGTCCTAACCTGAAATGTCACCAACGCATGTCCTCCCGAGATGATGCCTGACCCGCTGAGTTACTCCCACACTTTGTACTTTCCTCAAAGTGTTTGGAGAATGAAGGCAGAAAGCAGTCAATGCCTGTGCACAGGAAGGAAGAATGAGAAGTGATACAGTGACCCCTTGTGAAAGGTGCTGAGGGAAGTTTTATAAAGAAGGTGACTCTGCTGAATGCTGGGAAAGGTCTGACGGGTGATGGAGACACGGCAGGGAGCTGTGCCAAATCCTCAGGCCACACGTTCCCCACTCCCAGCCATTCTGTGGCACAACTATAACAAAACAGTGCAAAGTCCAAATTCTGGGACTGCAACCTCCCTTAAAAACGTGCATTCAATTGTTAAATCTGCAAGCTTAACCTGTCAGAAATTGCATAACAAAGGTAGGTGGGTATTCCACTGCTGAAATGATTTGCCAGTGTGCCAATCACAGCACAATTAAAATCTCCCCCCCCTCCCCTCCCCCACTCTGATGCCATTGTCCCAGGTTGATGCTGGCAGACACCCTTGTCACACATCAATAGCTTCTTAATGTTTAACACAAAAATTGAGTTAAAATCGCCTCAGTGACTCCTTCGCTGAAACACAGTTTGAGAGGCACTGCATTAGTTATGCTTTAGTACCTCAACCCGTAGCTCACACACACATGCGCAATGAAATAGGCTGTTGGACTGGGGAAGATTGCATGGTGCAGCCAAGTGCCGTCCACACCATTTCCGGAGGGTTGTCCTGCAGAGAAACCTGATGGGCAGTTTTCTCTCCCAGGCTGTTGCAGTTGCTTTTGAGGCCTTTCTCCTGCTGCTGCCTCCAGACAGAGAATCGAAAAAAAAACAGTAGAAACTAGAAATGTAAGATAAGAAAATAAAACACCAGAAGCAGCTGAGGGCTTCCAATTACCCACACGTGACTAGTGGTTGAAACTGTTACGCTCCAGTGATCTGGTGTCAATTGACATGCACAAACCAAGATATGCATTGCAGGTGACTCGGCCTGCTTGGACATGAATAACAACGGCAGGTTTCAATGTGATAAAACTTTCCAAAGCACTTCACAAGAGCGTTATCAAACCATGTTTAAAGTCAGGACCACAAAAGGAAAATGCTCGGCCAAATTATTAAAAAGCCAAATAAATATTTTTTATGGAGGAAAGTGAGGCGGTGGGCTTTGGAAGAGGTATTCCAGAGTTTAGGGCAATGGCAACAGAAACCACAAGTTCCAATGGTGCAGCAATTAATATAAGGCCAAGATTGGCAAAGACAGAAATTTGGAGAGATTTGCAGAAGATAAATATTAAAGAAGAAGGCACAAAAAACTGCAGATGCGGAAATCTTGAGCAAAACACAAAGTGCTGGAGGAACTCAACGGGTCAAGCAGCATCTGTGGAAGGGAATGGACAAATTATGTTTCAGGTCGGTACCCTGTGTCTGAAGAAAGGTCCTGACTCGAAGTATCATATGTCCATTACCTCCACAGATATTACCTGATCTGCTGTGTTCCTCCAGCACTTTGTGTTTTGATAAATATTAAAGATGATCCACCTGAGATACACGGAGCGAGATGGGGAGGGGAAGGAGAAGGAGAAATTTGGAAAGATAAGTGGGAACGTTTAAACTATGGTGTTGCTTGACAGGGGAAACCAAAGGCTTGGACTATGCAATGCCACTCTTTGGTGCATTTTTTAATTCAATTTCATGAAAAATTAATCCTAATTAAAATTCTTGATTTATTAGAAGTTCCATATGATTTTTCTTCAGATTCTCCACCTTTCCGAGGCAGCAATTCACAAAGGAATTTGGTACCAGAGGTCGGACAGGCTCGCCTGGTTGCCGAATGCGCCACCGAGAGAACTAAGGAGGACCCGGCGTGGGGGGTCGGGCCACTGAGACAAAGGAGGACCCGGAGTGGCGGGGTCGCCAAGAATAAAGGGGGACATGGTTTACTTTGTTCCAGTCTGAAGAAGGGTCTCGACCCGAAATGTCACCCATTCCTTCTCCCCAGAGATGTTGCCTGGCCCGCTGAGTTACTCCAGCGTTTTATGTCTATCATCTTTACTTTGTTCCTTTTTCCACAGCAGCAGTTGGCCTGCTGTGCTTCTCATACATGCTCTGCTTTTAGTTAAGATTGTAATTAACTTTGATGCAAAGGATTTACATGCTCATAAATATCCTGTAGGACTATTGCCCCATTTCCCTCTCATGGTTTCAGCATTCAATGCTTAGTACTCCTTTGAATTTAATTATTTTTCCTGGTATTTCTCTCAGTGCTAGGACTACAGCTGTCTTTTATCTCATGACCACTCTGCCACAGGTTTTTGATGCAGAGGTTTCAGGATATGTTGTTCGTCCCATCAATCGCCAATATTCAGAAGGTGTTTTAGACAATTTCTCAAAAAATGATGCTTATTCGCCCCGGAGCCATTAAGTGTTGGTTGTTTTCAAAATGCTCGTCAACAGCTGTAGTGTATTTGGATGTGATCTATGGGTTGTGCTTTCAGAGCTGGTAAGTATTATCTATAACCTTGAAGCAACATCTTGAGTTTCTGAGCATATGATACCCTTTATTGCATGGTAACAACTGCCACATGTGTCCACCTCACTTCTACAATGATGTTGTTATGAAACATGTACTATGGTTAGGGTTATTTATAGATTGTAACACCTTGTTAAAGATCTATAGTGCAGCAAAACAGGCACTTTGGCACATCTTGCGCTTGCCAATCAAATATGCATACTGGGCTAGTCCCATTAGCCTACATTTGGCCCTGAGCCCCCTAAACCCACCAAACCCTTCATGCCTATACATCTGTCCAAATGTTTTTTAAAAGTGATACACTGTATCTGCTCCTATAGCTTCCTCCGGCCGCTCATTCCAGATGAATGAAAAAGTGAAAATGTTGCCTCTGAGGTCTCCCCTCACACCTTAAACCTATGCTTTTTGCAATCCTCCACCCTGGGAAAAAGATTGTGAGCATTCACATTTTCCATGCCCCTCATGATCTTGTACACGTCATTTGGATCACTTCTCAGTCTCCGACAGTCCAAAAATAAAGGTCACAACTTATCCATCCTCTCCCTTTAACTCAAGACTACTAACCCAGGTAACACCTTAGTGAATATTTTCAACATTATTTCAAAGTTAATGAGATCTGTCCTCTAGCTGGGTGACCAGAACTGCACACAGTATTCCGAGTGTGGACTCAACTAATGATGTATAGCTACATCATGATGTGCCAACTTTGCACTTAATCCTTTCCCAATGCAGACAAGCATGCCAAATACCTTCTTCACCACACAGATCATCTAGCTTGCCACTTTCAGACAATCATGCACCTGTAATCTCAGATCTCTCTGTTCTTGTGAAACTCTCCAGGGCTGTACCGTTTGCTGGGTAAGTCCTGCCCTGGTTTGACATACCAAAGTACACCAGCTCACACTTTACATAGCAACATACAGGTATCCCACACATATCACAGGTAATAAAGCAGGAAGAGAAGAGAAGGCATTGTACGTAATTCAAACCTACAGCTTCGTTGAATGCATTCCCACTCAAATCAGAAACTTTGGAGAGATGCAGGAGGAAGATCCTAATAAGAAACCATGTTCACACTAATGTATTTCAGGGAAGAAAATCTCCAATTCCTTCCTGATCTGGCCAAGATGTGGCTCCAGACCCACCTACATGATTGATTCCTAATGGGCCTGACACACTTAGGCGATTTTTCAGGCGACTGCCAGCCACTGTCAAGTGACCGGCAGTCGCCTGAAAAACCGGCAACTGGAACAGCAACTGTCAGAGTGGAACACACACACACATCGCTTCCTTCACCAGCCCGTTATGCAGGCGGGGGACAGAGCAAGTGGGGGAGTGCTGTCTGAGTGAAATTCACATGTTGCAAAGCCAAGGTGTTGCAGACATACACCACGATGAACAGGAAGGTTGGCGCTGTAATTAAGACGGCTAAAGCACAGTGCACGGTAAGTCCTTTAAAAGAGGGGGGGAGGGGGGAGAAGGAGTGGATACAACTTTTAAGAAGCCATAGATACACGGCTGTGAAGCTCAGCGGACATTTAACATTACCGGTCGATTTCCTTGGTTCTGAAAACTACTGCTTACCTTTTTCTTCCCAATAAGCTAATGAAATTCACTGGTCAGCACTGGTTACAACCTACGAGAATCTACGAGAACCTTCGACGTCCTGGCAACCCACTAGGACCTCCAGGCACGAGAATTCTCGTTCCTCTCCATGGCGGCTTCATTGTAGTCGCCACTAATTTTTCAACATGTTGCGGTGACCATAATGAGGCCGCGAGTAGTTCCCAGAATGCGGGAACTCCTCACGGCCATGAAGGCGACTCCCCGGCAACCACCCGCGAACATGTGACGACCATGTGGCAACTGCATAGTCTCCTGCGGTCGCATAAAAAGTGGCCTGAGTGGGATAGGGCCATAACCAAATGAATGCTGACGTTGCCAGTGATGTTCACATTACATTAACTAATATATTAGCAAAAAGACGATATACACTATGCCATAACATGTGTTCTTTGATCTGCATTTTTCTCAGCAAGGAGTGAATCCTGACACATGCCAGATGATTGGACCATTAATCGAGAAATTAAAATTATAAATGTTATAAAGTTATAAAAGCCACAATTTGCAAAGTGGTTTTGTGAGGTTGTGTAATTTAATTAGACGAACATTTCAGGCTCCATTTGACGTTTACAGGTTATTCATCTGTTTTTTTGCTACACAGAATGTTGGTGCACTAATGACTATGTCAGGCACATGCCACCAGCTCATTGAAAAAGTTGCCCAGTTTCACTGCGCACCTAATAACTATGAACTATTCCTATTAAATATGAATTCTATTACCTTTTGAAAGATTTTTTGTGGAATCCAATGCTGACACCATTTTAGGCAATGCATTTTGAATGCTAACAAAGTTTTATGTGTAAACCAATTTTCCTAAATTATCCTCCTGCTCTTCTGCCAATAATTTATCAACTTTAACCTTTGATGACTAACTCACTGACCAGATGAAACACATGCTCCTTCAATATCTTAGGTGCTGAAGCCTTGAACTGAAGTTGACTTTCTAGCTGATAAGGCAGCTAAACTCAGTAAATTACCCGTAGAGTCTTTTAAACACAGATACAGATAACAAAAGGAGTCAGCAATGCACTATGCCAACATCATCTACATCTCAGGAATAAATCAGAGATTTAGCAGTGGAAACAAAACTACTTAAGAAATTTGTAGTCGTTCGTATGGCAACAATAAACAAGCTGGGGTACTATACACTAGGAAGGCAAGTATCTCAAAGTAGTGATCAACTTGTTTAGTAGAGTGGACATATAATAATAAAACATACAAGGACGTTTCGCAGGTACATTAACCAGTGAAATTTGAGACCTGCTACACTGAGCAGATGGCGATTTTACAGGAGTTTCACAAAGGACGAAAGGGGGTGGAATGATTGGTGGTGAATTTAGAGTTTAAAGTCAAAGCAATTAAGGGCACAGTCACCAACATAGAATGTTTAAAAATGGAATGGCTCAAAAGACCAGAATTAGAGGAATGAAACTCAAAATAAAATATGCAGAAGCTGTTAATCTGAAACAGAAGGGTAGCACGGTGGCGCAGCGGTAGAGTTGCTGCCTTACAGCGAATGCAGCGCCGGAGACCCGGGTTCGATCCTGACTATGGGTGCTGGCTGTATGGAGTTTGTACGTTCTCCCCATGACCTGCGTGGGTTTCTCTGTGATCTTCGGTTTCCTCCCACACTCCAAAGACGTACAGGTGTGTAGGTTAATTGGCTTGGTAAATGTGAAATTTGTCCCTTCCGGCACTGTAGGATAGTGTTAATGTGCCGGGATCGCTGGTCGGCGCGGACCCAGTGGGCCGAAAGCGCCTGTTTCCGTGCTGTATCTCTAAACTAAAAAAGAACACAAAACCTTGGATAATCGTAGCTAGCGAGGCAGCATCACCGTAAAGAGAAACAGTCAACAATTCAGACAAAGGTCATAAACCTGAAACATTAACTTTTTTATGCTTCAGATGCAGCCTAATTTGCTCTGTTTTGCTAGCATTTTCTGTTTTGTTTCAGAATTAGGGGGCTGTAAGATTGAAAGAACATGGATGAGAATTTTAATACAAAAGACAAATTAGTCTGAGCTTATGCCATTGAAGTTAATTGAAGAATTGTGTTAGCTGGGAGATAATATTTTCAATAAATTCACTTCTTAGGCAGTGCCTAAAGATCAAGGATAATTTGCTTCCATTCCTCTCTGCTTGCTCTGAAGTGACTGGCGAGGCAGGCAGAGCAGTAGTTTACGAGGTCTGCGCTGTTTCCATTATTTCTACTTGATTTTTTGTGTGCTCCTGATGCAAAGGCTCAACGTTTTCAATAATTATTCGATACTTAAAAGCACAAGGAGGAGTTGGTGATTTACTATTTGAGATTCAGTACATGCTGGTTAATGCCACATCTGAATCATGGTAAAGAGCACTCCTTGACTTTTTGCAGTTTTATAGAGTCATGGGGTCAAAAACCAATACAGCATGCAAACAGGTCCTTTGACCCACCTTGATAAAGCCAACCTAGTTGACATTCTAGGCTAGTAACATTTGCCTGCATTTGCCCAATATCCCTCTAAATCCTTCCGATCCAAACATCTGATCAAATATCTTTTGAAAGTCGTAAATGTATTGGCTTCTGTGGATTCTTTCGGTAGCTCATTCCAGATACAGACTACCCTCTGAGTGAAACAGTTCCCCTGAGGTCCTTCCCAAATCTCCCCCTTCTCACTTTCAGCCTATATCCTCTGCATTTCAAATCCTCAACCCTGGGAGAAAAAAAACTGTAACCATTTATTTTATCCATGCCTCTCGTGATCTTGTACATCGCAATAAAATCACCCCTCAGCCTCTTTCACTTCAAAGAAAAATATCCAAGCCTATCCAACCTTTCCCTGTAACTCAAACCTGCAAGCCGAGAAGAATGCTGGTGAACCTTTTCTGTGCTCTCTCCAGCTAAATGACATCCTTCCTATAGCTGGGTGACCAGAACTGCACACAGTACTACAAGTGTGGTCTCACTAATGACTTGTACCACTGTCCATTAGACATGATGTGCAAGCTTTTGTACTCAATACTTTTCTCAGTGAAGGCAAGCATTTCAAATGCCTTCTTCACCACACTGTCCATTAGACATGCCACTTTCAGGGCACCATGCACCAACTCCCTCTCTTCTACAACACTCTCGAAGGTTGTACAATCTACTGTGTAATTCCTGCCCTGATTTGACGTACAAAGTGCAACACAGAGTTAAATTCCATTTGCCATTTCTTGGTCGACCTTCTGACCTGATCTAGATCCTGTTATAAGCTAGGATATCCTTCCACTATCCTAACAGCTTTGGTGTTATCTGCATATCTATTAACAATGTTAACTACATTGTCATCCAAATCATCAATGTATATAACAAACAACAGTGAACTCAATACCGACCCACATGGCACTCCATTGGTCACAGACATCCAATCAGACAAACTACTCTACACCACTACTCTTTTACTCCTTCCGCCAAGCCAATTTTCAATCCAATTGGCCAGCTCAACTTAAATTCCATATGGTATAACCCTCCAGTCTAGTCTAACCTTTCAGACTGCTTCGTACCTTTTCCTCCAGTTCATATTATAGAGTTTGGAAGACCAGAACATAGTGCCCAGCCCTTCTCGCTCCTTGCCCTAAAGCAAAATCCAGCACAGTCTTGTACAATTCTATCAAATCTCTTTCCAACCTTTGTTGCTTAATGGAACATCCAATTCCACTCAGCTTCTCGATTGTTACCTTGGAGATAAAATCTCTCAGCCCCGGAACCATTTTATTCATCTTTTCCTCACCTTCTCTAGGAACTTCACACTGATCCTAAAATGTGTTGTTCTAAATTAATGTTCTAATTAGTGTGGCCTAAACAGGGTCTTGTAAAGGTCCACCATTACTTTCCTTCTTTTGTACTCAATCCCTCTATTAATAATAAAGAGCAACAGGAGCAGACCATCTGTTTGCTGGTAGATGGTTTTAATGATTTTTTTGTCACGTTGGGTCCTCCTTGGCTTCAACCATTAAGGACTCTAATGAAGACCCTTGTAAATTGATTAATGGTCAATTCTCTACTTTGTCCACCTTCCATCCCCCTTGTCCCAAAGAAGTCTACAACATAATCGTGAGTCTAAAGAACTCTGCAGAAGGCTAGAACAACTCTCTTAAAAAAAGTTATTGATCGTATTACTGAGCCACTAGCATGCATTATTACAACTTATTAATAACATCTCTAGATGAAAATAAATTTGCTCTTGGTGTCTTTCTAGATCTATCCAAGGCGTTTGATACAGTCAACCATTCAATCTTAATATCTAAACTCAATAGATATGGGTTAAAGGATGTAGCGCTTCTATGGTTAACCAACTATTTAGCAAATAGAGTGCAATTTGTCTATCTAAATGGAAACTCATCCAAAAAATTGAGAATTCACTGTGGGGTACCACAAGGCTCCATCCTTGGTCCTTTACTATTCTTGATCTATATAAATGACTTATCCTATACCTGAAGAGTACTTCTTCCTATCCTGTTTGCCGATTACGCCAATCTTATAGCTTCACATAGTGATCTAAAATCATTGGTTGAATTAGTTAATGAAGAAATGTTTCATGTCTCTAAGTGGTTTGAAGTGAACAGGCTCTCTCTCAATATCAAAACATGCAATTACATGATCTTCTGCAATAAAAACAATTTTTTTCCCAAAGACAAATCTAAATTGTTTATCAATGGACATTAAATTCCTGAAGTAACATATACAACATTTTTAGGAGTAGCCATTGATCAAAATTTAACTTGGAAAGAACATATCAATATTGTCTGTAGAAGATCAATGAAAATGCTTGGTATTCTGAGAAAGGTTTGTGCATTTATTCATCCGTCTTCCCATCTAACAATATATTAGTTTGATTTTTCCTTATTTCAATTATTGTAATATTGTTTGAGGTTCTACCTATCCTTCCTATCTTTCTACGCTACTAATCATACAGAAGAAATTTATGAGATTAATTTCTCACTCATATTCACAAGAACCTTCTGCCCCTTTCTTCAAGAAGTACTCAATTTTGTCTGTAGATAAACTGAATGCATTCCAAATATGTATTTTTATTTTCAAATATCTTAAATGTAAACATAATTTGCCTGTTTCTCTTCATGATCTTTTCACCCTTTCTTCTAATATTCACCATTACCCAACCAGGAGAAGAAATGATCTTCATCTTCCGTTTTGTCAAACATCCAAACACCAACATTGCATTACTTTTAAAGGTCCTAAATTTTGGAATACCCTGCCTCTGTCATTAAAGTCTCACACCTCCTTAGCCACCTTTAAGATTGAGCTTAAAATATTTCGCATCATGTCCTGAGTTCTGACCTCCAGCTTTTCGTAATGCTATTTATGAGCTCAAACTACTTCTGTTGACTCTTATCTCATACTATACCTTATTATTTTATTTATTTTCATATTTTTAATTTTCATTCTTAAACTGTATTATTGTTTATTATTGTCTTTTTTATTTCTCCTACCCCCTGATCTGCCATTAACGCTCATTTTCAGATGGGAGCGGACTTTGAATAAGCCCTCTGGGCTTCCCTTCCCTCCCAGCACTGTATGGTATTATAAATTGATCGTTTGTCTTCTTTTAAAACATGGTGCAAATAAATAAACTAAAAAAAAAACTGTTCCACATTTCAATAATATCAGAGCTGATCTTTTAACTTGGCAGTATTTTCCCATGCTAATCCCTTGATACCTGTTATATCAAACTATCTCCCAATCCTTGTCTTGAATATACTTAACTACTGAACCTCCACAGACCTCTTTGATAGAGAATTTTGAGGATGTGTACCATGGTGCCAAACATCTTATTGAGCATCGTTCCAAGCCGACTCTGTCAAACCCTTAAGAATTTTGTGTGCGATCATCTCTCACTGTTCTAAACTCTCTCGAGTCCATGCCATGATGCCAAGGATTCCGTTTGTTTTACTACCTATTCTCTTAAACTTTTCTACCACCTCTCAACATGTTCTGTCAACACTTACACGTCTAAACACAGAGAAGTAAACAACTATATGCCATTACATATCCTAAACACTTAACATAGAATGAGATTCCAGTGAAGTGCCGAAAGGATGGTATATCCTGAATGTTAAATATGTTAAATTCACTCCATTTGCACAAGTAAACAAAAGTAAATATGGCATGAAGCCACAATAATATATATATATTAGAGAGAGAGTTGTTTTTGTAACTACCTCTATTTCCCCTTGACTCCTTTATTGGCTACATTTTAGGCAGTGTTCTCCCAACGTACAAAGAAAATTATCACTAAATCACCTTGCAATGTTTTTCTGTTCAGCAATTACTGCAAGTCTCCTTTTCACTTCTAGCTTTTGTCACTTAATCCACCTATCTATCAATCTTCACCCCTCTTGTGTATGTCTCTGTCATTTCCAGGCTTTGCCCCACCTACCTCCCTTTCCCATATTTCTCCCCCCACTCCATCAGTCTAAAGAAGGGTGCCCCTCTGAGTCACTCCAGTATTTTGCGTCTACCATTGGTGTCACCAGCATCTGCAGTTCCGTCCTACAGTCAAAAGAAGGGTCCTGAACCAAGACATCGTCTCTCCATTCCTTCCACATGTGCTGTTGCCAGCTTTTTATTTATTTGGTCAAGATTCCATGAATAGGTATCGTCACATGTAAAAGGCAAAAAAAGGCAATATGTTGGATTTTCTTAGCCAGGCCCTATATCCAGGGACACCTGATCGCACAGGATGAAAGATGTATGTATGTCTGTGAATTATATTAATGTAGATGGCCCCTCCGCACCAGCTCCCAAGTGGTCTTGGGGAGATCTTGGCCAAATGCCAACGTAGTCCAGATTGGGGACCCAATTATGCTGCAAGGACATAACACTTATACACTACTACAGACACACGCACACTGCAGCTCAGTGATCAACATTGTCGTCTGTTTCAAACTCATCATCACATTCAGGGAACTGGGTTTCTGCTCATCCCTCTGCAACTTGATCCTTAAACTTCCGCACCAGTAGACTACAACCAGCATGTATTGGCAATAACATCTCCTATCTGAGCAATAGCATAGGGGCACCTCAAGGCTGTGTACTCTCCACTCTCTAGACCTATGGCTGTATAACCAGACACAGCTCCAATGTCATCTTTAAATTCACCAACAATACCGCCAATGTTGGATAAATAATGGTTTACAACAAGTCAGTACACAAGAGGGAGATTAATAATCTGGGTAAGTGGTGCAAGAATAACAATCTTGCCCTCAGCATTAGCCAGACCAAGGAGCTGGTTGCTGACTTTGGGAATGGAAGGCCGAGGGACACCTGTCTTCATCGGTGGGTTGGCGGCAGAGAGAGCCAAGAGCTCTTAGCTGATTCGATCTGGGCACAGCATATTAATTCAATTGCAAAAAAAGCAATTGTGACTCAGCATGTCACCGAAGATTCTTTTGAACTTCTACAGATATATAGACGAGAGCATACCGTCTGGTTATATGAAATGAATGCTTACAGATTTTTGCGCAGTTCAGAGGATTCTAAAATTAAAGGGCATAGGCTTAAGGTGGGAGGGGTGAGGTAAGAAGGGCATCAGGAACAATATTTTCACTCAGAGAGTAGTTCATTATGAAATGAGCTGCAGAGGAAGCTATAGATGTGAATACAATTACAACTTTCAAAAGGCATTTAGGCAGATATATGGATAGGAAGGGTTTAGAGATCTATGGGCCAAATGCTGGCAAATGAGGCCAGCCCAGAATGCCTTCTTGGTCCACATGGCAGGGATGAATAGGTCCCATGCTGTATAGCTCTTATAACTAAGAACAAATCACTCTGCAGAAAGTGGTGGACATTGTTGGGTCCATCACCGGTAATTGTCTCCACACCATCAAAGTGATCTACAGGAAATGCTGCTTCAAGAAGACAACTAATATCATCAAAGACCCACACCACCCTGGCCATGTTCTCTTCTTGCTATTATAAGCGGGAAGAAGATACAGGCGTCTGAAAACTGTTTCCTTCAGATGCAAGATCAGCTTCTTCCTGTCAACCATCAGCCTCTTGGACCCCCCTGCACAACCCTCCCTCAGCACTAGTTGGCTGTACTAAGGTTGCTCTAAGTACTTTGGCTTGTACTGTTCTGGTCTGGTTTAGTATATTTGAGGATTTAATGTAGTTTATTAGTTGTGTTGTTACATTTAATGTGGTTGTAAAGCTGCAGCAAGTTAGAATGTCATTGTTTCATTCCCAGAGCACATGCTAGTTAAACACTTTTGATTGACTCTTGACCTTGATATGTGACTAGGCATTGAGGTGATACTCTACCTTCATCCTTTCCACAATCTTGACTCTTCTGGGATTTCTAACCCAGTTCATACTAGCATATACTATGACATTTTGGGAATCTGGAAGTCCACTTCAGGAGGATACGTCCCCAGGACCTGATGGGATTTATCCCAGGTTATTGAAAGATGCAAGACAGGAGATTGCTGGGGCTTTTTCACCATCCCATCTACCTCTGCTACCATTTTCTGGGAACGATGTACCTGCACTCCTAGATCCCTCTACAACACTCCCCAGTGCCCTATATTTCACTGTGAAGGTCCTGCCCTGATTTGACTTTCTAAAATACAATACCTCACAGTTATCTGCATTAAACTCCACCAACCCTTCCTCAGCCCACTTGCCCAGCTGATCAAGATCCTGCTGTATATGATTCAGGAAATCACGTTAAAAGATAGACACAAAGTGCTGGCGTAACTCAGCAGGTCAGGCAGCATCTCTGGAGAAAAATGATGGGTGATATTGGGTCCCTTCTTCAGACTTAAGGTCTCGGGTCTGAAGGAGGGTCCTGACCAGAAACGTCACCCATTGTTTTTCTCCAGAGATGCGGCCTGACCTGCTGAGTTACTCCAGCACTTGGTGTCCATAAACCAACATCTGCAGTTCTTTGTTTCAAAAGAAAATCATGGTATAGCTTTATAAAACTTTGGTTAGGCCTCATTTGGAGTACTATGTGTCGTTCTGGTTAACCTAATACAGGAAGGATAAGGAGGCTTTAGAGCGGGTGCAGAAGACGTTTACCGGATTGCTGCCTAGATTAAAGAGTATTAACTCTAAGAGAGGTTGGAACAAATTGGGATTGTTTTCTCTGGAGTGTCAGAGCTGAGAGGAGACCGGATAGATGTATATTCCAAAAAGGAAGAAAAATTCTAAGGGGAGTAGGAGGCAACCGTGGCTGACAAGAGAAGTTAGGGATAGAATAAAACTAAAAGAAAAGATGTATAACACAGCAAAGAGTAGCCGGAAGCCAGAGGATTGGGAAACATTCATAGGACAACAGAAGGAAACAAATCAGGCAATATGGACTGAAAAGATGAAGTACGAAGGGAAGCTGGCCAGGAATATAAAGAAGGACAGTAAAAGCTTCTTTAGATATGTTAAGGGAAAAAGAGTCGCAAAGTCAAATGTGGGTCCCTTGAAGGCAGACACGGGTGAAATAATTATGGGCAACAAGGAAATGGCAGAAGAGTTGAATAGGTACTTCGGATCTGTCTTCACTAAGGAGGACACAAACAATCTCCCAGATGTACTGGAGGACAGAAGATCTAATGGGGTTGAGGAACTGAAAGAAATTTTCATCAGGCAAAAAATAGTATTGGGTAGGCTAATGGGACTGAAGGATGATAAATCCCCTGGGCCTGATGGTCTGCATCCCAGGGTCCTCAGGGAGGTGGCTCTAGAAATAGTGGACGCATTGGTGATCATTTTCCAATGTTCAATAGATTCAGGATTAGTTCCTGTGGATTGGAGGATAGCTAATGTTATCCCACTTTTCAAGAAAGGAGCGAGAGAGAAAACGGAGAATTACAGACCACTTAGCCTGACTTCGGTGGTAGGAAAGATGCTGGAGTCAATTATTAAAAAGGTAATAATGGAGCATTTGGATAGCAGTAAAAGGATTAGTCCAAGTCAACATGGATTTATGAAAGGGAAATCATGCTTGACTAATCTTCTGGAATTTTTTGAGGATGTGACAAGTAAAATGGATGAAGAGGCACCAGTGGATGTAGTGTATCTAGACTTTCAGAAAGCCTTTGCTAAGGTCCCGCACGGGAGACTGGTGACTAAAATTAGAGCACATGGTATTGGGGGTAGGGTATTGACATGGATAGAAAATTGGTTTACCATATATATTAATGATTTGGAAGAGGGAATTAGGAGCAACACTAGCAAGTTTGCGGATGATACAAAGCTGGGTGGCAGTGTGGACTGTGAAGAAGATGTTAGGAGGTTGCAGGGGGATTTGGACAGGTTGAGTGAGTGGGCAGATGCGTGGCAGATGCAGTATAATATAGATAAATGTGAGGTTATCCACTTTGGTGGCAAAAACAAGGGGGCAGATTATTATCTCAATGGGGTTAGGTTAGGTAAGGGGGAGGTACAGAGAGACCTGGGTGTCCTTGTACACCAGTCACTGAAGGTTGGCGTGCAGGTACAGCAGGCAGTGAAGAAAGCTAATGGAATGTTGGCCTTCATAACAAGAGGATTTCAGTACAGGAGTAAAGAGGTTCTTCTGCAGTTGTATAGGGCTCTGGTGAGACCACATCTGGAGTATTGTGTACAGTTTTGGCCTCCTAATTTGAGGAAGGACATCCTTGTGATTGAGGCAGTGCAGCGTAGGTTCACGAGATTGATCCCTGGGATGGTGGGACTGTCATATGAAGAAAGATTGAAAAGACTAGGCTTGTATTCAATGGAATTTAGAAGGATGCGGGGGGATCTTATAGAAACATATACAATTATAAAAGGACTGGATAAGCTAGATGCAGGAAAAATGTTCCCAATGTTGGGTGAGTCCAGAACCATGGGCCAGTCTTAGAATAAAGGGGAGGTCATTTAAGACTGATCTGAGAAAAAACTTTTTTACCCAGAGAGTTGTGAATTTATGGAATTCCCTGCCACAGAAGGCAGTGGAGGCCAAATCACTGGATGGATTTAAGAGAGAGTTGGATAGAGCTCTAGGGGCTAGTGGAGTCAAGGGATATGGGGAGAAGGCAAGCACGGGTTATTGATAGTGAACGATCAGCCATGATCATAATGAATGGCGGTGCTGGCTCGAAGGGCCGAATGGCCTCCTCCTGCACCTATTTTCTATGTTATATAAAATTATGAGATGCACTGATAGGGTGGACAGTCAGAACCTTTATTCTAGGATGGAATGTTGAAGACTAAAAGGCATAATCTTAAGGTCAGAGGGTGAAAGTCTACAGGCAAGTTTCTTTTACAAAGAGATTAATAAGTGCCAGGAACGCGCTGCCAGAGGTGGTGGTAGAAGCAGAAACAGTAATTGTGTTTAAGAGACTTTTCGATAGGCATATGAATATGCAGGGAATGGATCGGTAAGGAGCAGGGATTAGAAGGGATTAGTTTAAATCAACATCATGTTTGACACGGACATTGTGAACTGACAGGCCTATTCCCGTGCTGTAATTTTCTAACCAATTTCTAACCAACTGATTCAAAAACTAATAATAGCTATTGCCTTATGTGGTCTCTGTCAGTGCAGAATCTCAGGTTAAAATATGACTAGAAACCAAATTAAACCCATGTATATTTTGTGAGGAGTTACATGGTGACAGATAGCATGGTATAAGGAAGCATATTTTGCAATTTAAAAAAATGTATTCTGTATTCTTCAGCAAATATCTAACAACTATTCAGCTGCCAGTGTCAGTGGGGCAATGGTCTCCCCAAAACACTATGGCCTGGTCCCACAGGATAGAATTGCGAGCAGAGGATGCAGAGATTTCCCAGGACGTTCCGAGGGGGTTCGAAGTGAGGAGAGTTTTGTTTGGCTGGCATTATTTGGTTCAATGGAACTTGACGTTAGTGTGATTTATTCTATATTATCAGTGCAAATAATTGTAACATAGTTTAAATGTTTTTGAATTTTCGTTGTAAGTTAGCTTCTGGTTATGTTAATCCTGTCTCATTCCTCACTAGATTTTGCAAACAAGGAGCACTTTTCCAATCATTGAGCTACTAGTTTATCCAACTAACTGTGGAAATGGTGCACAAATCAACTTCTGTGCAATGAACAGCAAAGGGTAATATGGAGCAAACTCTTGACTAAACAGTGCATTTTATGCTTGTGGCCATGACACATTATTTCAATCAAGCCACATCCTCCCTCTTTTAGCAGTTTCTTATGAACTGGCCTTACCAACTTATTTATGTAATTTACTTCTTGCTTCTTCCATACCACTAGCATGGGAAAGGACACTGACAGTGGTTCACCTATCCTGCCAGTTGATTCAGAGGATTTTACAAAGGCAGCATTGGTAGCACATCTTCAATGCTTTAAGGTGCCAGTTATAGATGAATCCTGCCTCTAGATGGAGAATGCAGCTGCTTGGTTGCCATAAGCTTTTTGTTTGGGCAAGTTGGTGAATGAGCTTTATCTTGTATATGCTTAATATATGCCTGGGTTTAATCATATCTCATCAAGTGTTTTGGTGAAGGCTAGGAGTCAGTTTCAAAATCTGCACAACACAAGCTTCATCTTGTAATCTCACCACTGATGCTGGAGAGACCTTGGTTCTGGAGTGGTGACAATGATGATTGAACAGCTTCCCATGTGTCCTGCAGGTTAACTCGGCTCCACTAAAGGCTTTGAGGAATGGAGGTGCAGTATTGCAGTGGGAAGGATGAAAAGTATGGAAGAACAATGACACAATGTTACCTGATCCATGTCAATTAGTGTCCTGCGGAAGAAACATTTCAAAGATCTCCTCGACTGCGACTTCCCTGCTGCTGTCCTCAACTCCATCAAACAGAACGTAATCCAGCCTGATTTCAGTTAACCTGACTGACCAATAAGTTGGAAAGGTCATTCAACAGCTTCGAAACAAGGTAAATGTGGCAGATTAGATGGCATAGAAGCACTTCTGGCATAATTTTATCATCTAATTTTCCTTCTTTGGGACGGGAAAATCAGGTCAGGCAATCTCAGAACTTTGACCATCTTCAAGAAAAACATCTCCAATTGAAGTAATGCCAGGGGGGTTTCCTGCTGCTTGCCTCGGGGAAAGTCAGCGTAAGATCTTCTTCAACTGCCAGTGGCCAAACAGCTATTCCTCAAGTTGCAGTATAGATCCTGCTCATCACAAGCAGGCAGTGGAGAATCGTTTAACGGCATGTTGTTCAGCACAGACATTGCGGGCCATAGAACTTTGCACTGTGCTGTACTGGTCTATGTTCTATGTTATAGAGAAATACAATGGACACGATCTTTCTGAGAAGATTATTACTTTCTACAGTTATCATAAACAATAAAAAATAATAGAGAAGTAGAAATAAGAAACTATGGATGCTAGTGTATAAAAAAAGACAAAAGTGCTGGAGTAACTGGGTGGCAAGGTTGCACAACGGTAGAATTGCAGCCTTACAGCGCCAGAGACTCGGGAGTGATCCTGACTATGGGCACTGTCCGTACGGAGTTTGTACAGTCTCCACTTGACCTGCGTGGGTTTCCTCCGGGATCTCCGGTTTCCTCCCACTCTTCAAAGACAAACAGGTTTGGAGGTTAATTGGCTTAGTATAATTGTAAATTGTTGCTAGTGTGTGTAGGATAGTGTAAGTGTGCAGGGATTGCTGGTTGGAGCAGACTTGGTGGGCAGAGGGGCCTGTTTTTGTGCTGTATCTCTAAACTAAACTAAACTCAGCGTATCAGGAATCATCTCTGGAGAAAATGAACAGGTGACATTTGGGTCAGGTGTTTTCTTCAGACCCTTCTTCACATTTAAAATTAATACTTTGAGAAAAAGTCTGTGCAGAACTAAAGCAATACCCTTAAAACCATCCATACCTATTTGGGAGTATGTTGATCTTTGTACATTAAATGGAAATAACAAATTTGCAAGTTTCTTCCAACCCCTACAAACCTGTTTTTAGTGTTGTCTTAATAACTGTTGGGTAAACAGTGCTTAGTTTTGAATGGAAACCACCCTGACTTTCGGTGCCAGAGTTGTCTGACCTTCAACTTCAGGAACATGCTCATGAAAGTAATATTATTAAGCCCTCAAACCAGAAATATTCCTTGTTCAGCCATGCAGAGAACATTCATGTTGCGGACGTTGTATAAATTTGGCAAAGCCATAGTATTGGAACATTAGAAATGTTTTCTTGCACATTCTCCTTTGTAATCACCATGTTACTGATTTAATTGGAAATATTAAATAGTGGAAACCTTTTGAAATACATTTCCAATGGGCCTTCCAGCAAATGACCAGGTTATTTGTCACTGTGGCTAACATTCTGTACTTTAGTGCCGCAGTACCAGTTTTAGGCAGTGTAACAAATGGACTTGACTCTTTAACATGATGTGTCACAAGATAGTAAAACTCATGTTTCTGTTGCCTCATAGTTTGTGCTGTCAATGCTGTAACAAGTCCTTGGAGACGGAGGAAAAATTGCATGAGGGTAATTCTTGATGTCAGATACATTGTCCAGAAGGAACATTGGAGAACCCTGGGCTATGTATCTTTGAATGGAAGTGGCTGATAGTTGCATTACTGAGGTAAATAGTATAGAGAAAATCTAATTCAGAGAAAGACTACAAATTAGCAGGGAAGAGACATGAAGAGGAAATTAAATACACTTGCCATATTAGACAATGTTATTTTTGAGCATGCTTCTATTTAGTAAAACATTTTAAGCTGTTATCTTATGGAGCACACCACACTGAATGATTCTCCGTGAAATATGCCATACTGTATACTGTCCTTCAATTTGTGAAATACCAAATGAGTGACCAATATAAGGCATTTAACAGGCACTAGCAAGGTAGCAGTATATGAGAAAGAGTCTAGAGGAAGGGTCTCAACTTGAAACATTGACTGTCCATTTCAATCCACGGATACTGCCTGACCCGCTGTGTTCCTCCAGCAGATTGTTTTGTGCTCAAGATTCCAGCATTGAGTCTCTTGTGTTACCTGTAGATACTATGCCCATTTCAAAACAAATATAAGCAGACGGTTAAACAGTGTCTAGTTTTGAATGGAAGCTACCCTGACTTTAGGTATCAGAGTTCCTTGACCTTCAACTTCAGGGACATGCTCATGAAAGTAATATTATTACAGTGTGTTAGCTATGTTAGCTATTAATTCATTAGACATACTCCAAAAACGTATAACAATGGAAATAACAAACAGGAAACTTGTCAATGTGGCTGAATTACCATGTTTGACCTTTTAAATAAGCCATATCTCATGTTGTGTGTGGAAATTAAGTTGTAGTTATTGTCTGTGTTTTCAAATGAAATTGGAAAAAGTTCAAGTGAAGGGTTTTTAATCACGTTCATGCTTAGTTTTGGATAGATTTGGAGAAATGGATGTGAAATATGAAATAGTCAAGGGTTCAGTATTGATGTGGATAGAGAACTGGCTGGCAAACAGGAAGCAAAGAGTAGGAGTAAACGGGTCCTTTTCACAATGGCAGGCAGTGACTAGTGGGGTACCGAAAGGCTCAGTGCTGTGACCCCAGCTATTTACAATATGTATTAATGATCTGGATGAGGGAATTGAAGGCAATATTTCCAAGTTTGTGGATGACACTAAGCTGGGGGACAGTGTTAGCTGTGAGGAGGATGCTAGGAGACTGCAAGGTGACTTGGATAGGCTGGGTGAGTGGGCAAATGTTTGGCAGATACAGTATAATGTGGATAAATGTGAGGTTATCCACTTTGGTGGCAAAAACAGGAAAGCAGACCATTATATAAATGGTGGCCGATTAGGAAAAGGGGAGATGCAGTGAGACCTGGGTGTCATGGTACACCAGTCATTGAAAGTAGACATGCAGGTGCAGCAGGCAGTGAAGAAAGCGAATGGTATGTTAGCTTTCATAGCAAAAGGATTTGAGTATAGGGGCAGGGAGGTTCTACTTCAGTTGTACAGGGTTTTGGTGAGACCACACCTGGAGTATTGCGTACAGTTTTGGTCTCCAAATCTGAGGAAGGATATTATTGCCATAGAGGGAGTGCAGAGAAGGTTCACCAGACTGATTCCTGGGATGTCAGGACTGTCTTATGAAGAAAGACTGGATAGACTCGGTTTATACTCTCTAGAATTTAGGAGATTGAGAGGGGATCTTATAGAAACTTACAAAATTCTTAAGGGGTTGGACAGGCTAGATGCAGGAAGATTGCTCCCAATGTTGGGGAGGTCCAGGACAAGGGGTCACAGCTTAAGGATAAGTGGGAAATCCTTTAAGAATGAGTTGAGAAATACTTTTTTCACACAGAGAGTGGGGAGTCTCTGGAACTCTCTGCCACAGAAGGTAGTTGAGGCCAGTTCATTGGCTATATTTAAGAGGGAGTCAGATTGGCCCTTGTGGCTAAGGGGATCAGAGAGTATGTAGAAAAGGCAGGTACGGGATATTGAGTTGGATGATCAGCCATGATCATATTGAATGGCAGTGCAGGCTCAAAGGGCCGAATGGCCTACTCCTGCACCTAATTTCTATGTTTCTATGGTAGGCTGATATAGATAGAAATAAACGGAGAGTAGGTGAAAACAATGTCCATAACTGTATACCTCTCTAATCATTGGTTGAATAATGGCTCCACTTCTAATCTCAAAGACAAAAATCAGGTGTTCCAGGTCTGGATAAAATGCATGAGGCTAAATATCTGGGCATCAGATATCCAGTGCAGAAGGAACATTGGAGAACCCTGAGCTTTGTATCTTTGCATGGAAGTGACTGACGGTTGTATTACTGAGGTACATTATGGTAAATGGCAGAGAGAAAACTAATTCCGACAAGGACAACACATCATGAGACTAGTTTCAGGAGACATCTGCCAAAATTGGTCACACGTAAATTTAGTCAAGTGTCAGGGGAGTCAAGTGTTTAATTGTCATACACATGGACAATGGAACAATGAAATAAGTGACAGGAGCAGAATTAGTCCATTCGGCCCATCAAGTCTACTCCGCCATTCATTCATGGCTGAACGGTCTGTCCCTCCTAATCCCATTTTCCTACCTTCTCCCCATAACCTGACACCCGTTCTAATCAAGAATCTACCTATCTATATCTATTAACTTGGCCTCCGCAGCCTTCTGTGGCAAAGAATTGCAGATTCACCACCCTCTGACAAAATAAATTCGTCCTCATCTTCTTCCTAATTCTGAGGCTATGACTTCTAGTCCTCGACTCTCCACATCCACTCTATCCAAGCCTTTCGCTATTCGTCCCTTAGCTCGTCGTGTTCAGTTCTAATGCCCACCATGACTACAACTTTGTGACTTTGCGGGTAGCACTTTGCGGAAAACCTTTTGTTGTTTCTTCAAAAAAGCAACAAGCCGATGACGCAATTCCCATCAAAACAAACCTCCAGTGCATTTGTTTACCCGTGTCATTATTAGAAACAAAACAGCTCGTCCCGCACCCTGAACAAAAAGGTTTCCAGTTTTTGTTCATGAATATAGTCCCTTTCATATTAATATTTGCATAACCAAAGAATAAATTAGTATATGTAAGCTGATGCTTATTTATCAGTGCACTCGACTGGAAATTAATTAGTTCAATAAATATGAGGCTCAGTTAGGTTACACCAATGCCTGTACTAGGAATAGCCCTCTAAATATTCTCTTTTTTTGGCTTGCTCTATTTGTTTCCAAAATGTCTAAAAATATTATTTTGCAGAGAAGGTAATTGGGAGAAAGAGTAAAATTGGGAGGTCAGTAAGGACTGTGCACACGAGGCAGCCGAGGGAGCGGGCACGGTTCCCAGGCCAGCAAGGTTCCAGTCCTCCAGGGACAGTTACAGTAAACCCGCACCTGCACCAGGAATCCTACTCGGGCGGGGGAGGGGTGAGGAGGCTTTAGTTGTTTTGGGGATCTCGACCTGAATCAGAAGTTCACATCATGCCAATAGTTGGCAACTGGTGCCCCGCTTTGCAGAGACGGAGGATTGTGGCTTCGGGGGGAAAAAAAGGGGGTTATAACGCGTCTCAGGCAGCGATCTGTTCGCGTTACCTTCTGCACCTGAGAGCCGGTGTTGACTCCGCCTCGACCGCCAGCTCCTGTGAAGCAGCTTATTGGTGATCGCAGTCACACTGCTCCAATTGGAAACCTCCTCTCCCCTGCAACAAGTGAAGCAGAGAGGGAGCGCAGCTGGTGAGCACCGGAGCTTCTGAGAACTTTGCTGGAGCAACGGTTTCGAAGTCAAATGGCTAACGCCGGGCTTGAAATCCTGGGGCTTGCCCTGGGAGTGATCGGATGGGTGGGAGCCATCATAACATGCGCTCTCCCCATGTGGAGAGTAACCGCTTTCATTGGAAACAACATCGTGGTGGCGCAGATCATCTGGGAAGGTCTTTGGATGAACTGCATTGTCCAGAGCACCGGGCAGATGCAATGTAAAATATACGACTCCCTCTTGGCGCTCTCTCAAGACCTCCAGGCTTCCAGAGCTCTGACCGTCATTGCCATTGTGATTGGAGTACTGGGCATCCTCATCTCCATCGTGGGAGCCAAGTGTACCAACTGCGTGGAAGACGAGACGACCAAAGCCAAGATTATGATCGTGGCTGGAATTATCTTCATCCTGTCTGGCCTGATGACCCTGATCCCAGTCTCCTGGTCAGCGAACACCATCATCAAGGATTTCTACAACCCGCTGGTGACCGACGCCCAGAGGAGAGAACTTGGTGCCTCTTTGTACATCGGATGGGGCACATCGGGTCTGCTGCTCCTCGGAGGAGCTCTGCTCTGCTGCTCTTGCCCCCCGAAGGAAACGAAGTATGCGCCCTCCAGAGTGGCCTACTCTGCCGCCAGGTCCACAGGTCACAGTGGGTACGACAAGAAAGACTATGTGTGAAGGGGTTACCCT
The DNA here is from genome assembly GCA_963514005.1 of Raja brachyura. Next base: position 27,250,398 of record OY740807.1, read on the forward strand.
CCGGTCAGTGGCCGGCGACCCCAACCCGCGCTGTCTGAACCCTTGAAGAATCGTCTCTCTGGGGTGATCTTTTATTGTCCTTTTATATATATATATTAAAAAAGAGAGAGATGTTTCTTTCTTTCAATTTAAATTACATGTTTAATTCACGAGTTAATATAACTTGGCCGTGCGTGTGCATGTGTGTATGTATTGGTCTAGCGTATTTCACCAGATGTAGTAACTAAGTTGTGCTTGATCGCGATTCTTGTATCCGTGTCGTGATTCCCTGTCGGCTTACTCCGTTGATGCGGGACTGAACGCCGCCCCTTGCCCTGTGAATCCGGGACAATGCCGATAAACCCGGGCTTTGTGCCTTAGTGATTGACAACGGGCGATTCCAATAGGAAAGAGCACAGTTGGGACCGCGCATCAGATAGACGGGGGAGGGGAGAGCGAGCGAGCCAAGAGCCTGCTAGTCGTCGCTACTCCCAACGGTTTCTGTGGCTGAATAAATTGCGAGTGAATAGTGTGAAGGAGGACTCTGCTTAGTTAGCGAGAGGAAAACTAGATTCATTTCAGGACAAACATATTCGCGCTTGTAAAATGCATGTCCATGAATAAACTTTGCAGAAAGACACGTGGACTTCAGAATTATTTTAAACGAGGGAAGAATCGTTCCAACCAAGCTTCTGTTTCGTAGGACACGTCGCAGACTCACCGAGACTTTCTGTGTTCCTGGAACACTTGGTTCTGGCTCCAGAGAACCAAAATAACACCCTGCCTATAAATTAACTCTTACAAAGGCGTTTATAAAAATAAATGGTAGGATGCACCTTAAAAAAAAAATGCTGAAAAGGCTACAGGTATTAATAAACCTCTAACCATTAGTTACCCACCCCACCCTGTCAGCACTTCTCTCTGTCTCCCTATCCACATTCCAGGCAGACGAATGAATGTAGGTTCAGGAAATTGGGAGAAACCCTACTACAGTTTATTGAGAATTAAAGGGAAATGTTCTCCTCTCCTGAAACTCAATTCCTCTCACCCTGTCCCCTTTTCCTCTCTATTCAGCTTCTCTTTTCTCCCTCACTTTTCCTCTTCTTTCGTTCCTATTTTTGTCCACTGTCAATATTTATTGAATTCCCTTTTCTGTTGCCATTTTGACTCTGCCTCTGTTCTTCGCCCCCCCCCCCCCTTTTGCTCTTTTGTTCTTTCCCCCCATATTCTTCTCTCTTCCATGCTCCTCATCTTAACCTTCTCCAACCCTCCCCTCACTTTACCCTCCACACTAATCCCCTGCACCATTTCACTTTGCTCCATTATGTTAACTCTTGCATCCCTTTGACGTGATCTACTGCTCCCACATGCTATGATTTATCCTTCATACTTCTTCTTCTGCCACTCTCTGTTATTTATTCTCACATCTCCCCCACTGTTACACTTCTCAACTCATATTTGTTCTCTTTTTCACTCTGCCATCCATCATCTCCAGTTCTCTCCATCCTTTCCTTTTTTTCTAATTTCTGCATTAAAACTTTACAGTGCAGAGTCAGGGCATCCAGTCCATCGGGCTTTATGCAGGTGTTTTATGCTCCTTGCACTTTCCACTGTTCCTCCCTGTAAACAAATCAATTTTGCTTCTTGTAGATCTCCACCTTTCCTGCTTTCCACTGTCTCTTCCTACACCCGATTAGCATTACTTCTTTGCACTTGTACTCCTTGTATCTATCTCCCGAGCCTAATGTTTTTTTTCTCTCAATTTCACTTTCTACTTTAATTCCTTATTCACTCTGCTTGACTTCTATGGGAAACCTCTCTTCCGTCTCATATCCACAGCCATTCTTATTTCCTCAGTCTCTCATGTACAATTCTCTTCTCTATCCCATCTCCATTCTATCCTTCTGTTTACTCTTTATTTTTCATCTCATTTCTTTCCTGCCTGGTTTGCTAATCCCTGCCACTTCCACCACCAGAATCCCGAATTTCTTTCTAATTCTATTTAATTGCCTTTCCTTTCAAGTTCAATCTTGTTTTTTTGTTGCAATTTTTCATTCTTCCTCTTTTTTTATGTTGAGCTCCCATCTCTTTCTCCTCACTCTCCTCTTCCCTAGTTTTGCCTCAATGCTAATTCTATCTTGAACCATCTCTATTTCTCATCACTTATTCTTGTGTTTGTTTGTTCTTTTCTGCAAATGCTATTCATCCAGCCAATTGTCAATGACATTTTAGATGTCAAGAATGAGATTGCTTTGCCGATCTACAGCATTGCTAGGCAATGGTGTAGTGACAACTAGATGTAGTGATGAGTAATACAATTTTAAGTGCTCAAGGTAGATATAGATGTTAGAAGTGAATAGGGGTTCTTAGTCTTTGCCTAACTTTATTAATGCAGAAAATCCATGACTTTAATATAGAAACTATAGTAATCATGTTTATCAAAGTTTGTAGTGTGGAGGGAAATTTGAAGATGAAAGTAATTGCCTGAAATTGTACTTTGTGCTAGAAGTATGTATTTAGAAGTGAATGCTATGCTCTATCAAAATGAATTTAGTAAACTGTAGTGTGACACTCTGCAGACAATATGCATGTAAAATGGGAGAGACCTGGGAGGTCTGATGGGTGAAAAGATCAGGATCGAGGATGATTTGTTCAGGATCTCACTGCCTTTAAGTTGGACTACAGATGATCCTCCACGTCAGGACCCAGGGAGGCTAATAAAGCCAATTTAAGAGTAAAACGTATTTGTACTCCACTTGCCTGTAAGAAAACCCAGTCAAGCTATGATTTCGAAAATATTCCCCATCATACTTTGGTTTATTATTTACAAACAGATTCACCCAATTTTATAGGACAGAAAGATGATATTGTCTTGCTTTCTCTCAACGCTGTCTGCTTCTGCATGGATATAGTTATCCAATGTTTCTCGGATAAATGTACAATTTTCTTTCAAATCTACAGCCCTATATTTTACATCTATGTTCTGCAATTTTAACTTTGTATTTTGAGTGCAACTGTAAATTTGAATTTTATTAAAGCTTTCATGATTTGTGGCTAAATATGGTCTGGCTGACAATTAAATTCTCATGTTCAAAGTTGAGTGATTCTTCAGAGCAGAATATATGCAGGCTTGGCCATTCATGGAGTATGGTAGAAATGGCGTATGTAGCCATTCATACACAAAAGCAATACAATTTGAAATTCAAACCATACTATCTTCCTGTGGAAAAGCAGACAAGATCCCCTGCGGATTCTGTAATTCAACATTTATGACAATCCTTGAAGCAATTAGGATGGTGAAAAAATGTTTCCTAACAACCTAAATCCTTTTCCATCTTGATAAACACAAATATTCATCCCTGATGTATAGGAAGAAACTTCAAATGCTGGTTTAAACCGAAGAAGACGCAAAATGCTGGAGTAACTCAACGGGACAGGCAGCATCTCTGGAGAGTAGGAATGGGTGACGTTTCAGATCGAGACCCTTCTTTAGAAGTTTTAAGAAGGGTCTCAACCCGAAACGTCACACATTCCTTCTCTCCTGAGATGCTGCCTGTCCCGCTGAGTAACTCCAGCTTTTTGCGTTCATCCCTGATAACTGCTGCCAGTGGTGGTGCTTGTAGTTTAATGGACCTTGGTCTGATCACTGAACAGGTAGATCACCGCATGAGTGCTACTTGAACCCACCACCATTCCACTTGCTCAAGGAAAGTGACAAACATGTTGTAGACATAGAAATTATACAAAATGATCCCATTCATAATCTTTTTTTGTTTTAAATATATTTTTATTAGAGGCCATCCATATTACAAATAATATAATTTTTTTCAGATATACTTATTACATCTTTCCAAAATTATATAAATATTACCAAGCCATGTATATAGGCCTAAATTTTTTTTAATAGTATGAAAAAGAGAAAAAGAAAAAAGTATAAAGAATAGTGAGTAATTTAAAGAATATGATTATACTTGATTAGAAGGGAAAAAAAAAACTAATAAACAATTATTATACTTGAGGAAAAGAAAACAGTATGCATCTTATCAATGAATGGAACAATTTCTAATTATAATATATGGAAACAAGTATATAAATCTCAGATTAAACATTTTTATTTGATCTTACCACCGGGTACTTATTGAGTTTCAATGCCGAGCCCAGCTACCCCTTCATATAATCAGTGAATGGAGACCAAATTTGTTCAAAAAGCTCATGTTTATCCATTAGGATAAACCTAATTCTCTCCAATTGCAATGTCTCCAACATTTCCACTGTCCACATTTTAATTGTAAGGGATAATGGTCCCTTCCAAAATTTTAATATTAATTTTTTTCCAATTATTAAACAATAATCCAGAAAATTTCTTTGATTTGCAGTTAAAGTTTGGTTTGAATCTGAAACACCAAATATAATTAATTTTGGGTCAGGAATTAATGTAGTCTTTAATTTTGAAAATCTCAGTCCAACAACTATTAAGTTTTGTACATATTACAAAACTATGAGTTAAATCAGCTTCTATGTGCTGACATTTATCGCACAGTGGTGATATATTAGGAAAAATTCTATTTAATTTCTTTTTTGAGTAATGTAATCTATGTAATACTTTGAATTGTATCAAAGTATGTCTGGCATTTAACGAACAGCAATGAATTCGTTGTAAGCTTTCTTCCCAAAAATCTTCTGATATCGGTAAACCAGTTTCATTTTCCCATGTTTGTCAAAATAATTCAGTTTTTGGCATTTCCCTGTCCAAAAGAATATTATATATATTTGCTATTAATTTTTCTGTTGTTGGATGCTTATCCCATTCGTAATCTTGGTTTGATCCGTATAGGCAGTCATTCAGTGGTAGCACATTTACCCAAGATGGAAAATGCCTTTCTCTATATAATCTAGGCTGAGACTTCAGTATTGTACAAGTGTTGCTCTGTCAATGCTAAACGGGACCTTTGAATGGGATATCAAAAAGCGTCCTTTTTGATGGAGCGGTAAAGCGCAAACATCTTTTGGCATGTTTAAAGAAAACCAATGGCATTTTCTCTGTGATGCTTCCTGTTGCTAAAGTGCTCTATCTAAATTAATTAAAGGTAGACCAAAATGGCTGGAGAAACTCAGCGGGTGAGGCAGCATCTATGTAGAAAAGGAAATAGGCAACGTTTTGGGTCGAAACCCTTCTTCAGATAATTAACATGCTTAACATAATGATAAACAATGCTAAAATAATGCTAAACAATGCTAAAATAATTAACATGCTTAGAGTCACAGACCTATGCAACGTGGAAACAGGCCTTTTGGCCCAACTCATACATGCCGAGGAAGTTGCCTAACTGGGCAAGTCCAACTTGCCTGTGTCTGGCCCATATCCCTCCATACCTTTCCTGTCCACATACTTACTCAAGTATCTTTTAAAGGTGCTAATTGTATCCACTACTTCACTACTTACTTTGGCAGCTCGGTCCAAATATGCATTGCTGTGTGAAATACTTATCCCTCAAGTCCCTTTTAAGTCTTTCCCCTCCCATCTTAACCCTCTAGTTTAGACTCCCTTACACCGGGGTAAATATTGTGCTATTAACCTTATCTTTGTCCTTCATTATTTTTATATACCTCTGAAAGGTCACCCCTCAGCCTCTTACACTCCATAGAAAAATTACCTGACCCATCCAGTCTTTCCTTCTAATTCAAACCCTTCAATCCAGGTAATATCCTCAGATTTGTTTTGCACCCTTTCCAGTTCAATTACATCCTTCCTATAGCAGGGCTTTATCACATCAGGACCTTTTGTGTGCACAAAGTGGTTGCTATATGATCTGCATTACAACAGTGACTACAGGTTGGTTGAAAAGTGAAAGAAGTTTCCTAAGTCCAAGCTATCTTTTTCTAATTGAACAGTAACAATATTAGGAACAGTTTCCTAAATTCATTTGTTATAGAGTTATAGAAATATACAGGGCAGAAAGAGGCCCTTCAGTCTAGTAATTCTACACTGACCACAAAATACTAATCCCATATCAATCCTATTTACTTTTTTTCTTCTTGCATTCTCGTCAATTATCCCAGATTCTATCACTCATTTACACATTATAGGAAGTTTACAATGGCCATTGTGGGTATTTGTGTTTGAGTTTCATCATGTTCTGCTCTTTGTAAAATGTCAATGATATAACAAAAGGAAGGACCACTGATTGAGGAAATCTCTGCATGCACTGGTTTTATCTGTGATAGCAGCACATCTTTAATGGTTTGCTTTTCATTGAGTCATATATTGAGGACATCAGAAATGGGAAGATCTGTAAAAGGTATGGGCTCACTAATGCCCCTTATAACTGTAGCATTTCTGCCCTCACGCTCAATGACACCATTCCAACCAGCTCAACGTTCAATGAGACGCTAGTCCAACTAGATCAGAAAGAACAGTTAGATGAGCCAGCACATTTAATAGGTACTGATATTTGCTTCTTCTTGTAGTAAGCAATAAGATCTAAAAGCTTTCCCAATGGCTTGATAAGTCTACATACTACCCCCGTGTCAATCATCTGAATTCTAGATCCCTTGGCCCTGCCATCTCTCAGCACTCAGATAATATGCTTTCTTATTTCTCCTGCCAAAAGGGCACCTTTCACATTTTCCTGCACTTATTTCCCTGCCATTTTTTGTGTCATTGGCAAATGTAACAATCACATTTTGCTCCTTCATCCATGCCATTTTCATAAAATTGTAACCCTGCTGCACTCAACCTGGTAGATCTTGTCAACCAGAAGATAACTATTTATTTTAACCAATTTTCTATCCAGAACAATGAGGTAATTGTGCTACATCTACTCATTCCCCTTGACCGAGGGTACATGTTATTTCTTCAAACAACTTCATTAAACTGGTCAAAATGATTTCCTTTTCATAAAACCATATTGATTTAGCTTAAATGCCTTGAATTATCTGCAAATGTCCTCTCATATTGACTTTAACAATAGGATATTTATGATGGATTGAAAGTAAATGAAATTACCATTGAGTTAATAAGAACTATGTGCAACATTACCAACTAGTCCTGATAAGTGCATTATTATTTGGCCAGTTTCATGTCTGAGGTTTGTGGTGTTTAAACAGGCTTTTTAACCTGAAGGCATCACAATTTTTTCTCATCCATCTTTCATAGAGGTTACCAGAGAGCAACCAAGCGCTTAAACTTGTCTACCCGATAATTAATGTATAGTCCCTAACCTCGATCTTTACCCAGAGATGGTATTAGAGATATGGAAATGAATACCTCCGGTCTGAATCATAAACAATACCATATCACGTCATACACTGACACAGCAGGAAGCTTGTGTGGCTAGGCAAGGAACGATATTATAATCTGTTTACCATTAGTAGTTGGTAATATTGCATGCAAATCGTATTCCTGATTTCATCTTGATTTCATTGCATTTAGTCCATCATAAATCTATCATCTTTTATTAAAGGTAGCAGCCAAACGTGCTAGTCGAATAATCATTAACAAATTTGATGGACAAAGAAATATTCACATGAAATATACCAAATTTGCAAATATTTCTGCGACTTTGCAGAGGCATTCCATCTCTGGGTGCAGTTTAAATAGTCCACCCTCACTCGAGTTTCTGAGACATTCTAAGGTCTTACATTTAACTTGAAGTACGTATAGTTCTTTACATCAGAATTGTCAGACATTCAGGTGATTTGCTGCAATTCTGTGTGCTCTGAAGCATAGGGGCCACAGGCAGGGAGGGATTCCTGGAAGTGAGCTTGTGGGGAGAGCCTTGTCTACATCAATAACTTTAATGAAAATTTACGTCAAGAAAGTTTGTACAGGCAGAAAAAATGTAAACTGTTTCGGGAAGGAGTTCTTCCAGGGATCAAGATCTAGCTTCGCTCATTATGGGATGTTCTTCATTTCTCATTAAAGTGACCAATAGTTTTCTGGTATTGGCATGGTCTATATTTGCATTTCCGTTTACTATTGATTTTGCATGAATGGAAAACAGTCTTACCAGATCCTCCCAGAAACCAAATGAACTTACAAAGCCAGCTTTCGAATGAATAGCCAAAGTGGTTAGGGACAGAGCTTCCAAGACAATTCACGACAGCCACAAAGAGCTTTCAAACATCTCATGTCACAAGCCTGAGGCTTCAAGAAACACGATGTCACATTCAGTAATGACTTGAAATAATTATCATCAAATAGTTCAAACCATTCAAACAACCTGCAAAAAACTAAAGAATAATTTTTAATTGTAACAAATTTACCACAGATGTGCAGCTCATTCATGCTCTTGTACACATGATCCAAGGTAACACAGCTGTGTCTGTGCTCACTTACACCTGGTATTGTTCCCTTGGCAAAGTTTGAAACTACCAGTGTGCCAGCACCTAACTTTTATATTGACGCAAACACTGCTTACCTCTATGAAATGCTGGTTGTTTTTACATAGTTGTTGTGTATACATTCATAATGCAGGAGAACCATATCCTTCTGCCAATTCCTGGCATCTTGATCGATCTTTATAATCACAAGTCACTCATAACCTCTGGCCACAAGGGTGTTAGGTCACAAGTCCCAGTTTACTTAAATACTAACTTTAAATGCAGGGTCAGTATTAGTCAGGTGAACCACACTGCACTGTATTACAGTGTGCACCACATCAGTAACCCAAATACAATAACAAATTCACATACTTCCTGTCAAATAAGACTTGCTCTTAGGTTACACAAAAAGCTGGAGAAACTCAGCGGGTGCAGCAGCATCTAAGGAGCGAAGGAGATAGGCGACGTTTCGGGTCGAGACCCTTCTTCAGACTGAAGAAGGGTCTCGACCCGAAACGTCGCCTATCTCCTTCGCTCCTTAGATGCTGCTGCACCCGCTGAGTTTCTCCAGCTTTTTGTGTAACCCTCGATTCTCCAGCATCTGCAGTTCCTTCTTTAACAAGACTTGCTCTTAACCTGGGTCACAGAGATTTAAATCAAACATCCAGACTTCCAGAGTAATTCCAGACACCTTTCTCTCCTGCGCCCATACTACTAATTGGCAGTCATGGAAATTAAAGTGAATGAGAGGTTGCTAAAATATTCTTAATCATAACATCTCTAAACTAGTTACCATTTTAACAACATTATAATTGTGAATCACTTGGTTCAGAAAATAATTGACTTTTGCCTCCCTAGAATATAAACGCATGATGTGTTGCTAAATCAAACAAGTAGAATAGTAAGATCAAACGAGAACTTACCAGTTTGTAGTTTGATCTTTATTTTATGAGGAGTTACGATGAGGGATTATGTGAAGAAGCCCCGCCAGGCGTATGCGCGTCATACTTCAAAGCAGCGGCGTGAAAACACAGAAACGATAGCGGAAATAACATAGTAAGGCTTAGAAGACCAGAACTACCAGATGATCTTTTCGATTATGAGGGCCGGGAGCGGAGGGCATGTAATCCCTCATCGTAACTCCTCATAAAATAAAGATCAAACTTCAAACTGGTAAGTTCTCGTTTAATCTTACTATTTTACTTCGGAGTCACGTGAGTGACTATGTGAAGATTTCAAAGCTCTGTGATTTAATGCCATAGATCCATTCCATACGACACACTGCTTCAGTTGACACAGTAGTGAATAAATAATGTATTGAACATTGCTTCAAATTATTCAATAACTATTTAAAAAATAATAAACAAAAAGACTAATAACCCCTCTATCCCAGGGGAAAATTACAAAAGAATTATATAAAGACAAAGGAAATCAAATTAAATGGAACCCAACACAGCATGCCCAAACCCTGGCACTGTCAGAACAGGTTTATCGTAAAACTTAGACAAAATTGTTTCCTTAGACCATCCTGCGGCCCCAAGGATTTGATCTAGCGGCACGTCCTGCGCCTTCGCTGCGGATGTTGACGCCGCCCTGCTGGAGTGAGATTTAAACACATGAGTGTCCACTCCAGCACAATCCAGAACCTGTTTTAACCATCTAGAAATAGTTTGTACTGACACTTTTTTATAAATTTTTTGTGGCTGATGAGCATTGCTGTCTCACAACCTCTGAGACTCTTAGTTACCTCAATATATTGACTCAGGTGCTTAACTACACATAACGTTTGGTCAACAGGGTATGCTTTAAAGATTACTTTGGTTCCAGCCATTCCTGGCCTGCTTTGCTTGATTAAATCATAGACATAAAATGTAATGTTATCTACAGAAAAATACATGCTATCTAGTCATAACGTTTGCAATGTTTGCACTCGTTGTGCTGAAACTGGCGCCATGAGCATAACCACTATAAGTGTTAACTTCTGAAAAGATAATGACGTATTTGGAGCCCATTGCCGAAGCAGTGTGAAAACTATACTGACATCCCAGATTTCTGTATATCTAGGCTTAGGAGGATTTTTGTTAAGAAATTCCTCTTATGAATCGGGATACTAACGAATAAGACCCGATAGATTGTTGTCCTGAAAAGTGCCCTAAATAGGACAAAGCGCTCCGAGCACTATTAATGGCACTATAACTGAAGTGTTCATCAAAATGCAACATAGCAAGGAACTCCAATACATCCGGTATGCTTGCAGTATGATAAGATATATCTGAATGTAAACAAAACATCTCCCATTTCTTAATATGAGACACATATTGTTTCTAAATGCAATCTCTCCAAGCTACAGTTATGACATCCATGGTCCTATTCGACAGTCCAAGGCCTTGGAACAGTCTGGTCAGAACCTGCAGATCAACAAATTAATACGGTCATGTAACAGATGACTTTCTCCTGTTACTGGATGCACCAACAAATTACTGCAGTTGGGAATAGCCATGAATGGCTGAGTCATCATTCTGAGCACCAATGGGAACCATGGCTGTGTAGGCCAGTCCGGAACCACCAAAACGCTTGAGGCGGAGTCCTGCTCTATTTTGGTGAGGCATTGCCTAATCAGCCAAAATGGGGGAAAAGCATAAAAGAATTTCAATGTAACGTTTTCAATGTAACGAGAATGCATCCACCGCTACTGCTCCTCGATCCGGTTCCCATGAAACATATTTAGGCAACTGGTGATTTAGCCTGGATGCAAACAGATCAATATCTGGCAACCCATAGCGGCTGACAATCATTTAATAAACTTCAGGATTTAACATTGACTCTATATTGTCATTGAACTTTCGTGACCTGTTGTCTGCCACCAGTAGGTAGATAGCTGAGACCCAGATGTTCCTGGAGATACACCAGTGCCACATGAGGTTAGCTAGATTATCACATGATATTGACCTTATTCCTCCCATGTGATTGATATATGCCACAGCTGTGGTATTATCAATCTGGAGTTGAAAATGTAAATTATTAATTGTGGAACAATAACCTTTTAATCCATAGAACACCCAACAACTCTAAATAATTTATACCATGCCTGTGCAGGATTAAATCCTCTTGCACACTCCATCTACCACCACAGCTAGACTCGCTGTCCGTAGCTCCCCATCCGAGAGCGCTCATATCTGTCTGTAAAACCACTGAAATTTGCTGAACCAAAGTGTTTTTGGTAGCTTGTACAATATTGATAATCCACCATTGTAATTCATCTATGGCTCTGGTTAGTAACTGCATAGATCTATCAAAATGACCTGCATGTTCATTTAGTGCTCATTGCAGACTTTGATAGTGCAGAGGTCCAAACTGCAGGAAAAGCTGCTACCAATTTACCAATAACCCTGGCTACTTCCTGGATGGAAGGATATTGTTTTTCAGCAAGACAAGTACAGACATCCCTGATCTCCACAGCCTTGGCTGCAGGAAAAGTCACTGACATATCAACTGAATCAATGACAAAACCCAAATATTCAATTTTTTGGGATGGCTGTAACTTGGATTTTGTTGGATGGACCAGAAACCCTAATGTTTCAAACAGGTGTTTGGTTGCTGAAACCGATTCCTCAGCTGTCTCTTGAGTGTTGATTATGATTAAAATATCATCTAGATAAGCCATTACAATGTGATTCTGGGCCCTAAGTAGCGGCAGCACTGGTTTCAACAATTTCGTGAACAGCCTAGCAGCTGAGGTTAACCCATTGGGCAATGCTTTAAATTGCCACAGCTGTCCCATCCAACTAAATTTCAAGTATCTGCGATACTGATGATGAATTGGTACTGAATAATATGCATCTTTTAGATCTATAGTTGCCATATAACAGCCTTGTGATAACAGCTGTTTAGCTTTAGGAAGGAGTCCATTTTAAAATGCCTATACTGAACATAGGAATTTAACTGGGTTAGGTCCAGAATAACTCTACATCCCCCATCTTTTTTCTGCCTGGGGAATATATTGGACACAAATTGTTGAGGATGGTTAGTCGTCCTCTCAATCACCCCTTTTTGGAACAAATTCGTAATTTCTTCTTTTACCTGCCAAGTTTCTGGTGCAGAAAACACCAATACTCTATTCGGCATATTCTGTACAGGTGGATCAATTCCTAACATAAACTCTATTCTAGAACCTGACACAGTATCTAGTATAAACTGATCAGATGTTATGCAGCACCATTCATCATAAAACAATTGCAATCTACCCCCAACCGGAGGTTGTTCCTCAGAAATCTTATCCTTGACTGAATGAATCTCCTGTACCTCTACAGTCGGCCTCGAAGTCCTTTTTCTTCCGATATTGGGGTTGTTGCCGGGAACCCGACTTGCGAGATGCCGTTCTGAGAGCAGGGACATATGTTTTCATGATCCCAATTGTTTTGGCCTCATCGTCGAGGTTCCTGATTTGCTTGATGAGGTCTACTCCGAATAAGTAGTCTGGTGCTTGAACGTTTGTTGACCTACATAGGGCTGCAAACTTCGGGTTCAAAGTTGGTCCAATGGCTATCTTTCTGATGCAATTGACCTTGAAGTAGGCGTAGCAAAACAGGGCCAGCATATCTTGTTGAGTTGCAGACATTGGTGTCCCGTGGACCATTTTCCCGAATGCAGTTATGCCTGCTGCCACCAACTTGAGGACGCGCTGAAATCTTACTTCTTGTCCCCGCATCGTTGCACTCATTTGTGCCCATATTGCCGAGTTTACAGTGGGCACTTTGAGTGAAGCACAGTTTACAGGTGTTTTGTAACGTGTGGTGGTCTCCTCCATGATGGTATCCTGGAGCTGGTGAGAAGCCATGTCATTTACATTGGCAGCTAGATTGTCCTCCATAGCCTCACCAGTCCCTTCCGGAATAGCGAAGTTTCGCGCTACATCCGGGACACCTGGAGCATGGCTCGTGTGCTCTGGTGTGTGCACAAATGCAGTGACACTAGCTGCAGGGTCAGACTCCTCCTGCCCTGGCTCTCCCGAGTCAAGCTCAAGGGAGACCTCATCCAGCCCTAAATAAGGTGCTGGAGAGGGTGATTCCCATTGATGTTGATAGGCACCATACTCCTCTGCATATGGGCCTCTTTGAGAGGCTGCCTGGGGAATCATAGGGGCCCTGGACCCCTGGTTGATTAATGTGTGGAACACTTGCTCCATTTGGTCGAGTCTTCCCCATATTCTCCGGTTATCCGGAGGGGAGTCCTCTTCTTCATCAGACCCGTCGGATAAAACAGGTCTGACAGACTTTCTTTTAGCTTTCCTACTCGTTACAGTGGCCTCAGTGTCCTGAGGAACTGGAACAGCTGGAGGCTGTTCAACTACCGGTAAAACGGCAGCCGGTATTGGAGCCGGCGTTACCGCACTAATCTCGCCACCCGATTTCCGAGGTGGAACTGCGGGCCCGCGCGCTCCACTCCTGCTCCGAACATTTTTCTTACCGGTACTTTCCATAGCCACCAATTCCCGCTGACTCCCGAGCCAGACTTACGGAGCTTAAATAGTCGCAGTAAAAAGTTTTAAACTCACTTACCTGGGAAGTTCCTACTTACCGCTGGTGGAGCTGCGCTCTCCAGCCCGTCGCTGCGCCATGCGTCATACATAAAATGACGCCCATGCGCCTGGCGGGGCTTCTTCACGTAGTCACTCACGTGACTCCGAAGTAAAATTACCTATTCTTCCATCCTTAAAAAATTGTGATAAACATAGACTTGTTTTTAAAATCCACCCAGTTTTGGTCATCCACATCACATGTAAATTCTGATGTCCCTTTGTTATTTGTATTGAATATTTCCTTTATTATGGAGCGACATCAATGTGTTATTAGGCTAACACCTGTCGACCTTAGCCTGAGCTGATTAATGTCAAATGTTCAGCATTTAAAGAACACCTGACTAAAATGCACCACTGCTCGAAGTTGTTCCAGGTAGTTGTGGTACAAAGGCTGGGAGGCCCAGCTGGCTATTAAGTGGGCACCAATACTTTTACCGCTACTTAGGTCCCGAGTATCCAGATGGAGAGCCACAGCAATGTCAAAGTGGACTTGGGGGAGGTTGTGAAGCTTAGTGCAAGAAATTAGGCTCCAAGGATATGGGAGGAACGTAGAAAAACAATACATGATTTCACTTGGGTTGGCAACATTAGTTTGTGACGCCTTCAAAATCCAGCAAATTCAGCCAGATTATGAGAGGCTCTGGCTTAGATGCTGAGAACACATAATGTGATCAATCATCTACTAGATTAGTTGGAGACAACATGTCAAAGTTTTCAAGTTGAGTGCCTACATCAGGGCTGAAAGAAAAGTGGAAATTGCCAGTCCAAGGCAGTGAAGGGCTGAGAGAGGAAGTGGGGCAGAGGTTGGCATGCGATGGATGAAATTACAGGTATCCCCAGGTTAAAGAGGGCTCTGTTCCTGAGAACCATTTGTAATCTGGAAGTTGGAAATGTGACCACCAGGCAATTAAAAAAAAAAGCAACACCCAACCAAGGACAGTATATTGTTAAATCAGGGCATCTAGATCTACCATTCAAATGTCACTGCACGTTATTGAAGTGAATCCAAGTTCCTACACAGAAGAAGACCCCTGCTGCAGCTGACACATCCGACATGCTGGTCTCTAAATCACTCCTTTGTAAGTACAGGCTGTCCATAGGTTGTACATTTGTAACTTGTGGAGAACCTATAGATGGGGAAGGGTGTATGGAAACATGGAACCAGATGTGGGCTGGAGAATAGAAACCAGGTGAGTATGTGGGAAGAGAACAGAAGAACATAGGGGGTGTGGGTTAACAATGCTGATACCCATTAGGTTGCAATCTGCCCAGGAAGCAAATGAGATTGATGAGGTTTCTGAGTGATGAGTATGCATATTTATTTTCAGTTATTTTTATTAATAACATTACGAATGCTATTTTATCAACTTCAATGAAATGTGCAGTGTGATTAGTGTGGGCAATCATAAAACGATTGAACACGACATGATAATTTTATAATTACTGAGTACCTTGGTCCTGTAGTTACGAGACATGGGTGAATGCAAACAACTTGTTCTCTGTGTGAAACAGCATCAGGCTCCTGTTTCCACACACATGACGCTTGTGCAGGCAAAATGTAGGCGAGATAAGCACAGACATAAAGTTATAAGAGTGCAGGGAAATCTCCATTTAGTTACCACTGTGTTACTGGGAATGTTTCAAGGATTTGGTCTCTTTTAAAAAGCCCGTGTATCGCATTCATAATGCTTTGGATTAATCATGTGTTTTTCACAGACATCATTGAGCAATAAAGTGATGTCATCTACAATGCGTAATACTTGGGAGACATGGAGAAACCTATTCTTTCAACATGGTTTAAACATTAAGTAAATGGCTGGGCCTTACTCTCCCCCAAGGGCATTTGGTGTTTTGGGAAGGCAGGTGGCATGATTTTAAGCACCTATGACTCATCACCATTCAATAAATTCAATTATTTCCTTTGCCTCGGAAATGCAACTACACGATTTGTTGACAGTTGGCATGAATAATCATCATGCCGTTAATTGCAAGGAAAAGTCCCTTTGAGGAAGCCAGGTTGCTGTTGGGCTTGGTAATTTACATTGCCTTGACTGCATGTATTCCCCTACAGAGTGTGCGACTAGAAACTCTCTCTGCGTTATTGCGGGAGAGATGAAGGAAAGGCAGGTGATTCAGAAGTGATTTAGCATTATGAATCTTCTCCATGTCAAAAGATACATTATTAAAGCCTGGCAATTGTAACCATTTCGCTATGTGACAGCATAATTGTATAGGACGTTAGATATTTTAGGATCAAGATAGATCTAGTAACTCAAAACTGTGTACCCAAATCCATCCATCTGGGACATCGCTCGCAGAATTTTATTTCCATTGCAATGTGCAACATCATAGCCCTAGATGTTCCCCATTTACCATTACTGGGAACAGCATTGCGAATACGTAAATATGAGGTGCTAACTTGAAGAAGTGCAACACAGCAAGATGCGTGCTAATCAGAAAAAGCAGCATTTAATATTCGGAACTACTGCAAGCAGCCAACTGAATCGATTACACCTCTGCAGTTTTGCCACAACTCGTTATGAAAGGAGGTGAATATATAAACAGCTGAAAGTAGGAGGCTCCAAGATCACCGCAAGCCTCAACAACTATGGGATCTGGTATGTGAATGCTTTCGCCAAGGCTGAAGCATTTATAACCATTTTCAGCCAGAAAAACCCATCTCAGTTGCTCCGCAAGTCAAACCATCGCAATGCAATTGTCAGTCCATGTGACATCAAGCAATGAAAATGGCCGCAGCAAAGATAAAGTGACCAGGCAACATCTTGGCCCAGATACTGAAGGCCAGCGCTCCAGAACTGCCACGCTGTTAGAATACCATTATAACACTATCATTAACCTGACAATCTTGAAAATTGCCCAGATAGACCTTGTCCACAAAGCAGTTCAAATTGAAATCAGCTATTCACTGCCCATTTGCGATCATCAGCAAAGCTGTGTTATCAGTGTTATTAAGCAGTGCTTGATTTATAGTAATCTTGATTCTCGGATGGAGGTAACATGAGAGACTGTGCAGGCCCCTATTTTGCTTGTGGATTTGCTTATTGAAGCCAAATGAGCTGTATTGTACCAGGGATACAATTATTAAAAATATGATTTTTTTAAAAATACCAGTCTGCAGTGAATTTGGGTCTGTTGTGGACCCTTTGGTCAAAAATTATGGCTTGTATGTCATTATGTAGCAGACACAATGCTGAGATGTTCTGAAGGCAACTAAATTTGAGAAGTATACTCCTGTCATTCTCGATTGGAGATCCGGAAAAGGTCAAATACTTTATGGTTATGTCGAAAAAAGGAGGCAAATTTAATTGTGGTAGTGAATGAGGAGCTCATCTGCAACACAGAAACTGAGATTCCCTGGCATTTCCCACTTATGTAATTTATGATAGGCTTTGCATCTATGGCTGATGTTTGGTCCTTGAGCAATCAAATACAGATACTACATGTACCTATATGATTGGATGCTCATTTCCAAATCCTCAATTCATTCACTGAAAGAAACCAGATCATAGCCTTTCCAATGCAAAGCAAAATTTATCTATTAACCTGCCTCCGCTGCACATCACTATCCCGCAACACCAACAATAAAGAAATGGAATGAAAAATGTGGAGCACTTGCAAATTACATAAGCCACATCTCTGCTAAAGTAAACTTCGGTAACATTTAGTGCAACATCACTGCTTTTGGACTTCTGGGGAAAAGTTTGAAGTTCAAAATTAAAATCCAGTACAAATTGCATGGTTTCTTTGGTACTAGTGATTCGTGCCATTCCGTTCCCTCCTTTGACATGGACTACCTGCAGCATCCACCTCAAAGCAACATACTTGGTGTCACCCTTGAAGAATCCAAACAAACCAAGTATCTTGGCATCAAATTGCAGAATGATCTACATTGGAATGGTCAGACTCATCATGCAACAGTGAAAGCAACAGGTGTCCTAAACTTCCTGAGGCGCAACTTCCATCATTGTTCAGCTTCTGTCAAGGAGAAGCTGTATTTCAACCTCGTTAGACCTCATCTGGACTACGCAGTTGCAGCTTGGGACCCATACACAGATAAAAACATTTCATCCATCAAACGTGTCCAAAGACAGGCATTTGTTACTAAAACCTACAAGAGAGAAGCGAGTGTCACCAAACTTCTGAATTCTCTGGGGTGGAACCCTCTCCAAGACAGACGTGAAGCTCACCGTTTGACCTGTTTTTACAAAATGTTAAATGGTCAGCTAGACATAGATCACAAGACCTACACCAACCCCAAACCAATTAGGAGCAGACGAGGGCATTCGATCCAATTTGTGGTCCCAGCCACAAAGACAGATGTGTACAGCAATTCGTTCTTCCCACGTACTATTAAAGCATGGAATAATCTCCACCAAACCACGGTTGCCCAGCCAGATGCAACTAAATTTAAAGTGGCACTTTCTTCCCAATAACCCTCTCTGGCTTAACCCCTCCCTTCACCACCTCCAGTTTAAATTCCAGTTGGAATATTTTGGAGGACCAAGTAACCAAGAAACCAAGAACCAAGAAAGCACAGGAGCATCATCAACATTTCCTGTGCAAAATCCTTCCAGTATACCAACAAGTCAAATGAAAGTGGTTTCCATCACCTTGCAGTTGAGAGACTGAAATAATTGATTCTTTCATTTTTTAAGTCTATAACAAGCAATTCGGAAAATATTTGTGGTGGTGCAGCAGTAGAGTTGCTGCCTTACAGATCCAGATATCTGGGTTCGATCCTGAGTACGGGTGCTATGTGTACAGAGCTTCTACATTATCCTGTGACCACGTGGGTTTTCTCCGGGTGCTCCGGTTTCCTCCCACACTCCAAAGACGTATAGGTTTGTTGGCTAATTGGTTTTGGTAAAAAATCTAAATTGTCCCTAGTGCGAAGGATAGTGCTAGTGTATAGGGTGATCGCTGGTCGGCATGGACTCGGTGGGCTGAAGGGCCTGTTTCCATGCTGCATCTCTAAAGTCTAAAGATCCAGTAATGAACAAATCAATTTGTTTTAAACCAGATACATATCTTTGAAACTCACTACATAGTAATTCCTCATTGTATCAAAAAAAAGGACAGCCAAACAAGAACTGAAAAAATGAGGAAATACATAAGAAACAGAAAAGTGAAGTTAAGATTTTATGAGTAGACCAACAGGAAAAAGCAGAAGCTCAAGCACTAGGTGAGGATAGTTTATATAACTGCAGGAAACAATTATAAGGTGAACCCCATCAGCTGCAGTTTGTTTAATGAAAACAAGTTCATCAGGTGAGCACTGAAATAAAATTCACAATGATACAAGGATATCTACATACATCTGGAAACATCAGTGTCATTTAGTTGCAATGTTACAAAATTTTGAGATTTAAAAAATCAAGTCTGCAATTTATCCCGTCAGATAAAGCATAAAAAGAAGTTTAATTTGACACCTAATTCACTTTCATATCTTAAGTATTAAAAAAGTTATGGCCATTTTCATACTCGGAAATTAGCATCTTGTCCCCCATTGCCTTTCCATTGACTTAACACAAAAGCTGTGATCTAGAACAGTCAAAAGTCCATAACTTTCTTAAACATTAAGAGAACTCAATGAAATTTTCAGTTATTATAGATTGAAGCATTCTGAAACAAATATGAAACAATATTACTTGGATGACCTAAAATTAAAGCATATAATTAGTTAGTTATCTAATTGTAGCTAATTACAAAATTCAATTACTAGATCTAAATATCTATCCATTTCTTAAGAAATGATAAACATGTTTAAATTGCCTAAGTGTCCAAATAACATTCACACAATAATCCACACTATAACACGATTTTTAAATCTCATTTTCATGAATTTATAGGACAAATGGAATTTAGTGTTTAATGCCTGTAAATTAATGGCCATTTAAATCAACTTGCGAGTGGGTTTTAGTGGAATGCGGTGGATTGGAACGTTGCGGTTTGCGGTGAAGTCGGTATGAAAAATACAGCCGGTTCATACATTTTTTTTGTCCCCTTTTCGCATGATGAAAATTTGATTAAATGCTTCTTAAAAACCACGTTTTTATGTAAAAATAAACTGTGTATCATCTTTTATCGCCTACGTTAGGTCCGTTCTGCTGTCAGCATTCAGAGTTTAGAAGATGATTTTTAAACTACCCCAGTTAATAAATAATCTAGCGTAGTTTAAAAATAGCTTCATGAATAAAATGTCGGAGCGATTTCACTTTAGCGACGAAATCGCCCGACATGGATCGACTTGGACTGTCTAGGGAAAAACGGCATTTTAAACCCGCCCCCCTCTGAAAGGTGCCAAAGTCACGCACACGGGGAGCGGCAGAACTGCAGCGCCGCTCAAGGTAGGTATTGTAACATACATACATTTAGCATCATTTTTTGGAGAGTTCTTGCTGGCCTGTTCTCACAGTGCCAGGAATCTCCAAAATGAAACACAACGTGCTGGACTAACTCAACAGGTCAAGCAGCATCTCTGGAGCATCAACATGGATAGGTGATGTTTTGGGTTGGGACCCTTCTTCAGACTAATTGTAGGGAAGAGGATGCTGGCAAAGAGGTGGGAGCCAACAAAGCCTGGCTTCCACTTAGTTTTTTTTTGGTAAATCAGCATTGGCAGTTTCTCGTGTCCCCAGTGAATCCTGCAACCCGCTTTGTCTTGCTCATTATTTATTATGTGAACAGGGACATGGAGAGCAGATTTGACTCATCCCATGGCCTGGTTTTAGATAGGCTTGTGTCAGACAGTAAAGAAAACTAGGTTTGGCAGTTGTTCCACTAGATCTCTGCCATCCAACACCACACTTTCATAATCCTACACAGGAAATGTCAGTGGGCACATGCAATTAGAAATAAAGAAGTGGAGGTTTTTTATAAAAATCCACGCAGAAGTAAGTGACAATGCATCAATGCATTGAAGGGTCCATAAACTGAGAAGGGAGTTAATATGAGCCGAAGAATATTGATATGGTACAACAGTTCATGGAGGGGTTGGATTTCAAGATGTGAAGTTTGTAATATTTAGGGAGACAGAAAGCTTATGTATGCAACAAGGACGGGGATAATGAGAAGGATATGGGAAACTATCATTTAGGGACGTTTAAATTTGTAGCAGATAAAGAATGGGAAATCAGAAAGAATGGCAAGAAGGGCAAGTTAATGAAGAGTGTGTGGAGGAGCCTTTTGGGGCAAGTGACCACAGTTCGATTAGGTTTAAGATAGTTATGGATCGGGATGGAGAGGGTCCACATGTTAAAATGCTCAACTGGAGTAAGACTAACTTTGAGGGTATGAGAGAAGGTCTCGCTCAAGTTGACTGGAGCAGGTTATTTGAGGGAAAAGGAGCATCGGCCAAGTGGGATGTTTTTTAAAAGTGTACTGAAGAGAGCTCCGGATGTGTACGTTCCAGTTAGAGTGAAAGGCAAAGCAGGCAAATGTAAGGAGGTTTGGCTGACGAGGGAAATTGAGACTTTAGTCAAAAACAAGAAGGATGCATGGGACAGGTATAGGCAGCTGGGATCAAATGCATCCATGGAAGAGTTTCGGGAACTAAGGAGCAAACTAAAAAAGGAGATCAGAAGGGCAAAAAGGGGACAGGAGATGGCTCTGGCGGGTAGCATAAAAGACAATCCCAAAAGATATTATAAATACATTAGGGAGAAAAGGGTAATTAGAGAGAGTGGGACCTCTCAGGAATCAAAGCGGTCACCTCTGTGTGGAGTCGCAGGAGATGGGCAAATGAGTATTTCTCCTCTGTATTTACCAAGGTGAAAGACAATAGGATGGAGGAAATTGGAGCAGTCACTGGAAGTGTAATGAGAGCAGTCAGGGTTACCGTCGAGGAAGTACTGAAGGTACTGTTGTGTTTGATGGTAGACAAATTTCCGGGGCCTGATCAGATATATCCAAGGACATTGTAGGAAACTAGAGAGTAAATTGCAGGAGCCCTGGTTGAAATTTATGAGTTGTCCTTAAATACAGGAGAGGTGCCAGAGGACTGGAGGGTGGCAAATGTTGTGCCTCCTTTCAAGAAGGGCTGCAGGGAAGATGCTGGGAACTATAGGCCAGTGAGCTTAACATCTGTTGTTGGTAAGTTACTGGAGAGTATTCTGAGGGATAGGATATACAGACATTTGGATGGGCAAGGGCTGATTAGGGACAGTCAGCATGGTTTTGTGCATGCGAGGTCGTATCTCACAAATCTGATTCATTTTTTTGAAGACGTGAGCAAAAAGGTTGATGAAGGCAGAGTTGTAGATGTCTTTAGTACATGGACTTTAGTAAGGCACTCGACAAGGTGCGGCATGGTAGGCTGCTCTGGAAGATTAGGTCTCATGGGATCCAAGGAGAGATAGCTGAATGGATAGCAAATTGGTTCCATGGAAGGAAGCAGAGGGTGATGGTGGAAGGTTGCTTCTCAGAATGGAGGCCTGGGACTAGTGGTGTGCCACAGGGTTCAGTGCTGGGCCCATTACTGTTTGTCATATACGTCAATTATTTGGTTGAGAACATACAGGGCAAGATTACCAAGTTTGCTGTTGATGCAAATGTTAGTGGTTTCGCAGATAGTGGAGATGGTTGTGAACGATTGCAGCAGGATCTGGGTCGATTGACCAGGTGGGTGGAGGAATGGTTGATGGAATTTAAAACAGAGAAGTGTGAGGTGTTGCATTTTGGGACATTGAACAAGAGCAGGACCTACACAGTGAATGGTAGGCCTCTGGGTAGTGTTGTTGAGCAGAGGGATCTAGGAGTACAAGTGCATGGTTCCATGAAGGTCGAGTCGCAGGTGGACAAGGTGGTCAAAAAGACTTTTGGCTCTTTGGCCTTCATCAATCAGAGTACTGGGTATAGAAGTTGGGAGGTCATGTTGCAGTTGTATTAAGACGATGGTGAGACCGCGTTTAGAATATTGTGTTCAGTTCTGGGCACCATGTTATAGGAAAGATATTGTCAAGCTTGAAAGAGTTCAGAAAAGATTCACAAGGATGTTGCCAGGACTAGAGGGTGTGAGCTAAAGGAAGAGATTGAGTGGCTGGGTCTCTATTCCATGGAGCATAGGAGGATGAGGGGAGATCTTATAGAGGTTTATCAAAAGCATGAGAGGAATAGAGCAGGTAGATGCACAGAGTCTTTTACCCAGAATCGAGGACCAGAGGACATAGGTTCAAGGTGAAAGATTTAAAAGGAATCCGAGGGGTAACTTTTTCACACAGAGGGTGATGGGTGTATGGAACAAGCTGCCAGAGGAGGTAATTGAGGCGAGGATTATCCACTCGTTTAAGAGACAGTTGGACAGGTACATGGATAGGACAGGTTTGGAGGGTTATGGACCGAGCGTAGGCAAGTGGGACTAGGCTAGCTGGTACATTGTTGGCGGGTGTGGGCATGATTAACGGAAATGCAACATTTAAATGTAGAAGTGCCCAAACGGGAACTGAGTACATGAACAGAGACACAGGTTAAAACAGGTAAATTTTGAGGTTGAATCTTGGAAAATGAGAAGTGATCACCAAGGTTCCTCATTGTTTAGTCCAAATGCATAGTCTAGAAGGGGAATGGTGTTGGTCAGCATGAAATTAAGAATTGCTTTAGTTTTTCTGATGTTAAAATGGAGAAGATTATAGTTTATCTAAGACTTTACGAGAGACACTGACCGTGTAGTTGTTGGCTATTTGGGGATTGAGGACGACTTGCTTTCACTAATTTGGTGGTTCTAAGGTGGCTACAGACACTGGGACAGTTGGGGCTGGGGTTACTTTTTCAGAGAGAATATGTTCTTTCCATCCCGATACATTAAACTTAGAAACATAGAAAATAGGTGCAGGAGGAGGCCATTTGGCCCTTTGAGCCAGCACCGCCATTCATTGTGATCATGGCTGATCATCCACAATCAGTAACAATCAGAGAACTTCTATTTGCCTATTTCCTTGAAAGGGCACTAGTGGTTCTCAATGCTGTCCCAAATGCTCCTTTCTCATTCTAACTGTTCATGGGACAGGGATTGTGTAAAAACTGCAGATGCTGGTTTAAATCAAAGGTAGACACAAATTGCTGGTGTACCTCAGTGTGACAGGCAGCATCTCTGGAGAGAAGGAATGGGTGACGTTTTGGGTCAACACCCATTCCTTCTCTCCAGGGATGCTGCCCGTCCCGCTGAGTTACTCCAGCATTTTGTGTCTACCATAGGACAGGGATTCCTACACATTTTCAATGAGACTATGAAAGTATCCGTGAATAATTTCTTGTCTCCATCTTGTAATCCTTTGCCATGTTGGAGCTCAAAATAAAGTGTCAATTTATGGGGTATGGTAACTACGTGGCCAGTCCATTGGAGTTGGCTAAATGTAATTAGACTCTCAATGCTGAGGATGTTAGCATGGGAGAGGATCCAGTGCATTTGTTCTCTGAATTTGGAGGATTTTGTAGAGTCAGTACAATCACTTCACTGTTTTGAGATACCCACTGGAGGTCCATGCCTTGGAAGCATAGAAGAGACTAGGTATCACTGTTACATTTGAGGATTGGAACACTTTACCTCAGATGGTCAAAGGCTGGGTGAAGTGAGGGTGCTTTTTATTATCCATGTCTATCACTGGGAGATGCTGCTGAGAAATGGAATGTAGTCTGCTTTCCAGAGTCTTTAGTTGGGGACATTTTATCGCTGAGGAGTAGTGTTGTGTAGAGATAGGAGCTTGGCAAAGGTCCTTTGAGTCCCAAGTGTTCAGTATTAAACCATTCTCTCACATGCTTTGGAGAAAGAGCTGACAATAACTCTGACACATCCCCTCAGTGTGTACTGTTTAGTGTAATGACTGAGGTTAGAGTGACCTTAATCCTAGAGTTGTGGGGACATATGTTGAACACACTTCAGTTTATCCTGTAGATTCACTCTTCTCCAGTTTGTTGGTTGTGGGCTTCAACATTGCTGCAAGAAAGATTGAGAAAAGTGTTTGGGGTGTTGGCACCTTCACATTGACCCTGGTTTGTAGAAAGATTAGGATATTGGTTATGATTATAACTTGCATGCCATCATGTAACAGACATTGTATTTAGACTGTTGTGACTAGTGTACAAAACCAATTGGAGGCTGCAACTGTTTGATATAAAAGTTTTTATTCATCAGGAGAAATGTGTCTTCTCTTAGACACCCTCTCAGTCGAAGTACATTGAGATTTTCGATTTTTTAAGCACACAGACAAGAAAAAAATAACTGTAGTTTAATGGCTATAACTGCCTACATATCTTTAACATTTTGAATGTAGACAGGTAACTTTGCAAAAATTACATATTTCCAATGGGAAAACTCTGTAGTTGTCAAGACATTTCTGAATATTCATACACTTTGCTGGGATGAAATAATTCACGTAGATAGTATAGAACCTTCTGAGGGCAATACCCGGACACCTAAAGTATACAATTTTTGCTACAATATTGAGAGATGGTTCCCTGGATACACAAACACTAGAAGATTGAGTGACAAGGCAGACTGTGCATTGAGCGGCGTGGATATGCCTTTAACAATATGTTAATGCATGAGGAGGCAACCTGAGGTCTTCACTGGTCTCATCATGGAGGTTTCAACAAGGGCTTATTAAAATGAAGATTCATCTATTGTCCTCAGTGGTACTGATCGGAATGCCCCACACACCATATGACTGGTTTTGAAAACCTTAAAGTATCTTGTGCACAGGTTGTTATGCCGTTTTGAAGATTGGTTCATATTTTAATAAATATATCCTAGCCACTTTGTTATATAACCCCTGAATAATCACCCACAGAGACCATTGTCTGATGGTTGGCAGATTTGTTAAGTAGTCCTCGTGGAATGATGAAGTCTTCTCCTTCTTGCGTATGGCGTGCACAGCCTAAGGGTGTAGGACAACTTGTTCTAGTTGATCTTATTTGATTGTGCACACCGGGTTGATTGCATTCGTCGAAACAGGGTGGACCAAGTGAAGGTTGCAATCTTCCACCCCGAATGACGGAGTCAAAGACATTGAGGTCATGAATGCTGTTGCTTGCATTTTGTTGGGAGTTGACACACTGTGGAGATCCTGTCCATCATTTCTCTGACATGCATGGAATCCACATTAGGATTCAGGGAGTATTTCTTTGATTACTGGGGGGAAGCAGTTGAGGAAGATCCTGATGGGGACTTTCTCCGTGGCAGACAGCAGAAAGACCTATATTGGTAATTACATGAAGAAGGGTCACAACCCAAAACGCCACCAATTGCTTCTATCCAGAGATGCTGACTGTCCCCCTGAGTTACTCCAGCATTTTGTGTCTGCATTCATGTTTGCATCCTTTTTTGAAGATGGTTGCATTAAGTATCGAATGTGTCCAAACAATTCAATTTTCAATTAAATTCAATCTTTAATTGTCATTGTGCAGTGTACAATACAGAGACAACGAAATGCAGTTGGTATCTCCGAAGGGCGAACTTACGAATAAACAAGTAATTGCGCAGTAGTATGAGTATATACATCTATACATATACAGTAGTATCCGTGCAATTTGCTGGTGATTGGATAGTCCGGTGGGGGGGGGGAGGGGTGGGGGGGGGGAGGGGTGGAGACAGGCAGTCAATGAGGTGCAGCGTTGAGAAGTGTGACAGCCGCAGGGAAGAAGCTGTTCTTGAGCCTGCTGGTACGGCAGTGGAGGGACCTGTAGCGTCTCCCGGATGGGAGGAGGGTAAACAGTCTATGGTTGGGGTGTGAGCTGTCCCTGGCGATGCTGTGCACCCTGTGCAGGCATCGTTTACTGTGGACAGACTCGATGGAGGGGAGTGAGGAGCCTGTGATTCGTTGGCCGATCTTCACCACCCTCTGCAGAGCTTTCCGGTCGGCGACAGAGCAGTTACCATGCCATACTGTGATGCAGTTGGTAAGGATGCTCTCAATGGTGCAGCGGTAGAAGTTCACCAGAATCTGGGGAGACAGGTGGACCTTCTTAAGTCTCCTCAGGAAGAAGAGACGCTGGTGAGCCTTCTTGATCAGCGAGGATGTGTTGTGGGTCCAGGAGAGGTCATCGAAGATGTTGACCCCCAGGAACCTGAAGCTGGAGACACGTTCCACCTCCGTCCCATTGATATGGATGGGGTTGTGTGTGCAGCGTCTCGATCTCCTGAAGTCCACAATGAGCTCCTTGGTCTTCTTGGAGTTGAGGGCCAGGTTATTGTCGGCACACCATGCTGTTAGGAGCTGAACCTCCTCCCTGTAGGTCGACTCATCGTTGTCGCTGATGAGGCCAATCACCATTGTGTCATCTGCATACTTGATGATGGTGTTGGTACCATGTACAGGTATGCAGTTGTAGGTGAAGAGGGAGTAGAGGAGGGGGCTCAGCATGCAGCCCTGGGGTACGCCAGTGTTCAGGGTGAGGGTAGAAGAGGAGTGGTTATCCAACCTAACAGACTGTGGTCTGTTGGTTAGAAAGTCCAGTAACCAATTGCAGAGGGAGGGGTTGATGCCCAGGTCATCGAGTTTGCCGATCAATTTAGAGGGGATAATGGTGTTGAATGCTGAGCTGTAGTCAATGAACAGCATTCTCACATAAGTGTTTCTGTTGTCGAGGTGGGAGAGGGCGGAGTGGAGTGCCGTTGAGATGGCATCCTCCGTGCTGCTGTTCTTGTGGTATGCAAACTGGTAGGGGTCCAGAGTGGGAGGTAGGCAGCATTTGAGGTGTGCCATGACCAGCCTTTCAAAGCACTTGGCGATGATAGGGGTGAGTGCAACTGGGCGGAGGTCGTTGAGGCTCGCCACAGTGGAGTGTTTTGGCACTGGCACGATGGAGGTAGTTTTAAGGCACGTGGGTACAACTGCCTGGGCAAGTGACAGGTCTGTCAGCTGTGCAGCACAGGTCCTGAGGACGCGCCCGGGGATGCTTGTCAGGGCCGGCAGCCTTACGTACATTGATCCTATTCAGTGCCATGTGCACGTCGTAGGGGTTGAGTGTGAGGGGCTGGTGGTCATCGGGGAGCACAGCCTTGATGGCCAACTCTTGGTTGTCCCTTTCAAAGCGGCCATAAAAGTGATTGAGTTCCTCGAGGAAGGATGCGCCGCTGGAGGTGGGGGTGGAGTTGCTGTCGAAGTGCTCCTCGATCCGCAGCTTGTATCTGTGTTTGGCGTTCTTGATGCCCCTCTTCAGATTGGCCCTCGATGAACTATGGGCACGGGCATCGCCTGACCTGAAAGCCGAGTCCCGTGCTTTCAGCAGTAGCCTGACCTCGCTCTTCATCCATGGCTTCTGATTCGGGTATATGGTGATTTGTTGGTATTCCTATTACCAAGTACTTGACATGAGGTTGTGATTTTGTCTAATTTTCTCTCCTCTGAGATGAATAACTTCAAGTATTTTTAAAATGGCATGGCATTTTCAGTGTGTGAGAAAGAACTGCAGATGCTGGATAAAATCGAAGGCAGACGCAAAATGCTGGAGTAACTCAGCGGGTGAGGTAGCATCTATGGAGAGAAGGAATGGGTGACATTTCGGGTCCCTTTCCTTGTTAGTCAAGCGTATGGCAAAGACAGGATTGAACAGCTTGTTACACAATGGAGTCAGGAACACACTTGCATAAAGAAGAAAGGGGGGGGGGGGGTTACACAAAAAGCTGGAGAAACTCAGCGGGTGCAGCAGCATCTAAGGAGCGAAGGAGATAGGCGACGTTTCTCGAGAAACGTCGCCTATCTCCTTCGCTCCTTAGATGCTGCTGCACCCGCTGAGTTTCTCCAGCTTTTTGTGTAACCCTCGATTCTCCAGCATCTGCAGTTCCTTCTTTAATGCATAAAGAAGAAACCTGGCCAAGCTGCTGAGAGAGGCGATTATAGATGGAGCTAGATGTTACCAGATGCATATAATGAAGCTGTACCATACTTGCAGATGACGTTACTGCCCAACCACACAACACCTAGTAGCCAAATAATATTTTTGAAGTTTAATTCATTTTATGTAATGAATGCAGCAGCCAACTTCATTACAGCATATATCCACAAACAGCAATTTGATGGTTTAAAAAAATAAATTAAGGTACATTCTAATTTCTAATGAAGGAAGAATATTAACCAGGGTATTGTGTATAATTTCCCCTGTCTATTTAGAAATAATTCCACAAGTGGCTAACAGTGTTAGAGTCCTGGGATCAATCATAACCTTGGATGCTCTAGGTATTGCATTTGCATATTCTCCCTGTGATCTTGTGTGTTTCATCTTGGCCTCACCCACATCCCAATGATGTACAGATCAACGTGTTAATTAGCCATTCACAACTGTCCCAGTGTATAGATGAGTGGCAACATCTGTGGGGACTTGATAGAATTCTGGGAGAATAGGATTACTGTAGGATTAGTTAAATGAGTTAGTGAGCATGGACTTGGTGGACTGAAGGGCCGGTTTCTGTGCTGCATCTCACACTGATTCTATGTTGTTTATTAAAAAATACAGAAAACACCCAGCATGTAAGGCAATATTTACGGTAAGGGAAACATGGTCAGAGTTTGAGATCTGAAACTCTTTGTCATAACTTTGGAAGGGAAACTGCCCTTTCAACTACCTCTTCCTTCATTCACCCTTCTCTCTCAAAATGCTTCATCACTCAGCCTACCCTAAATACCTGCTGCTCCCTCTGCACTCACTGCCCCCTTTCAGTTTACTCATCCCTCACCTCCTCAATCCCACTCTTGGCTCCCGCCACTCAATGTAAATATCTTACTAATATATCAGTTAAAGGAAAATTGCTACATATCGTGGGATCTCAGCGACAAGGTGCAAGTGTAAAATTACACAGATCACCAGCTGATTTCAACTATTTATGCTCCTATGAGCCTCCGATCATCTGATTAACCCAATTAACAGTCCTTCATTTCCTTTCTCCCTTGTGTGTATCTTACTTCCTCTTGCATGGTTTTATGCAACTCCATTTTACTAATGGTGTTGGCACCCGTTCCACATCTCAGCCACAATTAAAGATTAACACCTGTGGGGTTTTTTTGCTCTCCACTTTTTCTTTTCTGAAATGTGTTCAGACACCATGTGCTTTTGCATATTTTTTTACTGTTTGCTTCGGGTCTGAATTCTCTTCCCTGGTTCCTGTCTGCTACCCCCACACAATGAAAGATCTCTGTCAATAAAAGCTGCTCTTTGTAAACCGCCACCCTGAAACCAGCCTGACACGTGACTGAAACTCAGGTAGACAAATATGAGGGATGCAACCTGATACCACTGGCATTCAGAGCCCTCCCACAGCACCGTTACACGCACACAACTCCCTGGGCCTGCAAGTAGCAGCTGCAAAATGCCAGGCACTGAAGAATACAATGTTTAACCCTTATAGCAAATTCACAGTTTTGATTTCCCAGGAAAATATTTGCTATGCTTAATGTAGCCTTCATTTTCAAAGCAGGAATGAGAAAATAAGGAAAATACACATGAGTTAGGGTAGGATCAATGTAAAAATGCATGATGGATGGTTAGTGTGGACTTGGTAGGCTCTAGGGCCTATTTCCATGTTTTGGCTCTCCATAATACCTTCCCGATGTCAATTTCTTGATGGGCCTACAGTAAAGTGAGCTCATGTGGGCCTCAGATGAGAAAACACTGGAGGTCAAGATTGTTTAATTGTCATTTATATCAAAACAGAACAATGAAATTCCTGCTTGCAGCAGTACAGCAGGTTTGTAAACACAGTACAGTGTAGATGGCACCTCTCCATAGTTTTGAGTTATCTGTGTTATGAAAAAACACTGACCTGAAGCATTAATTCTGATTCCTTCTGTATGGATACTGTTTAACCTAGCTTGATAAGTATCTCCATAATTTTCAGTTTTTATGACAGAAATTCATGTACTCATACCACTGCAATGTATGAGGTAATTTTTTTAATTTAATATATTACCAATAAATACGCAGAATTTTATTTTAATGTACAGACACTTATCCAGTCCAGTGTAATGTCTTCAGTCTGAAGAAGGGTCTCGACCTGAAATGTGACCTATTCCTTCTCTCCAGAGATTCTGCCTGAGTTACTCTAGCATTTTGTGTCTATCTTCAATTTAAACTGGCATCTGCAGTTCCTTCCTACACACCAGTGTAATGTCTCATGTTGCAAAAGTATTACAGTAATGTAACAGATATTTGTCCAGTACTGTTAATGTAATTTAATAGTTTCTTATCTGGTTAGAATGAGAGAACTTGAAGGTGTCAGGATGAAATGTGCGCCAAATTTGTTCACAGCTTCTCGTCTTTCACTGTGGGGAACCAGAGAGAAAAAAAAAACACACCTGTAAATGCAATTTTCAAGGAATTATTTCAGAAGTTATCTCACAGAAACTGCACTCAAAGAGTAACAGTTTACCAAATGGGAAGTATCATTCACTGAAAGTCCTTTGCTGGTTGGCTTTGAAAGATTCCAAGGTAGTTTACTGGAAAAGTTGAAGAAGGGATAAATGTAATTGGTGATACAAAGTCTCCGGGGGCTCCTGGAAATGAAACTTGAAGTTTCAGAAATATTTTTTTTTAATTAATAACATTAATAACATGTTTTTTAACATTTTAATTAATTTTTGTATTCATGTCCCAGAACGTTGTGTGACCGAAGGATTTCAAAAGGGTTAATGATACTTGGTGACTGCACTGTTACTGAATGGAACAGGCTTGTTGGAGCCCTTTCTGCCCGTTACCATGGTGGGATAGGGCATATGCCAAGAAGTTATGGACGAAGCCTGAGATGCCCTAACACGTGTAGAAAAGCAAGATTGTACAGTTATCAATGGTGCAGTGCTGGAAGATGGTGAATTACCTCACCAGAAGTGTGCAGGGTCAGGGTTCTTTCATAATAATAGTAATAACAATGTACAACCGTGCACTGACATAATCGTGTATTGTTGCTTTCCTTGAATTGCTTCCAAAAATATCTTTCCCAATAACCTCTGGCATAAAAACAGAAAACACTGTAAATATTCAACAGATCTGCCATCTCTGTGGATTAGCAGTTCCAGGTTGGTGATATTTTATCAGAAAATTCATCAAACCATCAGAAAATATTTGCCGCGTTTCTACATTATCACCCACCTTCCACACCATTTTTCCCACCTTGAAATTCACATAAATCTTCCACACTATGTTCTGAATGCAGGTTTTACAGTGAATCAAGACGGCATCTTCCAAAATAATCTTTCTGTTCTGGAAACGGCAAGTATTAAAAGAAGAAGCACTCTTGAGAATTCTCCTGCTCTTTGCATCCTTTGACCCGAATATCACCAAATGCGTTAAGTAAATGCATTCCATGAGCTATCCAGAGCAGGAAAATGTATTGCAAGCGGAGAGAATGCACATGGCCGGAGATGTGCATGTACCAATGTCCATTTAGCACTCGAATGGAACGGTAAGTCCAGGGGAGATAGATTGCAGGGGAAGTGAGTTGTGGAAGTAGAAGGCTAAGTAAAACTTCATTTTATTTATTGTAATCGGTTACTTACCTGCCACTATAGGTGCTGTCCATGCCACTAGTGTTTATCATGTAGCAGGCCAACAAAGACCCTGCTCACAGACATCGAAAGCAAACAAAATTATGAAATCCAACGAGTGGGATATGAACGGTCAAAGTCTTCTTGAAATCATTGCTTAACCGGGCAAAGTAACTCATCTGGTGTGATATTCAGAATATGTCAACTCATGGTGGGTGATACTTTAGCTTGGCTGTGTTTAGAAAGCCCATGATCTGACATTGTAATTTTTGCATTATGAACTGCCAGCTTGGACCCACAATACCTCAACTCTGATCAAGAAGGCTCACCAGCG
Source organism: Raja brachyura (assembly GCA_963514005.1). Next base: position 27,283,099 of record OY740807.1, read on the forward strand.
TCTCTTCTTCCTGAGGAGACTGAAGAAGGTCCATCTGTCTCCTCAGATCCTGGTGAACTTCTACCGCTGCACCATCGAGAGCATCCTTACCAACTGCATCACAGTTTGGTATGGCAACTGCTCTGTCTCCGACCGGAAGGCATTGCAGAGGGTGGTGAAAATTGCCCAACGCATCACCGGTTCCTCGCTCCCCTCCATTGAGTCTGTCCAAAGCAAGCGTTGTCTGCGGAGGGCGCTCAGCATCGCCAAGGACCTCTCTCACCCCAACCATGGACTGTTTACCCTCCTACCATCCGGGAGGCGCTACAGGTCTCTCCGTTGCCGAACCAGCAGGTCCAGGAACAGCTTCTTTCCGGCGGCTGTCACGCTACTCAACAACGTACCTCGGTGACTGCCAATCACCCCCCCCCCCGGACACTTATTGTTATTTATTCAAATCATTTGCTGTGTCGCTCTTCCAGGGAGATGCTAAATGCATTTCGTTGTCTCTGTACTGTACACTGACAATGACAATTAAAATTGAATCTGAATCTGAATCTTTACAGGGCCTGCTTTCTGCTTGCTTAAGTATCAATTAAAAGTGCAAATTATGGGATCCAGACATATAACATAGAACACAGAACAGTACAGCACAGGAACGAGCCCTTTGGGCCACAATGTTTGTGCCGAACATGATGCCAATTTAAACTAATGCCATCTGCCTGTACATGATCCATATCCTTCTATTCCTTCCACTTCCATGTGCTTATATAAAAGCCTCTTAAACGCCACTATTTTGTCTGTCTCTACCACCTCCCATGCATTCAAGGCCCCCACTACCACCAGACACATCTCCATTAAACTCCTTAGATGCTGCTGCACCCGCTGAGTTTCTCCAGCTTTTTGTGTAACCCTCCATTAAACTTTTCCTCTCTAACCTTATTGCTATGCCCTCTAGTGTTGGACATTTCCACGTCCTGGGGAAAAGGTTCTGACAGTTTACCCCATCCGCCGCTCATAATTTTATATAATTCTATCGTCTCCCCTCATCCTCTGACATCCCAGAGAAAACAATCCAAGTCTATGAATCCTCCCAATAGCTGAAACCCTCTAATTCAGGCAGTATTCTACCAAACCTCCTCTGCATCCTTTCCAAAGCCTCCACATCTTTATGAGGCGACCAGAACTGCATGCAGCCTAACTGAAGCCCTGCAGAGCTGCATCAAGACTTCCTGACTCTTACTCAATACCCCTTGCAATGAAGGCAAGCAGACCATATGCCTTCTTTACCACTCTACCTACCTGTGCTGCCACCTTCAGTTAGTGATGAACGTGGACTTCCAGATCCCTTTGCACATCAATATTGTTAAGGGTCTTCCCTTTACTTTCAACCTCTCAAAGCTCAATACCTCATACGTGCTCGGACTGAACTCTATCTGCCATTTCTCCGCCCATTTCCACCGGGTGGCGCTTCGATGGAAGCCTCGCCTACAGTCTGTCTGCCTTTTTTGTCTCTTTTTGTTATTTGTAGTGTGTTTAAAAAGTATGTGGTAATGTTCTCTGGCTTGCTTTAAGTGAGCGGTGGTCGGGAGAAACTTTTTTTCGATCTCTTACCTTGCCGGAGATTCGATTGTTTTCCGGATCGTATCTCCGGTCGCTCTGCAGCCTAACATCGTGGAGCAGGCGGCTTTGCTCGGGACTGACTTTGAGCCGCACCGCGGGGGCGTGGACTTACCATCGGAGCTGATTCCTTGCCTGGGATCGACGGTCCAACAAGCCTGTGGACTTTAACATCAAGGAGCTCGCAGTCTTGGAATGAGACTGATGTCGGGAAACTCCAAACGCCGCACAATGTTCGACTAGCCTCGACCCAGGGTAGACTGCCCGGCACGGGGGAGCTGAGATTTCCCCCCCCCCCCCCCCGCTCCAGCGAGGAGGCCAGCCGCTGGCTATGGAAGTAAGATCGTCCCATCAATGGAAGGCTAGAGGCTCCAGACCACTGGAGGACTAAGAAGGGAGAGATTTAACCTTTTCTCGCATTCCATCATAGTGAGGAATGCGGAGGATTCGCTGTGGTGGATATTCATGTTAAAATGTACTTTGTGTGTTCTGTTGCTTTTTATTGGTATGACTGTATGGCAAATCAAATTCCTCGTACATTGCAAAACATACTTGGCTAATAAAGTGTGATTATGATTTATTACGATTTCTGCAGGTGATCTATATTCCACTGGATCTTCTGACAGCTTTCCTCACTGTCTGCAACTCCTCCAATTTTGGTGCCGTCAGTAAACATCTGGTAAATATCATGGGGATTAAACCTTCCTAACTAACGATCGTAGGAATTGTGGATTCTGCAATATTGAGCCTCCAGCAGTATTTGTCCCGGGCTCTTGGTGCCAAGTACTCCCTCCTCTACATTGACTCTTTGTACACTGGTACTTTGCCAGGTAGAAAGAGAGAGAGAGAGAGAGAGAGAGAGATAGAGAGAGAAAGAGAGAGAGAGAGAGAGAGAGAGATAGAGAGAGAAAGAGAGAGAGAGAGAGAGAGAGAGAGAGAGAGAGAGAGAGAGAGAGAGAGAGAGAGAGAAAGACCCTTAGATGATTTGGCAGCACAGACCTGGGTCTGGGATTCAGTGAAATGGTAAAATGGTTAGTCTCATGGACCACTCTTAGATAAGTGAGGGATTCAGGTGATGAGGGGAAGAGGGAAGGCATGCAGCTGGATTGGCCCGAGTGTGGGGCAGTGTCTTGCACCCTGGATGAAGAAGGGAACAAAGTTGCCCAGCCCTCTAAACCTCACTGAATCATCAGGGCCCAGTGCCTCCCCATTCACTCCGTGGTCCGCACTAAAGTACGACAGCTTGTGGCAGCTGCTTCTCAAGAGGAGTCACATCGCCAGAGGTATGATATTGTATATACATGCATATAGAAATTCCATCCCCCTTCCACCCTAAACAAGGATAAACATGCTGATTTCCAAAATTAATATAAAGTCAATATTAGTTTTCAAAAAACATCTGTTTTGTTAGAAACACAGCTGTAATTGTTTGACGTTCACCTGACCATTTACCTGTAGTTCGGTCGTTACATGGGCATGAAACTTTCTGGTTCTTATACTTCATGAATCTATCATTCCCATTTGTCCTCACAATAACTTGATGGGTCATTGTCATGGTGGATAGTCAATGCATCTTGTAAACAGTGCTTTTAATGATGCAGGTGGAAAGTAGTCAGCATTAGCAAAGCATCTCTGTTCCATGCTAGTAATATGATGACACGTATCCTGTTTCTTTTCAGCTGGAACGTCCCCTGGACAAATCAATAAAGCCACAATGCACGTCAAATATTAAGTGGCAGGAAATCTTTCATCCCTCTTCCTTTTTGGTATCACATTTGGAACAGTTTACAGGACATAACAGCCATAGCTCTCTAGTCACAATGTCAATTTGATGGTCATCATTTGTCTCCCATGCATCAAAGTTGTAGGCATCTTAATTCAATAATGATACGGTCATTAATTCATAGAGCATGCGGACACTCAAGTCTGCTCTGACAATCAAACACCAAGTTATGTTCATCCTATTTTGATCCTATTTTACTCTCAATCCATTCTCATCAACTTCCGCCCAATTTCTGGCATTAACCTACACACTAGAGGCAATTTACAATGACCAATTAACTCACCAACCTGCAAGTCTTTAGTATTTGGGAGGAATAGTGACATGACTCAATGACTACTTCCCAGTAGTTCTAACAGTGACCAGAATGAAATGCTTTGTGAGATCAGTAATGGCTCACATTTACGATAGTCTTCTGGACAATCTAGATCTTCTATAATCCATGTATGGGAAGAATAGCTCTAAAGAGCACGCCATTTCTCATGCATTACATTCTGCCTCAAACACGATGACAATTAGAAAATCTATATTAGGAAGCTATTCATAGAAACAAGGTGAAGGGTCCATCTATCCATGTTCTTCAGAGGAAATGCCTAACCTGCTGAATTACTCCAGCACTTTGTATCCTTTCAGGAAGCTTTTTGTTGACTACAGCTCAGCCTTCAACACTATCATACTAAATAAACTCATCCCGAAACTTCTGGACCTTGACCTCCATCAGTAACCAGCCTCTGAACTTCTTGACCAATGGACCTCAGTCAATTAGAAATAGTTATAACATTTCCTCCACCTTGACCCTCTATACTGGTGCCTGTCAGGGTTGTGTACTGTCCTTTGCTCTATTCCATTTACACCCTTGACTGCGTGGCCAAGTACAACAACTCGATATTTAAGTTCACCAATGAAACCATTGTTGTTGGTCAGATCATCAACAATGATGAGATGAAGTACAGGAAAGAGATGGGGAACTTAGTGTCATGGTGCCTGAACAATAACCTAGCCCTTAACGTCAAGAAGACAAAATAGTTTGTTGTTGACCTAAGAAAGCATGGGGTAAACAATAATGGAGCTGCAGCGATGGTTGACTGTTCCATACCCATTTGACCAACAACCTAATCTGGTCCTACACACTGATGTGGTGATCAAGAAAGTGCATAGCATATTTATTTTCTCTGGTGTCTGAAAATATTCAGCATGTCCTCGAGGATTCTCTTGAACTTCTTCAGATGCACAATAGAATATATTCTGAAGGGATGCATCTCAGCTTGACATCGTTACTGATCTACTCTAGACCACTTGAACCTGCAGAGAGTGGTGAACACAGCCTAATCCATCATAGGCTTGTCACTTCCTTCCTCCAATTCACCCTGCATCAGGAAGGATGGTAGTAAGGCATTTCATTGCACCCTTGTGCAAAAGACAATAAAAGAATCAATCTGAAATCAGAGAGCCGAGGGAAAGGTCATGTATTCATGTGCAAACATGCAAACTTGATAGGGGCAGCACAGGCATGTCTTCACATGGGACCATGCAAGCTTCACGGAGACAGCACCAGAATAAGGACCGAACCCTATCCAAGATAAGTGGTCATTAGTGATAGGAGCTGAATTAGACCATTTGGCCCATTGCCCCCTCCGCCTTTCAATCATGGCTGATCTATCTCTCCCTCCTAACCCATAAGATGTCCCCTTTGTTCTGCCCATCTCTCCCCAATATTATCTGCTAATGATAAGTACCTCGTTTTCTCTGGCGGAGGATCTCAGATCTCTTTTCATCAATGCAGCGGACCCACTACATGTTTTTGTTGGTACTTAGGATAGTACCCAGGTCACCGGAACTGTGAGGCGGCAGCTCTACTAGCTGTGCCACTGTGCCTCTCAAAACATCTCTCACTTAAAAATAAACCGACTGCAGGAATTCAAAGCTGCTCCTAGTCTACATTATTATTTTTGATTATAAACCTGACTCCTTATAATATAACTGCATCAGTTTAAAACTGGGGTGTCCTGGCAGGTCCAGACTTTGCCAAGCCTGCACCAAACCTATTATTGGAACTCGACCCTGATGCCCTCTGCTGGTGGAATCACCGCAAGGTATCCTGAAGTGCCTCCAGCTCCCCCACTCCTGTGATGCATCACATCGTGAATCCCTACAGGTATTCTCAGCCAGTGAAACCACTTCAGTCTCGTGGCCCTGTCACCTGTGGCTCTTTTAAATATAAACCAGGGCTCCGATTGGAGGGTGTTGAAAGCAGGGGCTGCGGAGCAGCGCTGTAATTTACTGTGTGAGGATAACAAACTGATGAGAAGGACAGGGCAGGGCAGCCAGGGTTTAAAAAAAAAATACAAATTAGGTGTTCTGTGGAGAAGCTGAGGCAGGAGATACAATGCACAAACAAGACAGTTAAGAACTCACGTTAGAGCTTAAAGCTCTGAAATTATGGCTGTCATAGTTAAACATAAAGATATTTGTACAAATATAATAGGCTGTGGCATTTCATCGCATTATTCAATCATTTCTTCCAGACTGTAAGATCAAACAATTTAATTAAAAATGTTTAAGTTGTATGTTCTGAGAAATTGTGCAACAGTGTGTATATGATAATGCTGATTGACTAAAGTTTCACAAAAAACATAATTCTAAATTTTAACTTGCAGTGGGATTCAACATATGCCGTGAACAATCTCCCATCTATCCCTTTCCCGTCCCCACTCTTGTCCAGGATATTCTACCCCTTGTGTCTTGTTAAAGCACCTTGAAACTAAGCCCGCAAATTCAAACAGGAATTACATTAGAGCCATTAAGCGTTAGACAGAGGCCAATATTTGTGGATAAGGAACTTGAGCTGCCCTCAGGGCCAATAGACATAGGCACAAGTAAACATTAGTAGGGTGGATGATATTATAAAGTTTCCAAGGGAAGGGCAAAGGGTTTAAGGTTTCTATGGACTTCTATTCACCCTATTCTTCAAGGATATTTAAAAAATAAAATAAATCTTATGCCTCTTGTGTTTTGGTGTCACTGGCTTTCAGTGGAGCAATCTGTGCCTCAGTTCAAATGGTTAGCATTTCTGGATAATGTTGGATTTTGCTGTAGATCTCTGAGCAGCGTAAATTCCCAGATATGGAATTTAAATAGGATAAAGGAAATGGCCAATGTAGAAACAAGGAATTGCAGATTCTGGTTTACAAAAGAGGACACAAAGTGCAGGAGTAACTTCAGACTGAAGGAGAGTCCCGACCTGAAACATCACCTATACATATTCTCCAGAGATGCTGCCTGACCCGCTGAGTTACACCAGCAATTAGTGTTGTCTAAAGTAATGGTTCAAGTGTTTGGCAGCATGGGGACAGGAGCGTGAACCTCTCCCATGAAACTGTAGGGAAGATTATGTTGCAGTGCAGTGGATTTGGGGATGGTGAACCACGTATCAAGACCTAAAGACATAGGAGCAGAATTAGGCCATTCGGCCCATTCATTCTGCTCTGCCATTCGATCATGGCAAATATATTTTTCCTCTTAACCCCATTCTACTGCCTTCTCCTCATGATCTCTGATCCCCTACCAATCGAGAACCTATCACTTTTCACTTTAAAAATGCCCAATGACTCCACAGCCATCTGTGGCAATGAATTCCACAGATTCACCACTCTCAGGCTAAAGAAATTGCTCGTCATCTCCATTCCAAAGATACATTATTTTATTCAAATACCTGCCTTCACCGCCCTCTCTGCCTCAGAGGGCAGTGGAGGCAGGTTTTCTAGATGTTTTCAAGAGAGAGCTAGATAGGGCTCTTAAACATAGCAGAGTCAGGGAATATGGGGAGAACGCAGGAACGGGGTACTGATTGGGGATGATCAGCCATGATCACATTGAATGGCAGTGTTGGCTCGAAGGGCCAAATGGCCTACTCCTGCACCTATTGTCTATTGTCTATTCTGAGGCTGCAGCCTCTGGCCCTTGACTCTCCCACTACTGGAAATATCCTCTCCACATCCACTCTAACTAGGCCTTTCATTATTAGTTTTAGATGAGAACCCCCTTCAATATTGGGATCATGACATTTTCATTCTCCTCTTAGGCACCAGGGCTTGTTTCAAGAGTGGCCATTCACTTTCAATCTCCTTTATTCACAAGTGATATAGAAAGTATTTTAGGAGCATTTTCTGGTGAGCATGGATTCTTGGATTGGGGCTGGTAGGTGCTGTGAGTAATAGTTACAATGCTGTCGGATTGAAAGATAGTCAAATGTTGACAGGTTTTAGCATGAGCAAATAGAGTAATTTAGATGAAACATCCTAAAACAGGCGCAGAATATACATTTATTGGACCCCTACTATATTTTGGCAGGTTGCCCGGACAATGAAAATTTGCCTGTCACCATGCATAATTTTTCCATAGTGCCAAATTTAGAGATCTTTTGAGATTTCGACTGGTAAGCTGGGTGACTGCAAGTTGAATTTATTTCATTTGGTAGAAAGTCATCACATTTGGGAACGACACCAAACTAGGAGGGGCAATGGTATTACAGCAGCCAGCTCAGAATCTACAGACGATTTGGGCATATTACATATGTGGGTAAAATAATGACTGAATGTGCAATGCAGACAAATATAAATTATAGCAATTGCAATCAAAAATGTAGTGCACACCCACCACAAAAGATGTTGAAATAATTAAGGACGAACCAGAACAAAATGTATAAGTCATAGTCTATTCAGCATTTGTCAGATTGGAAAATTAAGAAAGTCAATAGAATGTTAAATTATCCAGCCAAGATCTTTATCAGAGGATGTCTTAATTAATTCAAAAGCAAACAAATAATACTGAATGTGATGGAAATCTTAAATTCTAAACAAATTATGTTGGAAATACTCAGCTACTCCGGCTGTGGGGAAACAGAGTTAATGTTTCAAGTACCTTTATTGATTCAACTGTGTAAAAGAGTAAGAAAGAAAAACATATTTAAATCACACCTTAATAGATTATCTCATTTCCCAAAGTGCTTTACAGTCATACATAGGTCTGTAGTGTATTATATACTGAGAAAGGGCAGCTCCAGCAAAATGGATCCTTCCAGAAATGATGCCAGCTCACATTTTCCATCGGCTTCAGCTGCAAAGTGATTGTGTTTTGGAAACATTAGAATAAGTAAAGTCGTTAAGGTCATAACAAACATGCTTCTGAATGTGCACGTTAAAAACTGGATGGACATGTTATAAACAGAACAGGGAGAACTCAATAAACTGCCAGGAATGGGGATATTTTGATTTGACGTAGTCTAACATGCTTCTACTGTTGGATGGGATTTTTAGTTTCCCTTTGTTCTCCATTCTTCACTTCTTAAGGTGTTGTATTTACCTTAGAACAATGAGGCCCCCCCCCCCATTATCTACATCTTGGGACATCACTGTTGACCAGAAACTCAAATGGACCAGCCACATGAATATGATGGCTACAAGAGCATGTCATCTCTTGACACCCGAAAGGCTTTTTCACCATCTACAAGAGACAAGTCAAGACTTCCTGGTAAAGTCTCCACTTTCCTGGAAACATGCAACTCTATAAACACTGTGCAAGCTTGACACTATTGGCACAAGGCATTCTGCTTCTTTGGCTACTGACCAACCAAACCTGTGGTCTATCCACCAGGTGGAACAAGGGCACCACCTCGTAGGCACATCATGACCTGCACATTTCTTTCCAGCGTCACATAATCCCGGCTTGGAAATAAGGTCATAAGGTCATAAGGAATAGAAGAATTAGGCCATTCGGCCCATCAAGTCTACTGCGCCATTCAATCATGGCTGATCTATCACTCCCTCCTAACCCTATTCTCCTGCCTTCTCCTCATAATCTCTGACACCTGTACTAATCAAGAATCTATCTATCCCTGCCTTAAAAATATCCACTGACTTGGCCTCCACAGCTGTCTGTGGCAAAGAGCTCCACAGGTTTACCACCCTTTGACCTAAGAAATTTTCCCTCCTTCCCAAAATAACCTCCTTTAATTCTGAGGCTACGACCTTTAGTCCTAGACTCTCCTATGTGAAAATATCCTCCCCACATCAACTCTATCCAAGCCTTTCACTATTCTGTATGTTTCAATAAGGTGTCCCCCTCATTGTTCTAAACTCCAGCGAGTACAAGCCCAGTGCCAACAAACGCTCATCATAGGTTAACCTACTCATTCCTGGAATCATTGTTGGAAAATAGATCTGTATCTTTAAACATTCTCTGTTCTAAAGATCCCTCACCAACAACATTGTGGGAATAACATCAATAGAAGAAATGTACCATCAAAAATGGTCCTGGGCCTCCTCCACGGCCAGAGTGAGCAACACCGCAAGTTGGAGGAATAGCACCTCATATTCCACTTGGGGAGTCTGCATCCTCTGGGCTTAAACATTGAATTTTCTCAATTCTGTTAACCCTTGCTGTCTCCTCCCCTTCCCACCTCTCCCTCAGCCCTCGGGCCCTGGCATTCCCTCTCTCTCTATCTCTCCCCCACCCAAGTCGCACTAGCTTCTCATTTTCACACTACAAACAGCTTACAATGGCCTGTTTCCTTTATCATCGATACTTTTTTGCATATCTTTCATTCATTGTTCTTTATCTCTCCACATCACCGTCTATATCTCTCGTTTCCCTGATCCCTAACCAGTCTGAAGAAAGGTCTCGACCCGAAACGTCGCCTATCTCCTTCGCTCCTTAGATGCTGCTGCACCCGCTGAGTTTCTCCAGCCTTTAGTGTACCATCAAGAAGGTGGCTCACTGCCGCATTCTCAAGGTGCAAATCAGGATGAACACTAAATCCTGAAAATATACATTAGTGGCAAAAGATTCTTCCAAGCATTCTCTCCCAACTATTAGCTGTTTCTGTTGTGCTGCTGCAAGTAAGAATTTCATTGTCTATCTGGGACATATGACAATAAAACACTCTTGACTTGATATTCAGTCAGTACCTTTGGAACACTTTACATACATGATGATTTTCTTGAAAGTGCTGCCAGCTAGTGGCTGCACCTGCAGATGCAGTAAAACTGTTAAACCAGGATTGTCAGATCAGCAGATTTTGGGCAAAACTGTGTGTATTACAACTAATACTCTAAAACACTGATAATTCTCTTTCCTTTTAAATGTTAGTCAGTGGTATAACACATTTTCCATGTACCCAATAGGTTTAAAGGGAGACACAAAGTGCTGGATTAACTCAGCAGGTCAGGCACCATCCCTGGAGACATGGATAGGTAATGTTTTGGGTCGGGACTTTTCTTCAGGGAGCACAGGAACAACTAAGCGAGTTTAAATGGAGCACGGGAATCCGGGACCTGCTGCGTTTGAAGGGACCAGAGGAACCAGTGAATTTCAAGGGAGCACTGGAACTAGGCACCTGGTATATTAAAGTGAGTGTGTTAAAGAAACCATAGGAATTAGTAGATGCCAAACCATCAGGATTTCTGAACATAAACACAAAATGCTGGACTAACTCAGTGGGACAGGCAGCATCTCAGGAGAGAAGGAATGGGTGACATTTCGGGTTGAGACCCTTCTTCAGACTGAGAGTCAGGGGAAAGGGATACGAGAGATATAGGCAGTGGTGTAGAGAGATATACTGTAGAACATATATCTTTGGTTTAAACCAGCATCTGTTCCTTACCACACAGAATTTCTGAACAATTGGATAGGCAATAATCAGTTTTAATGTATTAATTAAATCAAAAGCCGCATGCAGAAGATGCAAGATATCTGAAATAAGAAACAAAAACAACTGCTGAAAACCATTCAATGTTTGACAGCATCTATGGAGAGACAAACAATGCCAACATTTCAGATTGTTGACTTTTTTATAGTTCAGTCAAGCAAAGGAGGATGCAAGACTTGGTGGCAACGGGGGTGGGTTGTGTATGTTGTGATGAAACGATCTGTATTGATGGGGATAAATTCGGATGAAAGGCTGGCAGCCTGATACATTGAGATTTACTCACCACAGATGCTGCTTGACCTACAGAGTATTTCCAGCATATGCTGGTTTTAATTCATGTGAACAAGTATGTCCATAGAACAATATAGCACTGGAATAGGTCCTTCAGCCCACAATGTTTGTGCCAAACATGATGCCAAGTTAAACTAATCTCTGCCTGCGTGTGATCCCTATCCCTCCATTACCTACACTTCCATGTGCCTATCTAAAAGCATCTTAAAAGTCACTATCGTATCTGCTTCCACCACCATCCCTGGTAGCACGTTCCAGGTACTCATCGCCCTCTGTGTAAAAAGAAAACTTGCCCTGCACATCTCCTTTAAACTTTCACCCTCTCACCTTAATGGTATGCCCTCTACTTTTTCACATTCCAATTCTCATAATTTAATATATTTCTATCAGGTCTCCCCTAAAACTCCAACGCTCCAGAGAAAATGATCCAAGTTTCTCCAACCTTTCCAAATAGCTAATACCCTTTCATCCAAACAACATTCTGGTAAACTATTCTGCACCCACGCTAGCCTCCACATTCTTCCTGAAATGGGGCTACCAGAAATGTACACAGAACTCCAAATATGGCCCAACCAAAGTTTTATGAAGAAGATAGAGTCAAAAAGCTGGAGTAACTCAGCGGGGCAGACAGCATCTTTGGAGAGAAGGAATGGGTGACATTTCGGGCCGAGACCCTTCTTCATACTCCGTTTTGGGTCGAGTCCCTTCTTCAAAGTTTTATAAAGCTGCGACTTGATTTCCTGTCTTTTATACTCAATGCTCAGTGACCAGAAATGTGTGCAATACATCCAATTGAATTTGTTAAATGGATACTGTTAGGACTTTTAACATATATTTAGACATATACATGTGTAGGAAGGAACTGCAGATGCTGTTTTACACTGAAGATAGATACAAAATGCTGGAGTAACTCAGCAGGTCAGGCAGCATCTCTGGAGAAAAGGAATAGATGGCATTTTCAAGTCACCAGTCTGAAGAAGGGTCTCGACTCACAACATCACCTATTCCTTTTCTCCAGAGATGCTGCCACACCCGCTGAGTAACTCCAGCATTTTGTGTCCATCTTAGACATATACATGGATAGGAAGGGTTTAAAGATGAGTGAAGTACGTGACAGGGGTTAGAGGTGAAAAGGAGGCTAAAAAATATCTGATGAGAGAATGGGAGTGAAGTGTAAAGTCGGGGGGGGGGGGGGGGGGAGAGGGGGTATAAAGGTGGAAGGGGACGAGAGGAATGGTAATAGGAAAATGAGGGGACGAATGGGGAATGTGTGCACAGCCGGGTGGGAGGGAGATAGGGGAAGCTTGGAGAGTATAATGTGTGGGAAGGAACCAAAGATACTGGAAGGAACTGCAGGTGCTGGATTAAACCGAAAATAGACAGTCCTCCACTCCAGAAATGCTGCCTGTCCCGCTGAGTTACTCCAGCTTTTTTGTGTCTGTCTTGGGGAGTATAATAATAACAACAATTTGCGATTGGAGAACTCAAAGAGCGAACACCCCAGCGGGAGATTGATTCGGATGTGAGAGACAGTTGGGCCAAAGACTACAGTTGGGCAGTGGAGTCATCAGACGGCGCCGGGAGGAGGAGAGAGAGATGATGATGCCGCCGATGCGCCGGCTGCTGCCGAGGGGCGGCCGCTGGGCCTGGGCCTGGGCCTGGGCGCTGGGCCGACGGGCGACCAGTGGGGCGGCCGAGGGCAGGTGGGCGGCCGGCGGGGTGTGAATGTGGGAGAGGCGGGGGATCTCGGTCAATGCGCCTCGGCCGGTCTGCGCCTCACAACTGGGCCGCGATGGGCTGGAGCGCCGGTGCCCGGCGGAGCGGGTGTCTGTCTGCAGGCAGTTGTGGACCCACCTTTAAAGTGGCATCCCAACGCCTCGGGTTGGGCGGTCAGATTGGGGACACAAAATGCTGCAGTAAAGGGCCTGCCCCACTTGCGTGTCCCGAGGTCGCGTAATTAGCGTGCCAAGGACACGTAAGTGGGACAGGGGCTTTACTCAGCAGGTCAGGCAGCATCTCTGGAAAATGAGAATAGGCGACGTTTTGGGTCGAGACCCTCCTTCAGGCTGAGAGCCAGGGGAGAGGGAAACTGAGAGGTATGAAAAGGCACATAGAACAAATTAGTGAAAGATGTTCAAAAAGACAGACCAAAGCCAGCAACGATGATCAAGGAAAGGTGGAGCACAATGATCTGGTATAAACAAGTCCACCGTCCACACCAACCATTGATCACCCGTTCACATTAGTTCTGTGTTATCCCACTCTCATATCACGCCCCACACACTAGGGGCAATTTACAGAGGCCAATTAACCCACAAACCCACATGTTTTTGGGATGAGGGAGGAAATCGGGAGCATCCAGAAGAAAGCCACAGGGAGAACGTGCAAACTCCACACAAGCAGCAACCAAGGTCAGGATTAAATCTGAGCATTTGCTCTATTATTTGTGCCACTGTGCCATCCCGTTAACGTGGGACTATCCCATTGTTTATGAAACAGACAGGTATAGGGATAGGACAGGTTTGGAGGGATATGGACCTAGTGTAGCTGGGGCATGTTGGCCAGTTGTGCTGAAGGGCCTGTTTGCACACTGTATTACTCTATGACGTGAATGCTTATTTATTCTCATTCCCTGACTGATTTTGGGCACCGTATCTGAAGATAGATGTTGTGGTTCTGGAGAGAGTCCAGAGGAGGTTTACAAGAATGAACCCAGGAATGAGTAACATATGATGAGCGTTTGAGGGCATTGGGCCTATATTGGCTGGAGTTTAGAAGAATGAGGGGGACCTCATTGAAATGTATAGAATAGTGAAAGGAATAGAGTAGATGCGAAGAGGATGTTTCCACTTGTGGGAGAGTCTAGGACTAGAAGTCATAGCCTCAGAATTAAATTATTTTATGAAGAAGAGAAGGAATTTCTTTAGTCAGAGGGTGGTGAATCTGGAATTCTTTGCCGCAGAAGGCTGTGGAGGCAAAGTCAGTGGACATTTTAAGGCAGAGATAGATAGATTTCATGATTTGTATGGGTGTCAGAGGTTATGAGTAGAAGGCAGGAGAATGGGGTTAGGAGGGAGAGGTAGATCTGCCATGCTTGAATGGCGGGGTAGACTTGTTGGGCCGATTGGCCTAATTCTACTTTTATCACATGATCTTATGATTATAATCACACAGATTTGGGAGGTCTCCCGTCCAATGGCTGTTTTCATGGGATTGAAGTATCACTGTATATAACGTTGTGTGATAGAGAAACCTTGCACAAGCATCAGTGAAAGTGATTGTCAGTATCCAAAGCAACCCTCTTAAGTGGCCTTGCGTGGTGAAACTGGCGTTAGTGAAATGTTCTTAAGAGATAACGAAGTCTGATTACTATTGGGTTATGTGTGAACTGGCTTTTAATTCCAAGACAGGTTCAAGTTTAATGATATTTTTGCGAAATTATTCATATGTACAGGTGTCTGGTGTTTGTAATCTGGGGAACTTCTAAAAGCCTCTTAAACAGCACTATCATATCTGTCTCCACCATGACCCCTGGCAATGTTCCAAACCCAATTTTGCAAAAAAAACTTGCCCCATTTAACTTTGCCCTTCTCACCTTATAGCTATGCCCTCTCGTGTTGGATATTTCCAGGCAAAGATTCTGACTGTCTACCCTGTCTATGCTTCATAATTTTATATACTTCTATCGTCTTCCCTCAACCTCCAATGTTTCAGAGAAAACAATCCATGTCCATCCAACTGACTGTACTGGATGCCGGCATGGACCCGAAAGGCTGAATGACCTCTGATTAGCACATTCTTGTATTGTTGACCAGATGAATTTGGAGGATTAATTTGACTAAGAGATTTGAGGAGCAGTTATTAGTTTGCCAGTGTGTTGCGGTCCATTTATTAGTATGGATTTGGCAGGCCTGTGCAGAAGTTTTTATTTCTGCAACTCTCTTAACAGCAGATGCAGTATTTCTGCTTTATTCTGTCGATACATGTTAATATATTGAGAACCAATTTCTTGCATATTTTCTGCATGTTAACCGTATACTTATCATTCTGTTATTGTAGACCCGTGGACCTTTCCTATAATCTACTGGACGGCAGAAACACAGACACTCCCCTGGTCTTCCTCCATGGACTCCTTGGCAGTAAATCAAATTTTTATTCGATAGCCAAAGGATTAGTTCAGCGGACAGGCAGGACGGTGAGTTATATGAGTTCTGAATTCAGTGCACTCACATTACTAATTTTCCCACTATAATGGGCAGCACGGTGGCGCAGCGGTAAAGTTGCTGCCTTACAGCGCCAGAGACCTAGGTTCCATCCTGACACCAGGTGCTTGTCTGTACGGAGTTTGTGCGTTCTCCCCGTGACCTGCGTGGGTTTTCTCCAGGATGATCCGGTTTCCTCCCACAGTCCAAAGACGTACAGATTTGTAGGCTAACTGGCATGGTGTCAATGTAAATTGTCCCTAGGGTATTTAGGATAGTGTTAGTATGCGGGGATCGCTGGTGCGGTCTCAGTGGGCCGAAGGGTTGTTCCTGTGCGGTGTCTTTAAACTAAACTAAATTAAATAATTCACCTTTTGTCCTAAAAAAAATCTTGCACCGAGACCTTTCAGTCATTCAGACTGATTTAATTTTTTTAATTGTGATTTAAGCAGTAAGACTAGAGCATTTCTTCTCATCAACTCCTAATCATTTTCTGTTATCCAACCAGGTGGTGACAGTGGATAGCCGTAACCATGGTGATAGTGGGCACAGTCCAGTGATGACTTATGAAGCAATGAGTCGTGATCTTCAAAACCTGCTGGACAAGTTGGAGCTCCCTAAATGTATTCTAATTGGACACAGCATGGGTGGCAAGACCGCAATGACAATGGCACTGCACTTGGTATGTTTGGTTGAGAGTCGGGAATGCAAGCAATGAGCTGTTTACCGTTTTATTTTGTGTGTTAGTGGGAGTACAAGTTGTTCCAATGACTTAATTCGGGCTGACTCTGATCAATGCAACAATGAACTGTACAGAAATTCTGCCAAGTTATCTGATCTGGGCTGGTTTCTATTGGATACTTGGATTTGGAGGTCAACAAGAACAAATCAGTTGAGCTTTATAATTGGGAAAGGTGTGGCTGCCAGATGAAGTCTGATTTAGCGGGCTGGTTTACCGTGACGTGCACATACCTGCACTCCTCCGTAGTGTAGATCAGTGAAAAATCTGGAACGGCTACGGTGATTATCATGCCATCAGCACAAGGCCACCTGTGTCAGTGAGACTGGTAAACTGGAAAATGAACCTAGAGTTTTTTTGTACTCATTTGGGACAGCGTTGCACACTGCAGTCACTATATTTACCCACTAACCTGTTTAATGTAGCTTAGGGATACAACATGGAAGTAGGCCCTTCAGCCCATTAAGTTCACGCCGACCATCGATCACCCAGTTACACTAGTTCTATGTTATCTCACTTTCTCATACCCCTATGGGCTATTTTACTGAGACCAATTAACTTACAAACCCACATGTCTTTGGGATATGGGAGGAAACTAGAGCACCGAGAGGAAACCCACATGATCACAGGGAGAAGGTGAAAATTCGTCATAGGCACCACCCAAGGTCAGGATCGTACCCGGATCTCTGGCGCTCTGTGGCAGCAGCTGTGCCACTGTACCACACTGTTGGAGACAAGGGTCATCTTAAAGGTGTAAACCACAAATGGTAACAATGTTTGTTATCTCTACACAGCCGCGAATGGTGGAAAAGCTTGTGGTGGTGGACATCAGTCCGAGTCGGTCTGTCTCGAGTAGAGTTTTTCCAGATTACATTGCTGCCATGAAAGCAGTAACCGTGGACGATGACTGGTCAAGGTCCACTGCACGCAACCGAGCTGAGCAGCAGCTTCAACCATACATTGAGGTAAAACACTCCATTCAGATTTAACTACTAAAATCTCCATTTAAATGCGACCAAAGGATAGGTTGGAATAGCAGTAAAACATTTCACAAGCATGGCAAAATAGACACTACCCTCCCCTTGTCCAACATACCTGGGGTGGAAGATTGCAACCTTCACGTGGTCCGCCCTGTTTCGACTAATGCAATCAACTCGACGTGCACAAACGGAAAATCAAATAAAACAAGTTGTCCTCAACTTTAGGCTGTGCATGCCACACGGAAGAAGTCCACCAAACATCATTGGTAGGTTTTGGATTAAATAAATGTCTTACAAGTGATTGATGAATATTATAGAGACATGGTCATACACCACGGAAAAGGGCCTTTCGGCACTTTAAGCCTGCACCAGCCATTGAGCACGCATCTATAGTAACCCAACACGGATCCAATCTTCTCCGCATATCAGCACCAATTCTATCCCCCCCCACCACCAGATTATACCACTTGACTATATATCAGGGACAGTTTACAGTGGCCAGTTAACCTACCACCCTGCACATCTTTGTAAAATGTTCAGGATCTAGTAAAAAAACTAGAGCTTTAGAGGGAAACTCGCACGACTACTGAGATCGTGTGAATTTTACTGAGGCCGCGCAAGAAGTTAGGATTGAGGCCGGGTTGCAGGAGTTGTGAGAGTGGCTTTACTAGATGCACCGCTGTACCACCCTTATTATGCTTCACCTGCTTGTAAATAATGCCTGTGGCTGTTTCCCGCACAGCTTGTTTGCCTGCGTCTGTGTGGGTAATTGTTTCATTTCAGTGGTCCCTATGCCCAGGATGTGGCCTTTCATCATCACAGTAGTTTCTCTTCTTTTGTTACATGCTGATTGCTGTGCAATTCCACTGACATTGTTTCCAACTCACCTGAATGACTGTTCATCTCACTTGTTCCAGGAAATTACAGTTGGGTTGTTATTTAAGAATTTGTAAACCTGGTGTAAGATCTGAGTTGGGCTTAACTGTGGATCATTTGCCTGGCTCACTCGTGTTATCCCAGGGTTTGTGCAGAAAGAATGACTGGAAGGTTGGGTATTGTAGAGCGCGCACCAGGCAAGTAATCGTCTTCTGATTAAAGTTATTGCCTTCCGCAGAATAGGTTAGATAAGAAATGCACCTCATGCGTGAGTGATGCCTGCAATTTATCCCAGAAATTCTGTCAGAAATTAACCTTTGGGAGATTAGTTTAATTTAGTTTAGAAATACAGACCGGAAACAGGCCCTTCCGCCCACCGAGACCGCGCCGACCAGCGATCCCCACACGACAGGGCAATCTTACAAACACTAGCGACAATTTACAATTATACCAAACCAATTAACCTGCAGACCTTTACACCTTTGGAGTGTGGGAGGAAACTGGAGGTACCGGAGAAAACTCACGCAGGTCACTGGGAGAACATACAAACTCCGTACAGACAACTACCAGTAGTCAGGATCGAACCCGCATCTCTGAACCTGTAAGGCAGCAACTCTAACAATGCTTACGCAGTTTAAAAACAATATTTAACGTTGCTCTGGTGCCTTTCAGTGTCATCAGAGTTATAACTGATGATAGATCACTTGTTTTACTCACGTTTATCAACACCATTCTGTCATTTATAGGATACCCACACCCGGTGGTTTATCTTGAGTAATCTGGTGGAACGTAATGGCCGATATGTTTGGAGAGTTAATATAGAAGCTGTAACAAACAGTATAGACCATCTCACGGGCTTCCCAGAATTCAACACTCCTTTTACTGCCCCGACTATGTTCCTGGGTGGCGCCAACTCTCCTTATATTAGGTAAGAAGTTTGAATCGTCTAACAATTTGTCAATGACCAAGTTAATCGGTGGACTAAAATTTGTTATGTAGGTCCTACTTGCATACCCTTGCTTGGGCTCTGAAAATTGATAATTTTAAGGATATGGATGTAAAGCCTGTAAGAATAATGTGCTTTGTATGGTTGTGTTAATGTATAACATTATCCAATGCACTTTGCCATGAAGAAAGGAAGCAGGGAATCTTCCATACATAGAGTATCTTTAAACCAACCAACCATCCAGTTTGAAACATGAACAGTGGGGTAAACCTTTACATTCTTCGTAAATGAACGTGCAGCATTTGAGAGTACAGGTGAACCCGCAATACAGCCATTCATATTACAGAAATCCGCCACCTGGAATTCACGAATCACCACCCAGAAATCTGAGATACTTAGTAAAATTCGCACTTGCAGATCTTCAAGAGTGTGTCATTGTCTGAAACAGAACAATGAAATCCTAATATTTTTTATGATTGACACATGCACATATAATGTATTGTTGCATGGTAGATTAATTTTGCTGACTAACAGTTTTTTTTTCCCCCAAGAATCTTCAAGATGATTGAAGTAGGGCCAGCAAGTTTAAATGCAGGTTGTAAAATTGAACAACCGTTGTTATTTGTTATAATTAAATATATTTTACCTATAATTGATATGCATTTAAATGTGTATGTCTCCTTTCTAATTGAAGGCTGGAAGGTGACGAGCATCTGCAGTTGCTTGTGTCTAAGTGCAGCTGCTAACCACTTACGAGATTTGTTTTGGAAACTGAGAAGCCAATCTCTTAAATGTTGTGCGTCCCCCTTGTTGTCACGCAAGATGTGAAACAGTCCGTAATCTTAATGGAGATGGACTGCAGAAAACTGCAACACAAGGGATTTGGAGTCCTCAGTTATGAAACAAAGACATCTAGTGTCCTGATGCAGCAGATAATGAGCAAGACCAATGGAATGCTGGCTTATATTTCCCGGAGGCTGAATATAAAGCTGGTAAAGTCCTAGAGATGTTCAAGGTGCTATTGAGACCTCATGATGAGAACTGGTTCCTGTTCATCTCCTTATTTAAGGAAAAATATTTTATCATGGCAATTCATAGAAGGTTTCTAAGGGTAAATCTGGGATTGAAGTTATTTTCTTACGTGAAATGGTTGAGCAGGTAGGTTTGTATTGATTAGATTTTGGAAGATGATCTTACTGATCAATGATGAAACATACTGGAAAGGTTGGCCAAGAAATGACAATTGAAGCGTGAGGTGCTTCACTTTGCCATGTCAAACCAGGCAGGAATTGAGTACAAAAGTTGAGACATAATTATGCAGATGTTCAACTCGTTGGTGAGACCACACTTGGAGTACTGTGTGTAGTTCTGGTCACCTAACCATAGGAAGGATGTCAATAACTTGGAAAGGGTGCAGGAAAGATAAACCGGATTGTTACCTGGACTTGTGGGTTTGAGTTATAGGGAGAGGCTGGACATTTCTCTTTGGATCACATGAAGATGAAGGGTGATTTTATTGGTGTGCAAAATCATCAGAGCCATGGATAATGTGTTCACACTGTTTTATTTTCCCAGGGTAAAAGATTTAATACTAGAGGCTATATGATTAAGCTGAGAGAGGAGTGATTTAAGAGGGACGTCGGGAGCAATGTTTTCACTCGGAGGGTAGTCCGTATCTGGAATAGCTGCCAGTGGAAGCTATTAAAGTGAATACGATTATGACTCTCAAAAGACCCTTGGACAGATATATGGATAAGAAGAGTTTAGAGGGATATGTGCTAAATGCAGGTAAATGTGTCTAGCCCAGAATGTCAGCTTTGTCAGTATGTATTGTTAGGTGGTCAAAGGGCCTGTTTTCATGCTACATTATTCCGTGACTCGATAACTCTAATTCTTAGAGGGTTTTCCAGGTTAGTGATAGGAGGATATTTTCTCCTAAGAGAATGGTCTATGGCTAGTGGATATACTCTCTGAATAAGGGGGCATTCATTTAGGATTGAGACAAGGACATTTTTCTTCCTTCAAAGGAAGAAGTATCTGAAATTGTTTGCACCAGAAAGCTGTGAATGCTCAGTTCTTGAAAATAGTGAAAGCTGATTTTTTTTTTTTTAATTCAGTAAAGGAATCATGACGATAAAATGGTAAAGTATACTTGAAAAAGTTGAATCTATTAATCTGATAAAATATGCAAAGCAGACTCTGAGGGGTAAATGGTCTCATCAGTTGCTATTTGCTTTAATCTTAAACATAGCTGAACCGAAAATTGTGATGCAGTAACGGCAGAAAATAAGACTTAGATTGGTAACATTTATTCATCATTTCTTGCACCTTAGAGTAACGCTGGTGTTGTACTCTACATAGAACATAAAGCACGTATATTAACAATGCTGACTAACTTCTCCATTAATTATTAATTATTCTTTTGTATTCTTTTCAAAGCCCCAAGGATTATCCTGAGATCAAGCGACTGTTTCCTAATTCTATTATTCAACATGTTCCTGAAGCTGGTCATTGGGTCCATGCTGAAAAACCTCATGACTTTATAAATGCCATCTGTGCATTTCTGGAAACCAGTTAGCAGACAACAATGGACAAAATAAAAACTCCCTGTGGAGATCTTCACCAGATTGTGATTTCTGCCAACTCTGCTCTCTGACGCTGTTTACAAAGTCCGTTTTGCACATTGTTCAACTGATGTAAATTAATGCGGAATAGAATGATAACTCCAAGACCATACTGTAACTTAATTGTGTTGTGTTTGTAAATGTCATGTGTTTGAACACAAAGAGATGTATGTGTTTTAAAAGGTTCTAAATGCAAGACGTTGTTCAGAAGTGGTCTGGACATACAGAAACATAGAAACATAGAAAATAGGTGCAGGAGTAGGCCATTCGGCCCTTCGAGCCTGCACCGCCATTCAATGTGATCATGGCTGATCATCCAACTCAGTATCCCGTACCTGCCTTCTCTCCATACCCCCTGATCCCTTTAGCCACAAGTGCCACATCTAACGCCCTCTTAAATATAGCCAATGAACTGGCCTCAACTACCTTCTGTGGCAGAGAATTCCAGAGACTCACCACTCTCTGTGTAAAGAATGTTTTCCTCATTTCGGTCCTAAAGGAATTCCCCCTTATCCTTAGACTGTGACCCCTTGTTCTGGAACTGTGACCCCTTGTTCTGGAAGCTTGTATGGGCCCAGTAATTAAAGCAGATGCTGACATTTCCTTGCAATGAAGAGCTGCCGATGCTTGCTTCTTCCCCAACAAGAGGTGTACACTTAACTGAAGTGACAATTTCTTCCAAAAAGCCACCTCACAAGTAGTTGCTCAGATACCACACAATACAAGTTCTTCCGGTTATAAATAACATCAGACAGCAGGGTCAGAACGAGCTCTCCCTTCACAGTGTCTTGAAACAGGTGAAGCAACAACCCGAGGCTGTTGAACTGTCTAAAGGTCTACGTCATCAACTCATGTTCACAAAAATTAAAAAATTCTTCACGTATTAATTGGAAATGGTGACATAATCGGGGCCTGTGTCCAAGTCTCCTAGGAAGGAGCAGTAAACATCATTGATCCTGAAGAATCCTGCCTACCAGATTAAGCAGGTTCTGCCCTACCTTTTTGCTTTGGAGTTAGGGAATGGTGGTCTTAGTGGAGACTGGAGCTTGGGGTTTAGGGGTAAGAAGTGTTGGGTTGAGGCATTGAATAGAGGGCGGGGGGTTTGTGCACAGAGACGGGATTGCTGAAATTGGTTAGAGGATGAGGGGTGGAAATCAGTGTGGTTTAAGCCAAGCCCCAGAGTCACAGAAGAGGGGTTAGGATAGAAGCAATGCAGACATAGAATTTACATAAATGTTGATTTTAGAGACCAGAAGACTATGAAGAAAATGTTTGGGGAATTGGACAAAGGAATTCGTGATTGTGAGAGTCTGGTGGACGATGTTCAATGAAAGTAATTTGAGGTTTGGGGAAGTGGAAGATGTAATGATGTAATCAAGAAATTGAGATGGTGTCGAGGATAGGGAAAATATGATGGAAAGACATCCTGGGAAATGGGTTTGGAAGATCGGGTTGGATATTTTAAGTGGGGGATGTGGGCAAAAAGTTAGGTGGAAGAGAAAATTAGCTGAAGGTTTAGTTTAGTTTGGAAATACAGAGTTTAGTTTAGAAAAACAGGCCCTTCGGCCCACCGAGTCCAAACCGACCAGCGATCCCCGCACATTAACATTATCCTACATACATTAAGGGGCAATTTTACATTCATACCAAGCCGATTAACCTACAAACCTGTACGTCTTTGGGGCGTGGGAGGAAACCGAAGATCTCGGAGAAAACCCACGCAGGTCACTGGGAGAACGTACAAATTCCACACAGATATCATCCGTAGTCGGGATTGAATCCTGGGTCTCCGGCACTGCTAGTGCTGTAAGGCAGCAACTCTACCACTGCGCCACCGTGCCGCCCTTGTTGAGGAGATTAGGGGTTAGGGGTTTGTAGAGAGAATGATTTTGAGGAGTGGAACAGAGACGAGGAAACACTTTTTCTCACAGAGAGTTGTGAGTGTGGAATTCTCTGCCTCGGAGGGCTGTGGAGGCTGGTTATCTGGATACTTTCAACAGAGAGATATATAGGGCTCTTAAAGATTGCAGAGTCAGGGGATATGGGGAGAAGGCCGTAACGGGGTACTGATTGGGGATGATCAGCCATGATCACATTGAATGGTGGTGCTGGCTCAAAGGCCGATTGGCCTACTCGTGCACCTATTGTCTATTGGTTAAAAAGGGAAATTGGATAAAGTGTCCAGTGTGGGGATTAAGGTTGTCGGGGAGTGACTCCGGATGGATGACTTGAAGGAAGAGGGACACCAGGGCGAAGTGAGAGCAGAGGAAGTAGAAGTTGGAATTAAGTTAACAAGAAACATGAGCTGATTCTGAAAGAACAGTGGAGAAGGATCTACATTTGAGTGGATGTTAGTATTGGGGTTTGGGATACTGCGGCTGGAGAGTTTGGAGGGTGACAGGCGGCAGCATCAGAAACAAGGTTGTTTAAGCAAGGCAAGAATAAAACAAGAAGATCAAGATGGGAAATTATTTGGGAGAAGGTTATCGGATATAAATATCAGAGAGGGAGAGGTTGGGATGAATTGATCAAGGATAAGAGAGCGTGGGTATAGGGATCAATGGAGTAAGTATGCCAAAATTAAGAGGCTGCACAAGGTTAACCTGAGAGTTGGAGATTGGATGTTAATTAAGAAAGAACTGAGTGTCAAGGAAGTGCAAAATAGGACATTAGGATGCCTGCTTAAATGTTTTTATGTAACAGCTCTAGTCTGAAGAAGGGTCCCAACCCGAAATGTCACCTATCCATGTTCTCCATAGATGCTGCCTGGCCCACTGAGTTACTCCTGCATTTTATTTCCCTGTAAAGTTAATCAAGAACTGGGTTGGAAATGCAGATATAAGGAAAAAAATGACTGATTTGAAACCATGGAAAATAATGATTATAGTATGAATTAATATGAGCTTTGACTTCAACTTGGGCAGGTTAGGATGGTTCATTGGTTTGGAAGAAGTTGGTTACTGGATCATTAAAGAAGGGAGATTAAGTTTTAAAGAAAGTGTTCACGGAAAGGACAAAACTGGGAATCATAAATCGGATTAAGAGCTTTATTCAGTGAGCTATCTGCAGCATTTGTCCATTGCTTATTACAATCTCAAATTGGAGGTATTTCCCCCAACTGCAAAATTGGAGAATTGATGATTGAGGACTCAGAAGCCAAGGACAAGACTGCTAAATTAAAGTGCTGAATGTACAGAACAGATGGCTTGATTCTAGCTACACAACACAGCGGCTGTGCGTGACATGGCGAGGCAACTTCAACAACCTGGGCGAGAGTAATATAATCAACTGGCGGGCGTCTCTCCCCTCACTGACCTTTTATGACCCCGCGTCTAGAGGCACTACAAAGGCATGGTCCTCCCCCGCACTGTGTTAAATGCTGCTCATGGTGGGCCGTTTGTTTAGTAGCCCCGGGCTTGCGGTATTTACCAAAGCGCCTTGACTGAGAAAGTTAACTGTTATTGAGTGCTCACAAAACTGGGAGGAACTACTGGATTATTAAAATCAAGCACCACTCAGAACTCCAGAAGAGGGACAGGCTTTCCCATTGGTCAAGTAATACTACAACCAAGCTGGTCCAGGCGTTCGCAAAACGTTAGGGAGTTTATATATTCTCATCAAACCTTTGAAGTCAAGTTTATCACTTGAATCCAGTCTACCCACTCATTTTTCCAATTGCTCTACCCCTCAAGGCAATGATACTTGATGGATTACGTGGGATCCAAAAGGTCCCTATTTCTGTGTGTGTTAAGACAGAGAATCAGCAGATAATTTAATGGACAGGTTATGACTGCTAAATCTTATTACGTCTTGTCATCACGTTTCCAGCCATAAGTGCATGGTCTGTAGTGGGAACCTTGGCTAGAAGTTAAAAAAGTTCATTTCTGCTTAACTTCTCCTGTAGGTGGTAACTCTTTGCTGGGGATTACTTATTGGGTTCCATATGTGGGTCCATATGTTAATTGTGGTAAATATAAATTTAGGTCACACTGAGCTCTGCAGTCTACAGTTAAATATTCATTTCACTTGAGGCAAGTCATGTTTGTGCATATTTCTGAGTGAAACCATTCTGATTGTGTAAATGTCTCAGGCACCTCTGGCCCCAATCCATGTTAACATGCTTGAAGTTTTCCTGGATAGGGGAATCAAGGACCAGCGGTCATATACTTAAGGCGAGAGGGGCAAGACATAATAGAAACCTGAGGAGCAACTTTTTCACTCAGATGGTGGTGGGTATATGGAATGAGCTGCCAGAAGAGGTAGTTGAGGTAGGTACTATAACAATGTTTAAAAGACATTTGATCAGGTACATGGGGAGGAAGAGTTTTGATGGATGAAGTCATGATGCAGCTGTAAAATACTTTGGTTAGGCCACATTTGCTGTATTGTGTGCAGTTCTGGTCATCCCCATTACAGAAAGAATGGGGAGGCTTTGGAAAGGGTGTAGAATGATGCTTGGATTAGGAGGTATTCGTTACAGGGACAGTGTGTGGAAAGTACTTCAGATGCTGGTTTAAATCAAAGGTAGACAAAATGCTGGAGTAACTCAGCAGGGCAGGCAGCATCTCTGGAGAGAAGGAATGGGTGACGTTTCGGGTCGAGACCTTTCTTCAGACTCAATGGGTGACATTTCCGGTCGAGACCCTTCTTCAGACTCAATGATCCGAAACGTCACCCATTCCTTCTCTCCAGAGATGCTGCCTGTCTTGCTGAGTTACTCCAGCATTTTGGGTCTACCTTCGCTACAGGGAGAGGTTGGACAGACTTGGATTGCTTTCTCTGGAACACCGGAGGGTACAGGGAGACCTGACAAAAGTATATAAAATTATGAAAGGCATAGAGATAGGGTAGACAGGCGGAACTTTTCTCGCAGGTTTTCCAGAAATATCAAATACTACAGGGCATAGCATTAAAGTGAGAGGGGCAAGGTTTTAAGGGGAAGTGCGGGGCACGTTTTTATTTACACAGGGTGGTGAGTGGCTGGAACGCGCTGCCAGGGATGGTGGTGGAGGCAAATACGATAGTGATGTTCAAGAGACTTTAGGGTAGGCATATGGATATGCAGCGAATGGACGGATATAGAGTCATAAAACATGGAAACAGGCCCTTTGATCCAACTTGCCCTTGCCAACCAACCCATCTACACTAGTCTTATTTGTCTGCGTTTGCCCCATATCCCTCTAAACCTTTTCTATCCATGTAACTGTTCAAATGTATTTTAAATGTTGTTATAGTTTTTGCCTCAACTACCTCCTTCGGCAGCTCATTCCATATATCCACTTGCCTCTCATCATCTTATTAAATCTTTCCACATGTCATCTTAAACCTGCATCCTTTAGTTTTTGATTCCCGTACTCTGAGTAAAAGACTCTGTGCCTACCCTATCTATTCCAACACATCTGTAAAATCACCTCTCATCCTACGCTCGAAGGAATACAGTCTTAGCCTGCCCAATCTCTCCCTATAGTTCAGGCCCTCAAGTCGTGGCAACATCCTCGTAGATCTCTTCACTCTTTACAGCTTAACATTTTTCCTATGGCAGGGTGACCAAAACTGAACACAATACTCCATCTGTGGCCTCACCAGTGCTTTGTACAGCTATAACATAATATTCCAACTTCTATACTCAATACCCTGACTGATAAAAGCGAACATGGAAGGAAATGTATTACACTCTGGCAGATAAGAGTAGGGTTTAGCATCATGTTTGGCATAGATATATGGAAATACATGATTGTGAACTCCCACAGCCTCTTTCAGTCCATTGCAGACCATGTGCTACTGATGTCTAGCCGTCGTGGGGTATCTTTAAGGACTGACAGTCTTTCCCCATGACTACGGGAAACTAGTGGCAGCAGTTTTACAATGATATTGCACGCCTTGGAAACCATGAACATCATGATTCAATACACCACTCGGAATGAAAACAATGAAAGAAAATGTCTCCTCATATTTGTTTTTCCCAATGCTGAGATGTTTTGTAGGGAATCCCTCTTTCCACCAGAGTTACACAGAACAATGCTCTAGCTCACTGGAAAATATGGAATCCATTATTCTAGACTAATGCATTTCAGCAGATTTCTGAATAACTGTTAAGACATTTTAGATTGGCCTGAGTAGTTTAATTTAGTTTAAAGATACAGCGCGGAAACAGGCCCTTTGGCCCACCGAATTCGCACCAACCACCGATCCCTGCACATTGACCCTATCCTACACCAGGGACATTTTTAACATTTATACCAAGCCAATTAACCTACAAACCTGTAAGTCGTTGCAAGTGTTAGGGGAAACCGAAGTCCTCAGAGAAAGCCCACGCAGGTCACGGGGAGAACATATAAACTCTGTATAGTCAGCACCCTTAGTCAGAATTGAACCTAGGTCTCTGGCGATGTCAGGCGTCAACTCTACCGCAGCTCCGCTTTGCCACTGAGAGGAGTTTCTAGAAGTTGGGGGGGTGGCTAGTAACTGTTCTAAGTATAATCTTAAAATATATTTTTTCCGCAAAGAAATGCACTGTTTATTTAATGTCTGATTGCTCACTATATTTAGAATCACTATCTCTTTCACTTTTTCCAGACTCCACTCTATTTATTTCTCCCAATTACTATATTGGTACAGGATATTTCATGCATGGTGTGCAGATAAAGATTTTAATTTCAACCATAGGGGGGCAGCCTCTTCACATGAAACACATGGCAGAAGACTGGTTTGATTTGTGGATTAATTTGAATTCACTTCCAGCAGGGAACACATTTTCCTAAATGGAGCAACTACTCACAGGGATAGGTAATGATCTGTTGCTCACCTTTTGTCTGCTACCTTCCACAGCCTATTGATCACATGTAATTGGTGGCGCAGTAGTGCAGCATTTGTTGCTCATCCTTCACAGCCCCAGGAACCTTGGGTTCAAATGTGACCTCAGGTGCTGTCTGTGCCCTAGGTTCTCTGTGATTTCACAGGTTTTCTTCACGTGCTTTGGTTTCCGCCTGTACTCCAATGGTTTACTGGTAGATTAAATGGTGACAGTGAATTATCTCTGAGGGTGGTTTATAGACAAAAATAGTAAGATTAAACGAGAACTTACCAGTTTGAAGTTTGATCCTTATTTTATGAGGAGTTACGATGAGGGATTTCGTGAAGACCCCGCCAGCACGCATGCCCAACATTCTTCAAAGCAGCGGTGTGAAATCACAGATAATAGCACTGACTGGAGAGAGTAAGATTAAGAGAAACTAATATACCAGTTGACCTTATGATAGAGGGTTGGCAGCGGAGGGCACGAAATCCCTCATCGTAACTCCTCATAAAATAAGGATCAAACTCCAAACTGGTAATGGTAACGGTGATGTTTACGTAAAGGTACTGAATAGTACGCATCTTTTAAGTCGATGCAGGCCATGAAGTACCCTCTGGAAATCAGTTGCTTGGCAGTTTCAAATGTTTCCATCTTGAAATTGGTATATTGTACAAAAGTATTCAATTGAGTTAAATCAATTATGATACGACATCCACCATCTTTTTTAGTTTTGGTAAAGATGTTAGATACAAACTCAAGAGGTTCATGTATCGTTTTTTCTATAACCCCCTTGATATACAACCTTAACAGTTCTGAATGTCATTCCACTTTCGCTTTGTGAGAAAGTACACATTTCCGGCTAGGTACATGTTGAGCTGGGGGAAGTTGTCTGTTTATGAATTCAATTTCGTAACCTTGAATACTGTGCAATATAAAAGTGTCAGAAGTTATAGAACTCCATGCATCCCCAAACAGATGCAATCTACTTCCCACTAGTGAGGTTGTGCATGCAGCATTCCCAAGGGAACCAGACCCCCTTACCTCCATGGTTACCAGTGGGGCTTGTTCTTCTGTCCTTTGTTCTTAGGTTGCTGTGGTGCTGGGGTGTGGGGTTGGTGCATTTTCCAGGCTGGTCGCTGTGGGTCTTGGCCTAAAAAAGGCCTCTGATGATAAGGCGTGACCTTTGGGTTTGCTCCCGTCACTCTGTCGGGTTGAACCCGGGGCCTGTTCGCAGTTGCGTATGGATGCTGCCGTCGGTACGCCGGTGGTTTGCCAGAGGAAGGCGGTTTTATCAACCCAACCGCTTTGGCTTCCTCGTCCAGGTCTTTTACCTGTTTGGGCAGGTCATCACCAAACAACTGTCTTGGTGGTGGCGTAACATTGGCCTTACACAAACTAGCAAATTTGGAGTTAAGTGTAGGACGGATAGAGCTTTTCCGAAAACAATTGATTTCATATTGGGTATTGCATAGCAGAGCTAATGCATCCTGCTGCTCTTCCGTCATGTCCGTACCGTCGACTGACCTAGAAAACACCGTGATGCCTGAGGTCAGTAGTTTTAGGATTCTTTGGATTTTTAATTCCTGTGCCCTTATCCCAGAGCTAATGTTTCCCCATATGGGTGTGTTCACGGCAGGGACATTCAGCAACACGCAATTTTCCGGAGCCATGCATTTACTTGTTGTCTCCGAAATGACCTGCTCCTGTAACTGGTGAGATGTCAGGTAATTTATGCTAGCCGCTAGCCTTGGCTGAAGAGGTTGCCCTTTCTGGGATGGTTCAGCGAACTTGGATACCATCCCCAGAAGTTCCTCTTCTTGCATCTCTTGCAACTGTGGGTCTTCAACCAACCCCTCTTCGAAGTCAGCTAATCCCTGACTTCTTGCGCTCCCTACTGAGGAGGGAAAGATGTTGGACAGTCGTGGTAAAGGGCCTGCCATGGGTCTGCGTGATCCTTGGGACGCCTGCTCCTGCTGGAGTAGGTCTCTCTGGAGCAGCTGCTCTATCATTCGTTCCATGCGAGCTATGCGACCGCCGTCGCTATCTGCGAACGGCAAGTCGTCTTCCCCAGATTCTGATGAACATATGGGGCCTCTACCGACAGTCCGCACCTCATCGAGGTGATGTCTATGGGACTGAGGTAGGTAGTCGGTGCCAGCCGCTCCTGTGGGGCTACACGACCCCCGCGCGGATCTGCCGCTTCTCCACGGTCTGCTGGACTAAAGCGGTGGAGTGTCGGTGCCTGCCGCTCCTGCGGGGCTACACGACTTCCTGGTAGATCTGCTGCCTGTCTGTCTCGACTGCGGCGGTGTGGGTCGGTGCCAACTGCTCCAGCGGGGCTACACGACATCCGCGCAGGCTTGCCGCCAGTCCGGGGTCTTTGGGACTGATGTGGCGCAAAGTCGGTGGAGAGTCGGTGCCTGCCGTTCCAACGGGGCTACGCGACATCAGTGTGGTTTTCCCACCGGTCCGCCCTCTTGCGAAATGATGCGGTGGAGAGTCGGGGTGTGCCGTTAAACCGGGCCCTGTCTGCCGCACCTTTTTACCGCTAGTCTGTTTCCGTACAGACTGAGGCGGTAGTGAGTCGGGGTCTTGGCTACCCTGCTCCCGCAGGGTCCTACCGCCAATATGCAGCTCCCTGGACTGCTCCCTCTCTGCGATGGAGAGTCGGGTCCTGCCGGTTCTGTGGTCAGCTCCGGGGATGTTGGCCGCTGACTTTGCTCTGAGGTCCTGCGGTCCTGAAAGGCATGCTTAAGAGCAGCCTTCTTTATAGTTCTTCTCTCCATAGTTTTCCTGTAGGAATAATCAAATACAGAAAAACTAACCAGCTCAAGGTTAGTGAAAACTTACCTGATGGCCTTTTTGAAGCTGCCGGCAGAGCGACGATATGTCGCACATGCGTGCTGGCGGGGTCTTCACGAAGTCAATCACGTGACTCCGAAGTAAAATAATGTTGGGGGAATTTATAATCATGTATTATCTGAGGGATAATCTGAGAGTGTGAAAAGTATTAATAACATTGCTCCCCCGGGAGATGGTTTGAATTTTCAAAAAAGATTCAGTGCTAAATGCAGATAAATCACTGGGTCCTCGTGGCCTTTTTCCAAGGGTTTTAAAGAAGGTGACTATTGAGAGAGTGAACCCATCGGATGCAATGTTTTAGGGAGGTACTAAAAGACTGAAACCTGTCAATATGATACCCTTGTAGAAAGAGGGCAAGGAACTGGAGGCCAATTAGTTTAACATCCATCATTGGTCAAATGCTAATGTAGGCAAATTGCTAAAGGGGAAATAACTAATAATTTAGGAAAGCTGAATATACTCAAACCTAGTCAACATCTTTTATGAAAGATAAATCATGTTTGATAAACTTTCTTGAATTTTTTGAGATATGACAGGAAGAGTTGATACTAGAGGAAACTGTCTATGTCGTGTATTTAGATTTCCAAAAGGTATTTGACAAGGTGCCACGTAAGAGGGTGGTGTGTAAATTAAGAGCCCACATTACCTGAAGAAATGTCTTAGCATGGATTTAAAACGGGCTGTTATATTGAACACAGAGTGTTGGAATACGTGGAGCTGGAGGGATGTAACTTGTGGAGGGATGTAACTTGTGGAGGATCTCTGGGATTGGATCCTTGAACTTCATTTGGTATAGTGCCCTCCATAATGTTTGGGACATCCTTTAATTATTTGCCTCTGTACTACACAATTTGAGATTTGTAATAGAAAAAATCACATGTGGTTAAAGTGTAATAGAAAAAATCACATGTGGTTAAAGTACAGAGGCTACACTGCATCTTGCAATGTAGCCTCCTTATTTCTGTTCATGAAGTCATGTGGACAGTGGTCATTGAAAAATCCACACCTGACTCCAGAAGAGTGTTTCTGATCTGTCAGCAGGTGTTTGGGTTTTTTTCTTTATAATAGAGAGAATTCTTCTGTCATCAGCTGTGGAGGTCTTCCTTGGCCTGCCAGTCCCTTTGCGATTAGTAAGCTCACCAGTGCTCTTTCTTAATGATGTTGCAAATAGTTTATTTTGGCAAGCCTAAGGTTTGGTTGATGTCACAAACAGTTTTATTTGTGTTTCTCAGTCTCATAATGGCTTCTTTGACTTTCTTTGGCACAACTTTGGTCCTCATGTTGATAAACAACGATAAAAGTTTCCAAAGGTGTTGGAAAGACAGGAGGAAAGACTAGGTTCTGAGAGCTCCCTTATACCAACGTTAAGGAGGCAATTAAACACACCTGAGCAATTACAAACGCCTGTGAAGCCATGTGTCACAAACATTATGGTGCCCTGAAATGGGGGGGACTATGTATAAGCACAGTTATAATTTCTACATGGCGAAACCAAAATGTGTAAAAATACCCTTTATTAAAACCTGACAGTGTGCACTTTAACCACATGTGATTTTTTTCTATTACAAATCTCAAATTGTGGAGCACAGGGGCAAATAAATAAATGATGGGTCTTAGTCCCAAACATTATGGAGGGCACTGTGTATACATTAATGACCTGGGGGAGGAAAATTAAATGTAAAATGTCCAAATTTGTCACTGATTCCAAAAAAAGATGAAATGGCATTTTGTGATGAGAACATTACAATTCTGCAATGTCATTCAGATAGATTGAGTGAACACGTGACAACCTGCCAATTTGAATTTAATACGGGGAATTGAAGTCATTCACATTAGGAAGAGGAAACAAAAGGAGTGAGTGAAGTACAGAGGGATCTATGTATTCCAGTGCATGAATCACAAAAAGTTGGCTGTCAGGATCAACAAGTAGTTAAGAAAGCAAACGCCTTTGCAAAGGGAATGGAATTTAAGAACGAGGAGGTTTTGCTATATTTTACTGGGTATTTATTGGTGAAGCCACTCTTGGAACGCTGAGCACAGTTTGGGTCATCTTATCTATAAAAGGATACAGCAGCAATGGAGGCAGTCCAAAGAATTTCCACCAGGCTAATACCTGGCTAATACCTGGCTATACTACCAACTTATTCAGTTGGTCGTATAATTAGTTCAGGAACGGGTAATCTTTGTTCCCAGCATTCTGTGTTGTCCCTTGCTTTTACGAGTAAAGGGATTGTCAGTATAACCTTGAGAGGTCAGTTTAGTAAAGTTATATCTGAAATATACGATACGATAGAACTTTATGTATCCAGGAAGGATATTGATCTGCCAACAGTCATAAAACACAAAATACATGAAACATGAATTAAAGTGATGAGTGGAAAGGATTGGGGATGTGCAAAGATTGGGGAGAGGGGAATCTGTCTACCTCACGATAGAAGCGGGAGGAGTTGTACAATTTGATAGTCACAGGGAAGAAGGATTTCCTGTGGTGTTCTGTACTGCATCTTGGTGGAACCAGTCTGTTGCTGAAGGAACTCCTCAGGTTGACCAGTGTGTCATGGACAGGGTGAACTGTATTATCCAAGATGCTCCTCAGTTTGAGGAGCATCCTCGTCTCCAAGACAAACCTCCCATGAATCCAATTCCGTCCCCAGGATGGAGCCAGCCTTCCTGATGAGTTTGTTAATTCTATTGACGTCCACTGCCTTTGCCCTGCTGCCCACAACACATCTTACTGCAGATGTTGAAGGAGCAGAGCCTTCTCATAAAGTACAGCTGGCTCTATCCATTCTTGTACAGGGCCTCAGCATTCCTGGACCGGACCAGTTTACTGCCCAGGTCCACTCCAAGGTATTTGTACTCCATGGTAAACTGCACATCCACACCATTAATGGAGAAGGGGGACAGGGGTCTTCCTCTCCTAAAGTCCACCACTAACTCCTCAGTCTTGTCATTGTTGAGCTGCAGGTGATTCAGCCCACACCACTCAACAAAGGAGTTGACTACACCTCTGTATTCAGCTTCCCTCCCCTCACTGATGCAACCACAATTGCAGAGTCATCTGAAAACTTCTGCAGATGACAGGAGTCCGAGTTATATCTGAAGTCCGAGGTGTAGATGGTGAACAGGATGGGAGAGAGGACCGTCCCCTGTGGAGGCCCCTGTGTTGCTCACTACCATGTCTGAGACACATTTCTGTAGTCTGACATATTGTGGTCGTCCAGTCAGGTATTTGGAGCATCCACCCGTAGTGCAGGCCGGATGGTGTTAAAAGCACTGGAGAAGTAACAAAAAAACAGGATTCTCACAGTACTTCCCGGCTTATCTGGGTGAGCTTAAGAACAATGGAGCAGGTGGATGATGGCATCCTCAACCCCCATCTTTGTTTGGTAAGCAAACTACAGGGGGTCCAGGTAGGGTTTTACCGGGGTCACAGGTGAGTGAGCACCATCCTCTCCAGGAACTTCATAATGTGTGAAGTCAGTGCCACCGGTCTGTAGTCAATGGAGGAGCATGGGCACGTCCTCTCTGGTACAGGAACCAGGCAAGATGTCTTCCACATCACAGGAACCCTCTTTAGGCTCAGGCTCAGGTTGAAGATATGCTGGAGTACTCCTCACAACTTGAGTACCCTAGGGCTGGCACCATCGGGACCCGTGGCTTTACCTGGACGTAGTCTGCCCAGCTCTTTCCTCACCTGCTCAGCCTTGATGGTCAGGTGCGACAAAGCAAGGGCAGAGGAAGTGGACCAGGGGGATTGAAGGGGAGAGTCTGTCAGGGAGAAGGGAGGTGGGTGGGCAGAGGCCCCACCATCAAATCTATTAAAAACCGGTTTAGCTCGTTGGCCCAGTCCTGATTGCTTTATGCCATCCTTGAATGCCCAATTCCTTGATTTTTGAAAGACACTGGACAGCTTGACCTTAATGATGTCTGATCCCAGGGCAATTACAATATTTTTCATTACTTTGGAAAATGTATAAAGATATATTAATATGTGAAAAAGAACAATGCTAGATTATGCATGTTAGCCACTAAACAAGGGAGATGACATACTTCCAGCTGTTGTGTTCCTGTGGACTGAATGTTCCTACAAATTGTCCATGATAATCTACTAATAGTTAGGATCCCACGAGTCTAAAGGTGGTTTTGAGCATGTGCCAATTGAAGTCATTCCTACTGCAGGGGGCAATTTTCCCAAAATTACCTGAGTGCTGCACTGATGTTGAGGGGAACAGAGACATATTGTTACGTCTAAAGTTTATGTTGGCTTTGAAGTTGACAAAGAACTGTCAACATGTGAGTCATTTACCAAACTCGTCCATTGCGAATAACATATGTGTAGAGGACACAATATATATTAGATGCACATGGCCTCTGCGCTGGCTAATATGTCTCTGTCACTTATGCAATCATCTACAGTGCTCTTTGTAACCAGGCGCTTATAACTTCCTGCAACATTGCTCAATGATGGTTTCGGCCTGAAACGTTGCCTATTTCCTTCGTTCCATAGATGCTGCCTCACCCGCTGAGTTTCTCCAGCATTTTTGTCTACCTTCGATTTTCCAGCATCTGCAGTTCCTTCTTAAACATTGCTCAATGATTCTTTAGTTAGCATGCATTTACTGTGCTTGTGATATATCATTAATCTGCAGTGAAATGAACCACAACCTGACGTGGTATGTTTTCAATCTTGGGTCAAATAAGGGTTCCTTGGAGTACAGTATTATACCTAGTGTCCAGGCATACAAAGGACATATTGGCTCCTATGAAGTTACAGCAATATTCGACCCTTTGCCAATTCTTTCACAAGTTTTGGATATAGATGAGTTTCTGTAAGTGAGGATAATGGGTAATGTGGATAGTGAATCCCTTTAAGGAGTTCTTCCAAGTCATTTAATAATGTTGCATAAAACACAAATATATGTAAGCCTCTCATAATTAACTAAAGAACTTGATAGTCCTTTATGAATTTAGGAGTTGTTGGACATTTTCACGCCTATTTGTTTAGGGTTGCCTAAGAAGCATTTATGTAAAAGCATAAATATTAAAGTTGCCGAGTCATGGAAACATGTCCTTCAGTCCACCAAGTCCATGCTGACTATTAAGCACTCATATTTACATGATTCCTATTTTAATCTCATATTATTTTCCCCATGATATGTAACTCCCCAGATTCTACCATTTACCTACACACTGGAGCAATTAACAGTAATTAATCAACCTACCAACCTGCACATCTCAGGAACGAGGTGGGAAACCAAGACACCCGGTGAAAATCCACAAAGAATTGCAAACTATATACAGATAGCATCAGAGGGCGTGACAGAACCACGTTGCTGGAGCTGAGAGGCAACTGCTCTACCAACTGCGGCACTCTCCCACCGATTGATCAGAATAAAATCTCATAAAACTGACGTGAAGTTCTAATTTATAATTGTGTCAATTTATATTAATGAATGATTCAATCCCGAAGAAAGCATTTGGTCCATCGAGCCAATGTTAGGTCTTTGAGGGAGATTTCTAATTAATCCCACTATACCTAACTCCACAGGTTATTTATTTACAAATGTATTCATTTCCCTTCTGAGAGTGGATCTCTTTCCATCACTCTTTCAAACAATCGATTCTTTAGATTATAATAACAGGCTTTATTTTAGTTATATTTTCATGTCATTTTTGTTCTTTTGACAACCACTTTAAATTAGTGTCTTCACACAATTGATCCTTTTGCAACTAGAAAGTGTTTCTGGTTAATGTCCGATCAAAACATTTCATGATTTTGATACCCCTAGCAAATTCCCCATTTGTCCTCTCATGCCTTCTCTGATGGTCAATAACATTGTCTTCATTTTGAGCCTAGCACCATTTAAGTTTAATCTGTAGATATTTCATGGCTCCTTTATTAAAAACATAGATCAAATATGCTTTTAAGTACTAATGTTTCCTGCTTTTTTCAGAAAATTGTACATTTGCACCTTTGAGTCTCTTTCTTCCCTTCCTACCCAAATTTAACACTTTCATTGCTTTATATCTATTTACCTCCAGCTCCTTCTGAAACCTGATGCTACTGCTAATTATAATTTAGAATTTTGTTTCTTCTGCATACTTTGAAATGATTTACTGTACATGACTAGGCCATTAATTGTTATCAATGGGTAATGGTCTGAATGCCACCCTTGGGGAACATCATTGCATTCTGTGCCCATGTTTGAAATATTCATCATTGCTCTGTTTTAGCTAGTTTGTATTGATGTTGTTATATCTTTTCAATGTGCAAGATTTAATTATTTTATGGCATCTCCATAAAAATATGTAAATACATAAACCTTTATGAGACCTTAATTATTTCATCAAAGAATTCAGATTAATTTCCACAAATATATTTTATCTTAATAAACCTGTGCTGCCTTTTGTTTATCATCCCTCACCCTTCTTTACCTTTGGTATTGTATCTGTCTCTAAAAGTTTTCCTGGCTTTTTGTTGCTCTTTCATTCGTAGGATTGAATGCCCCTTGTAAGGCCAACAATAGTTTCCTTTCTTTTATTGACCTTGGGATGATGATGGTGACCAGTCTCGTTCTTAAATCACTACATTCTATTTTGTCAATATACTCCCACAGAGCTGTTTGGGAAGAAGATTTAATATTTGGATACAGTGCCTATGGAGAAATATCTGTCCAAGTCTCAATTGCTGTGAACTTCAGGAGAGTTTCAAGATGGTGGCGTTCCTGTGTAGCTGTCGCCCAGGTCCCTCAAAGCAGCTGAGGCTGCTCATCTGGGGGGTACCGTCAAGGAAATGTTCATGAGTTACTGCTTTGCTTCGTGGAGATAGTGAAAGCTGTGGATGCAAATGGAAGGTTTGCTGTAGTGATTGTAAGAGGTCTACCTGTTTAAGGTGGTGAACAGGTACAGGCCAACCAGACTGTGTGTCTGGATGGGTACAGGCCAACCAGACTGTGTGTCTGGGGACAGGTAGAGGCCAACCAGACTGTGTGTCTGGGGACAGGTACAGGCCAACCAGACTGTGTCTGGACGGGTACAGGCCAACCAGACTGTGTGTCAGGTGATAGGTACAGGCCAACCAGACTGTGTGGCTGGACAGGTACAGGCCAACCAGACTGTGTCTGGGGACAGGTACAGACCAACCAGACTGTGTGTCTGGACGGGTACAGGCCATCCAGACTGTGTGTCTGGACGGGTACAGGCCAACCAGACTGTGTGTCTGGACGGGTATAGGCCAACCAGACTGTGTGTCTGGTGACAGGTACAGGCCAACCAGACTGTGTCTGGACGGGTACAGGCCAACCAGACTGTGTGTCTGGACGGGTACAGGCCAACCAGACTGTGTGTCTGGTGACAGGTACAGGCCAACCAGACTGTGGGTCTGGACAGGTACAGGCCAACCAGACTGTGGGTCTGGTGACAGGTACAGGCCAACCAGACTGTGTGTCTGGTGACAGGTACAGACCAACCAGACTGTGGGTCTGGACAGGTACAGGCCAACCAGACTGTGTGTCTGGTGACAGGTACAGACCAACCAGACTGTGGGTCTGGTGACAGGTACAGGCCAACCAGACTGTGGGTCTGGTGACAGGTACAGGCCAACCAGACTGTGTGTCTGGTGACAGGTACAGACCAACCAGACTGTGTGTCTGGTGACAGGTACAGACCAACCAGACTGTGTGTCTGGTGACAGGTACAGACCAACCAGACTGTGTGTCTGGTGACAGGTACAGACCAACCAGACTGTGTGTCTGGTGACAGGTACAGGCCAACCAGACTGTGTGTCTGGTGACAGGTACAGACCAACCACACTGTGTGTCTGGTGACAGGTACAGACCAACCGGACTGTGGGTCTGGTGACAGGTACAGGCTAACCACACTGTGTGTCTGGTGACAGGTACAGGCCAACCAGACTGTGTGTCTGATGACAGGTACAGACCAACCAGACTGTGGGTCTGGACAGGTACAGGCCAACCAGTTTCATGGTCCCCGATGGTGTAAAACTAGTAGTTGTTGGAGATGCACTCATGCAGAAAAGTACCTTGTTGATGCAAGAAAGATTTCATGAAAGCAGGAGGTGAGCCTCTGATTAGTTCCTGCCACCGCAGTGCTCATTTTCTGTTGAGTACTGGTTTAAATCGGGCTAACTGAGATCTCCATTGACATGGGTCTGTGACCTTTTATTTTTCTGTAATTTCCTGACTACACACTTCATTATCTTCCTATCATGTGGTACCACATAGAAAACACCAAATAACACAATGTTTCTCTCTTCTATAGTTCATTAATTCTAATGAAATAGGGCCGTGCTTTCACCCTGCAACTAAATCATTCACTTTCAATGCTATTATGATTTTATTTTGATCAAAATTGGTACTAGTCTGTATTTCATGAATATCTTGGAGCAACGAATATTGCCATCCTAATCTTTAGGGAATACCTAAAAAGATTGGATATTGGCCCAAAAAGTGTGAAAAGCATAATTTTACAAAATGCTGATGGTGCGATGAGTAAACTGCTGCCGCTGTTATAGGTGCATGCGTTAATGTGGCAGCACCAGTTGCTAACGTGCACAAATGCTGTCCTGTGCAGAATTATACATACCTATTCATTTACAAAACGTGAATAGCAGCAGGAATGCACACAGAGAGACATGTGCCTTTATAGGAAAATGCATAGCTTCTTTACAAATGTGACAAGTTACATTGTGTAATAA
Organism: Raja brachyura; assembly: GCA_963514005.1. The sequence goes on from OY740807.1 coordinate 27,323,218, forward strand.
ATATTTTGCCAGTTATCTGAAATTGGAGAATTCAATGTTCATACCATTAGGTAGTGGCCTACCCATGCAGAATATGAGACGCTGATCTTCAAATTGCACGTGAGCCAACTCTGTAAGTGGAGAAGGCCAAGTGCAGATAGGTTGGTATGGGAGTGTTGTATCACCTGCAGTTTCAGGGGACAATGCCTGGGAAGAGGAGAGGGTTGGAGGTTAGGAATGCATGAACAAATGAGTCACAGGCAGAGAGGTCACAGCGGAAAGGGATAGGGATGGGAAGATGTAACTGGTGGTGAGGTCACATTAAAGTTGGTGGAAATGTCAGACAATTAAGTATTGGTGTGGAGGCTGGTGGGGCGAAAGGTGAGGACCAATGGAACTCTATCCCTGTTCTGTCTGCAGGAGATGAGTAAGAGCAGAAATGCAGGAAATGAAGGAGGCACGGTGATGGATTCATCCACACTATGAACTGAAACTATTCCTTACTGAGGAAAGAGGATACCATTGATGTCCTAGAGTGGAAAGACTCATTTTGAGAATAGACTGAGAGACTGCGAGAAAGGCATGTCATCCTTGCAAGAGGCAGTGTGTGGGTAGGTGTGGTCAATGTAGTTGTGGGAGTGAGTGGGTTTATGATAGATGTCTGTGGATAGTATATCCCGTGTGATGGAGACAGAGATTGATAAAGGAGAGAGAGGTGTCAGAGATGGCAAAGTTCTTAAGGGGTTGGACAGGCTAGATGCAGGAAGATTGTTCCCGATGTTGGGGAACTCCAGAACAAGGGGTCACAGTTTAAGGATAAGGGGGAAGTCTTTTAGGACCGAGATGAGAAGATCATTTTTCACACAGTGTTGAGTCTGTGGAATTCTCTGCCACAGAAGGTAGTTGAGGCCAGTTCATTGGCTATATTTAAGAGGGAGTTAGATGTGGCCCTTGTGGCTAAAGGGATCAGGGGGTATGGAGAGAAGGCAGGTACAGGATACTGATTTGGATGATCAGCCATGATCATATTGAATGGCGGTGCAGGCTCGAAGGGCCGAATGGCCTACTCCTGCACCTATTTTCCATGATTCTATGTCCAAGTGAATTTAAGGGCAGGGTGGATGTTGGTGGTGAGTTTGATGAAATCATAACTTTTGCATGGGTGCAGGAGACAGTCCCGATGTAGTCATTATTGAGTGGACAATGTTGGGGAGTGATGCTGAGGTTCATCTGGAAAAAAGTGTTCAACACTGCCAATGAAAAGGCAGGTGTAACTAAGGTCCAAGTGAGTGCCTATGGCTGCAGCTGGCGAGGTGAGAAGAATCAAAATAAAACTTGTTGCATTTGGAAATAGATAGGTTGAGAGCCAGTAGAAGGCTGACAGAAGGTTTCCAAGAGGTGGAGGAGTGTTGGAGATGGGAGAGTGGATCATCAAGGGGGTTGGGGTGGGCCTCCTGAGGACTCCTTGCTAAAGAAATAGGCACAGAGGCGGGGGTGATGGAAGAAGGCCTGGTATCATGTGGGTCGGGGGGTCGTTGAAGTGTGGTTACTGGGGTGCGAAGGTGAGACCAGTGCAGACAGCTTTAGAGAGGGGGAGATCGCAGCGGTAGAGCAGTGCATACAGTGTCAGAGACCCCGGGTGAATCCAGACTACGGGTGCTGTATATACGGAGTTTGCACGTTCTCCCCGTGACTGCGTGGGGTTTTCTCCAATATCTTTAGTTTCCTCTCACACTCCAAAGATATAGAGGTTTGTCGGTTAATTAGTTTGGGTTTGTATACTTGGTATAAGTGTAAATTGTCCCTAGTGTGTGTGGGCTTGTGTTAATGTGCGGAGATCGCTGGTTGGTGCGGACTCGGTGGGCCGAAAGGGCCTGTTTCCATGCTGTATCTCTAAAATTAAAAACTAAAGATCAGAGGAAACCATAGAAACATAGAAAATAGGTGCAGGAGGACACATTTCGGCCCTTCAAGCCAGCACCGCCATTCATTGTGATCATGGCTGATCGTCCCCAATCAATAACCCGTGCCTGCCTTCTCCCCATATCCCTTGATTCCACTAGCCCTTGGAGCTATATCTAACTCTCTCTTAAATCCATCCAGTGATTTGGCCTCCATTGTCCTCTGTGGCAGGGAATTCCACAATTTCACAACTCTCTGGGTGAAAACATTTTTTCTCACCTCAGTCTTAAATGGCCTCCTCTTTATTCTAAGACCGTGGCCCCTGGTTCTGGACTCGCCCAACATTGGGAACATTTTTCCTGCATCTAGCTTGTCCAGTCCTTTTATAATTTTATATGTTTCTATAAGGTCCCCCCTCATCCTTCTAAACTTCAGTGAATACAAGCCTAGTCTTTTCAATCTTTCTTCATGTGACAGTCCCGCCATCCCAGGGGTCAATCTCGTGAACCTACGCTGCACTGCCTCAATCACAAGGATGTCCTTCCTCAAATTAGGAGACCAAAACTGCATGCAATACTCCAGATGTGGTCTTACCAGAGCCCTAGACAACTGCAGAAGAGCCTCTCTACTCCTATACTGAAATCATCTTGTTATCAAGGCCAACGTTCCATTAGCTTTCTTCTGTGAAGTGGTGAAGACAAGGCTGGGGTTGATGTTGGTGTCTGACACAAGATGGAGGTTGGTCAGAGAGGGTATGCTGGATGCTGTTGGATACACCAGACATACCATTGTGACATTGAAGAGGCTTTCGGTTTGGAATATGGATATGCAGGGAATGGAGGGATACAGATTACGCACGGGCAGATAAGAGATGGTCTTGGCATCATTGTTCCGCACATACATTGCGGGCCGAAGGGCCTGATCTAGTGCTGAAGATAGACACAAACAGCTGGAGTAATTTGGCGGGGCAGGCAGCATCTCTGGAGAAAGGGAATAGGTGACGTTTCGGGTCGGGACCCTTCATCAGACCCAGTTCTTGTGCTGTACTGTTCTATGAGAGCGTGGAAGTGTCTACAGGGGTCAGATTTCAGACTGTCCCCGTGTGCGATTGGTTTCCCCGCCGGGAGTGTTTTGATGACTGTTTGAAGGCGGGTTGCGGCAGTCCCTGCTCCTCGCCTCCGTCACTTTATCTTTTGGACGCTCTCTGGGCGTCGGCTTGATCGCGGCTGTGTTTGCAGGTGCCACACTGCTAGTGCGAGTCTCCGAGTCCCCGAAGCGATTAGTTTCTTTCAAGTCAGTCCCACGAACGCGGAACTCCCATTGAAAGGTGCGGGGTTTGAACGCCAAACACATCTCCCGGGCTGATCTTATCCTTTATTTCTCCTGCTTCCCTCACTCCACCATCTGTCTTCTCTGGGGAAAGACGCGGTGCCAGCGACGCTCATTTCCATCGGCGCCAGCCTATAAAAGTCAACACCCCCAAAACATCCCGGGCAGCCCGGACCAAGAGCAAACTTCACGCAGACTTTGGTTGCAGGCGGTTAGCAGCCACTGGGACCGTCCTGAGCCTCGTCCACCGTGCCTGCTGCCGGGCTCCCGGAGATGAAATCTCCACTCGAGGAGGATCGCTTCCCCTTCGCTCGGGACCGCATCAGAGAGGTGTCCGCTTTCGTGGACACCACCGACCTGCTCTCCCTCCTCAAGCAGAGGGAGAAGGAAGTTCATGTGGCCGCCGAGCTGGGCAAGGCGCTGCTCACCGAAAACCAGGACTTGAAGAAGGGAAAGGACAGGTTGGAGGAGGAATACAGCCAAAAGCTGGAGGTGAGCGACCACCCACGGGACCATGTCCCAGTATGTGAGCATCTGTTCTATCCATCACTGAACCTCGCTTGGCAAGGCAGCTATACTTGCTCATTGCTAGTCTCACTTTCTATACATGTGATCGTGCATTAGAGTGTATGTTGTGTCCAACTTTTTAATTCCGCTGGTCTCAAAGATTGTCTTGGGTCAGGTATTTTCTCACGGCTCGCCTAGTTTGCCCATAAGCTGATTAAATCTTTTTCGCAAACGTTGATGATTCAAGAGTCCAGTTGACCCCATCCCGGCGACTTGCTGGTTGATTGGATGCATGAACGATGTTAGGTTAATAGTTTTCAATCGTTATGGAGGCCGGGCAACTGGAAGATACTCGGTTAGTGTCGGATGAACTGTTAGTGTAATACTGTGGACCCATTAGACCCATTGGGCAAAAGCAATTTTGGCCCCATGATGTAGTATTTCCTAAACCACCAAATATTAATTGTGGATATCAGATACGTGTAAAAATGTAATTGATCAAAAAGGAGTTACTCGAATTTGATCTGAATATGTTTCTATTGGGTGGCTACTTACGAAAAAATGTCACTTCGCAGATAGTGTACAATGAGGGAATTCGGGCCAGCTCTGATTACTCCTGCGAGGCAAGAACCTGTCAAAACTGCATATAAAGAATAGAGATTTGATGTAAAATGTCACCTCACCCTAGCTCGACGGAACAGGGAAGGGAATATTTAATTTCAAGAGGACTTTGATTTCTGTGGAAGAAACAAAACGCTTGCGTATAAAACAAGCATCACAATCTCTGTCGAACAAAGGGCGATATGCAAGCCTGGGCGATAGGGCAGTGTGTCTACAGCAAACTCACACAAATAGAAATGTGATCTTCACCATCCAACTTGCTAGGGTAACGTTAAAATACTGGGCAAAGCACTAGGATAAAAATCCCCTGTTCTTCAATGAAATGGGTTCAGGGAAAGTCTTCACTTAATATCTCATCCAAAGGAAGACCCCCCCCCCCCAAAGACCCCCCAAAGGAAGACCACAGCCTCAATCCTACAGCTGGAGTGAGAGCCCGGAGATTTTACGAAGTCTCAAGAGTGAGACAAATCCACAGCCTTCTGAGGCAGACACAACTATGCTACCAACTTAGTCACAGATAATAACATTATATAGTCTCATGGAGTCTAATTTCACACAGGAATTCGATACATTTATGAACTATGTCCATTAGAATTATTATTTTTAAAACAGGGTAATGTGGTATATTTTAGTCCATTGAATGGAGTCTTGGCAAGATTAGCACCAGTGTTTTATTTGGTTTGTTTTTAGCTTAAAAAAAAGAAAATCCCATCAAACTGCAAAAAGTTCACAAAGGGTTTCCAGAAATTTAAATTAGATATGTTTCTATGTTTCTAAGATGGTCAAATGTCAAGCGTCAAGGGGGGGGGGGGTTCTTGTCAGTAAAGTACATTCAAGGAGACAGGGTGGGCTGTGATCTTGATGACCCAGCAAAGAAACAAGTTAGACATGTAAGGGCAGTGAATGTCAATTGCGTCACAGTTAAAATTCGAGGAAGAATTAGGACATGGAGGTAATTGTATCAGTGCTTGGAAGAAATATGAGAAGTTCACAATAAACTATAGAAAACATCAATTTAGAATAGGAATAGGTTGAGGTTAGAGCTAAGTGTAACAGATTAACTTTATTTTTTACATATATGCTCAGTGTTTAGGAATCTGAGGGGAGAAATGTATTGGAGCAGGCGAGCAATGTTTCATTTTAGATGAAATAATAAAAAATCTTATGAAGGCAGAGAAATCCTTCATATGAAAAAGAAAACTGATCTTCGTATAATCGGACATCCCAATGGAAGAAACAAGGAACTGCAGTTGCTGGTTTATCGAGGAAAGACACGAAACGCTGAAATAAATCAGTAGGTTAGGCAGCTGAACATGGTTAGGTGATGCTTCAGTTCAGGACCCTTCTTCAGACTGATTGCAGCGGTGGGGAGCAGTCAAACGAAGGGTCCTAACCTGAAACATCGCCTATCCATGTTCTCCAGGTATGCTGCCTGACCCACTTAGTTACTCCAGCACAATGTGTCCAGCCCAGTGGCAGAGATGTGCACATTCTATCTGAGATCACAGAGTAAACGTACGATGACTGTCTGCGACGTCAAACAATAAAGCTATCAGGTGGGTTTGAGCGAGCTTCAGAAAAAGTTAAAACTGATTCATCAGTGTTTGAAAAATAAGTGTTTAAAATAAACTATATTTAGTTTTTCAGGTATTGGCTCTGAAATATTAATAAAGACTTTGATATTCTGAAGTTTTCACCAGGGACAATGGTACTTGAAAGTGCAACCCTGGCATATGCAGTGTGCACCTAGCACTCTGATTACCTCCAATTCCCATCCCTGGTTTAGTGGAAGACAAATACTGCGATCCTCATTCGTATCAAAAGTTGACCCTCCGTGCGTGTTTTCCGTCTGATACTCACGCAGGAAATATAGGCATCATTTTCACTTAGATCAAAACTTACCACCAACATCAATTCCTTGATGCAGACACACTTAGTACTGTTCTCCAAGCCTCTAAGGATTGTTGAACTCAGTCTCTTATTGGCAGAATAGACTCAAGTGTCATCTGTCAATTTCCTTCCACAGATGGTGCCTGACCTGCTGAGTTCCTCTGGCAGTTTGTTTTTAGCCTCTAGGAGAGTTATAGACTAAAGTGTATGATGAAAGCATCATATATTAACTCAATGTGGTCCTGTTTCTCCTCTTGCATCAAATGCAGATTTGCTCTTGTTAATTGCAGAGAATTGAAGCAGTTTAAATGTTAACTATTTTGTAGTTGCTGAATGCACGCTACTATGAAGATTTTGAATTATGCAACAAAGTTGATGAAATTTCACAATTTACTGACCGGGATCATAGAGCCATGAAACTGTACAGCATAGAAACAGGCCCTTTGGCCCATCTTGCCCACACTGACCACGTTGGCATACTGGCCTAGTCCCATTTGCATGTATTTTGCACATATCCCTCTAAAGCAATAGCATTCATATATCTGTCTACTATATAGTATTGGTTAGTTATTGGCTGGAGTTCAACATACAATTCTGTTAATTGTGGGTAGGATATCTTTCTGCTTGAGCAAATGCAGAGGAACGCTGAGGTTGGGCTGAGAGTTGTGATTACTGCCCACCATGAAGTAAGGAGATATTCTGGCACTGGAAGCTGTGAAGAACAGAACCACGTCTGATCTCTAGTGTTAGATATCTGCCTTGTGAGACAAAAGTTGGACATCTCGTTTAAAAGAAAGAGAGATCTCAGAGATGAATTTACTGAAAGCAGCTTAAAGGAAAGGAAAACATAAATCCATAATCAAATTCTGAGAGTGGGTCAAGGAGACCTAGATATGTTTTAGTAAAAATATAGTTTCAAGAATCCTATCACACATAGAGCAATCTGGATCTATAACAGACATCCAGATAGAGGTACATGGATGACCAATTGCTAAAATGGGAGAATGGTGCAGTCTTTCCGGGTGAATGGATAATGATAAGTCAAATTGTACTCCTTGTTCATAATCACTCTGTAATTAATAATTGGTGTTAAGAACGTGTCAATGGCCTCTTCTGGTGAAAGTGATTTCCAGAAACGCATGATACGATTGCTTCAGCACCAATTATACATGTGGTGATAGTGTTGTAATTTGTTTCAACCACTTGCATCTGTACTTCCCTTAGGAGCTTGAACAGGAGAAATATGCATTGCGTCTGAAGTACGAAGGGAGGGAGAGTGAGTGGGAGGCTCGAGTAGCAGAACTGGAAGGAGATCTGCAACAGTTGCAGCTGGAGATCCAGAAACAGCAACAATACCTGCGTGAGGTTGAAAAAGTCAAAGTCGACGTGGAATGTGATCTAAGTGAACAAAACCAGAAACTGGTGGATCAACTGAGAAAAGTAAGACCATATGAATTAAACAGAACTATTGTTATCTCCAAGTTAATTATTGTAACTTTGACCAACCAATTCATCAATGCAGTCAATTATTGATTTGAATTATGTGACAAGTTTTGAGGAGGACTGTGGTAGATCTTTGCTAATAATTGTATTTTCTAATTCTTGCTAACCCAACTACTGTGGTTTTCAGTGAGAGTGAGGCAGGCGTATAAAGGTACCATGCCATATCCTCGCCCTCTATTATTCAGGGGCACATTCTTTTTCAGGACAGATGCTGACAGACTGTTCTGAATGGGGGAGCTCAAATCAGGAACATAGATGATGACTTTAGCTCAGAGGGTCCTAGATCTTCAGAACTCTCTGAACCTGAAAAAAAGAGTGTAATATATTCAGGACGGAGGTCAGTGGATTCTGTGAGAGAATTAAAGACTGTGCAAATCCAGCAGAAATTGGGCTAGGGATATTGGATCAGCCATGACTAGTGTAGATAGGGCATGTTGGTTGTTGTGGGCAAGTTGGGCCGAAGGGCCTGTTCCCATGCTGGATGACTCTATGATCTCATTGAACAGTGGAGCAGGCTCAAAGGGCCATATTTTGCATTCCCAACTTCAGTATCTTGTCTCTCATTGAAAGCTGCTCGTGGAATGATTTCCCAACATCCACCCAATTTGTGAAACATCTTGGGACATTTTTCATGATTGAATAATTAGAACTAGAGAATGCTTGGAAATATTCAACAAGGTAGGAAGTGACTCTGGAATGAGAATAGTTCTGTTGAAAGTCCATCTATCTGAAACATCATTTCTATCTCTGCACATGCTGCCTGACCTTGCACATTTCTGACATTTTCTGTTTTTAATTTCAGATTTCCAGCACCTGCAGTTTTTTTCCTTTTCAGTTATGTAAATATGTATTGTCCTCTGATCTTTCTACAAATTCAGCTAATACTAATTTACTGCCCTCATTAGATATTTATTAACAGGCCACTGCTATTGACTTTCTGTTGTCTATACAGCAAACTGGACTCCACAATTCAACCCCTTCCACCTGCATAGAATGTTGTGCATGCAAGAAGAATATTTTTCATTGTCTTTGATCATATCTGAGTTCCAATTAACCTCACCAGCTGGTATCTTTGTTCTGAGGAAACACTGTGCATAATTGTTCTGTATTGGTTTCTGAACGTTCTGTGAACAGACCAGAGTTTAATCAATAAACGATAGGAATAAACATGTAGCTTGCACATTTAGAAAAGGGTAAATAGTCTCTGTTCCTTTAATGGTCAGCTTGGTCCCTCACAGATCAAATGGGTGAAATCATGCGTGCTGGAATAATAGGAACATAAGAAAAAGTGCTTTAATTAAGTGCATTCCAGTGCAGATTCAATCATTAACTCCCATTAGGGAATGGGCACTTTGAAGTGAATGATTCTGCTCTCATGATGGCATCATGCTGGCAGTTCTGACTGGCCAGCTAGACTCTCACGACAATTTGTTGTGGTTCTACTCGTGTTTCACCTAACGACGTAAAGTCTACAATGTGTGTTTGTGCAACATATTATTGACCAAGAAAAGTCTTCAATAACGTCATGAATCCTTTTTAGAGTGGATTAATTCTGCAAACGTCATACCTTATGAAGCTACAAAGGTTACATTCCCCACCCACTGTTGATATGTAAACTGCCTCCAGGAAACAATCTGATTTGTTCTTTCTAACACGCAATTTATAAATAGTGTAGGTGGGGCTGCTGCGTAATTTTCATGAGGTTCAAGAAGTCTCTAATTGCCGGGAAAATTAACCCTTTTATCGCTGGGATCCCTTTAGCTTTTTCCAATACTTTTTACTTAATTTAAACCTTACTGGTTGACACTGTTCCTGGTAAATTATGAGCAAAATGGCAAGAACTCATAAACATTTAACTGTCGAAACACGGAACAACGATGATGTTGGCTAGTGAGATCTGAACAATGGTCTCACATCACGTATCAGAGATGTGGAAGTATTTTCTAACAGTTCAACACTCTAGAACACCAGAGCGTTGCAATTTAAAAAAATAATTTAACACTTGTATGATGTCACATGCCTTGTTAACTTGCTTTTTGTACTTGCACCGTCCATGATTACTTGTGCACAGCCCAAATGTTGGATCCAAAAAAGAGACCAATGCTGTGGCCACTTTTTGCAAGTAAATCAAAAGCAAGCACTGTCCCAATGTTATTATTATACATTCAAACTTAAAATAAGTACAAATGGACAAAGATAAACAAAGAGTTGGGAGGCCAGGAAGTATCAAACCAATTATTTTCCTTTGTTATTAAAAGTTTCAGTACATTTTACAATCACTCCTGCACTTCAGGTAAACTGTGGTTAGAATCTGGAATTGAGGAAACTCTTGAGATTGAGAGCATGTGCGGGGCAACTTATTTTACACAGAGTGTGGTGGGTACTTGGAAAATGCTGACAGGGGTAGTGGAGGCAGATAAGATAGTGGCATTTGAGAGGTTTTTGATAGGCATATGGATATACAGGGAATTGAGGGATATGAATCATATGCAGGTGGGGAGATTAGTTTAGCTTGCCATTTTGTTCTGCATGGACAATGTGGGCATAGGGTCCTGTTCCTGCGCTGTTCCATATTCTTCCATTTTTAGTGTGACCAAAAAATGCCTTAAAATGCAAAAAAAAACCAGAGCATGTTTACATTCAAAAATGAACAATGCACCAACTAAAAGTAATTTAAAGATGCCCAGAAATCAACATTAACTGAAAATATAGGATCAAGGATACTCGCCCTTGTTTTTTCCGTAAGTTCTTGTTTAGACTCACTCTGGTGTCAGGTTGGGTTTTGTGTAGTTTTGGATTGTATCTCCACTTTGTGTAGCAGTTGTCATACTATTGCAGTCAGATGCTGCCATGAACTCCTTTCATAAACTCCTCAATGAAGAATAAGTAATAGATTTAAGCTAAACAACACAGTACTGCTTTTCTCCTTCATCTCCTGATTCAGGTAATAACTGTGTAAGCCTTGTGGGGTTCACAGTGAGAATGATCTATAGTATTAGCCGAAGACTAGGATGCACTGTAACGTGTGCATTACTTTCTGTGTTGAATCAAGCACTTGCTGTACCCAATATGGGTTTGACTTGATGTTCTCAACCAAATTTGTGCTTCACTTACTCTGCCTGTAAGCAGTGTTTGTTATGCTTCCTGTGCTGTGCCCAGTACATACTGTACCTGATGAGTGTTATGCTACGTTAGCATGTGCCATACTTTATTTTAGTGTCACTCTGAGTGTACAATGTCCTGCTTTACTGTACCCAGCATGTGCCTTACTTTGTACACCGTGACCAGTTCTGTCTTGTACCGGCTGCACAATTATACCAGGACAGGTCTGTTCGTGGTTCAGCTGTCTTCTCTTTCAGCTCAGTTCACCCCTCTGTCTCTGTGGTTGTGCAGTGATGCTCCACTTCTCACATTTTAACCTCAGGATTGGGAACTTGAGTCACCCCTATGTGCAAAGCCTTGTGACAGAGGGGAGAGCAACAGTGAGGGCGAGAGCGCTGCCAAACCCTGTTAATTACATTGAGTGAACAAACGCTGCAGTGCCAGACTGCTCCCCAATGCTTTGTCTTTCTGAGAATCAACTCCAAGGTTACAAAGCTTTCACAGTTGATTGCTTTGTGTAAAAATAGTTGAATCAGGCAGTGGCATTCTCTCTTAGTCCAATTGACAGGGCTTAGTGTTGTTGATGCCTCTTGAGTATTACGTTCATCTCTTTCATAAAAGATTTAGACTTGTTTCTCTTGTTAACTGAGTTTATTTGGATTTTGCTTTGGTGAGTTTGAGTCATCTTTCAGTAAATGTAGCAATTTAATGTTCCAGACCCAAATCTTTTTTGTAAATAGGAAATACAAACTTACCAGTACACTACTAAAGGTACACTTTCCAGGAGTGCCTCAAAGTACGTCACAGGTAGTTTAAAATATATTTCACACCCACCGATGGATCTTTCTCTTAAAACTTTGTTGAAGCACCATGCTAGGTCCTGAACTGGGACTGGGATAAGAATTTTTCTAATTGATCCTAGATGGCATACATACATAAAATGTGGTAATTTCTGAAGTACAGGGTAAGATGAGAATGATCCCAGGAATTAATAAGTTAACAAATGATGAGCGTTTGACACCTGGAGTCACTTGCTGGAGGTTCGAAGGTTGAGGAGGGGGACCTCATTGAAACTTACCGAATAGTGAAAGGACTGGATGGACTGGAAGTGGAGAGGATGTTTCCTTAGTGGGAGAGTCTAGCACCAGAGGGCACAGCCTCAGAATAAAAGGACGTACCTTTAGAAGGGAGATGAGGATGAATTTATTTTTGTCAGAGGGTGGTGAACCTGTGGAATTCATTGCCACAGAAGGCTGTGGAGGACATCAATGGATATTTTTAATGTAGAGAATGTCTGATTCTTGATTAGTAAGTGTGTCAGGGGCTATGGGGGAGAAGGCAGGAGAATGGGGTAGAGAAGGTAAGATAGATCAGCCATGATTGAATGGCAGAGTAGACTTGATGGGCCGATGGCCTAATTCTGCTCCTATAACTTATTAACAATCTGCATGAACCACGGACTCAAGTTGGTGAAAAGAAAGATCTGAAGTCAAGTGACCATCAATCAATCAAAAGCCTACCGGATACAGTCGCGCAGAAAATAGTTGCCTTGCTTAACAGTAATAGGTGCTTGTTATCTCCCCTGCAGAAGGCAAAGGTTAAGAAACATAAAGTGTCTTCGGGTATAGAAGGGCCAAAGTTTAGTTTTGGAATAGTCCCATCAGTCTGTATAGAACTATTCCACATCTATATGCTACAAACCACATCTAATTTCACAGTGACCAGTGTTTGGAGGTTATCAAATACGATCCACATCTATACTATTACTAAAACTCTCATCTTGACCACTTCTGGTCTATGTTGTTTTTAAATTTGCACAAAAATGGTACCCTATATTGCTAGGATTTTTTTCATCACTACGTTTTGTTCTGATCGGTGGAATATTACAAAAGTTATGAAGGTTTCAAAAATCGTGAGATGAGCAGATTGGTCTTTTCACCTGTCAGTCACCATGAAGTTAACGCCCTTTCCGGGGGCGAGGAGAATTAAGCCTCGGAGGCTGGGCATGAGTCAGTCAGCCCGGAAGCCGTGAGTGAGAGTTGAGTCCAGAACTGTGAGTCCACAAGCCGTTAGTCTCCCTCACTCGGGGCTCCTCGGGCCGGCGCATGGTGGGGAGGGTGCTCCCCTCTCCCTGTCTCTGCCCTCTCCCTGTCTCAAAAAGACACCGCAAATCGGAAACTCCAGCTGCAAAAGGCAACGGACACCCGAAAACCCCAGCTCCAAAAGGCAGCAAGTTCCCCTCTCCCTGTCTCTGCCCTCTCCCTTTCTCTGCCCTGGCCCTCTCCCTGTCTCTCCCTCGTCCTGTGTATGCCCCCTCCCTGTGTCTGCCCCCTTCCTGTGTCTGCCCTCTTTCTCTCTCTGCCCTCTTTCTCTCTCTGCTCTCTTTCTTTCTCTGCCCTCTCTCTCTCTCTCTATGCCTTCTCTCTCTCTCTCTCTCTCTCTTTTTCTGCTCCCCCCTCGCTCTCTGCGCTCTCTCTCTCTCTCTCTCTCTCTCTCTCTCTCTCTCTCTCTCTCTCTCTCTCTCTCGCTCTCTCTCTCTCTGCCCCCCCCCTCGCTGCCCTCTCCCTCTCTCTGCCCTCTCCCTCTCTCTGCTCTCTCCCTCTCTCTGCCCTCTCCTTCTCTCTGCCCTCTCCCTCTCTCTTCCCTCTCTCTCTCTCTTGCCCCTCTCTCTCTTGCCCCTCTCTCTCTTGCCCCTCTCTCTCTCTGCCACTCTCTCTCTATGCCTCTCTCTCTCTCTCTCTATGCCTCTCTCTCTCTCTGCCTCTCTCTCTCTCTGTCTCTCTGCCCTCTGCCTCTCTGCCCTCTGTCTCTCTGCCCTCTGTCTCTCTGCCCTCTCTCTCTCGCTCTCTCTGCCCCCTCTCTCTCTGCCCTCTCTCTCTCTGTCCTCTCCCCCCCCCCCTCCGTCTCTAGCTGGGCCTGTGTAGTTGGGGGCTATGCATGAGTGGATAGGGCAGAGGATGGGGTAAAAGGAGGGAATTAATAATATTATTATAATATCAAGAGGGGAGGGTTTGTGTGTGTGTGGGGGGGGTGGTTAGTGTGTGTGATGCCGCAGGCCGCACGCGCCCCCCTGCAAACACGCATTGAGGGGACAGGACCCAATGGGTCCCACTTGGTCTAGTATTTAATAAAGGAGCGAGTGAGAGAAAACAAGCAACTACTGACCCATTAGCCTTCTGCCAGTAATTGGGAAAATATTGGAATCAAAAAGGAAGGATGTGGTAACAGAATGCATAGGAATAAAATAATCCGATTGAGCAGGGCCAGTTTAGGATTATAAAAGAGAAGTCAGGCTTAAGTAATCTGCTGTGGGTGTTTGAGAATATGAGTTGCAAAATAGAGGAAGAAAACCTTATATTTATGAAATTGGTCAATGAGGTTCTAGCGCATGGAGTTGACGGTAATACTGATGTGGACTTTGAATTGGGAATCCGATATGAGTCTCTCTCAGGATGGCAGGCTGTGCCTTCTGGAGTACTGTAGAAATCAAACTATTCACCATCTATGTCAACAATTGGCTGAGGGCACCACATATCAGATTTCCAAATTTGTTAATGATGCAAAACTAAGTGGGATTTTGAAGAAGGAGGAGGATGCAAAGTGTCTTCAGGGGAATATATTCGCAAGCCGAGGGAATGGGTGAGAACATGACAGATGGAGTAAAATGTGAAGTGATCCACTTTGGTGCACAAGGCAGCAAAAGCAGATTATCTTTTAAACAGTGAGAAATTGGGTAGTGTTGATGATCATTGGCGTCATTGGGCACGTCACTGAAAGGCAAACTCCCGGTGCTGTAAACATTAGGGACTGAGGCATTTTTATTTTACATTTTCATTTTGGGAGGGGCTGCGTACAACAATAAAGATGCCTTACTGCAATTATATGGGGCCTTCTATAAAATCATATCTGGTGTACTTTGTATTATTTTGTTCTCCTTAACTTAGATAGAATGCACTTGCCAAAGCATAGATGTGGACAAGATTCACTAGACTTGCTCCAAGTATGGTGGATTTCCTGTAAGGGAAGCAATTGAGAAGACTAGGCCTGAAAATCAGAAGATCTTCCCTGACTCAGTTCAGAATCAGAGGCCACAATTTCAGAACTAAGGTTAGGCCATCTAGGTCTGAGTTGGAACAGGGAGCACAGAATAGGACAACACAGAAACAGACCCTTTGGCCCACAATATTTGTGTTGACCATGTTGCCAATTTTAACTGCACAATTGCCTGCACAAGTCCTGTATCCTCCATTCTTTGCTCATTTGTGTATCTGTCTAAATGCCTCTGAAACATTGATATCACATCTACTTCCACTATTTTCCCTAGAAGCATGCTCCAGACAAGTACTGCTCACTGTGTAAGTAAACCTGCCTCCGAAATAGAGTCAACGAGTCCGACAGCACATAAACAGGCCCTCAGCCCAACTCAAGCGTGCCTACTAAGATGCCGACTTGAGCTACTCCCATTTGCCTGCATTTCTCAAAATCTTTCCTATCCATGTGACTGTCTAAATGCCTTTGTTTTTGTACCCGCCTATCGCTTTCTCTGACAGCTCATTCTAATATCCACCTTCTGATCCATAGATTATATTGTTCTCCTTTCATCTTATTTATGCCCATGACTTCACTTACCTTGTTTTAGGTCAACTCTCACCCTCCCATGCTCCAGGTTAAAAAGTCCCCACCTATTCTGTCTCTCCCTATTGCATAGACTCTCCAGTCCCGGTAACATTCTTGTGAATCCTCTCTGTGCCCTTACCAGCTCAATGACATCCTTCACCCAGCTTGGTGACCAGAACGTCATACACATCTTTCTTAAACTTTCCCCTCCCACCTTAAAGTAACGCCCTCTAGTCTTTGCATTTCCAACCTGGGGAAAAGAAATCTCTAGTATATATCCTTTCTATGCCTCTCATGGTTTTATAAACTCCTATGAGGTCCCAGCCTCCATAGTTCCAGGTAAGCAATCCAAGTTTGTCCAAACACGAGGACATGACTTTAGAATTAAGGGACAGAGGTTTAGGGGTAACATGAGGGGGAACTTCTTTACTCAGAGAGTGGTAGCGGTGTGGAATGAGCTTCCAGTGGAAGTGGTGGCGGCAGGTTCGTTGGTATCATTTAAAAATAAATTGGATAGGCATATGGATGAGAAGGGTATGGAGGGTTATGGTATGAGTGCAGGCAGGTGGGACTAAGAGAAAAAAGTTGTTCGGCACGGACTTGAAGGGCCGAGATGGCCTGTTTCCGTGCTGTAATTGTTGTATGGTTATATGGTTATAAGCTCTCCTACTAGCCAATGCTCTCTAATTCAGGCAACATCCATTGCCACACCCTCTTGAAAACCTCCACATCCTGTAATCCAATGATCAGAACTGCACACGGTTCTGTGAGTGTGGCCTAACTAAAGTTTTATACAGCTGCAACATGACCTATTTACCTTTATACTCAGTGCCCTGAGCAATGAAGGCCAGTATGCCATTTTCAAAAATATTGGAACTTGCACGCCAAGATTATTTTGTGCATCGATGTTCCTGAGGTCATTTACTCTATGCTTCCCTTTTACATTTTACCTCCCAACGTGCAACCCCCTCAAATGTGTCCAGATTAAACTCCATCTGCCATTTCTCTGCCCATATTTTTTATATCCTGATGAATCCTTTTGACAACCTTCCTCACTATCCAATGCAGAGATAAATGTCTTCACTCAGAGGGTGGTGAACATATAGAATTCACTACCCCAGATGACTTTGGGTTCTCAGTCAATCAGTTCATTCAAAATAGAGATTGATTAAAACTAGTAATAAGTGTATCAAGGGATAATGCTCGAAAAGGGAACTGAGGTCGAAGGTCAGCCATAATTATGAATGGATGCAAGTTGTGCTGGACAGGGTGCAGAGGAGATTCTCCAGTGTGTTGCCTGCATGGAGGACTTTAATTATGGGGAGAGGTTTTAAAGGCTGAGTCCTGATGGAGGTTTATAACATTTTAAGAGGCATCGATAGGAAAGACAGTCAGAATTATTTTACCATCAGAATCAGGATTAGAATCAGAATAGTACTTTATTTGCCAAGTATGTTTTGCAACCTACGAGGAATTTCATTTGCCAAGTCAGTCACCATGATAGAGATATCAAAAATAAATGGGCAAAGGTTTAAGATGAGTGGAAAGAGTTTAAAGGAGATTTGAGGAGATAGTTTTTTATGCAGATAGTGGTTGATATCTGGTACTTGTCAGAGGAGGTGGTGGAGTCAGATGTGATCGCAATATTTAAGAATAAATGATTCAGGCATCAAAATGGCCACAGTTTGCAAGGATACAGACCGAATGTGGGCAAATGGGATTAGTGTAGATGAGCAAAAAGGTTGACATGGACATGATGAGTCAAAGGGCCCATTGTGTGCTATACAACTCTATGACTCTGAATTTCCAAGCAGTTTCAATAGATCAGCCATGATTGAATGGCTTGAGTGGATTCAGTAGGCCGAATGGCCTAATTTTGTTCCTATGACTTATGAACATGAGAAAATGGCCCAGCCTAGCTCCTATCGCTTTTGTACTTCTGTTGACGCGGGAATCTCGATGTGTTCAATTCAAAGTAAAAGTACTTACCAGGCACAAAATTCACCACGAGAGAAACTAGCCGAAAATATGCAGCGCAGACACTACAAGCTGCAGAGGTGGTCTAGGCTAAGGCAGATTCTGCAGGACGGCAGGGGCCTGTGATGTTGTGGGCCAGAGCCAAAGAAACATGGTGCAGGGACATGCCATATAAGTAGTGGGTATTCCACATGGAAATACTGACTGCAGTTATGGGGGAGTCCAGAACCAGGGGCCACAGTTTAAGAATAAGGGGTAAGCCATTTAGAACGGAGCTGAGGAAATACTTTTTCACACAGAGAGTTGTGAGTCTGTGGAATTCTCTGCCTCAGAGGGCGGTGGAGGCCAGTTCTCTGGATGCATTCAAGAGAGAGCTAGATAGGGCTCTTAAAGATAGTGGAGTCGGGGGATGTGGGGAGAAGGCAGGAATGGGGTACTGATTGCGGATGATCAGCCATGATGTCATTGAATGGCGGTGCTGGCTCGAAGGGACGAATGGCCTACTCCTGCACCTATTGTCTATTGTCTATTGTCTATTGTATCAGTAGTTGTGGAAACACTGCACATTGCCTCTCCAACAGCAACGTCATACATTGGAGGAATTACACAACAGGATAGGTGAGAACATCATTTGTAGATAGCCTGCCTGAAGAACAAACACAGTGCAATGGAACCGATTTGGGAATGATGCATTCCTGGTGCCGCGATAAGATGTTCTAATGTAATCTTGAAAGAAAATAAAAACACACTCTCTAGTTCTCCATTAGATGATGCTTATATTTTTAAAACAGAGTGATTCTTCCTTCCTTCCTTTCTTCCTGAATCACTTGCCCTGCCTTTCACCAGAACCGCCCATTTGTGTCCTGCAAGTAAAGAAACACATTGTCCTGGTGATAACATAGAATTAATGTGCTTGAATGAATAGAAAGCCACTCAGACTGGATGCTGTTGTTTTCTGTATTAAAATATTTACGTATGAGTAATGCAGTCCTATCAGAAATATTTATGGTGAGTTGTCAATTGGCGGTACCGTCCTGGGGAGATAATAAAGGAGGGTGAAGACTCTTTGAGTCACATCAGATGCTGAGATGATATCAGACACAGGGTTGGGAGTAATTAAATCAGTACAAACAGTGCCTAAAAAAGCGTCCACACAAGTGATTGCTTTGCATGTGTTGCTTTAGTAATATTAGAACACAAGGCCCTTTACTACATAAGGCAGCGCCTTTGCATAAGAGCTATCAGTTAACTTTGAACTGCTGGGGTGAATCTTATTAGGGATTGGCAGCACCCATTTTCAGCCATTGTAACCATCCAAGACGTATTGAGTGACGGATATGCCACTATGTACCAGCTCTGGGCTCCATGTTGCCTCCAGTGGCAGGAAACAGTCTTGACACGGTGCCCCAGCCTGGCACTGGAAAGTTGCCTTTAAACAACGTCTTAAACAAGTTGATCTTAAACGAGTCGATCTTTAATGAGTTGATCTTAATCGTGGTCCTTAAACGAGTTGATCTTAAAGAAGGTCGGAAGTGACATGGGATCATTATTCTCAGTGGAGATTCTAGACCTGTGGATCAAGTGGTGATGATGGGCAATGGCTACTAATTAATTTGCTTTACTTTAATGTTTTAATTTATTTCTAAGTGTTATGTGCTTGATTTCTGAATTGTTTAAAACAATTTTGTTTTCAATCATTTACTTCAATTGTAATAGTACTAACGAATGATAAAGCCACCCATTTTGCCTTCTGTCAAGAGGCAGGGTCAAGAGTCAAGTGTTTTATTGCCATATGTCCCAGACAGAACAATGATATTATTTCTTGCAGCAGTACACCAGAATATGTAAACATAGTACATATTGAGTTGAGTACGTACTGTTGAGACACCCAGAGCCAGGTGGGCATTGGGGGCTTTGAAAGCACAGAGACCCAGCGAGGTTGGAGCTCCAGCTTAAGTGGGCAGCACAGTGGGGATTGCGGGCATGGACGTTGGGCCGCAGACTGCTTCACTATGATCTCGTCCTTTTATCTTTAGTAGGTTTTAATATTCATTTATTGCTGCCAAAGATCAAATTTCTTGCACAATGGGAATGTGTTAAGAGCTTTCACCCATGGATAAGCAGCCTTTAAATTTCAGCCTTTTTGCCTTCATCTTCTCTCTCCTAAACTGCCCTCATTATCCCATTGACCACATGACCTCATTTATAGCTTATCGCAACAGCAACTCTGGTGTCACCCTATGAAAGATATCCCAGTTGCCCTCTCCAACCCTACCCCGTTCTCCCTGATACTTATCTTCTCTCCTTCCCAATTCTAATGAAGGATCATTGACCTGAAACGCTAACTAGTTCCCTTCCTGACCTGCTATTTCTGTTTTTATTTCAGATTTCTAGAATCTGCATTTTTTTCTTTCAATTCATATTTAATTTGAACCATGTTACTCTAGATTTGCGTAGAGTTGCTTCATGTGCAGTGGAATAGATCTGACAAGCGTGTGCCCTTCAGTAAATAAGTTGCTTCCTTCTCCAGGCGACTAAAGTGGAGCAGACCCTTGCCCATGAGATCCACGCACTGAGGGGCATGTTTATGGGAAAGGAACTCATACTGCATGACAATGCCACAAGAGCGCAGAGTCTTCAGGCTGAGGTGAGCACAGCTGTTGGGTGTGAAACTGATGTGACTGCCTTTTTTAAATGATCAAGTGGGATACATGCAATTTAAAACAAAAGGGAATTGTTTAACCTCTGACTGTTTTTGGTCCCATCCATGTGATGGTTTAATGATCCAAGAAACCCTGTTAATAAAAAAGGCCTCATCATGACAGAGCATGTCTCTTGAGTAGACTTCACTATTACACATTAGAGATACAATGCGGAAACAGGCCTTTCGGCCCACCAGGTCTGTACAACCAGCAATTCCCTTACACTAGCACTATCCTGCACGCACTAGGGACAATTTACTATTTTACCAAAGATAATTAACCTACAAACTGTACGTTTTTGGAGTGTGGGAAGAAACCAGAACACCCGGAAAAAATCCACACGGTCACAGGGAGAATGTACAAACTCTGTACAGACAGGATCGATCCCGGGTCTCTGGCGCTGCAAGGCAGCAATTCCACCACTGCTCCACTGTGCCGCCCCAAGTATTGAATTAGTTCAGCAAATGTTTCATTGCTAATTTTACTGGCAATGATATTTCGAGCTGGCAAGATACTCATGTTCCCATGGTCAGATACCTGATGCTGCTGCTGAGTATTTGGACAACTGTAGCTCAGGCAGAACCACGTATGCCAAATGACTGACAGGGACCTATTCCTACACTGGGTGAACGTGGGAGAATATTTGGTCCTTCATCATTCAAGCATCAACAATCTGTCATCTCCATTTGCTTATCAGAAGAGGAGCTGTAGGATCAGACTGTTCTGGCACTACAACGTAAACAAAGCAAATAGGCTCACACAGAGGGAAGTGATCCAGTGCCAGGGACTCACGTACACTGGGACCATAAGAGCCATGTTTAAATCTGTAGAAGGGCAAGTGGTAGCAGGCTCGGTTGGGAATAAACCCTTACTTGATCAACATTTTTATCAACAACTTTTAGAAATTGTTCTCGAATTTGCGGGTGAAGCAGTTCATAGGAATTTTCAAAAAGATATTTACAATCTTGGTACAGGGAATCAAGACTTGTTGGTTTAAATGAACCGATTTGTAAGGAGGCTCTTTGAAGGGAGCGGTCATAACATTGTTC
Organism: Raja brachyura; assembly: GCA_963514005.1. The sequence goes on from OY740807.1 coordinate 27,344,396, forward strand.
ATTGCCTCGTGACAGATCACGCTACTGTCGGAACAAAAACATAACCTGGAGGAGTGGATGGTTACAATGGAAATGGAGAACCAGTCACTGAAGAGCAGCCACGATTCCATGCAAGAACACTGCTCACAGCTACATCAAAAGAACGAGGAACAGTCATTGAAGGTAAGGCCCACAGGACTTCTGCAGTCCGAGACTGAGATCCACAGGAAACATTGTACAGAACTACAAAGCAGTCTTGCAATGTCATTACTCGGGTCTAAAGGATAGGTTCAGTTAGCAAATCAGAGTAAATAATAAATGAGAAACCAAAAGATTAAATTTATCGCCACAGAAGGTTGTGGAGGCCCAGTCAATCGATATTTTTAAGGCAGAGATAGATAGATTCTTTATTAGTAAGAGTGTCAGGGGTTATGGGGAAAAGGCGGGAGAATGGGGTTAAGAGGGAAAGATAGATCAGCTATGATTGAATGGTGGAGAAGACTTGATGGGCCGAATGGCCTAATTCTGCTCCTATCACTAATGAACTGCAAATATTGGAAATTTGTAATAAAAACAGAAAATTCTGTAAATATACTCAGCAAGGCAGGCAATGAAACAGCAATGATGTTTCATGTCTGAAACATGGAAAGAAAGAAAACAAGTTATATTACTGCTGCGGAGAGAGTCAGGAACTTATTTTATCTCAGATGGGGTGATACCAAGTCAGTTAATGCAGCAGATTATGCTCCTTTACCAGTGTTATGTTACTATAGCAGGGCTGTGGATCAGGCCAGCAGGTCAGGCTATAACAATGAGGAGAGAAAAACAGAGTCAAAGTTTATCGACAGTCAGGATCTTTTTCCCAAGTGGAAATGTCAAAGATTAGAGGGCATAGCTTTAAGGTGAGAGGGACAAAGTTTAAAGGAGATATGTGGGACAAGCTTTTTACGCAGGAAGTGATGACTGTCTGTAACACGCTGCCAGAGGTGGCAATGGAGCAGATATGATAGTGGCATTTAACAGACTCCAAATTAGGCAGATGGATATGCTGGGAGTGGAGGGTATGGATCATATGTATGCAGAGGATATTAGTTTATCTTAGTATCATGTTTAGCATGGACATTTTTGGCCGAAGGGCCTTTTTTGGTTAAGTACTTTTCTATATTCTGTGCTCTATGGTCCATTGATTACCTGAAGTTGGAAAAATCAATAGTGAGAATGAAAATCGACAATTCACCATGAGAGAAGATGAAGTGTTATTTCTCAAGTGGGTATTGCAATAGTGCGGGAGGCCACAGACAGACAGACAGACAGGTTATTGTGGTAATTGTGGGCTAATGGGATGTTGAGTCACTCCTATAGACCGAACACAGGTGGTCAACCCAACAACCACGCAATCAGTGTATGGTTTCTTCAATGTAAAGACCACATTGTGAGCACCGAATGTAGTACACTAGTTTCGGAAAAAGTGCAAGTGAGTTGTGCTTCAGCTGGAAAGACTGTTTAGGTCCTCAGAATGCGGGAAGGCAAATGGTGAAAATGCAGCTGTTGGCAATGTTGTGATTCCATGGGAAAGGGCTATAAGATGCGGAGTAGTTGATGTAGACGGAAGTACAGATCAAGGAGTTGTGAAAGGGAACAATCCCTTCAGATAGGTTAGAGGAGAGGGATTAGGTGGAGGAACATTGTTGGAGCTGGAAGAAATGTTGGGGGCGTCCAGAACCAGGGGCCACAGGTTAAGAATAAGGGGTAAGCCATTTAGAACGGAGATGAGGAAACACCTTTTTTTCACACACAGAGTGGAATTCTCTGCCTCAGAGGGCGGTGGAGGCCGGTTCTCTAGATACTTTCAAGAGAGAGCTAGATAGGGCTCTTAAAGATAGCGGAGTCAGGGGATATGGGGAGAAGGCAGGAACGGGGTACTGATTATGTATGATCAGCCATGATCATATTGAATGGCGGTGCTGGCTCGAAGGGCCGAATGGCCTACTCCTGCACCTATTGTCTATTATCCACTGTCTATTGTCTATAAATTGCAAATGATGATCCATGGAATGTGGAGTTGGAGTATTGGTAGGTTAGGAGCAAAGGACCATTGTTCTTGTTCTGAAGATTGACACAAAATGCTGGAGTAACTCAGTGGGACATGCAGCATCTCTGGAGAAAAGGTATAGGTGCGTTTTGGGTCAAGACCCTTGTTGATTGTTCTTGTTCTGTCCAGGAGAAAATGAAGTGCAAGGAAAATCACAACTAGTACAGGGTTGTACTCGCATGCCTACATGTATATGCGCTGCACACAGGAGCTCACGTAGCTATAGGTATTGTCTGTTTAGAGTTTCAATGCTTTCTGTGTGATTGGGAGCACCCACATTCCACATGCCAGAGATGTGCTGATTAGTCGGTTAATTGACTATTATAATTTGCTCCTTGTGTAGATGGATGGTAGGAGAATCAGGGGTGTAAAACGGACATGAGTGGGAAAATAGGTTACATGGAAATAAGTAAAGGAATGGAATTACTGGTAATAGGATTTTTCCAACTGCTAGCATAGACCCAATGGGCTGAATGGCCCCCTTCTCTGTAGTAAAGAAAAACAGATACAATCAACATAAAATAACTTGGCATACATACGTTGCACATACACATGCAAAAACACACACACGTAGATATACACAAAACTGTTCATTGGTGTTGCTGATTAGTTAGAGCCAACTAATTCTCTGGAGAGGAAATGGGACTTTCAGAAGTTTCCACATTTCCACATGCTGAGTGCCTTCATTCACGTTCCAGGCAGCTCTTCATTGTACATCTGTGAGCAAGAACAATTAGAAATGTAGAGCTCAAAGGTGAGGACAAGAGATTTCTCAGTGTATATTTATTCAGTATGGCTATGGTTCCTTGCTGTGTGGTTGAATGGTTTGTGTTTATTCAGCTTTCCAACCTCTCACTGGCTTTATTTTTCCTTCTGCAGTAGTTGGTAATAATGTGCGTTTTGATTAACTCAATCAAAACAAACTGAATAAATCCCTAGTTAATGGCCGAACTTGTGGTTGTGACAAACACTTTGAAGTTGAAATGCACCACCCTCAGTCCAGATTGTGTGCTGCAGTGGTGGAGAAATGCTTTGTTTCCATTTTGGAAATCAGAGAATACGTCTGGGGAACTTTATTTTAGGAGACTAAATGCAGATACCATGATCCGACAGTAGTGCAAGGTTATTTGTTGGTTCCAAGTTGGCACCTTATGTGGCAATTAACGTCCCAGGTTTTAGTATTGAAGAGTATTGCCTGCCTGAAGTGTTTGCTGTAGTTTTACTGAGCTCTTCTACACTGGAAAGAAAGGACGGCAATCTCAGATTGATTTAGTAATGCCTGCTGGAATGTTAAATACGGAAAGCTTTAATCCTCGTGATGCAGCCTGAAACTGAACAGTTGACCCTTACTGGCTTTGAACACCAGGAATAGTTACTTAATTCTGGCGCCTTTGTTGCGATATCCCTCCGAAACACTTAAGGACACAAAGTGCTGGAGTAATGGCCCTGTTCACGGTACGAGTTCATTCTAAGAGCTCGCCCGAGTTTGCCCTGATTCGAACTCGCAGATTTACGGTAATGATCGCTCGTTGGTACTCGGGATTCTCGTGGACATTTTTCAACATGTTAAAAAATCTTCATGAGTCTTCCCGAGCTTATCTGCCATTAGCGAGTCTACCCGAGTACCTGCCGTTAGCGTTACGAGCCGCTAAGAGAGCTCCGACGTACCCGCTACATTCTCCGTGCTTACCACGAGTTTGATTTTTTTTAAACTCGGGAGAGCTCTTGGAATGAACTCGTACCGTGGGACAGGGCCATTACTCAGCAGGTCAGCCAACATCTCTGGAGAACATGGATAGATGATCTTTCCGTCTGAGAAACAGACTGAGATGCTGCCTGACCTGTTGTGTTACTCCACCACTTTGAGTCCTTTTGTGTGTTAACCAGCATCTGCATTAACCAGAAGCTTGTTTCTACCTCTGAAACACTTTATGGCTTTTAGCATGAGGTTCAACGGTACTCTATTGTCTGAGGTACAGTGAAATTCATTTTTTGTATACAGTTTGGTACAATTATCACTATACATAAGCACTTGGGTACATCTCAGATCAGCATTTCAGATACAGTACAAGTGTATAGTGGTAGTACACGGAGCCTCCCTCTGAATGTTGCTGATGTGCTTACCTTCCCTCCCACCACCAGCTGACCCTGTCACAGGAGGACTTCAGCGAGGTGCAGGCACTGAACCGGCAGCTGCTGAGCCGAATCAAGGAGTTGAGTGAGCAGCAGATGATGCAGGAGTCCACAAGCTGCAATGCTTCCCTGCTCTCGGAAATAGAGCAGAGTCTGGAGACTGAGACCTGGGAGGCCGAGAAAGATCAGGTAGGGTTGGCCACTGGAACCTTCCACGCAAACGGGTGAAAGTGCCGAATTAGTAAGGCTGACATGTGGCGGAGTGGCTGAACCTGTTACTTTATTGAAGAGATGCGTCTTTCTTTTCTTCAATCCAGATAAAGAATGAAATTGAGAAAATGCATCAGGAATTACTGACATTGATGGGTGTGAACTGCTCTGACGGCTTGACCGGATGCCAGGCTCCAAGCCTCCAGGCAGCCCTCTCACACCTGAAAGATTTGGTGCACAATATGGTGCATGGCCCTGATGCACAGGTAATGAAATTCTTACAACTATCACGCAGTCTGTTTCATTTGTTCGACCAGGATTGACCAACAGTTACAGGTCACATTCAGAGAGTCACGGGCCCTTTGCTCTGGGAATGGAGTTTGAACCGAGCTTGACTAAGGAATGAAAGTCTTTGGTGTTTACTGGCTAGAAAGGGAATCTCACCACTGGCTCCTGGTGGGGATGGGCTCACAGATCAGAAGACTAATTCAGTATTATTCTTACTTGTAGATGAAATTAGAAACTGGAGAAGTCCCTCCATTTATAAGGATGTTGCCAGAGTTTGAGCTATCGGGAGAGATTGGGCAAGCTAGGACTTATATTCCTTGGAGCACAATAAGCTAAGGGGTGGCCTTAAAGAGATGTATAAAATCATGATAGGAATTTATAGGGTAAATGCACAAAGCGTTTTACCCAGGGTGGGGAATCAAGAAGCATAGGTTTAATGTGAGAAAGGAAAAAAATAATAGGAACCTGAGGGGCAACTTATTAATTGAGAGAATAGTGGGTATATGGAACGAGCTGCCAGAAGAGATAGTTGAGGCAAGTAAAAGAACGACATTTAAAAGACACTTGGACAGGAAAGATTTAGAGGGATATGGACCAAATAAGGGAAAGTGGGACCAGCTTAGATCAGGCATTTTGGTTGGCATGGAGGAGTTGGGCCAAAGGACCTGTTTCTCGGCTGCTTGCCTCAATGAATCTTTGACTCTGCGACTACAGTACAGAGTGCCATTTTGCTGTTGGATCCTGAAGCATATTGTTGAGAGGTGGAAGCTTTAATTCCAGAGTTTATTATACATTTGTGAAATGGGAGCAGTTCATGTTGGCCACCCACCATCACATTATCCATGTTTCAGAATGAAACTCTGCACAAAGCCCACAGTGCTCTCTTCATACTCCAAGGCCCTTTCAGACTATAGCAGCTTTGCTTCCTAATGTGAATATTATTCTGTCTCGCCAGCGTGGCCTTGTGTGTGGGAAATTGTGCTTCATAAGTCCTTTAGAGATTTTTGGTGAGGTAACCAAGGGGATTGATGAAGGCGTGAAGGTGGACGTTATTAAATATGCGTTTTGGCCGCCATTTGACAAGGTCCCACATGGTAGGCTAGCCTGGGAGGTTAGATCATATACAATCCAGGGAGAGCTAGCTAATAGGATGCAGCTATCCAATTGGTTTGATGGTGTGAAGCTGAGGGGGGGATGGTGGAAGGTTGGTTCAGACTGGAGGCCTGTGATCAGTTGTGCACCACAGGGATGGGTGCCAGGCCCATAGTTGTTCATTATATCTATAAATGATTTGGATGAGAATACACAAGGCACGGTTGGTAAGATGACACTAACATAGGTGGTGTCGCAGACAGGAAGAACATTACCAACAATTCCAGTGGGATCTTGATCAGCTTGTTAAGTGAGCAGAGGAATGGCAAATGGCATTCAGTGCTGATATGTGCGAGATGCTGCATTTTGGGAAGTAAACCCTGAGTAGGACTTTCACAATGAATTGTCGAGGCTGTGGGGTGCTGTAGCACAGTGCAATCTAGGAGTGCAAATTCATAATTCCCTGAAATTGGCATCACAAGGTGGTAAAGATGGTTTTTTACACACTGGCCTTTATTAATCACATCATCGCATATAAAAGATGGGATGTTTTATGCAGTTGGACAAAATGTTGATGAGGCCATAGCTGGAGTATTATGTTTAGTTTTGGTCACCCTGCTATAAGAAAGGTGTCATTACACTCAAAAGAGTGCAGAAAAGATTTATGAAAATGTAGCCAGGACTTAAGAGTTATAGGGAGAGGTTGGGCAGACTAAGGTTTTATATCTTGGATCACAGGAGGCTGATGGGCAATCTTATAGAAGATTTGCAAGATCATAATGGCAATAGACCTCATGAAAATGGTCTTTTTCACGGGGCTGTGGAACACAGAACTACACAAGTTTAAGGTGAATAGGGAAAGATTTAAAGGGACACCGAAGGGGACAAGTTTTTCACAAAGTGGGTTATATGTATATGGAATGAGCTTCAAGAGGATGTAATTGAGGCAGGTCTAATATCTATGTTTGACAGATATTTGTACAGGTAGGAAAAGTCTCAAGAGATATGGGCCAAACACAGACAAACACAACTATCTTAGATGAACATCTTGGTCAGCACGAACGAGTTAGGCTGAAGGGCCTGTTTCCGTGCTATATCACTCTATGACTACACCTGGGTGATTGCTCTGTTTCTGCTTATGAATAAACTGGAAAAGCCAAAACAAAGTATTTGTGTCGGAAGGTTACAAAAACAAGCAGAGACAAACACACCCATCATCTGCTGCTAATAGTGATCGAAAGATCCAGGTTAAGCTCATGAAGCAAATGAACATTAAGGTTAACATGCAGTCAACATGCAATAAGGATCCTGGGATATAGGGCTGGGTGCCCGAGAAGAAATATCTGGTGAATGTCTCTGGAATTCTCTGCCACAGAAGGTAGTTGAGGCCAGTTCATTGGCTATATTTAAGAGGGCGGTAGATGTGGCACTTGTGGCTAAAGGGATCAGGGGGTATGGAGAGAAGGCAGGTACGGGATACTGAGTTGGATGATCAGCCATGATCACATTGAATGGCGGTGCAGGCTCGAAGGGCCGAATGGCCTACTCCTGCACCTATTTTTCTATGTTTCTATGTTTCTATGAATCAGCTGAGTATGAGAAACCATATCGACCAGCACAACTACCGTAGAATATTCAGGGGTTCAGTAATTTATCTATAGATTGAACAGTTCCATTCTTGTAGCCTCACTAAGCAAATGTGATGTTGTGATTCATGGCACTCTCAGCATGGTTCCCTGGGGTGGCTGCCCGCGTTACTTTTGACTGGCTGCTAGGTGATAAATCCTCTTCTTGCATTTTGATTATTCTCTATCATTTTTCCAAGTTTATCCCAGAAGGTGAGCAGATGATCCAGGAGAAGATGAAATGGCAGCAGCAACAGTTACAACAGGAGCAAGCAGTGAATCAAGAAAAGCAGCAGAAGATTGAGGAACTTCAGAGACAGGTACAACTGAGCAGAGAATGTGGTAGTGATACAGTGCGGAGAATGGGGTGATGATACTGCGCAGAGAATGGGGCGGTGATACTGAGCAGAGAATGGGATGGTGATACTGTGCAGAAAGTTGGGTTTTGCTGGATGAAACATCTGCATAGGGATTTGCCTGGAAAATTAGATCATTGAGACCAGGCGATGGGATGCTTTCATGGCTGTTTTATTGTCATGTGTCCCAGATAGAACAGTGACATTCTTACTTCTTCTTCTTCTTTCGTGTGGTGTGCACAGCCTAAAGTTGTTGGGCAACTTGTTCTATTTGATCTTCCGATTGTGCACGTCGAGTTGATTGCATTAGTCGAAACAGGGCGGACCATGTGAAGATTGCAATCTTCCACCCCAAATTCTTACTTGCTGCAGCACAACAGAATATGCAAACATAGTGCACAAGAGGCTGAATGGCTTCCTTCCGTGCTATAATCATACTGGGATCCTGTGATATGATATTTAAACCTTAGACGGAACAATAACATGTTTGAGGCAATTACATATACCGCAGTGGTTGGGTGTGGCAATAAATATGAGCGCCACGACTTAGGCTGGGTGTTAATTTGCTACCTGAGCCGACCTCTATTTGATGTGCCGAAAACCACCTCACTTGCAGTGAACATCTAATTAATCTTGAACGAGGAAGAAAAATCCTCAGCTGAAATATTCCTTCAATTAAGCTATTATTAATATTTAATTGTAGCTTCTATTTCTGTTTAGAAAGCTAGTTTTGTGGACTGTAAGGTGTGTCTGGGATAGAGCATAGTTTGGGTCATGACTCCGCTGATTTGCTTTGCATGGATGTAGTGAGGCAGTGTTCGATGCTTCGAGTCAAGCAAGTCAGCCATGAAAAGCTCAGGTTATGTTTTCACTCAACATCATGTTTTGATTGAATATTTAGGTGCAGTTGCAAAGCACTGATCTGATGAATCTCAGGAAGGAAAATGATGGCCTGAGATGCAGCCAGCAGAACTCTTCTGATGACCAACATCTGCAGCAGGCCATTCGTGAACGGGACACTGCGATTGCAAAGTGAGTGATGGAGCCTGTTTTGTTTCACTTACTTCCTCTGGTCAGAGTTTTATCCTGCTACATGGGGTCCCTTTCCTGGGTACAGCAGAAATGCACGTTATCTGTATTGGTGTCATACCCGATCCCAAGTAAAGCTTCCAACTCACACCCATGTTATTTAAGACCATTGAACTTAACCTCTCTGACACCGCCTGACTTTGTCTCTGCTTCATCTCCTGCTGCCAGAACTTTAATCAACGTCTTTGTTGCCTGTGGACGACAGTATCATCCACTCTTGACCAAGTTCCCGTAGCCTAAGGTCAATTAAAACTGCTACCTATGTCTAAGTCATTCAGTCCCATTCACCCTTCACCTTTGGTGTTCATTCACTTACAGGGACTCCCAATTGTCTTTACTTTATAAAACTAATTTCATTTTCAAGTTCGTTTTTACCCGTCCCCTCCCTTCATCTATTTTCCCTCCTTCCTGAGATTCTCTCGTTCTGGCATGCCTCATGTCCCAACTTTTCCCTTCACTTTTACCGGCGATAGCCAAGGGGTCTGGAATTCCCTCTTTGAATCAAATTCTCCATCTTCGTTTAAGGTTCAGCATAATCCCACATTTTGGCCAATCAACTGATTTGTCGTCAGATTTTGCTTGCTACTTTTTGCCTGAAGCACCTTCTGCTGTTCTTTTCTGTGTCAAACCCCATGTAAATAAAACTGTTGTTTGAAGATATTAATTCAGTTATTGCTCTGTACAGCCTCAGAGCCAAGGTGTTATAGCATGGATTCAGGCCCTTCAGCCTCCACATCTGTGTTGACCATCAAGGTCCATTTAACGATTCCCGCTTTTTATTCTCCCCACCTTCCCATCAACCACCTCAGATTTTACCATTTGCTCCACACACTAGGGGCAATTTACTGTGGCTGACTAACCCACCTTATGATGTGGGAGTAAACCAGAGCAACGAGGGAAAATCCTACATTGTCAGAGAAAGAATGGGAAAACTCCACATGGATAGCACGTGAGGTCAGGATTGAACCAAAGTAGCTGGAGCTGTGAGGCAGCAGCACTTCTGCCGCCACAGCCATGGAATTAGCTTTTATTTAGTTTCAGTTGTGTCCCTGTGGTGATTGTAAGCTTTATGTCTATTGAGATGAACAATTAAATTGGATGTAGCCCCAGCTGTGTTGTGAGCGACACAAGGATGGATAGCTTGTTTTGTTGAAAACTAGAATGAACAGCAGACACTTCTGTAACTTGAATGAATAATGGATTGTGTTTTGCAGGAAAAATGCAGTTGAAGTGGAGCTGGCCAAGTGTCAAAGAGACATGAAGTCGTTGAACTCCCAACTTCTGGAGACTATTCTGCAGAAAGTGGACCTGTCACAAGAGCTGGAAGCTTGGCAGGTACGTACAAAACCATTGTAAAGTATGACTTAATCTAGATCTTCGGGTCATGAGAGATGGTGGTCTCCATTGCTTGTTTTCACTAACAGATAACTCAATTAAGAGTTGATAGAAAATGCTGGAAAACCTCATTTTACATTGGGAATTCTCTATCACAAGCCGTTGACAAAAAAGTCCAAAAATTATTGTAATAAGAATTACTTTATAAAATAAGGATTGTTGATAGGAAATTTCACAAATATTATGGGCAGTGAACAAATTAGATGGCTCAGAGAAATATTCAACTTGATGTGTAGGGCCATATGGGTATTTTGTTCCAGTGTCTATAATTCCATGCTAATATGTCCAGTGTATTGAGGGACCATTATGAGGCCACAAGTAGAGAGCCACCTGTATGAACAAGCACTAAAATATTTTTTGAAGAATTTCACTTTTCACTGAATTAATAATGAGATGACATTTCACTGGATTAAGTTGGGGGAAAGAAGGATGTGGGGTGAGGAATTGGGAATGGAAAGATCACTAATGGGATTTGAGATATTGAAAGGGGAACTAGTTAAGGTACAAGAGAAGGGCACCACTCAGGAGAGCAATACAATATGTATGGGAGAAAACAACAATACCTGGACTGGGATTGTGACATTACAAACTTAAATTCAGCATTGGGAAATCTGGAGAGAAACGGATGGAATGGAAAGATGTTGTAGGAAATTGATTAATATACAGGTCGAGTAATCTTGCATCATTTTCTGAGGTAATGGATAGAAAAAATGACGGAATGACAAGGCACTTTTTAAAATCATCCTCGAGGATATGTTTTCCTCTTTTTAGTTTAATATCTTGTGGCTGGATTCATAGATAGTAAATGTATTGATGCAAAATGAATTAAAAGGGCTAATGGGCCTGTGGATATTGTGTCTGGTTGCTTAATTTCTGTTGTTTTTGTTGTTATGCTGCAGGATGACATGCAATTTGTAATAAACCAGCAACTGAGAAGCCAGCAGCAAGCTGAACAAACCTGGATGGCTTCCACTGAAAATCCAAGTGAGAACACGGTTTCTAAATCTCATCTTTCCTTTCTCCGAAGAACCAAGAGTCAGATTACTGTTGGGAAAGGCTTCCTTTCATTGTTTAAGAGGTGAAAGCTACCTTGACGTCTATCCTTTCTTGAGACATTTGTGCACCAATATTGGATTTCACCAATTTTTGGTGCATAAAAACATTGTTGCTTGCAACATTGGTGCCATTTTGGTTCCCTCCCTAAAAACATTGTTAAATTGGACGAAACATTCTCTGGAAGTGTGCTTTTGTATTTATTTTTACCTCAAATGAAAAAAGTTTTGAGCTGCATGTTTCCCAATGGGAGCTGCATGGACGAGTCTATACAGCCATAGCGATCACTAGGGAGACTTGTTAGATCTTAAGGGACCCCTTCCCCACAGCAGCCATGGACCAGCTATGTAACTGGCGGGGGAATATGTGGGGAAAGGGGTGAATCAAATTTATGACACATGATCTCCCACACACAAAAGCATGCTGACTATACCTAATCAACCCGTCTTTCCAAATGTGTGTGTATTTTATCCTTCAGAATTCTCTGCAGTAACTCTTACCACAGATGTTGGACTTACTGGTCCACAGTTTCCTGTTTTTTTCTTAGTAGCTCCTCTTGAAGAGAGGCACAACATTAGGCATCCTCCAGCGTTCCGGCACCTCACCCATGGATAACAATCATTCATATATTTCAACCAGGCCTCTGCCATTTCATCTCTAGCTTCCCACAGTGATCTTGGATACACACGATCAGACCCAGGAGATTTATCTACATTCATATGTTTTGGAACATTCAGCATCTTCTTGAGTACAATACAGACTGTCCTCAATCATCACCATTAACTTTCCCTATTTCCCAGGTCTTCATATCTTTCTCCGTGGTACAAAACAGAGGAGAAATATTCATTGAGGACTTTGAGCATCTCTTGCAGCTCCACACATTGACCCTATTCTTTCTCTAGTTACCTTAATCCTTAATATACTTACAAAAACTCTTTGGATTCTACTTAATCTTATCAGCAAAAGTTATTTTATGCCTCATTGTGAAATACGGTATATTGCACATTAGATCTTCTAAGCTACCAATCAGCTTTGTTGGAGGTGCTCAATACTATTATAATCTAAGATTATTGAAGGCTTTGTTAAAAATAATAGTTAGGTGTTCCAAACGGTAATGTGCAGTAACAATATGAACAGCTGGCACTGGGCCACCGCTCATTCACCATATGTAAAGAGAAAAGAACATTTAGATTGGATTGTAGAGGCTTTGTTGGAACCTCAAGTATATACAGGGACAACTTAAATGTACTGATTTATACGGATGTAATAAGGTTATTCTGTATTTCTAGGTTTGTTTTTATTTCTAATATTTGTTTTATTTTTATTTACTGTAACTGTAATGTATATATATATATATATGTAATGTGGTGAAAGCACAATCCACACTTTCTCCAGTGCCAGTACGCTGCTATTTGATATTCATTAATAAAAATGTTATTTATTACTCGAGATAAATTAATTTTATTATAATGCAAAAACACATTTATGGCTTCTAATATCATTCCATGACAGGCCTATAGTCATTTACGCTGTACATAGTGTGGAGACATTCCTATATTATTTTCTGCATTAGAAAGTTGAGTGCATTAGTGTACAGTCAAAGTGTAATAGGCATTAGTGTAAAGCCAGTTTACATTTGGATCCGTACTGTCTGTAAGATTATGCAATGTCTATTATTATTTCGGATGTCTATAATTGAAGAACATATTTGCACTCTCTATTGCAGACTGTCTGCAATTCACACTACTTATAAATTGGTCTCATGCATGGTCTATAATAGATGGTCACGTAGGCTGTTCTTAAAAAAAAGTTAAGACAATGGTTAGTTTGAGGAAATAAACAAGAAACTGGATAAACTGGAGTGGAGCCAAGTTTCCATGACAAGGTAGTGACTTGATCACTCAGGGTAAGACTTGGCTCTGACTCCCTGGTTTAGGAGCACATCAAAGAACTGCAAGACCTAGAAACTAACATAAAAAGGTAGAAGCAAAGGCAAAAGCCAGATTTGTGTTAAAAATAAGACACAAAGTGACTTAACGGGTCATGCAGCATTGGGTTGGGACCAGTCTGAAGAAGGATCCTGGCCAAAAACGTCACCTATCCATGTTTTCAAGAGATACTGCCTGACCCGCTGAGTTACTCCAACACTTTCTTTTGTATTAAACCAGCTTCGGCAGGCATTTCCTTGTATCGCCTGATTTTGGTTGATGGTAAAACAATGTTGATCATCCATCTCAACAGCTGCCTAATCCTTTAATCTTTTAAAACCCAGAAATACATGACTCCCTGTTTGAATGCAGTCAATGACTAAAGGGCCTGTCCCACTTGCTTGCGATTGCGTGCGTTTGGCGCGACCAAATGGAAGCGGAGTTCATGCGAAGTATGCGCTCAGTACGCTTTAAGTTCACGCGTGATGTCATTTGCTTCATGCTTACCAATCAACTGGATCCGCCTCCTGATTGGTCGAATTTGGGTGTCGGGCGGTGACGTCATCCAGCAACGCCACGCGCTAGGAGTATGCCGTCAAAACGCTGCATACGCCGTCAAGACACTGCGTACGACTGCAATGCGCCTGCATGCCGACAGGCCGTTGGCGCACGAAGATTTCGGCCACAGCCAAAATTTCGGAGCCCTGCGCGATTCCGGGACCAGCCCCGCACAACTCCGCGCTTCTAAGTGGGGCCGGCCCCGCACGGCCATACGGTGCCCGTACGCCTCAAGCGAGCCAAGGTAGCATAAGTGGGACAGGCCCTTAAGCCACTGCAGTCATCCAGAGTAAAGAATTAAAACATCTCACATTGAAAGTCAGCTCCTTCAGGAGAGTTGGGAAATGAATGAATATTTTTGAGGAAGAAACATGGCTAATGGAGAAAGATGATTACTTTTGCTTCTAATTAGACTATTATGTATTCCTCAGGACGTATTTCTTATCTGCTGTACCAGTTTCTGTCAACAGTACCAATGTATTTTTTTGGAAACCATTAATGGTATGTAACATTCCATCTGGTCTTTAGAAGAATAACGAATGATCGAAGGTGTGACGATGTTTGGACATAAATAACCTGTATGATAAATGGGGTATGATGCTAATCCTTATTGTATTCATACTAAACACTCATGTTTGCTTTATTCATTTATGGAATGCAAGTATAACATTTAGAACCAGCATTTAAAGCCCATCTCTAATTGCTTTCCTTGTAGGTGGTGAACGACCTGGTGCACCATTGCAGTTCTGCTGGTGGTGACATTGTAAAATGTCAGTAGTGGCAATTTCAAGGTTTCCAATACTTTTTTTCTTTGGCTGGATAGCAGGCAGACAAAATTTTTCACTGTATCTCGGTACACGTAAAAATAATAATAACCAAGTGACGATAATGAACTGGAATTATACCGGTTGACACTCCCTGGCATTTTTTTTGTCTGGCACCTCCCATGGTCCTGCATGATTTAAATCTGTAGTGCAGATCTATACTAATTAACTAATTGTAACTGATATCTAACTAAGATCTAAAATTAGCTAAGATTTGTAATAATCTGTATCTTATTAACTTGCCAGTGAGACTTTTGTGATTGCAGCTAACAGCATTTCTAACTGACTGAAACTGTGGGTTACGGGCAGTTCTCGGAACTCCCCCACAGCTGACCTACCAGTCTGAAAAAAACACAATTCTCCTGATCCGTGCAAGATGATCAGGGGATATTTCTTCTAACCAGGCACCCAGTGCAGGTTGTGTAGGAAAGCACTGCAGATGCTGATTTAAATCGAAGCTAGACACAAGATGCTTGAGTAACTCAACGGGTGAGGCAGCATCTCTGGAGAGAAGGAACGGGTGATGCTTCGGGTCAAGACCCTTCTTCGGACTGATGTCAGGGGAGGGGGTGGGGCAAAGATAAAATGATGTAGGAGACAGTAAGACGAGTTGGAGAACTGGGAAGGGGGAGGGGATAGACAGGGAAAGCAAGGGCTCTCTGAACTTATACAAGTCAATGTTCATACTGATGGGGTGTAAACTACCCAAGCAAAATATGAGGTGCTGTTCCTCCAATTTGCACTGGGCCTCACTCTAACAATGGAGTAGGCCCCGGACAGAAAGGTCAGATTGGGATTGGGAGAGCTAGTTGAAGTGCTGAGTAACCAGGAGATCGCGTAGGTTGAGTCTGACTGAGTGGAGGTTACTGGACCAGTGAGATTCAACCTGTATTTCCCAAACAGGACAGTGCATGATTTATAAGGGAGCTTGCAGGAGCTGATAGTTTCCAGATTTTCAGGTAGATGTCAGTTTGTAGCTTTACTGGAATCTTTAGTTAGTGACTTGACATGGTCTGGAGTGCATGACTTCAATACTTCAGCCAGGGTCCCTTAGCTTTCGCTGCATCCAGTCTTCTTAACTATTTCTTAATATCATGTGAAGTTAATTAAATTGGCTTTTGTGCAGGACCCCTCCAGTGTTGAGTTTTGGAATTTTCCTGGAAACCCCTCTTTCATTTATGTATTTAATAGTCAATCAGCATTCATGATTTGTGGCAGGGCTGAAGAACTTTGATCTGCTCCATTGGTTGTGGAATTTCTTTGCTCTCTTGCTGCTTTTGTCCTGTTGCACGCATGTAGTCCCGGTTTGCAGCTTCACCAGCTGGCCTCTCTCTTTTAGGTGTGCCTGGTGCCATGCCATGACATT
This sequence comes from Raja brachyura, assembly GCA_963514005.1. The sequence continues at coordinate 27,360,384 of OY740807.1, forward strand.
GCACACCTTTAGACCAGCGTATATATACTGGCTTAATTGAAACAGTGATATGCCAGGTGATGAGGCTGCAGATTATGACACAATACCTTGTATAGATTTCTGCTACATATGATGGTCTACAGTGCTTCAAACGTACTATTTATAACTACCATTTCAGTTCTGTCTCTATCCCATTTGGCTCAATTGTAGTGCCACACAACATGATGCATGGTGTTCCCTGGTAGGACAGTGCGAAATTGACTCCACAAGGATTGCGTAATGGTCAAAACTAATGTGGACAGAATCATCTGTCACAAGTAAATTGATGAGCCCAAGGATTCCAGGGTTAATTCATAGAGCACGCCAACGCGTCAATGCTGCCCAGGAAATGGATCAATGATAGACAAATTTGCCAGCATTTGATCCATATCCTCCAAAACCTTTCCAATCCATGTACTTGGATCCTCACCTGTGGCTTCTTCTTATCGAGTCCACATCACAAGATTAGAAATTGTTCAGCCTGAGCTGAACACACTTTGCGGCATCTGCATACAATGGTGTCTTAGGTTTCTTGTGCTTCTTGTGCGTAGTGGTGGAAAGATTGGTGGAAACAGGGCCACGACATGAACGCTCTTTCCTTGACCCCACCCGCGGCTAACAATGATTTGTGTTTCTCAGTCAGGGGTCCTGCAATTTGTTTTCTAGCTTTCCACTGTGTTCTTGGACAAACCTGATCAAATCCCAAATATTTATCTTCATACATTTTAAGACATTCAGCAGCTCCACAACTACAATACTGACTACCCCCAAGGCACTCCATTAAATTTCCTGAGTTCCCTAATCTTCATGCCTATCTCCAGAAATCAGAGGAGAAATATTATTGAGGACACCGCCCAGTTTCTGTGGCTGCACACATAGATGACCACTTTGCTTTCTGAAAGGCCCTTTTCTCTCTCCAGTTACCCTTTTTCCCAGAACAAACCTATAAAATCTTTCAGGAATCTCCTTAATCTTTTCTGTCAAAACTATCGCAGACCCCGTGTTCCCTTCTCATCTCGTTCTCAACTATACTCCTGCATCCCCTATTCTCCTCTAGGGATTCCAGCTGGCTATACCTGATCCAAGCCTACTTCTGCTTCTTGACCAGAGTTTCAATATCTCTTAACATTCTGGGTCCGTTACTCCTACCGGCCTTGCCCTTCATTCTAACGGCAACATACGGACCTCAAACTCTCAATATCTTAATTTAAAAAGCATTCCACTTGCCAGACGTCTCTTTGCGGACAATCTATTCCAAGCAACTTTTGCAAGCATCTCTCTAATACCATCAATATTTGCCTTGCCCCAATTGAGAACTTTAACTTGTGGGCCAGTTCTGTCCTTTTCCATAATTATTTAAAAACTAATAACACTATGGTCACTGGTCCCAAAGCACTTCCCCGTTGACTCCTCAATGCTTTAGAGATAGAGTGCGTGCCACTCATCAAGAGAGTAATCAAAACTTTAGGCTTTGATGACACAATGAAAGGTATCATTGGGCGATAATTAAAAAAAGGAACCTAGAGTTAGGGACAAGACTGGTGTTGGAGGAGCAGATAGGGCGGCTGCGATAGAGTTGCTGCCTTACAGTGCTTTCAGATCCAGAGACCCGGGTTCAATCTCGACAACGGGTGTTTTCCGTACGGAGTTTGCATGTTCTCCCATGACCACGTGGGTTATCTTTGGGTGCTCCGGTTTCCTCGCACTCCAAAGACGCATAGGTTTGTGGGTTAATTGGCTTGGTATAAATGTGAATTAGCCCTGGTGTGTGTAAGATAGTGTTAACATGCAGGGATCACTGGTCGGCACAGACTCATAGGGCCGAAGGGCCAGTTTCCACGCTGTCTCTCTAAATTAAACTAAACTAAAAAGGATGCCTTGCAGCAGTCCAGAGACACGTAGTCAGTGGATATACTATAGTACATAGGGCTGGTCATGCTGAGACACTGAAGAGATTTAATGAATGGTATACAGTAAGTATTGTGATACAATGAGCAAAGTGAGATCTGAGTGTGCGGGTTGGATGCGCTACAGGAGATGCAAAGATACTTGGGTTTTACATTCTTTGGATTGTGTGACGATGTAATGACTGACAGAACTTGATCATCTAAAAATACTGCAATGGAGATAATAGAAGTGCTTACTTACCTTGTTTTACTGCATTCCTGTCCAAGGAGTTCACCATCCACAATGTTTCCATGACAATATCTCCATAATGTGGTGGAAATTGAGTTCACCGAGCTTGGACTGCATTGAGCACAGCCCAGACCACAGATCCTAGAGCGGAGCTTTGCCCCAGAGCATGTGGTACTTCCTCTCCCTCCAGTTTCTGCCCTGATAGATGCCACACTTGTAGGGGTCAATTGCGAGAGTGAGTTTGCTGCAAAATCTGGCAAGTGGGAGGCTTTGAAAAGTGGATAGCAAGAGTTCAGGGGCAACATGTTCCTGTTGGGATGAAGGGTATTGCTGGCAACTTAAGGGAACCCTGATTGATGAGACATTGAGGATAAAAAGACAAAGGTTTTTCAGACAAGGAGCGAAATGTAACGCCTGTCCCCTTCCGCCTACATCCCTCCTCTCTCTTTACATTTTAGTCCTTTTCTCTTCTTATCTAATGGCCTTTTGTTTCCATTTCATCTCGAACCTTTGTCACTTAATCCACTCATGTACCAATCACCCCCTCTCCTCCCTCAATCTGCATCCACCGATCACTTGCCAGGCTCTGTCCTATCCCCAAATCTCTTCTCTAGCTTTCTCCCCCATTCTACAATCAGTGTGAATAATGGACCTGACCCAAAACGCCGCCTGTCCATTCCCTCCATTGATCCTGCCCGACCCGCTGAGTTACTCCAGTACTTTGTGTTGTGCTCAAGATTCCACCATCTGCAGTCTTTTGTGTCTCTGTGTTTAGGACGGATTTATAGAGTTATGGACCAAATGCAGTTAAATGGAACTAATTCAGTATGCCAACTTGGTCAGTATGGACAAGCTGAGCCAAAGGGCCTGTTTCTGTGCTACATAGCTTTATGACTCTATGACGATTCTTTCAGAAGTACCTGTAACCTCTACCAATGGTCCCCTTTTTGTGCAGTATCAGTTGACAGTGGCCATTATATTAACCCAACATAAACCTTTGCGGTATCTTATGCACTACCAAGATTTAAGTTATCGATGTTATGCAGATGGTTGGTCAAAAGGCCAAACATACTCTTGGCAAGTTTGCTCCTAAATGAGCCATGTTGAAGGGCAACCTCAGGTTGATATCTCTCTCTCTATTTGCAACCCCCTTCACCTTCCCTGCAACAAACAATAAGGATCACTGCAATACTGACAAAGAAACATTCTTGATTAGTATGAGTGTCAGGGCTTATGGGGAGAAGGCAGGAGAATGGGGTTGAGGGGAAGATAGATCAGCCATGATTGAATGGCGGACTAGCGTTGATAGGCCAAATGGCCTATATCTCATTAAGCCTTTTTAGAGTATTTTATTCTATAGTACACTCTAGATTACACTTTGCACTAAACCATGTTAATTTATTTTATTTAAAGAATGAAACGTATTTAAGAAGAAACATTTTTATTGTCCAAAAATAATACATGTTGATTCCTGAATCTTTTAATGCCATTATCAATGAAACAATCTAAATAATGCACATATTGAGGTTAAATCTATTTGTTTTTGCTGATATGGAACTGCTTTCATAAGCAATTAAATATCAGCCAAACTGATTGATTCAACCACAAAATTTACACAGGGTTTTTCAACATATGATAAGCCTATTTGCCGCCTGTGTTGATTTTGGGTATTTCCAGTTGAGTGTTAGTAACTGAATGACAGTCTTACTGAGAAATGGGAATGCACCTTTCAGCACAGGGCAATGATGCAAATCGCTGACTCACCTCAACAATCAGGCAATGGAGGACAGACATTGAGGCTTGCAAAGTCTGAGCAGTCACTGCCCTCTTCTGGCGAACACTGGTATTGAACCCTTTACATTGACTAAAATTCAGATTCAGATTAGTTTATTGTCATATGCACGCCAATGTGCAGTTAAATTCCTTGTTCACATGAAGCTCGCAGAATAAACTTAGCAGGTCAGGCAGCATCTCTGGAGAACATGGATAGGTTACCTTTAGGGTCAGGACCGTTGTTCAGACTTTCTCCAGGTTTGTTACTGTTACTCTTTATGCAGACATTGAACAGAGACATACTTTGATCTCATCGAGAGTACAACATTCAGTTTTGGACACGGCACCTCAGGAAGAAATAAGTAAACCCCGGAGATGATGTGATGCACAACACCAGAATTATTTAGGTAGTTAAATGCTGAAGATAGGTTGCATGAACTGATGTTCCCGATGTTGGGGGAGTCCAGAACCAGGGGCCACAGTTTAAGAATAAGGAGTAAGCCATTTAGAACGGAGACGAGGAAACACTTTTTCTCACAGAGACTGGTGAGTCTGTGGAATTCTCTGCCTCAGAGGGCGGTGGAGGCAGCTTCTCTGGATGTTTTCAAGAGCGAACTAGATAGGGCTCTTAAAAATAGCGGGGTCAGGGGATATGGGTAGAAGGCAGAAACGGGGTACTGATTGGGGATGATCAGCCATGATCACAATGAATGGGGGTGCTGCTCGAAGGGCCGAATGGCCTACTCCTGCACCTATTGTCTATTGACTTGTATCCCATGAATAGAGGAATTGCGGGATGAAATAATTGAGGTTTAAAATGCTAATTTGTTAGTTGAATCCATTTCCTTTGGCTGGGAAATCAGGAATGATGAGATGGCACAGCGGTGTAGACGGGTGGCACAGTGATGGGTGGCACAGTGACGCAGCGATATAGCTGCTGCTTTACAGCGCCAGAGACCAGAGTTTGATCCTGCTGTCGGTATGGAGTTCGTACGTTCCCTCTGTGACCACGTGGGTTTTCTCTGGGTGCTCCGGGTTTCCTCCCACACTCCAATGACGTACAGGATTGCACGTTAATTGGCGTTGGTAAAATTGTAAATTGTCCCTAGTATGCATCAAACACAAACCAACAAAAAACATATAGAACATATGCAATAGGTAATTTAGTAAAGCAAATTAAAAGCCTCAATTACTTTAGCAATGAACAGGTGCAAATGAGCATTCAGTCTCTATGGGGCCACTCAAACCTTTCCGTTTGGTGGGTCAAGTATAACCTCCCATCATCCTTTCAACCCTCCAGCCTATGAACACTTAAAAAAAAATTCCAATGGATGAAACTGAGCTAAACTTTGCTATCTATAAAAGGCTGTCGCTGAATATCTGAGTTGGGCACTGAGGATCACTGAAGCAACAAAGTGTTAAAAGCCAGGAAATAAGTAAAATTTCTTCATCAGTGTGGCCCTCTCCCTCGCAGGCATTTGTCTGGGAAAATTCTGGAAAGACTGTTGCACCTGAAAACAAATGGGAGAAATTACTGACAATTCCAGTTACCAACAAAGATTTACTATAAACAAAGCCCTCGGCTTCTCTCAGTGGGTTGTGTCTCAGAGGAGAAGAACAAGATTGACTTTGGCTGCTTCGAAGCAGAGAGCATTTTCCATTCTTTGAGATGGATGTATGTGTAGGCATCCGCTTCCAGAAGAACACCATATCATCCACATAGAGCACTTATTTAGTGGTTTCTTTCAGTTCTTTTGGAAAATGTCTTCCACCACACTTGCTGGCCGCCCCACCCCTTCTCCGGCGAGATGAATTTTAAACAGATTTGTACGTTTCTTGAAATGTTTAAACCAGTCATAGCAGGGGTCAAACCTCTTGGCACTTCCAGAAGATTCATCGTCGCCTCAAATCCTGCCATCACAAGATAGCTTTTTCCCAGAACATCATCAAACTTAAGACACATGCAACTAATTCTCATCTTCACACCACACATTTCACTTAGTTTCCTTTCCCTCCTTATCTGCTCTTCATAGCACTTGATGGACTTCAGAGAATCACGCTACCCTGAGACCAATAGCCAATTGTGTCAACAGTCAATTATGTTTAAATAAAGCAAGTTACAGGGTAATAGGTTGAGGAATGGAACAAATGGGAATGTTCGGAGAACTGGCATGGACTTGATAGGCGGAATGATCTCCCTTTAAGCCATCAGAGAGATGAAAACAGTGAACTAGTGAGAATTCACAAATCAAACATCAGTAAATTGAGGGAGACCTGAAAGACCTGCCTTAACTACACTCAGTATTAACGTTTCATAGTTGGAATCTGTAGGAATTCAGGTTGAAGACTACGCTTTGAAGATTGTGTGGGTTTGAAGATATTGCGTAAAGGGCAGGTTGCTCTTTGGATTTTTATGTTGGCTCTGTGATATTGGTTGTGGTGAGACGATGGGACAAGGGTGATGTGGACAGCCCAACCATATTCCAAACTAACCAACAAACATACCGACCACTTTCTGTTTGGTGACTAGAAAGTAGTAGCATTGCCGGAGTCTATGGAGCAGTTACCTAGTCTGCTGTTGGATAGGGAATGAGATATATTGTTCCCCATACCATAATAATCGCCAATGCTTGCAATAATTCTCCGTCTCTTACCTGCATGAATAGCTCCTCAATATGATCTTTCCATGCATTTTCTCTCAATATATCAATCAATTTCTGGATGAATATGCTTCCCTTCTCAACATCTCTAAGGGCCACGCAATCTGAGGAGCAGAAATCATCAGTGTTAGTGCGTAAAAGGAGGATTCCAGTCAACCGTCGCAACGCAGTCACTTCAGCCGATGAGCTTGTGAATTGTGTCAGATTCTACCAGTTGATCAGACAATTGGTGAACTCATGAATTCTGCAAACAGAAAATCACTGTCATCAGACAGATGTGTCACCAGCTTCTATCACAAGAAAATCAACAGAGCCGACAAGACAAAATCTTCTTCTGATTTATCAAATGGAATTTGTATGTCATTCACTTTCACAATTCAACCAAGTTTCCTGAGGAAGAGGATAGCACGGTGGCGCAGTGGTAGAGTTGCTGCTTTATAGCTTCCCTTATAGAGACCCGGGTTTGATCCTGACTATGGGTGCTGTCAGTATGAAGTTTGTACATTTGCTTCGAGACCTGTGTGGGCTTTCTCTGGGTGCTCCTACACTCCAAAGATGTACAGGTTTGTAAATTTATTGGCTTCAGTACAATTGTAAATTGTCACTAGTGTGTGTAGGATAGTGTTAGTGTGCGGGGATCACTGGTCGGTGCAAAGTTGTTTCCGCACTGCATCTCGAAACTAAACTAAACTAAAAAAGATAACAGATAACACTAAGAATAAATATCACTTTCTTCCTGACCGTAAAATAAAATTTTGTTAAATGTTTGGACTATCAGTTTGGTATGATAATATTCATTAAACTCAATTGTATAAAAAGTTAAAGATATGTTGACTTTGATTTCATTTGCTTGCTGTATGGTTTATACTGTTCATGTGCACTCAGAATTCTTATAATAATTTGTGAAATTGTGCGAGGATATATTAAAAGCACTGCAAAAACCGGAAGTATGTGTTCTCTCAGAACCCTGTCAGAGAAGCTGACATGGACGTGCAGGGGAACATAAGAGAGGGAGGGAGTGGATATGGTGATCCATTATATGCCTGGCCACTTCCCATGATAATCAGCCCGGGCTAACCACTTATCGTGAATGGTTTCTGAGATTCTGTGCTAATCAAGGTGCCAGAGACCAGGTTGTCTGAAAAAAAAAAAGTTTTGAACCACATGAAATAAAATTTTGACCTTCTTTGAGCCATGCCCATTTGACCCTGATAACGTGGTAAAGGTGAACTTCCAACAGCACATGCCCATGTTCAGATAATATATAAAAGCGTTATTGAATGGTAGACACTGGTAAAAGCTCAGCTGCTCTTTCACATTATGGTAAAATCGCGCAGCGGTAGAGGTGCTGCCTCACAGCGCCAGAGATCCGGATTCGATCCTGACTATGGTGCTGTCTATTGTACGTTCTCCCCGTGACTGTGTGGGTTTTCTCTGGGAGCTCCGGTTTCCTCCCACCTTCCAAAGAAATACAGGTTGTAGGTTAATTGGCTTCAGTCAGAATTGTAAATCGTCCCTAGTGTGTAGGATAGTGTTAGTGTATGAGGATCGCAGGTTGGCACGGATTCGGTGGGCCGAAGGGCCTGGTTTTTATCGTACTGCATCTCTAAATTAAACTACTTCCTGTCCACTTGAGCAGGGAGGCAAGTATAATAATCAGTTCATAATTTGAACAATCATTGCCATTGTTCCAATGACGAGCATGAGCCTTCACTCTCTTTCTAACAGGCCCCTCCCACTTAAGTTGCCTTAAATTAAAACAAACTATAAAAGGACATGAGGAGAGTTCAAACAGATTTCATTTCTCAGCCCCCTAACATTTCTCCTGGTTTCCAATCCGCTCTTCCATTCCCGTTACCATTCTTTGTTGCCGCATCAGATTAAAATACTCCCAGAAATGAGCTTAGACATACTATTGAGAAATATAACTTATTCACGGTAGTTTGAAGTACATAGTTACCTGGGGTTGAGGAACAGAAACAGATAAAATCACTTTCCTTGTGCAGTCTGTATAAAATAGCTTCTTCTTCATAATCAGCCTGGGGATTGGGATCTGCTGAATCACTGACATACACCTGACCGGCACTGCCTGCAAAGAAATCACACAACTCAATGATGGATATTAACCTGCAGCAATAACACAACAGGCACTTGCTTTAATATTTTCCACTCCATCACATTGAAACCAGATCACCAGCAGTAATATTTACTATAATCTTCCATCATTCTAACTCATTCAGTATCAAAAAGAGGAACGGATCATTTGGAACAGCAAACAACCTTTGTCCACATTTAACCAGTTAAATTCTAAAGGATGTAAAATGGATGCTCTCTAAAGGGCAACTGTTTGAGTCTTGGGGATCAGTTGTTATCTGCTTTGGAAGGTGATTAAGCAGCAGGGATTTTGCATTTGCTCTGCCATAAAGTTCTGAAAGACATTTATCCTGCCACTCATTGTATTTGGACAATTGGAAGATATAAGAATATTAGTTTAGTTTAGTTTATTGTCACGTGTACTAAGGTACAGTGAAAAGCTTTTGTTGCATGCTAACAAGTCAGCAGATGGACATTACATGATTCAAATCGAGCCATTCAAATTGTACAGATACATGATAAGAGAATAACGTTTAGTACAAGGTGAAACCCGTAAAGTTCGATCAAAGATAGTCCGAGTGTCTCCAAAATAAGGTGGATAGTTAGTATCTATAGCTAGTCTTTAATGAAGGAAATTATAAAGCCAATTTACTTGAGATAACAATCCCCTCATCCATGGAATCAATCTCATGATACACCGCACAGTATCCTTCTTTGTCTTGCAGAAGTGATCTCCACTTATTGATAACAACTAAAGCAAGTTCTTTTAATCTAATGGTATCCTTTGGCCATCTTAATTGTCACGGGTGGATCAAAATTTGTGTAGTTTTGATCACTGTATGGAATGCATGTACATTAAGAATTTTTAAATTAATAACATTTTGCTGATCTAACCTAACAAACCTCTTAATCTAATTTCCCAATCTATTTATTCTTTGAGTATTTTCCTTAGATAATCTCTTAGGATGCGGTTACTAATTAATTGAGTCTGATATCTTCAGCAAGACTGGTGAATCAAAGATTGATGGGAAAATCAAATTTACCAAGACGCTGTAGGGAACAGTGATGCAATTGTGCAGCAGTCTACATTGAATTTCTCCACAGGCTGCAAACTAAAAAGGAATTTGTGTTATTGCAAATACAAGCTTTCCTTTAGAAACCCTGCATTGTGACAACAGCACGAATAGTAAGGTAGCTCTATTTATCTATGTTCTCAACGGATATTTGTAAATATAAACATCATCGGAAACATCTAGTAAAATTTTTCGATTGTTGTTCAATTCAAACTTTTCTCCATCAAAGCATTTTTGCTGTGCAAAAGGAGGGACATCAAAAATGTCTATGTTGGAAAGCAGGACGGAGATGGGTCTATCAAAAGGGATGCACTCAAACTATCATATGTGTGATTATTGGATTGTAAATACAGAGGGCTCAGAGAAACAGGAGGCAACTTGCAAGAATTCGTAGGCAGAACATACAACAGAGTTCATGGTCAATCTACAGTTAAGGAGTAGGTAATATTTGGAGTCAAAAGGGTAGCTTTAATTTACTTTCATTTTGTATTTTTTCATATTATTTGTACCATTTGTATATTTCTATTAATTGTGGGGTCTTGCAAATTTCAAATTAATACTGCCCTGAGCCTCCCCACCACACAGCAATATTCAAGGGTTTGCAGAATAACTGCAGCACAAACTACATGCACAGCCTTGTCTCATGCAGTAGGATAGGTTCGGAATTGCCACTTTCCTAATTAGTTCAATGCTGCTCTGCTCCAATAGACACAAATGTATTCTCTGAACAATCTCCAAACTATTTCTTCCAAAATCATTTGCTCAATCTGTATCAGGTTAAACCCCACTGCAATAATTCCATGACCTTTAGTTTAATATTGTCATAAACAGCGTCACCATTTACCTGGGGCCCATAAACTATACCTCACTCACACTGTCAACGCGTAATATCAATGTATGTCCACCCATAGTGATTATACATTATGAATTTCTGAACAAAGGTCAGTTTCCAAAACTGCCTGAACAACAACCTTTATTACAACAAACATTTATTATACAGAAAGAGGCCATTTACCCACCTTGTTCATACCAGTAGAGAAAGTGAAACCCAGCTTAACCCCCCCCCCCCCCCCATACAGCATTGGATTTGTAGCTCTTAGATTGCAGTTCTCCCATTATACATCAAAGTTTTTAAATGCTATGATAATTTTTGAATCTTTACCATCTGCAGCATTACGACATTGAATTTGGAAAACATCTCTCCTCCTATTCATACTGTCACTTATCCCTAAATATCTATACGCAACTAAAACTCTGATCTTGTGCTCTTCTGGTTTGTGGGGTTTTTCTACTTGCGCAAAAACGGTACGCGATAGCGCTACAATTTTCCGCCCAGTTACTCACCATTCTCCTGTGCTGCGAGTGCAACACGTTTTGTTCCGATTGGTGGTATATTGTAAAAGTTATCGAGGTTTAGAATTTTTTTTAAACGCGTGTGCTCAGATTCCTTCAGTCAGCGCCACGCAGATTGGTCTCTTCTCCTGTCAGTCAATGCCATGGCCGGGATGGCGACACCCCTTCCCTTCCTGCCCCACCGGCGGCGGCCTGTCCCGCCTCACTCACAAACTCCTCTCTGTTTAGCGTCCAACCCACCACCGGCGGCAGCAGCCGCGGGGTGGGGGGGGGGGGGGGGGGGCAGGGACGGCAGTGCCATGGTCCAATTGCCTTCCTCCCTGTTGATTTGTACAGGTGGCTGGACCTTACATATGTTGGATTGTAACAAAAGTCTAGACTGAATCTTCTCCAGATCCAGATGTTTGGTGCAGATGTGGTTGCTCAGGATGCCAATGGTCTCCATTCAGCTCCTACATGCTGCAGCCAGGCATGGAAATCGCTATTAAAAAATGGGGGGTGACACAATTTCTTGGTGGCTGCGCGCGAGCCCGAACTCCAGCAACAGCAGCTTCGCCCGCCCTCGGGCCTTTCATCGGCCGGCAGGGGCTTCAACATCGGGAGCCTCGATCGCCTCAATGCAGCAGTTTGATTTTAAGCCGCACCGGGCGATGAAAGACCCAGCGAATGGGCCGATTCAGCCCTTAGAAAGTGTCTGATAAAGTCTGGATTACAAAACATGGGAGGGTGGGGATTGTCCCCACCTCTCAAAGGATGGGGGGCCGTGCCCCCCGTCCCCCCCAGGTTTTCCACCCATGGCTGCAGCTGTGCACATCCTTTGTTGGTCTTACTTATTGTTCATTTCTATGGGAAATTTGAGCAGCATTTCTGAGATTCATTCATTGATTTTCTGGACTTTATTATCACTCAAGCAAGTTCCATTTGAGGAAAGTTCTTCAGTCTTTATCAAAAAAGAGTAAGTGATGTGCTATCAAATATTTTCAGTTTGTTTCAAGGCGGCACTGAGGAAGGGAAAGGTTAGAAATGGCTGGGGGAGTACAAGGACTGGAAGGAGGAGATAAGACTAGGTGAGGCAAGAGCAATTACTTCTGATAGGAGGGTGAGGGCGTTCTTTCTGCACTGGAAATGCTATACCAGGACTTCCATTGCCACATCTAGGAGAAGACACAGAGATTCCTTAAGTCTCTGTAATATATAAGAAGGAACTGCATATGCTAGTTTAAACCGAAGATAGACACAAAAAGCTAGAGTAACTCAGCGGGACAGACAGGATCTCTGGAAGAGAAGGAATGGGCGACGTTTCTGTCTCGACCCGAAACATCACCCATTCCTTCTCTCCAGAGATGTTGCCTGTCTTGCTGAGTTACTCCAGCTTTTTGTGTCCAGTCTCGGTTATACGCGCCAATACGGATCTCTATCCCAGCCAGCACATTCCACTATACCAGTGGAAGTGGATATACAATGCCCATACCCACAAAAACCGTGTCTGAAAAGCACGTAAGTGTTAAAACTGGTGGATTCTGGTATATTAACACAAGGCAAATTATGGTAAACAGAAACAGCCCACTCAATCTTCACTTCTCAAGTGGGTCACTCATAGAACACCATCCGTTTGCATTATTTTCACGCTTTGGACAAAACAATCACTTTATCTATTATATTCCAAATTAAATGTGGGTATTTTATACTTGGAATGTACCTGTATCACCTAATTCATTAAAAATGTCTTGATTGCAAATTCCTATAATGTACACAGACTATTCCAAAAAAGAAGATATATTTCTTTCCGATTATAATCTTGTGAAGAGTAGTGATTGTACTCATCTACATATTTGGTCTATTGACTTCAATGTACAGAATAAGCGGCATTCAATACACATATATACCATGGCAAAGAGCAAATGGTTTCACAATGATTTATTATTTATACTTTACAGATGGGTTAGTATTCCCCTTATTTTGACCAATTTCTGCAAATCTTTATTATATCTTGAATCCCTGCTGGCCTTTGGTGTATACAATGTGCCTGCTGTTCATGTTGTTTCAGTTTAGTGAATTGCCATGTGTAACCAAGGTACAGTGAAAAGCTTAATGTACCTGTTAATATACCTGAGCAGATGGCAAGATCAGTTTTTTGAAGAGTACTCACTTCCACGGCAAGCCTGGATGATGACAACCTTTGGTTTTTCTCTCAGTCCTTTGCAGTTCTTGTTGTTTAAAATATTGAAGACTTGGTCGATGTGAAATATATCTTCCTTGCTCTTACTGTGAAGACGGCCACAGATTTTATCTCGGAGTCCATGGGACATTAGAACCACAAAGGTGCTGTCAGACTGCATGTGTTCCTCTCGATTTGAAAATGCAACCAATGCTTTCTCCATCCCCTGAAACATAATTTTTTGTTACATCATTATTTTTTAACAGGACGGTTCATTATGAATTCCACTGGATCCTTTTCATTAAAAAAGTTTTGTATTTAACAAGAGCATGATTATTAATAAAGATTTACTTAACCTCAAAGAATCCATTCATAATATTAATATTATTGTTACAGTAACTGTACTGTCAATTGTCCGAACATACAGAACTCCATTAAGATATTAGGTGGGGATGATGCTGCTATAACCTAATTCCATACAGTGTGGGAAGAAAAAATCTGCATTATAGATTGTAAATCCTGAAGGTGATATTTTATGCTGCAATTACAACCTAGAACAATGCAGCACAGGAATAGGTCCACAATGCCAAATATAAAGCAAAGATCAATTCTTATCTGCCTGCATATAATTAATATCTCCACTCCCTGCATATGCACTTGTCTATCCAATGGTCTCTTAAATGCCACTATCTTATCTGCCTCAACCACCATCCCTAGCAGTGGGAGTGGTAACATCTGCAAGGTTCTGGTGTGCTCCACAATTAGCAAAGTCTGGAAATCATAGACAGGCCTAAAGAAATATTGTCCACAGCTAAATGCAGACTCTAAACTAACATAGTTATGACATAAAAAGCTACCTGATCTTCAGGGCACATTGTCTCAGTTCAGAACAACCATCATCTTTTATCAGCGAGATGAACACAAGAATATCATGGCAATACCCCCAGTTGCAAGCACGGGCATTTGCTAGATTATATCACTACTCGAGCGAGGGAGCACAAATACACCATATCACCTGCACTATGGCATTGAAATCTGTTGCATTGACCTCCACTTCATCCACTCTATTATCCCAATCCACCTGGCCCCAAAACATCAGCATCAACAGAAGCATTGCTGCAATATGATCACACCCAACCTGTTAACTCCCAGCCTACAGAAATCACAAAGTGTCAGCAGCTTGTAGGTTGCCCTGAGGTTTGCCATAATTGGCCACCATGAAGAGACTCTTAACTTCTCTTCCAAGAAAAAGCAGAACATATTTCGTAAGAGTGACATGGAGATCAAGGAGTTAATTAAATGTGAGCAATGGCTCCACATTTCTCAAAAATAATCTGTGTGGAATTTGCAAATTCTCCCTCTCTACTTACAGAATGTCCTTTCTTAATCCTCACCAAAGCTTTTGACTACATCACTTCAATGGCTGGAGGGTGGGGGCGAGGGCAGACTTGTGGGGTCTGATGGCCTCCTCCTGTTCTTGTGATGGAACACTCTCTACTTACATGGATGACTACAACTACTACAACTCTCAAGAATCGTGATATTATCCAGAACAAACAGTGGCATCAAATGGTGGCCTTGCCAGTGAGGCTACATCCTGAAAAATGAATATATAATTAATTTCTGAATTTCTGAATTTCTGCTAGGAACAGAATTGTTTCTCCCACATAGCACACCCTCAGCAGATGAAACTGCAGGTGTTAACTTTCTACCATGTTAATTGTCTGCAGATTTAAAAACAAAACACAATGATATTGCATTTGTGGAATCAAATATCATATTGTTGATGTGCAAATGAATTGCTTTCGCTCCCCGGCATACGTGTCTTTGGTGAAGTATCTTAGAGTCCCCACTATCAGGACGGAACTAGAATGATTGGGTGAATTATATGGAGCAATCCTCATTCAAGATTTTTTTTAAAATTATTCTGTGGACTGAAGTTTGTCAGCACCACTTTTATGGCTCTTCTTCTGACTTTCGAAACCATCATTTAAAGCAAGGAAATAAACCAAATAATTAGTCCTGATAAAGATATAAAAACCATTTTGAAACGGTTTTAGGAGGACATTAGTAATGGATGTATCAGTTATATACATGTGACCACGGGGAGAGAAAATGGTCTGTATTAAACAATGCAGTCAAGTAGATATAGGTTTGCGGAGACTATCGTGTTGTCCAGTGAAGGTCAGATATTGTGCAAGAGTTTTACCTCTGCTGTTAAATTATTGTGTTTTTCGACTTCATACCCGAAGCCTTTCAGTAGTTTCTGTATTTGAACTTCATCCACCTCTGCACCACTCCTTGCCATTCCAGGATTCTCAAACTGAATGTTATTAATTATTAGAGCAAGGCGCTTCCTGTTGCGCTTTGGCAACATCTTGTATACCTAGAAGAAAAGTAACAAATGTGATGTGAAGCTTTTACTGTCGCAAATTTACTCATAGGTTTTGCAATTGAGAAACACAATTGTCTCCATTCATCTTACCAACAATCAATGCAGCCATTAGACCAAATAACCATTGGCATGCATTCTAAAGCCCATCCATATAACTCCAAAATCTCGATCTAACCATCCTGACATATCACACGATGAGTATTACACAGCCTATGAAGTGTTCACTTATAGTTTCCGACTGGATAATTCTCCCCCAAAAGTGCTCAGTCATATGGATCAAAATTTTACATTATTTTGACATTGTCATCTGCACATAGAACTGCAGATTGGTTAACAACATTATTCAAACATGCCTTTTTTAAATTTTACATGCATCACAGAAAATATGACATAGGAGAAGGCACTTTTGCAGATGTTAAATCTTAAACACTGGATCCCACTAGTCTAATCCTCCTCGCTGCTCCTTCCCCATTTTCTGATAGTCCATTTGAAATATTGATTCAAGTTCTGCACTCATCCTACCTCAAAAAGAGACCTGTGCTAAAGTAATTTATAACGGTTTTACTTTGTATGGGCTTTTTCCCACAATATATTCCTCAACAAATGGTCTCAGGATTATCAAGCTGAGTAGTAAAGGCTCTATCCAAGATACTTCCATACTATCAAAAGCCTAATGGCAAGTTTTATTTCCATATTCAACGGACACCAATTGTTCTGAGTGGAGTAGAACATCATAGTACAAGAAAGGAGGAGTGGAGTGGTCACTTAACCCACTTACGCAAGCCTGTACTGCCATTCCATATGATTATGGTTAATCTGCCTCGGGCCTCATCTCCTCTTCAGTGCCAGTTCCCCATAGCCCATACCTGCCAGATCTTTTGAAAAATGGATCTACCTCTTTTAAAACCCTAATGTTTGAGCCTCCACAAATCTCTGGGGTAGAGAATTCCAGAGATGACCACCCTCTTTAAGAAGTGCTTACACGCCTTGGGTTTAAATGACCACCTGCTTATCTTGCAACCATATCCTCTCATTTGAGATTCTCCCCAGAGTGGAAACTTTTCAGCATCTTGCACATTATGTCCCCTTAATATTTTCATATGTTTCAATTAGATCAGTGTTTGTTCTTCTAAACTCCAAAGAATATAGGTCCAATTTATTTAGCTGCTTGTGACAAGTGAATCATCTCACCCCCAATAATTTATCTAATGAATCCCTTTTGGAATCCCTCCAATGTAGCATACCCTTTCTTAAACAAGGGCACTGAAACTGTGCACTGTATTAAGATGTGGCCTGTTAACTCTGATGAACAACTTGCGATTACTGGGTCATTGCATTGATAACAAGCTGAACTTTGAAACTATTTAAACCAATGCAGAAATATTGTGAATACTGGCAGGTGAGCCATTCTCCAGACGATGGTATATTTGCGCCCAAATAAGCTTTATGTGACCCAGAAAATGTATCTTGTAATCACTTTTGTTCCCATTGTGTTAACCCCTTGCTGGACGTGTGTCTAAATATACATCACTCCCCCTTTCCATTAGATGAAATGCATTTCTTCACATGCCCCAAAGATATTCAGTTGTGAGAGACCTTGTAACTCAGCTCAGACACCCACTCAGTATCCACAAATAGGGAAAGTTAAACAAGGATAGCAGGACGAATACCTAGGATTCTGTATCTCTTTAACCTTGACAGTTCAAGCCCTGAATTCTTTTGATTGCTGCTCTGATTGAAGACTCGGTAAATCAGTAAACATGACTCTTATGGTCAGCAACACATAAGGCTTGTTCAATACAGACAAAGCCTTTAAACAACATTCCCAGTCTGCTTTTGGACACAATGGGCCACTGAGGGAAGGGACTGACCAACACTGTCCTACAATTGGGTATCTGTTACCTCGGGTACTCTTTAAGTCTACCTGTCACATCATGCCAAGACCATTGAAACCAGTCACATCGAGACATATTTCATAAAATTTAGGATGTATAGTCATACAGATCGGGGGGGGGGGGGATAAAGGCAATGGAAAATTCCACCAAGGATCAGGTTTGGACTGCTGGAGGCAGCCAGAGATTGGCAGATGCTGGTGGATGTGGACCAACGGCTTACAGTCCCATCAGAGATAGCCATCACCAACATGAGGCCTGATCTGGTTGAACTCTCAGCGCATGGTGTATTTTGTGGAGCTCACAGTCCCTTGGGACTGATGAAGGACCTGTGGATCAGCGGACAAGCCCTAAGCCAGGCCATCAAAGAAACATCATGGGTGGCAGAGCGGAGTAGCCAGTGGCTCTGGCTGAAGAGGAAAGACCCCATTTGGTCTCCCAAATAACCGACTAGACAGATGCAGAGGGGGGTGGTCCTGGGACGCCAGATTGCACCGCTGAGCCTACTGGAGACATTGTGGGTTCAATCAGCGAAACGTTGTGCCCACTTGATAACCTCAATGACGCGTCTGGCTAGCCTTTCTCAACATCGGAGGAGGATAGGTGAGTGCAGAAGGCTCCCCCATCACCACCGGGAGTAAATTAATATTGGCACTTTGGACTTTTAACATCTAGTCCTGTGTATTTGTAAACAAAAACATACTTTATACAAAACTTCAATATTAGACAGAAGTTGAAAGTAGGATTTCATATGAAACAAAAATGTGAAAGGGCAATTATTACATCGCTTTATAAGTACAGCAAATCCATCTCTCTTTACCCATTCTGTTCCATTCTAATTACACTCACACTGCATTATTTGACGAGGTATTAACTAAATATAGTAAGAAAAATACAAAAGTATAAGGCGACTGTTAAAGAAAACCTTAAGCACACAATCCGGACAAGGCAATCAAAACTTTATTTAAGAACGCCAAATACAGTGATCACTGGGAGTTGCTCAACGAACAAGGATTCATCTAGTCCATATATACAGGATTTCCTTTTGATGTGTTTTTACTGTAGCAGGCACTAGGCATTTTTCCTTCTTCTGAATGGTCATAACTTATAAATCATGCAACTCCGAAAAACATAGAAGAGTAAACACAGCCAAAGTCCACCCCATTACATTTAAGCAAATGGCCCATTACCCTTTCGACCTAATTTTATTGTTTTACGATTGCTATTTGTTTTTTGACAAAGATCAGAACCTGACTAATGTAGACTGCTGTGCCAGTTACATATGCTCAGTTTCAACCTTTTTTAAATCACAGAATTATGACACATGCTCGGGATTTTTGAGCATTTTTAGACACTCTACCTGTCCCTATCCTTTGCTGTGTGACGGGTGTCAGAGGTTATGGGGAGAAGGCAGGAGAATGGGATTAGGAGGGAGAGATAGATCAGCCATGATTGAATGGCAGAGTAGACATGATGGGCCAAATGGCCTAATTCCTGTCCTACCACTTATGATCTGTCTTCTTGAAGCTTTGTAATTTATTTTTAACACAACAAAGAGCAAGAAAATTAGATTGTTCTGATAGGAGGCAACTACATGCAGATGTAAGATGGCTCCAGTGACTTTTGAGGTGGAACCTTGTCATTTCAAAGGTGCTGTACAGATTCCTGCCAGGTTATGGTGCTGGGGGAATGACCATAAGCTACAAATAGAATTTGCTCCAAACAGTTTTCAACATGTCTTTCATTAGTGTCAGAAGCCACAGCATTAACTACACTAATTTCATGGGGTGTATCTCGTTGTCTGCATCATTATTCCAGCTCAGATCAGATAACATACCTCATTTGTCTTGTCAGAAAGCTCAGTGTACTGCTGCTGTGTACATGGTTTAATCCACTCAGCAGTCGTGGGGATCACTGCTGCTGGTGGAGTCGGTGGGACAGATGATACTATGTCTGTAATGTACAGAAATAAGAGATCTTTGTTACTGCAACTTACAAAAATGGAACATCTGTGTGCACACAGTCAGTTTCTTCCAAGCTGAACATCTCAATCTCAGTCCTGCGCTACTCTCAAATATGTGGTAAACAAAATCCACCAATGGGTAGACTAGGTGCACAAGTTGCTGGACCTCAGTTGTCATTGTAAACTAGACATGACACGTTGAGGCCTTTAACATGCCAATGGCCAGTAATGAACTCAAAGACGATGATCAGAAAGAAAAATACTGCCATGTTCATTTGGGTGTATTAAAGGCAGTGTGGAGAAACAATAATGAAATACCAGCAATTGTAGCAGGCAAGTTTGGGCTGGGAATGACAGCTAGGGTGCAGTAGTAGAGTTGCATGGTTCTATGGAAGCTGCGTGAATGCTGGACTGGTCCCAATCTGGGAGTTAACAAGTACTGAATGGAACATGATCTCGGTGTCCTGATGTTAGCACTAGTTTGGAAAGGACAGATGCTGGCAGGTGATAGTCTTGACTACTTGATGGGCCGTGGTCAGAGTAACAGCAATGGACAATCATGGTTTTAAGATGATAGGCTGCTGGATGGGTCAAAGTTGGATTGGACATACCACGGTATGAGCCATGGCTTGGAAGTTATTGGTCACTGGGCAGTCATGTTCTAGGAGGGGCAACTTTAGGCAGATCATGGTCTGGATACAGGGTACTATTGTAAAAGTTATGGCCTAGGGATTAGGTTAACCTACACAGGTCACTGACTAAATGGGCCTGCATAGATTGTCTACTGAATGTTTCATAGTCTAGACAAGTGGACTACTAAATGTGTCATGGTTTATTCACTTATGACACTGACAGCCAACTGGATCCATGCCAGTTCCCAGTGAAGCAACCCTATCAGTTCCATTCCCATTCTCTTTATATCCCTGATGCCCTGCGACTTTAAATACTCACATGAGCATCAACTCCCCTATAATTATTTTGCCTGCATTAAGAGTGAATTTACAACAAAGACTTAACTTAGCAGCATATCTATGAGAGGAACCCAAAACACCTAGCAGTCATGGGAAGATGCAAACTGAACCACATAAAGCACCCACGGTCAGAATGTACCTGGGTCCCTGGATCTATGAGGCAGCAGTGTTAACCTGCACCACTGGAAGTCCCCACACAGTCTGGATACAATGACTACTGAATGGGGCATGGTCTATCTGAATAGGCGTGCTTGGATCAACAAGCTCAGACTATTATGGCCAGATCCAGGCCTGATATAGAATTGCTAGCAGGTGAATTAGTGCCAGGGATGGACTGCCATCTGGTTTGTCAATAGGCTTGGAATGGCAGGCTGCTGTTGGTTTAAGACCTGTGAGCGAACAAGAACCGGAGAGTTTGGAAATAAAATCAGTGAAAATTGTTGTAACACTGCTTCTGGTTAAACTCCACGGCACATTGCTCCAATAATGGTTCCATTATTGCCTCAAAGAATATGGTTTTTATTATGTACACCATGGATCATTAAAAATATTAAAGTGCAATCAAGAGATCCTGATTGTGGACCTTAAATAATAAGATGTTCTTACCCTTGAATAATTTACATCCAATGATGTTCACTGCAGACCAGTAAGAATTTGTTTTACAATAATTTCCAATGTCATTCATTTATATAATTCAGATTCTTATTTTAAAAGAAACTGAATTAGCAAAGGCAATAAACTGTCAGGTGAGCTGAAGATTATTTAGAGATCTGAGTTATAAACAGATAATCTATACTGTAAGGGCAACTATCAGACCTATCATTTGGGGTGAAAATATCAGAAAAACATGCAAAATAAACACACACACATAATGCAGATTTTAAAATATAAAGGTTTAGTTCATTTATTTCATTAAAAAAATATTGGGATTGGGCATCAAACAAAGCTTTGGTACAAATCAAGGCCAGATCAAAAGGAACCAAGGTATCTGGTGCAATTATACAAAGAGAAAAGATCGCATCAGACCATCTATCCTGGCTTGTCTGCATCTGATCATCTCCCTGTATAATTTTAAATTAATTGTCTCGCAAATCCCACAGCACACAGGGCATCCAAACAGATGCTTCCATTCCTAATCTGGAAATTTCCCATTGACTGTGTACTATACAGTTAGGATGTCAAAATACAATGGCTGGTGATTGCTCAATGCACATCTCCTCAGGTTTGGGACTGAAAATGTTAAGCACATAACCCCCTGAGTTGGCACCGTCAGTGTGATCACATTACCCACAGCACAGGGTCGTTGCTAGCATGGGGTTCTCTGAATGCTTCATATTTAGTTGCTAAACCCACGATCGCTTTTCTACTTGTCACATACTTTCATTTGGGGAAAGGCCCAGATTATTGCATAGCATTGCATCTGCTTTATTCAGACTCTGAATTAGTTTTTCACTGGCTCTAGGTCCCTTTTTCCACACAATATCAACAAGACATCTGGCCTTGTCTTTGGTTGTTCTGTTTGCTTGGAGAATTTCTTCTGATTCAGAGGTGTTGATCACTCTTGCCTCCTGCATTTCATCCACCAGATCCGAAATGACAGCGTTGCTGAGACCATTCACCAAATCTTTCCTGTTTTTTTTCAGCTTTTCATCTGAAATAGAAAAACGAACTTTGATTTTTTTTTTCTACGGTGTGTCCTTTTAAATTTAAACTAGATGTAGGAGTATAATATTAATGTAAAGTTGTAGTGAACGACAGAGTACTACACAGACTGAATCAGCATAAGATTAATAACATTGTTACTGTGCAGGAGCAGTAAGCGGGATATTACTGTATCTTACATTGTGTTCACCATACAACACTGGATTATATAAGTTACACGCAGTAACTGAAGGGTTTGCCAAACATTGTTGGACAGTAGGAATAGGCGACGTTTCGGGTCGAGACCCCTTTTCAGGCTGATGTCGGGGGGGGGGGGGGTGGGGGGGTGGGGGGAAGAAAGGAAGTGGGCGGAGAAAAACGGACGTGAGAGAACTGGGAGGGGGAGGGGAAGGAGGGAGAAAGCGAGGGCTATCTAAACTTAGAGAAGTCAATGTTCATACCGCTGGGGTGTAGACTACACATGCGAAATATGAGGTGCGGTTCCTCCAATTTGCGCTGGGCCTCACTCTGGCAATGGAGGAGGCCCAGGACAGAAAGTTCAGATTGGGAATGGGACGGGGAGTTGAAGTGCTGAGCAACCGGGCGATTAGGTTGGTTAAGACGGACTGAGCGGATGTGTTCAGCGAAGTGATCGCCGAGCCTGTGCTCGGTCTCGCCGATGTACAGATGTTGACACCTAGAACAGCGGATGTAGTAGATGAGGTTGGAGTAGGTGCAGGTGCAGCTGAAGTGATCTGCCTCACCTGCAAAGACTGATTGGGGCCTTGGATGGAGTCGAGGGCAAATTGACCAGGGAGTTACACAGGGAACGGTCTCTGCGGAAAGCAGAAATGGGAGGATGTGGCCAGTAGTGGGATCCCGTTGTAGGTGACAAAAATGTCGAAGGATTATATGTTGTATGCGACGGCTGGTGGGGTGGAAGGTGAAGTCAAGGGGGGTCTGTCCTTGTTACGAATAAGGGGAGGGGGGGTAAGAATGGAGCTGCAGGACCAAGCACAGGCTTGGCGATCACTTCGCTGGACACCTCCGCTCAGTCTGTGTTAACCAACACAATCGCTCGGTTGCTCAGCACTTCAACTTCCCCTCCCTTTCCCAATCTGACCTTTTTGTCCTGGGCCTCCTCCAATGCCAAAGTGAGGCACAGCGCAAATTGGAGGAACAGCACCTCAGCGGTAAGTACATTGACTTCTCTAATATTAGATAGCCCTCGCTTTCTTCCTCCTTCCCAGTTCTCCCACAGGTCGGCCCACTTCCTTACTCCCCCCCCCCCCCCCCCCCCACATCAGCCTGAAGAAGGGTCTTGACCTGAAATGTCGCCTATTCCTTCTCTCCATAGATACTGCCTCACCCGCTGAGTTTCTCCAGCATTTGTTGTCTACCTACGATTGTTCCAGCATCTGCAGTCCTGTTTTAAACATTGTTGGACAGTGTTATGTTACCTCCCATTCCCATATCACTTTCCCATGGTCCCATATTTCTTTCTTAGCCGCTGCTCTTTCCCATCTCCCCATCCTTATCCCTCCATCAGTAAAGACTTTCATTCATCCTTTTATTTCCTGATCTGAGGTAGAGATTCATTTGCATTCCCTCCAACCTCATCTGCTATATTCGCTGTTCCAGGTGTGGACTCCTGTATATTGGCGAGACCAAGCACTGACTCGAGTGATTGTTTCGCTAAACATCTACGCTCAGTCCGCCTCGGCCTACGTGATCTCCCGGTTGCCAAACACTTTAACTCCCCTTCTCATACTGACCTCTCTGTCCTGGGCCGCTCCATTGAGGTTAAATGTAAATTGGAGGAGCAGCACCTCATATTTCGCGTAGGCAGCTCACAACCCACAACCCTGACAATACGTAAATATTGATTTCTTTAACTTCAAGTAACCATTGTATCCCCTCTCTCGCCGTCCCTCCCCCACCCCAGTCTTACTGTCGTTCAGCCTGTAGTAACTCATTATCACCTATTCCACAGCCAACAATGACCTATTGTTTGTGCTATATTTCCATTGCTTTCTGCATCTCTTCCATTCGTTTGTCCCAAGTACCGTCTAAATCTCTCGTTACTCTTTCCCTTGACTCTCAGACTGAAGAAGGGTCTCAACCCGAAACACCACCTATTCCTTTTCTCCAAAGATGCTGCCTGACCCATTGAGTTACTCCTGCTTTCTGTACCTGTCTTTGATTAAACAGCATCTGCAGTTCCTCCCTTAACCCTTTTGAATTATTTTCACCTCTCGCTTTTTTCAGTTACTCCACCCATCTGCCAATTAACACCTCTTACCACCGATCACATCTTTTTTAGCCTAAAATCTATTTTGTAGCTTTTGTTCCTGCCACAGGGTCCACAGATGCCTCCTGACTCGCTGATTGCCTCTGGCACTGTGTTCTTTGTCCGGTACTCCAGTTTCTCCACTTTGTGCTGCTTCGGTCTCTGACTTCGTTTGCATCTTGGCTTTTGTTTCCTCTGCCTACTTTAATTCGCTCTCTATTATTATTATTATTATTATTACGAACATCTCCATCATTCTTTCCTCTCCTCTCCCTGAATGCCTAATAAAGTGCCATTCATCCCACATTCAAATTAGTTTATTTTAGTTTAGAGCAGAAACAGCCTCTTCGGTACACTAACACTAACACTATCACACACACCGAAGCCAATTAACCTACAAACCTGCACGACTTTGGGCGCGGGAGGAAACCGGAGCACCGAACACACTCCGTACAGCCAACACCTGTGGTCAGGATCGAACCCGGAACTCTGGCGCTGTCAGGCAGCAACTGTACCGCTGCACCATGATACAGCGGTATAGCGGCATCTCCGGCAGCAACTTGGAAATTTCCGCGTTGAACCACTCGGGCGCAGTTTCATAAGATCATAAGTGATAGTAGAATTAGGCCATTTGGCCCATCAAGTCTACTCCGCCATTCAACCATGGCTGATCTATCTCTCCCTCCTAACCCCATCCCCTGCATTCTCTACATAAATCTGATACCTTCTCTGATACCTGTGCTAATCAAATAAAAAGGTTCGCCGTCAACCTGCGGGTCCAAGATCACTCGCAGTCGACCATCTCCGATTGCAACATGTCATTGCGAGCCCATGCTGCCGGGTAAATTCATCAAGTAAAAGTCACGAAATAAACCAATTCCCGCCTGCAGAATCTCGACGGCATTGACTCTGACTTCCCTCCGCAAACTCCAGTTACAAACATTTACCTGCTCCGTCCATCCTTTCTCATTGCACTCGGACAAACAACACAAAGAGACTTCAACGCCGCTGCGCTAGTTCCGGGTTGCCGATCTGTGTGTAAGAAAACTTGCGATCTGCGCAATTTCCGATTAGTGAAACCCCAAAGTTCCTCCAACAAAAGTGGCGAGGCCGAGATTGTTGTTCCCGGGTCCGGGTGAAAGGCGGAGGAGGAGTTTTACTTTCCAGAAAGCTCATTGGAGTTTGAGGAAATGAAAGCAGGCTCGACGATTCAAACTGCTCGAGGTGGCTAAGAACAAAGATACTAGAGAATAATATAAGTGAAAGCGCCAGCGAGAGTGACTGGTGAGCAAAGGTCTCAGAGCGGACTATGACATTTGCTGGTGAGATCAGTTCATGGTTAAGTGAGGGGCGGCTTGTCCTCTGGATTTCACAGAACTTGTTCCATTTCCAAAAATATTTATCGAGACTAAAATATATCAGAGCATTAAATTGTCACATTTTAAGTAACCCCCTCCTGTTCCCCACCAGGACTAGTACTCATTTCTCCCCTCACTTTCCTCACACATTCCTTCCTCTCGCTTCACTATGTGCAAATCTTCAATCCTTTCGTTGCACTACTTCCGCCTTTTCAACTCTGGCGTTTGCCCAACCACCTGCCTATACCCCCCACCCCCACCGCCACTACCGAATCATCGATATTACATCTTCAGACAGACAAAAAAAAAGTAACTCAGCGGGCCAGGCAGCATCTCTGAAAAAAAGGAATACGTGACGATTCCGGTCAAGACCCTTCTTCAGGGGAAAGGGGAACAAAAAATATAGATGGTACTTTGGAGAAATGAATGGAACTTACTTTGTTCAGGCTCCACCTAAAACAAGTCTGAAGAAAGATCCCTAGCAGAAACGTCACCTATCCATGTTCTCCAATATGCTGCCTGAGACCCGCTAAGTTTCTTTGTGTCTTTTTATACAAAACAGAAATTGGGACAACTCTAGAAAGTATCAGCATCTACACATGCATTAGTGTCGTACTCAGCAGTGATTGCCATTCATGTGCCCCCTGGGCTGATACCCTTTCCCTTTTTTGAGGGGTGTCCCCACCGGACATTGCAGAAGGACCAGACTGTTTTCTTCCCCGACAGAGCCTTGGAGTTGGCTGCACGAAGCTTGAGTGCATCCCTCAGCACACACTCTGCAGTTTGGAATGGGCCAGTCGGCAAATTTCCTTGACAAACATCTCACTGCTGGAAGGGCAACACGATTTCGCCAAAGATCGTCCTTCACCAAGCAGATGAACTTTTAGCAACACTTGATGCTCATCTCTGAATGTGTCCCTGGAAAAACCCCGTAAATCAGAATGGAGCTGCGGGGACTGAACTATGACAAAGACCCTTGCATTGTTCCTCAAACCCTCTTCGCAAATGCACACTCTGCGAAGAAGTGGGCAACTGTCTCCTCTCCGTAGCGGCCATCACAGAAAACGCCGGAAGATGTGTTTATATATAGGTGCAAATACTATTGAGTACTGGGGTTACTGGCTTTATCCTGAACTAAACGTTATGCACGTTATTCCCTTTATCATGTATCTGTACATCGTGATTGATTCGATTGCAATTATATGTTGTCTTCACGTCACAGAGAGTGGTGAATCTTTGGAATTCTCTGCCACAGAAGGTAGTTGAGGCCAGCTCATTGGCTATATTTAAGAGGGAGTTAGATATGGCCCTTGTGGCTAAAGGGATCAGGGAGTATGGAGAGAAGGCAGGTACGGGATACTGAGTTGGATGATCAGCCATGATCATATTGAATGGCGGTGCATGGTGGAATGGCCGAATGGCCTACTCCTGCACCTATTTTCTATGTTTCTATGTCTCTCCGTTGACGGGTTAGCACACAACACAAGCTTTTCACTGTACCTCGGTACACAAATAACAATAAATTAAAGTCAACCCATAAACACAATTGAATGTATCGACAATCAGAATGCATCGTTATTGTTTCATATTTCTAATTCTAAATAAAGTTTATTTCTGGAAAACATCTGTAAAAAAGAGAATCAGTCAACGTTTCCGGTCGAAGACAAAGGGCTCATTTTCCTTTACAGCGCCCACGGCAAATCCACTCGTTAATTTCGTCGCTTTGCGGTTGGGCACCTCCTGCAGCTTTCGGATATCTTTACCAAACCTTAGATCCAAAGTTACAAATAGATTAGAAACATTAAATGAAAAATGAAAACTCAACGGTCTTTGACCGGAAACAGATTCTCTTGCTGCAGTCGTTGCCTAACCTGTTAAGCAATTTCAATTATTTATTTATTTATAATTTCGCATTTCCAGCACCTGCGGTTTCCAGTTAACAAATCGCTGAGGATCTCTCAGACCACATTTTTACTTCTACGGTTTCCCTCACCCCTAAACAGCAGACAATTCAACATGTTTGATGTAGCGTAGAAATCCGCTGCAAGGCCAATGGAGACGGGATGCTGGGATCTTGAGCAAAACACAGAGTGCTGAACAAAGATCCTACAGCGGAGTCACAGGATCTTTGGTGCTGAAGTCACTCTGCGGTTCAGGCAGCATCTGGGCCGTTTCTTCAGACAAACCCTGTCTCATTTTTTATACTCGGATAAAGTATATAGACAATTGGGCGCTTCCGCTGAGTGCAAGGAAACAACATGGCCAAACTAGTCTTCCTCATCCTTACCTTGATTTTTAAAAACAATATATATATGCATTTACTTTTCTAATATTGTGGTCGCATTTTCATTAGATTTTTGTGTGAGACTATTTAGACGGTGGAATACACGAATATCACGATGAAAAAGAAAGGAAATCGCCAATAATGCCAGGGTTTAAGCAAAGCAAGAGAATAAAGAACAAGCATAAAGGTATAAGGGGATATTGACCGTTATAGCCGTCAAACCGGGAAACATCGTGGATCCTTTGAGAGTGGAAGGGAGGGAATACCGGGAAACATGCGGGCTTGGAGGGATCGACTGAAGTCGACAGACGATTACCAACCGGACAGGTAAAGCATTCCTTCAACTTCGCAAGCAAGCATACTGACAGAAGAAGCTGCAGATGCTGGAATACTGAGCTAAACACCAGGCGCTGGAGGAAGTCGGCGGGTCAGGCAGCATCTCTGGTGAGCATTGCATTGAGCTCCTTTCACCAAATATTCTGGGTTTTCCTGAACTTTGGGAAAGGTGCTCAGTCAGCGTGAAATGTAAATGGTTTCCAAGCCACGAAGAATATAGTATCTTCAATTGTGGATTAGATTATGAACACTTCTCCAGACTCCAACCGATCCACCAGCCCCTCGCAAATCTGTCCAGGTTTAAATGGAAATTTGACGGTTGGCAAAGTTCCATTCAGATGCCGATCTATATACTCGGGCATCCGTGTTCTCCAGAGATGCTGCCTGACATGTTGAGTGAAATCCGGCGCTTTTTGCCTTTTTTCCCTTTAGTTTGAATCTGGTGGCTTTAGTTCTGTTGGTTCATGTTGGATTAAGCATCAGTTTCATAATGAAGCAGGATCTAGATCGCTTGGACAGGTGGTTGGGGAAATGTTGATGGAATTTAATATAGAAATGTGAGGCGTTGCATTTTGGAAAGTCTAACCTGGGCAGGCCCCACGCAGAATGGCAGTGCTATGGGGAATATTGTAGAACAGAGGGATCTAAGAGTGCAGGTGAATAGTTCATTGAATGTCGTGTCAGAGGTACACGATATAGGGTGGTCAAAAATGCTTTAGGCATATTGGCTTTCATTAGTCAGAGTATTGAGTCGGGAAGTCATGCTGCAGTTACATAAGACGTCGGTGAGGCTAGAGTATTGTGTTCAGTTTTGGACACCATATTGTAGGAAAGATGTTGTCAAGCTGGAAAGGGTGCAGAGAAGATTTACGAGGATGATGCCAGGACTCAAGGACCTGAGCTACAGGGAAAAGTTGAGCAGGCTAGGATTTTATTCCTTGGAGCACAGGAGGATGACAGGTGATTTTATAGAGCTGTAAAAAATCATGAGAGAAATAAATCGGGTAACCACACAGAGTCGTTTGTCCAAAGTAGGGGACTCAAAAACCAGAGGACATAGGTTTCAGGTGAGGGGGGAAAGATTAAATAGGAACCTGAGGGTTAACTTTTTTACACAAAGTGTGCTGGATGTATGGAACAAGCTGCCAGAGGAGGTAGTTGAGGCACATTCTATTGCACCATTTAAGAATCATTTAGATAGTTACATGGATAGGATAGGTTTAGAGGGATA
Source organism: Raja brachyura (assembly GCA_963514005.1). The sequence goes on from OY740807.1 coordinate 27,390,010, forward strand.
TGGGCCAAATGCAGGCAGGTGGGACTAGTGCAGATGGGGCATGTTGATCGGCGATGGCAAGTTAGGATGAAGGGCCTGTTTCTGCACTGTATGACTTACCCTGTTAGTGTGATCATTGATTATAGATGGCACCTTTTTGAGGACCAGGCTGAGCACCACTGGCTTCAGCCTCTTGCATTCCTGTGTATAGGAATTGCCATGCCAAGATTCCTGCAGCTTACTAATGTGACTGCACAGATTGCGGAAGACTAGAATTACCATGTACATATTTGGGGGCAAGCCATGTCATTTGAGATCAGCCCCATGGTTTGCTCATCCTGCAACATGTGGGAGATCAGGGATATTGTCGGTATCCCTGGTGACTACATTTGCAGGAAGTGTGTCCAGCTGCAGCTACTGGCAGACCGCATTGAACGATTGGAGCTGCAGTTGGATTCATACTGGAGCATCCACGATGCTGAGAAGCTCGTGAATAGTACGTACAGTGAGTTGGTCACACCGCAGGTTAAGCGGCCAGAAAGGGAACGATTGGCCATTAGCCAGCAAAGCAGTAGGCAGGTGGTGCAGGAGTACCCTGCGATCATCTCCCTCCTATACCATTTTGGATACTGTTGGGGGAGATGGCTCATCAGGGGAAGGCAGCAGCAACCAAGTTCATGGCACCATTGGTGGCTCTGCGGCACAGGAGGGGAGAGAGAAGAGTGGAAGAGCTATTGTAATAGGGGATTCAATAGTAAGGGGAATAGATAGGCGTTTCTGCGGCCGCAAACGAGACTCCAGGATGGTATGTTGCCTCCCTGGTGCAAGGGTCAGGGATGTCACTGAACGGCTGCAGAACATTCTGGAGGGGGAGGGTGAACAGCCAGCTGTTGTGGTGCACATTGGCACCAACGATATAGGTAAAAAACGGGATGAGGTCATACAAGGCGAATTTAGGGAGCTAGGAGATAAACTTAAAAGTAGTACCTCAAAGGTAATAATCTCTGGACTCCTACCGGTGTCATGTGCTAGTCAGAGTAGAAATAGGAGGATATTGCAGATGAATACGTGGCTTGAAAAATGGTGCAAGGGGGAGGGATTCAAATTTCTCAGGCATTGGAAACAGTTCTGGGGGAGGTGGGACCAGTACAAACAGGACGGTCTGCGCCTGGGCTTGAAAGGAGCCAATGTCCTTGGGGGAGTGTTTGCTATTGCTGTCAGGGAGGATTTAAACTAATGTGGCAGGGGGATGGGAGCATGAGCAGAGAGACAGGGGGATGTAAAATGAGGGTAGAAGCAATAGGTAGCAAGGTGAAAAGTAAAAGTGGCAGGCAGAAAAATCCAGGGCAAAAATCAAAAAGGGCCACTTTTCAACATAATTGTATTAGGGGTAAGAGTGTTGTAAAAACAAGCCTGAAGGCTTTGTGTCTCAATTCAAGGAACATTCGTAATAAGGGGGATAAGTTGAATGTGCAGATAGTTATTAATTAATATGATATAGTTGGGATCATGGAGAAATGGCTCCAGGTTGACCAAGGCTGGGAGCTGAACATCCAGGGATATTCAATATTCAGGAGGGATAGACAGAAAGGAAAAGGAGGTGGAGTAATGCTGCTGGTTACAGAGGAGATTAACGCAATAGACAGGAAGGACATTAGCTTGGAGGATGGGGAATCGATATGGGTAGAGCTGCGAAACACTAAGGGGCAGAAAATGCTAGTGGGAGTTGTGTACAGGCCACCTAACAGTAGTAGTGGAGTTGGGGATGGAATCAAACATGAAATTAGAAATGCGTGCAACAAGGGTAAAACAGTTATAATGGGTGACTTCAATCTACATATAGATTGGGTGAATCAAATTGGCAGGGGTGCTGAGGAAGAGGATTTCTTGGAATATATGCGGGATAGTTTTCTAAACCAACATGTAGAGGAACCAGCGAGAGAGCAGGCTATTCTAGACTGGGTACTGAGTAATAAGGAAGGGTTAGTTAGCAGTCTTGTTGTGCGTGGCCCCTTGGGCAAAAGTGACCATAATATGGTTGAGTTCTTCATTAGGATGGAGAATGACATTGTTAATTCAGAAACAAGGGTTCTGAACTTAAAGAAAGGTAACTTTGAGGGTATGAGACATGAATTGGCCAAGATAGACTGGCAGGTGATTCTTAAAGAGTTGACGGTGGATATGCAATGGAAGGCATTTAAAGACTGCATGGATGAACTACAACAATTGTTCATCCCAGTTTGGCAAAAGAATAACTCAGGGAAGGTAGTGCAACCGTGGATAACAAGGGAAATCAGGAATAGTATCAAAACTAAAGATGAGTCCAGCAGAGGAGGACAAAGTGCTTAATTAGGAAAGGGTAAATAGATTATGAAACTGGCATGGAGCATAAAAAGACTGCAAAAGCTTTTATAGATATGTGAAGAGAAAAAGGTTAGTTAAAACAAATGTATGTCCCTTGCAGTCAGAAACGGGTGAATTGATCATGGGGAACAAGGGCATGGCAGACCAATTGAATAACTACTTTGGTTCTGTCTTCACAAAGGAAGACATAAATAATCTGCTGGAAATAGCAGGGGACCGGAGGTCAAATGAGATGGAGGAACTGAGTGAAATCCAGGTTAGCCGGGAAGTGGTGTTAGGTAAATTGAATGGATTAAAGGCCGATAAATCCCCAGGGCCAGATAGGCTGCATCTCAGAGTACTTAAGGATGAAGCCCAGAAATAGTGGATGTATTAGTGATAATTTTTAAAAACTCTTTAGATTCTGGAGTAATTCCTGAGGATTGGAAGGTAGGTAATGTAACCCCACTTTTTAAAAAGGGAGGAAGAGAGAAAATGGGGAATTACAGACCAATTAGTCTAACATTGGTAGTGGGGAAAATGCTAGTCAGTTATTAAAGATAGGATAGCAGCACATTTGGAAAGCAGTGAAATCATTGGACAAAGTCAGCATGGATTTATGAAATGTAAATCATGTCTGACGAATCTTATAGAATTTTCCGAGGATGTAACTAGTAGAGTGGATAAGGGAGAACCTGTGGATGTGTTATATCTGGACTTTCAGAAGGCTTTCGACAAGGTCCCACATAAGAGATTAGCATACAAACTTAAAGCACACGGTATTGGGGGTTCAGTATTGATGTGGATAGAGAACTGCCTGGCAGACAGGAAGCAAAGAGTAGGAGTAAACCGGTCATTTTCAGAATGGCAGGCAGTGACTAGTGGCGTACCGCAAGGCTCTGTGCTGGGACCCCAGCTATTTACAATATATATTAATGATCTGGATGAGGGATTTGAATGCAACATCTCCAAGTTTGCGGATGTCACGCTGTGAGGAGGATGCTAGGAGGCTGCAGGGTGACTTGGATAGGTTGGGTGAGTGGGCAAATGCATGGCAGATGCAGTATAATGTGGATAAATGTGAGGTTATCCACCTTGGTGGCAAAAACAGGAAAGTAGACTACTATCTGAATGGTGGCCGATTAGGAAAAGGGGAGGTGCAAAGAGACCTGGGTGTCATGGTAGACCAGTCATTGAAAGTAGGCATGCAGGTGCAGCAGGCAATGAAGAAAGCGAATGGTATGTTGGCATTCATAGCAAAAGGATTTGAGTACAAGAGCAGGGAGGTTCTACTGCAGTTGTACAGGGTCTTGATGAGGCCACACCTGGAGAATTGCATAGTTTTGGTCTCCTAATCTGAGGAAAGACATTCTTGCCATAGAGTACACAAGGCTGATTCCTGGGATGGCAGGACTTCCATATGAAGAAAGACTGGATAGACTCGGCTTGTACTCGCTGGAATTTAGGAGATTGAGGGGGGATCTTATAGAGGCTTACAAAATTCTTAAGGGATTGGACAGGCTAGATGCAGGAAGATTGTTCCCGATGTTGGGGAAGTCCAGAACAAGGGGTCACAGTTTAAGGAAATGATGGAAGTCTTTTAAGACCGAGATGAGAAGACCTTTTTTCACACAGAGAGTGGTTAGTCTGTGGAATTCTCTGCAACAGAAGGTAGTTGAGGCCAGTTCATTGGCTATATTTAAGAGGGAGCTAGATGTGGCCCTTGTGGCTAAAGGGATCAGGGTGTATGGAGAGAAGGCAAGTACAGGATACTGAGTTGGATGATCAGCATGATCATATTGAATGGCGGTGCAGGCTCGAAGGGCCAAATGGCCTACTCCTGCACCGATTTTCTATGATTCTATGATATACATAGGTTTGTACAATATTTTTACCTATAGATGTCTTCTCTACATAAATCAGTACATAATAAAGGAAGCTTACCCAAGAGCATAGCAGCATTACAGAATCAATCCTCTTTTCTGAAATTGAAATTTCAGTTGGCTTTCAGAGCATCAAAACTATCTGACTATATTTTTTAAGAAGGAACTGTAGATACTGGAAACTGAAGAAGGTTTTTGGCCCGAAACGGTGCCTATTTCCTTCGCTCCATAGATGCTGCCGCACCCGTTGAGTTTCTCCTGACTATAAATTTTCTTGGATTTATAAACACTGAGTATCAGTTGAAAGGGTTTTTTGTTGATTTGATACGCCTTGAACTTTACACCTCCATAACATATGTTGGTTTCAAGAAAACCTAAACCAAAATGAGCTCTGCAATTAGTGTGATCATAGTTAAACAAACATGAAGCTTAACATTTTTAATGTAAACTATATTACAAACACAAGCAAATGGAGACATGCAGAAGTCTTTATTTACTCTTGCAACTTTTAGATAGTGCTCTTGACAAATTTAAATTTTGAACATTTGACAAAGAATTGGAACTCTAATTATAACTAACGCACATAGTCATCAATATCCCTGGCAAATTTCCCACGAGAATAATACTCATATTCTCTTTTCTCTCTTTCTTCGTCCACCGCTTTTCTTGTTCTTTGCACCTGTCGTTTCACTTTATTATTTGGTTCACCATAATAATTATCAGTATCTTCATCATCATCATCGTCGTCATCGTCTTCATATTCCTCTTTCTCATCACTGAGATCTCTCTTTGCCTTCTCGTGATATTCACCAGTAGGAGTTCCATCTGCAGACCTTTTCATCTTCTCATAATAGTCTTCAATATCTTTTGTGGCCTTCACTTCAAATACTAGGAAACAAAATGTAAAAATACGTTATGAATGAAGTTTATGTATTTGAATACTTAAATGATTACTACATGCACAATTCTGAACCTATTTCCAGATATTTTCATGAGTTTTAAATGTTTGTATTTGAAGTTCCCCTTTCTTAAAAATGCTTTTCTTTTTGACTATGCTTTTCTTTTCGACAATTTCACAGATACTTATAATCTATTTCACTGTCTGCATGACTAATTTTGGTGGGTGAGCTTAGATAGTAAATATTAGTGGGTAGTTATTCAATTGGAGGGCATCAAAAGAAACAATGCACTATAATCTGACTGCATAATTTCCCCGACCCTGGCAGAGTTACCTTAAATCGTTAAATTTTTATTTTCTAAAATGTTGATTTCATTTCTTGTATTTGGAACAAATTGATTTTTGGAAGAGATATTGCTCCATAGAAATTTATGGCACGGAAAAAGCATTCAGCCCACCGTGTCCAAGCTGGCCAAGAAATATATTTAGATTATTCGCACATCATATCCCTGTACATAGTCAGGAGTCATTATCATTCCTAGATACATTGTTGTATCCCTGTACATATATTAAGGATCCAAATGCAAAAAAACTGGGATTAGACCTTCTGCCTTTACCATCCTTTCAAGCCGTAAGGTCCAGCCCCCCACTACTCTTGGAATGAATGGAAATCTCTGATTCACTCTAATCCTTTTACCAATTAATGTAAATCTATGCTCTCTAGTTCATTTCTTCAATATCAAATGATATAGGTCCTTAATCCTCACCTTATCTGGGCCACTCATAATTTAAAAAGAAACCCCTCAACCTAATAAATCTTTCCTCATAACTTGAGATCACCGGCCCAGACAACATTGTGAAGTATCTCAGTGTGCTCTCTCATGCCATTGCATCCTTGAAGTGGCGTGGACTGGTACTAGCTGGTGTTTTATACAATCTTAGCATTACTCAGCTGCTCTTGTATTTTATCCTTGGATCATAAAGGCAAAAGTCCAATTTGACTGCCATCTGTCCATCCTTCTATATTCGGGGAACTTTAGAACTGAACTCTGGTCTTTTTGGTGTTATCATATTTATTGTGAATTCTTTTATTTGCCCACCTACTTCATAATTATCTTGACTGAACTGAATCAGTTCTTTAATATCTTCCTGCAGATGATACTAGAAATGTGGATGGGTTAAAAACTGATAAGATGGTAGTACAACAGGTCATCTATCTATCTATACATAATGAAAACTCTGGTCTTGTGCTTTTCCAGTTTGCGTGGTTTTTCTATTTGCACAAAAACGGTAAGCGACAGCAGTACAATTTTTGCCAGCTTACTCACTGTTCTCATGTGCTGCGAGTGCAACAGGTTTTGTTCCAATCGGTGGCATATTGTAAAAGTTATTAAGGTTTAAAATTAAAAACGACGCATGCGCAGATTGCTGTCAGTCACCGGCATGTAGATTGATCTCCTCTCCTGTCAGTCTGGAAGGGGCGTCGCCGGGATGGCGATGCTCCTTCCTGGCACCATCGCCGCACTGATCAGCCGCGTCCACTGTCAATCGGCTGGAGGTCGCCATGGTGGGAAGGGTGATACTGCAGGCCGAGCCAGGGGACTGGGCGTGGGCTGGTACCAAGGACGAGCCTGGTCCGGGGTCAGGGACAAGCCCGGAGATTAAGTCAGGGTCTGGAATGGAGCCCAGGCGGCAGCCAATCTGAGGGCCGGAGTCTGGAGATGAAGTCGGGCCCTGCATTGGAGCCCAGGCGGTGGCCGAGCGGTGGGCTGGAGCCGTGCCCACGCCCGCGGGTCAAGGTATACCAGCACCTCTGGGTCCGCCTGGCCACCACCATCCTGCAGCACAGCCTCCGCTTCCTGCTCTGTGGGCAGCTCTGGCTCTTCCGGTTTTATTCACAACGACGCAACAATGGGATTGTGAATCTCATTTACATAAAAAAATCACGATTTTCAAAAAAATCAGTTTTAATCAAAATCTTCCTTTTTCATTAACATTGTATTTAGGTTATTTTGAAGTTAAATCGTGATTTTCATTGTGGGGGATGGGGGGGTGGGGTGTGGGTTAGGGGGAGGTTTCATAAAAAAAAATGTGATTTTCATTGTGGGGGTGGGCTAGGGGGGAGGTGAGGAGTGGGGGAGCAGAGGGATAGAGGGAGAGGAGGATGATAGGGAGGAGAAAGTGGGGGAGGTTAGGAGGGATTGGGGAGGAGAGGGGATAGAGGGAGAGGAGTGGGGAGTGTGGGAGGTATTGAGTGGGGGATAGAGGGAGAGGAAGGGATTGTGGGAAGTGAGGAGGTAGAGTGGGGGAGTGGGATAGCGGGAAGGTGAGGAGTGGGGGAACTGGGAGAGGAGGGGGGGGTAGCGAGATTATGGAGGGAGTGACTGAGGGTAGGGGAAAGGAGAGGAAGGGAGAGGTGAGGGAGGCAGTGGGGTAGGGGAGGAGAGGGGAATGAAGATGGAAGGTGAAGAGGAGGGGGAGGGAGTTCTGGGGGATGAGGGGGAATGGAGGAGGATAGGGGTAAGAAGATGGATGGCGAGGCACAGTTCGGGGAGGGTTGCTGTAACTCGCGTCACAACGGGGATCTCTGGCGACACAACGGGAACCCCTCAGCCACGCCTGCGCAGTTTGGGGCCATGGGTGAGTGGTGGAATATTGCGTTGGGGGAACAGGGCCCAACGGGTCCCACTTGGTCTAGTTGAAACTAAAGATGATAAATAGCTCAGTCCTGATGGAATACACCTTACATTGTAAATTACAGACACATTGGCCATAATCCTGCAAATATCTGAATAGACAGGGATATATACGAGAACCTGGAAAATGCTGACCACTTCCAACTTCTTGAGAGCCATTTCTTTGTGACGGCAGAAATTGAAAATTAAATTCTCCATCATTTTCAATGTGTGAGCACAGTGTTTGGTTGATTGACAAAAAGGGCAGTTCATCATCAAGATCATAGCTGTTGCTTAAAACATAGGGTCTCCTTGCAGTAGTGAATTCTGCTCTTGTTTATGCTTCTGAATTACCTACAGTAGACATCTCAAGACTCTGCGAAAGTCAAAACTATCTCTGCAAAATCATACAAATCCACCAGAAGCAAAAACACACCAATGTCAGAACAAACCCACTGAGTTACTCCAGCATTTTATGACTATCTTTGGTGTAAAAACCAATGTCAGTGTTCTCTCCCAGACCAAGATCCTCAGAGTTGAGGCTCCAGTTACTTTCATTGGGCTTGCCACATATTCACATGCCCAAAATCTCTGTCAAGACAGAAATTTAACAGCCGAGGAAGAACTTCAAGAATGTGGTCAAAACTTCCTTGAAGATGTACAATGTCCCCACCGATTCCGAGGAAGCTCTGGCCCAAGGAGTAGTAGTTTCAAAATGATATTTAGAACATCAAGGCTATGCACCAGGAACATACAGAAGCCTCGTGCAAGTAACAGAAATTGTGCACAACCTCAGAAACTACCCTCCCATACACCTTCTGCTCAAACGGCAATTCCCGTATTGGCCTCATTAACTGCACATAATCCAACAAAGTAAGTCATCATCGAAGAGGGAGGATAAGGGCATGGTAAGGACTACAGAAAAAAGAGTGTAAGGATAAACCTACTAACCAAAGGTTAATCAGCTTAAGATCTGTGATGGGAAATTGATTAAAAAAAAAGATAAGAAAGGGCAAAACTAGCAATGATTTTCATAAGTGTGGATTGATTAGCAAAAGCAAGTATAGATTTGTTAAAGGCAAATTTGAGGTAATAGGGGGTGGATGAGGGACATGTAGTTGATGTGATATATGATTTTCAAAAGATATTTGATAAAACCCTGCATGTCAAACAGGCATGTCTTTAAGATTAAAAGCATGAAATAAAAGGTGCAGGCGCAGCAAGGATAAAAATAGTCTCTAAATGTCAGGAAATAGAGAGGAAATTAAAAAACACAGCAGATACAAAAAATCTGAAATAAAAACAGAAAATGCAGGAAACATTCAACAGACCAGGCAGCTGCTGGTGAAAGAGAGATTGCAAGATAAAGTATTTAATATAATTCTTAAAAGAATATCTCTCTGAGATTTGTCTCCATACAGATTATAAATAATCAGGTGATTCATGCAGCACAATTAAGATCCACTCTCACCAAAATCACCCTGTACTGCAAAATCAAAGCCACTCCTGAATGTCTAAATATGGGAAATCTGCTGTCAACCATAAACATTGGTCCTTCATAATAGGTAATAGGAGCAGAAATAGAGCATATGGCCATTCAAGCCTGCTCCATCAACAACAAGATCTAGGCTAATCTTCCACTTCTACTTCATTTTCCTACCCATATCTTTTGATTCCCTCAATATCCTAACAATGCAGAACAAAATATAGGCTTCATAATTTTGCATTCTTTTTTGATCAAGATTTCAAGGTTGTTTTGCTGACTAATGCTCATAGCATCTGTAAAAAAACAAAACATACCTGGAACAATGCATTTCTGAAATGGGCCTCTGGATGTCACTACAGGTAAGGAAATGATATACTGCCTCAGAAACTACTGTGAATCATATCAAATTCTCCTGTCCATATTTTACAATGGTCTTCCCCAACAAGCATTAGTCTATTCAATTCAATTCAAAGACGTCAAGAAGTAATTTGGTGCAGTGGAGAGAACAGAAGAGTTAGAGTCTGACACTAAACTTTTGTTCTCCAAGGATGTACTCCAAAACGACCTGCCTCTTTAGTTACATTATTCTAGTGCAGACACCAGTAGGTCTTATCCCAAAGTTGGTTGAAAGTTTAACTGGTATGTTGTGACTATACAGAGAATGGTCACATCATCTTACTCCTAATTATTAGTGGTGATGGAAAGAGTCGCCATTGGGTATTGACATATTGACACATTGTTCATTGGGTTTCATCACAAATATGACACCTGATCTCAATCCAGCTTGATCCAAACATACATACAAACTGAATTCCAGGTGAAACAATTACAGTTACCCTTAATGTTAAAGCAGCATTTAACTGAGTAGGTCCTAATGACTCTTAACAAAAATAGAGAAAACACTTTAGAATCCTGCCTAGTACAGGAAAGAATGCTAATAATTTAGACCATGAGTCCTAAAACATCACTGCCAGAGTTCCGTATGGTAGCACCATAATTTTCCAATCATTTTCAAAAATGTTCTTTAATCAGAATTTTTAATGTTAAGCTTCATTAATAATTATATTCATTTCCATTTGCTGTTTATCAAAATTAGGCTGTCTTTCTCTGCATGCTTCTAGTATTGAGTATGTGCATTACTACAGGCAGATCGCTATGCCTTGGCACCAGTATCAATCTGAAGCTGTGCATTTTGCGGTGATTGGCTCACAGACTCCACAAGGCATATACAGGCAAAATTTATGTGCCCGGTGGAGAACTATCCAGTTGTCTGGATGGTGACAGTGCCAATATTATTTAAGAAGTTTGACATCATCCAAGCCAATACAGTCTTCTTGAATGCATCAGTAGTGCATTTTATCTCCAAAACCACAACATCTCTGCATAAAGGGGCAGCATAGTGCCGCAACGGTAGAGTTGCTGCCTTACAGCGCCAGAGACTCGGGTTCAATCCAATCTATGGGTGCTGCCTTTACGGAGTCTGTACATTCTCCATGTGACCGTGTGGCACTTCTCCGGGTGCTCCGGTTTCATCCCACACTCCAAAGACGTACAGGTTTGTGGGTTAATTGGCTTTGGTAAGTTGCAAAATTGTCCCAAGTGTGTAGGATTTGCTAGTGTATGAAGTGATCGCTGTTCAGCGTAGTCTCGCCGGGCTGAAGGGCCTGTTTTCACACTGTATCTCTGTCTAAGTCTAAGCACAAAAAGAGCAGGCGTGTGGGAAAAGTATCACTCAAGACCTCATTTTCATTATTGTTTCATTATGAATACCTCAAAGTACTAATATTCACTAGTTAGCAGTGTTACTGAATAACTGCAGTGGTTCAAACAGGTAGTCCACTATTTCCACTTTTCTTCACTGAGAAACTTAGCACTTGTGAAAACTCTCTGAAGCAGTTGTTCCAAACAAGTTTTCTTACACAATATTATTGTGATAGTTAAGTAAATAGAATAAAGTGTTATTTTGTGAATTGACATTAATATTGAACATTTAAAAATTCTGTTTTATATCATCCGTCTGCCTCTGAATCCATTACTGTATAGTTACATAATTTGTGATGTGAAAGAATGACTTCTTTATTTAAGTATCCTTAACAAATGAGAGACTATCATACATCAGTCATATGGAGCGAAGTCTCCATTATTAAAATAGATCTATCAAAACATTGCCCTATTACACTCCCAAATTTAAACAGTAATAGTTAAGTAATGTATTTATATTTGTAAATAATGTGCTTTTCCGATGAAAGATTTCTGGACAGAACAATGAAAAGATATATTAAATTCTGGCAGTAAAGAGTTAATCTACTCATCCACTGTTCTTTAATTACTTTTCAAAGGATATACAAATAATTGAAGGGACAGGGAAATACATTTTGTAGATAATTTTGATTCAGTTGGAACTTAAATCCTTACACGCCAACTCCACTTGATGGAGCATTCTCTGTGCTATTTTATGCCAAAGTGCAAACTTTATTATTTTGATTTTTGCTAACGCAAATTCAACATTTTTTTCATTAGGTTTCCTTTTTATTCCTCAAAATCCACGATATCCAATTTTACTTTTCCAGCTCTTAGAAATGCTCAACGCAATATTTTGCACTGGATATTGCAGAGACTGCCAGTTATTTAGAAAAGTTTTTTACTTCTGAAATTAAAAATCAAATGTCTGCGATGAATTTCCTTGCTTAATGTCTAGAAGCTAAAACAAAGAAAAACAGAACAGGATCAATTTTTAACTCTTAGTGGGAAGTGTATGATCATGCTCAAGGGCGAATGGCAGAGAACGTATAAGGTGGCTTGGGTGTGTGAAAGCATGATTTTGGAAGACAAATACAAACTTGAGGAACACAATCAGTGTTGGGGATGCTGGAAGTTGGGATATTGTGGAAAGAAGGATAGGGGGGTGTACCAATATTACCCTATGGGGTCAAAATAATTTATATTATTCAAACATTCTTTGTAAATTACATGCCATCCTGGGTTTAATTTTTATAGGTGTCCCTAAGACAATTTTGTCCTTGTTGAAAAATTCGACACTGTAACCATACCCTCCTTTGTATTATAATGAATGGCATTAAGAATGAACAACTACTGAAATGGAGACAGGGGAAACTAATTCAGCATTCGTAGGAACAAACATCTATACATTTGTCAGATTTTTAAATGTACTATTATGTGAGCTCGTTCATATGTATGGGTATCCATAAATCAGACATTTATAACTCAGGGATGGACTGGGTTAGAATTCTCTAAAACCAATAGCAGTCAGATATTTTCCCACAGCTGTCCAAACATTCTGGCTTGATTGAGACACTTAATTGTATTTTTTGGTTTTAGATGGAACACGAAAAAATAAAATAATTAATTTAAACAGTGGAACTTTATTCCAATGTAAAGCGAACACAACTCTTATATAACTTAATTGTATGTTGCTGTACACCCAATAAAGCTGATGTGTGACAGATGAGTACAATTACAGGCAATATTTTTGAGAACAGAGCCCTAAATATGCACAAAAAAAATTGTACTGGGTAAATACATGCTTCATCTCAGTACCTTCTTGGTGTCATGTTTAAGCAAAGTCCACAATAAAGAATTATGAATCCTTTGTAAGCGATTTTGTTTAGGTAAAGGGATAATGATTTACTTGCCTGGTAAAGGTGTTTTGAAGAATATTGTGCTTCATTAAACATGTCATATTCTTTATCGCAGATGGACGCCGGACCCCAGCCTGAGAAAAAAGGCAGTTAAGTTTGATGATCTCACCAACTGTTCCCATAATCCCTTGAGGTTTGTTCATGCACCAATCTCGAACTTTTCTGCAGCAGTTCAATTAGTGATCTAGAAACCAGACAAAATAATCTAGGAAGGAAGATATTAGGCCAACCAGAAGAAAGAAAATTGTAGGGAAGGGTGGAGAGGGCTTATTTTGATTGGTGACCAGCAGCATCTTTAAAAATTGCATACTTTGGTGATGAATTCTTTATTTTATGTTGGTGCTTCACTAATTCTGTTGCATTCTTTGTAGAAGCTGATGCAAGAAATCATAAAGGCACAGTAAATGTTCTTGGGTGAGGAGCGAAGATTCTTAATAATTGAGATGCTAGTGAAATAAATACACCGAGCAATATCTTCTAGCCCAATTACACATCTAGTTCCTCCAAACCCGCACTTGGTTTGCATGTCAGATTATTCGAAAAGTAAAATTTTCGAAGCAAACTTTTAATACCCTAGCTGTAAATGAGTTATTCTGAAGAGATGTAGAAATTAAGGGTTTCAAGATATGAATGAAACAAACCCATGAGGTGCCTGCTAGTTAGAAATGCGATAAATATATTTGATAAAATGCTATCTAAACTGATAACAGCACCTCCCACACTCAATCATCATGAAAAGGGAAGCAGGTGCTGAGGGACATTGCTATATCCAGGTTACCCTTCACTTTACAGCACTCTGACTAGATCCTGAAACACATCACCGTTCCTACATTGTAATTGGGCCCAAATTCTGGATTTCCACAGAACAGTACCGTGGAAGCATTTTCACAATATGGGCTTCAACAATTCAAGAAGGTTGTTCACCCACCATTTTCTAAAGATCAGTTAGGGATGTGCAATAAGTACAGGTCTATTTCGTGAAAGATTAAAAAGATGACCACGATTGAACTGCAAATTGGCTTAAAAACGTTTTTGAAATTAATTGAAGTGATGTGGGCTTTGCAGGATTTTGACCCCAGAGATGGTGAAGAAACAACAGTATACTTCCAAGTCACAAAGGTATGAGGCTTGGATGACAACTTCCAGGTGGTGGTGTTCCTATGCTCTTGCTGTATTTAACGTTCTACCCGGCAGATGTAGGTTTGAAAGGGAATCTCAATAAGTTTCTGCAGATGGTACAAACTGCTGTTATTGTATGTAGGTGATGGAGTGAGTGAATGGTTGTGGATTGGAGTGTCGATGAAGTGCGCTGCTATGTACTGTATGGTGTTGAGCTCTTGAGTGCTGTTGAAGCTGCATTTATCCAGCTAAGTGGGGAGTATTTCATCACGATCCTGCTTTAGTTTTTAAAATGGTGGACAGTGGGGAGTTAGTAGGCAAGTTTCCTGGTGCAGGATTCCTAGCTTCTGATCTGCTGTTGTAGCTGCATTGTGTAAATGGCTACACCAATCCAGTTTCTGAACAATGGTAGTCCCCAGGATACTAATAGTAGGTGATTCAGTCATTTTTACATCTTTGAATGATTCTGGCCAATTTCATGTTGAATAATGTCATTGCACTGTTTGGCATTAATGTTACTTGCCACCTATCAGTCAAGCCTGGATATTGTCCTAGGCCTGCTACATTTGCATGTGGATTGCTTCAATATCTGAGGAGTCGTGAATGATGCTGAAGATGGTGCAAAATCCCTTCTGATCTTATGATTGAAGCAAGGATATTGATGAAGCAGCTGGAGGTAATTGGACCTCGGACACCAGATGTCCTAAGCTGTCAGAGGTTGTGGGGAAAAGGCAGGAGTATGGTGGAGTAAACTTGATGGGCCAAATGGCCTAATTATGCTCCTATCTCTTATGATCTTATGACTATCCAGAGTAGCTGCTGCATAGCTGTCTAGTGGCTGAGATGATAGACCTCCAACTACCACAACACCTTCCTATGTGCTGGGTATGATTCCAACCATCTTAAAAGAGTCATCTTTTAAACTGGAATTAGTGTTTTTTTTTCCTATTTCAGTTTAGCTAGGGCTCCTAGAGGCTATACACAATCCAATGACAGTCCTGTACTTTGGTGAAAATAGGAACCGTACCATTTCTTTGATCTCCACATTGAGACATTTGAAATATTTCATGATTTATTTGGCAGTTTACTCTGTTTAAGGACCATTTGTTAGGCCAGTGACCTAGTCAGTACTTTCCAATCACAACCTCTTATGAAATTGGCAATTGTGTCTTAAAAAAGAAACTGATCCCGATAGGTAACAATGGTGTGAATGCCCACACTAATTGCAAATGTGCAACCCCTTTACAAAAAAGTTATCACTGTGCCCCAAAAATTGACAAAATGCATTCTGATTTTCAACCCATCATTTCAGTGAGATTTTAAAGCTGAAGTTCAGATTTCAGTCAGTATTCATTTAAAATGTCAGCAGTGAAGAAAAGACATAACAGTAATGTGGAAAATTTTAATGTAACATAGATTAACAATCATGTCTTCCCGTCAAAAATGAAAAGATTTGGGAGCTGGAATTAATATATAATAATCTCTTGAAAGAAAGTTTATTGTACCATTTTTTGACTTGCTTTGAATTCAATGATTATTAGACAAGATGACTCATAAGATGTTTTTTCAAAATATAATTTAAATATGGAGTTAAGTGCAGATCAGTATGCATTCCTTTATTTCAGCAGGAGAAAGCAGAGATAATTTATGCGGGTGCAGAGGTGCTTTACGGAAGTATAACTACACCAAATTAAATTAATGAATAAGGAAAGAATGGTAGTCATTAGAAGCACTATAGTTTTGTTTTTATTTTTTATTCTTGATGGAATAGAGCTTTGACATAAACTAACTGGTGAAAAAAAATACACTTAAAAAAGATAATTGAAATCAGGAATAGGTATTATCATTGAACACATCACATTTCAGAGAGACTTCAATTACTTTTAATCTTTTTAAGTTATCCACTCAAGAAATATGATGCCTGACAATGGATGAATGACAAGACATGGTCATCTGTCATGAAATAAGGCACTACAACATTCAAGGCATTATTCTTCCATTTACAGTAAACAATTTCCCGAATGGAAAACCATCATGTCAGCCATTGGGAATAAAGGAATGCCAGATACTTTACATAATCTCATTTTATGAAGCCCAGTCATGGCCTCCAATAAGGTCTGTCTTGGTATAGCTTTCATTTAAGTGGTACTCAGCTACAATATATACAGTAGAAACCTTTTCAGACAGGGTGGCTTTTGCCCTCTAATAAACATTCATTATGGTAGTGTGACCCCCAATATTGTGAATGACAGTGACTGCTTGAGAATGTAATAATCATTCAAAATATCAGGATAACTTGAACTGATTAATGGGAAGTTTTAGTGCCGAACACTGATAACCTTAATAAGGCAATCAATGGCACATTTTACTGAGATGAAATGACCCAGAAGATGGGAAGTGTTTAAGAAAGAACTGCAGAGGCTGGAAAATTGAAGGTAGACAAAAGTGCTGGAGAAACTCAGCGTGTGCAGCAGCATCTATGGAGCTATTCTTCCTTCACTCCATTCTTCCTTCACTCCAAAGATGCTGCTGCACCTGCTGAGTTTCTCCAGCACTTTTGTCTACCAGAAGATGCGAAGTTGAACATTACATTCTATTTGTATTTGACCATGAGGAAATCCAGGATGTGTGAAAGCCTCTAATTAAGGGCACAGAAAGAAAAGATCGTAGGAAATTGCCCATAGCAAGTATTTTAAAAGTGCAGAAATAACACTGGAGATTCCATGTACATTGTGAGTTGCGTCTCGAATAAACAGCCAGCAGATTTCTGCAGAGCAGACTATCAAAGAATACAATTTGAGTATGCCTTTGCCCATGACACAGATAAACAAAGACCACAAGACATAGGAGCAAGTTCCATAGGTGGCAATGAATTCCACAGACTCACTACTCTGTAGCTAAATAAAATCATCCTCATCTCCATCCTAATGGAATATCCTTTTATTCTGAGATTGTGGTCTCTGGTCCTAGACTCTACCACTACTGGAAACATTTTCTCCACACTCACTCTATCTAGGCCTTTCATTATTCAATAGGTTTCAATGAAATCCCTCCTCCTTCTCCTAAACGCCACTTGTTCATCTGCAAAGTCACTTTATGGCCAAGATTCACAAAGCAATGCCAAAAGTTGACATTGCACTATAAATTAATTGCACTTTCATTGCATGAATGTTTCATTCTGGGTAAAAACATTACCGATGGTAGAACAAATCCTGACACAGTCCTGGGTCATATTCCACAATGCCATAAGGCAAAACAGAAACAGTTACTTCTGTGTTCCACTGTAAGTTAATGGACCTTTTAAACCAATAGCTTTCTTTTATTTTCTGCTACGCAATTCAAATTTTAGGCTCTTGAATCTAGTTCATATAGTGCCAGGTTGTTTTTACAGAAGGGAGGGATAGAGGGCAGAAAAGAAAAATAGAGACAGATACAGCGGCATACATATGGTCATTAAGGGATTGGACTTTGGTCTTAGATGAAATTACAAGCATTCGTCAGGGTATTTAGAACATGTCAATCTCAGAAACGACAGCTAATATGTGATTGACTATTTTTGTTCTATTATTAATGAGCAAATTCACAGCTTCCAAATGCCTCAAAGCTTCAAACCATTGACAGAGGGAAGTTGACTCAAGTGTTATTATTCACTCATGGGATTCATTAGTGGACATGAAGTTAGAGTAAATTCGCACTCTTGGGATTTTATGGGGAGAGATTTTGTAGATATTTATGGAAACTTTAATATTTAGATATCTCAAACTTGCACTTCATTTTGAAGGATTTTTTTGAAGAAAAATTGAAATTAAATCTTATCAATTGCACGATGCTCTTCAGTCGTGATAATAGTTTGAAAGCTAGAGAAATCAGAGAAAGATGTATCACTTCCAACCACCATCAATATGAAAGCATTATTGTACAGCACTTGCCTAAAATGATGAAACTGACGATGAAATGATGAAAACGCTGACAAATTTCACAAAGCAAGTATGTGCAAGGGTGGGGAGGAGGTTATGGGGGAGTGAACTTTCTCTGCAAGAGACAAAGACTGGCAAAATAAAACATTTATGACACCTATTTATGGTGTAATCAAACTCTTCAACTGCCTTCTGTCTCTGGTGGGGTCCAGCATCCATCTACTGTAAAGAATAGGACAGGATTAGTGAGGCACCAATATGAATATCAAAGGTGTCAGTGATGGTGGGATAGAGGATCTTCTGTTGAAATATATCTGAAAGATCCTGTGGTTTTAAATGTTTTACCACAGTTTTAACATTTAGGTGCTGCAAAAAGCTGGATATGGCCAGTGGGATCAAAATATAGTAACACAAGTTATAAACATCTGCCCGTTAACAATTTGAAAAGTACATTATTCATATATATTAGATACAAATTAAACAGCTCAAATAATAAAATATCTGTAACAGAATAAAATTAAGTAATGTTTGTAATTAATGGTTGCCATAATGTTTGACTCGTTTATCTATGGGTTGTTACTAAGATATTTAAAAAATCCTAGAAATTAAAGTGAGAAAGAATCAATGAGCAAATATTACTTTGCACGTCCATCTTATTATGTCTAAGACTGTAGTTTTCACACAAAAAAGGATCCAATTGTACCCTGCTCTTCTTCTGATATTGCCTGACCTCAACAGCTTTTGATTTGAAAATTGTTCCCAATCCCAACTCAGACCAAGTTATAACTTGAAAGCTATCAGAAGTCCTTCAGTGTTAATTTCTTATTCTAATTATTTTTATTTTCTCCCCACCCCCAATTGTATTTAATATTTCTAAATTAAAATGGAGTACAAATAAAATTGTGAAACAGAATGTGAAGATAATTATCATATTACATAACTTTAGAGAAGTTCTTATTGTGAAGCTCTCTAAACAAACATAGCTTCTGTTTCTTCAATATTGGGACCATACATATTCATTGAGTTATTCTTCTTTAAATCAAATACATGGACAGGGGATGAATTTAATATGTATTGTGATTGTCCCTACTGATCAATGAGAATACATTTTTTGTAGTTTATTATACCTACATGTTAAAATCTAACCAGTTGATAAATCATATTGGTATAAATGCTGCTCTTGAAAATCTATAGCAAATGGTGAATTTGTAATGGGAGTACATCCTAATTATTGATTTCAAATTATTCTTAATAACAAGAACATCTTAATTAAGTCTATTTCAAGTGCTTAAGAAAACTTGGGATATCTTCAAGAAAAGAAACCAACAAAATGCTGGCAATTCTTGACTTGCTTTTGACTAACAGCACGTCAAGCAGCATCTGTGGAGGCAAAAGATGCATGTCAGCATTTTGGGTTGAAACCCTGCATTAGAATTAAGAAGGGGGAGATGGCCAGTATACAGAAGTATGAAGTAAATATGGGACTGAGGCTAGTAGGTAATAGATGGAAGCAGATATGAGAGGCATAGGAAAGGTTAGATAACTTGTGCAGTTTTGGTCCCCTAATTTGAGGAAGGACATTATTGCTATTGAGGGATTGCAGCGCAAGTTTACAAGATTAATTCCTGGGATGGCGGGACTGTCATTTGCTGAGAGAATGAAGCGGCTAGGCTTGTATACTCTGGAGTTTAGAAGGATGAGAAATTGGAGGACTTTAGTTATAGGGAGATATAGTGTGCATGTAATATGGAGTGAAAGATGCTGAAGAGTGATCTGATAGAGGCATAGATTGGGTAAATTCTCTGCATCTTTTTCCATGTTAGGGGTAATCAAAACTAGAAGGCACAGGTTTAAGGTGAGCAGACGCAGGTTAAAGATAATTTAGGGGGAAATGTTGTCATGTAGATAGTAGTTGATACTTGGTATTCACTGTCACAGGAGATAGTGGAGTCAGATCCAATTACCACATTAGTGTAGTTGGGGGGAATGTTGGCATCTATATTATTGGCCAAACCGTCCTTTTCTATATTCTACATAAGAGACTGCACATGCTGGAATCTTGAGTGAAAAACGTACTCCTGGAGGAGCTCAGCGAGTCAGGCAGCATCTGCGGAGGGAAATGGACAGACGACGTTCGGATCAGAAACCGTCTTCAGAGTTAGGATAGATCCTGACCAGAAACACCATCTGTCCACTACCCTCCATAGATGCTGTCTAGCAAGTAATTATTTTAGTTGTCAAAAGGAATTGGAATAATCTTCATAGTTCTTTTAATTTTCCCATGTCGTTTCATTCCACTTATTCTTTGATGCAATCCTTCCTGCTGTTCAGAATGGTGATATTGATGCTGACAATATAAAGGGTCACATTAATAACCATATTTTTTTTTACAAAATATCATATAAGAATGGCTGTCAAGCTGCATCCATGTCTTTACAAAAGGGCACCTAAACTGAAAGTCATGAACATTTATCACTATTTGATATTTTCCCCTGTGACTACATTAAGAAGCTTAAGAGAAAATTTGATGAAACAATTAAAAGTAGAATAGAGCACCAATTGACTTACCTGCTATTGACAGTAGCTGCATTGCCAAAAGGAATTTCACATGTTTCATCATCACTTTAACAGGTTGATGGAAACTGTAGATTTAAAATAAAATCAGTTGACCAAACTTCTGTCAAAATGAAATGTTCTCATTCTACATTTCATTCTTAAAGATTTTCAACAGAATGGTCAGAATATAGTTACATGAGAGAAGCAGGCTTTCTTCATACTGACAATTGTACTTGAAGCTATATGATATTTGCCGCTCACTGGCACTGTAATGTATCCCACAAAAGTTGCAGAAGAGGGTTATTTTGTCTACTTGCATTCAATAACATAATGGGAATCTTACTTCAGTCGTAATTTCTTAAACTGACCCACATTCCTTAATTGCATTAATATCTCAATATATGTCAAAGAGAAATACTCCTATACATATGAAGCAGAACAAAATAATACGGATGCGATAAAGGTACATACTCTATTTAATAAACAAAACAAAATAATAAACAAATTATTTTTTTAATAGACAACAATTTATTTTAACATAGCTGATCGAACAAGGCAACTGAAAGGATTCAATGATACTTTATTGTCACATGTAGCTAGTACAGTGAAATGCTTTGTTTTGCGTACAACCCGGTAAAATCACATACTGCCTACCGTCTGCTATAAAACTATCGCTACGTTTCTAGTGCTGACAAAGTTACAAACTTCACTGAACAATTCTATCTTCTGCCTGCTGCTGCATGTGGCAGCAGTCAACCCCCTGTCAGCTCCCCCTTCGTTCTCGACAGCGCCATTGGCCCCCTTTCATTGTCGGCGGGCCCCCGCTGAATAGCTCTTGGCGGCCATGGTCGCTCTCGACGGTCCTCCTCGCTCTCAGTGGCGCAGGTCCCTTCGACCCTAGTGGCTCGAGGGCGATTTTGGAGTCCGCGGTGGGGTCGCCGAGCCAACTGGGGGATCCTTCACATCCTTGGCGAGCGAGTCCTCAGTCCGCAGCCGATGAGCCGGGCCTGCTGGATCAAGAGACGTTGGTGTACTTTCTTGGATATTGCTTCGATATGGCTGGTTCAGGACAGGTTTGCTGGGTGATATTTATGCCCGTCCCACATTTGGGTAATGTTTTAGGCGACTAGGCTGTGGCCACATGATCGCGGGGTGACGCCTGCATAGTCATGAGTAGTCTCCTCAAGTCGCACAAAAAGTCGTAGCGTTTTTCTGGTCACCGCTGGATTTTGAACTGTTCAAAACTGTTCGGCAACAGTCAGCGACAGTGGGCTTGCTGTCAATGATCGTAGCTTGTCTTATCCTGATGTAGGTGCTGTCATAGGTTGTCGCCAGGTGACGTAGGTTGTACACGGCTACCTACGTCAACCTACATCAACTGGCAGGTATCGGCGACTGAATTGTCTTACCTTGTCGATGCTTGTCGTGGGTGGTCGTTGGTTGTTGTAGGTGTGGTCATAGGTGGAAGTCCTAATGGGTCGCCGGTTGTCGGTAGCTTGTCGTAGCTTGACGTCGACTAGGTGGTAGGTTGTTGTAGACATTGTCGTAGGGTGGTCCATTCGCCGATTTTTCGGTGACCAGCTACAACTATGACAGTCTCCGAAAAAATTGCCTAAGTGGGACAGGCCTATAAGTCATAGGAACTTGAAGCTTTCAACCGTCGTACTTCAGCACCATCAATGTATACCACTTCGCTTCTTGAAGTCGATCGCAATCTTGCTGACATTGCGGGAAAGTTTGTGGTGTTGGCACCAGGATACAGGGTTCTTAATCTTCCTGTGCTCCATCTCGTCATTATTTGATATCCAGCCAACTACGGTGGTGTTGTCCGTGAATTTGTAAATTCAGTTGGATTTGTACTTGGCTGCACAGTCATGGGTGGCTAAGGAGTAAAGAAGGGTGCTGGGAACGCATACTTGCGGAGCACCGGTGTTGAGGATTATCGTAGAGGATGATTTGTCACCTATCCTTACTGATTGTGGTCTGTCGGTCAAGAAGTCAATGGTCCAGTTACAAGGTGAGTGGAGGATGAGTTTGGATAAATTCATCAGAATTAGGCCATGTGGCCCATTGTCTACGCCATTCAATCATGGCTGATCTATCTCTCTATCCTAATCCCATTCTCTTGTCTTCTCCCCATAACCCTTGGGTGGGATAATGCATTGAAAGCAGAGCTGTAGGCTGACGTAGGCATCTCTCTTATCCAGGTGTTCCAGGGATGAGTGTGATGGCATCAGCTGCGGAACTATTGTGGAGATAGGTGAACTGGAGTGGATCAAGGTTGTATGGTAGGCTGGATTTAATGTATTCCATAATCAGATTCTCAAAGCACCTCATGATGGTGGATGGTCACTGGACTAGTTGTGAAGGCAAGAGATCTTGTGTTTCTGGGCCTGGTGGACGGCAACATCGGAGGCCTGGATCTCCTCAGCGCAGAGGGAGAACAAGGAGGGAAGAAGACAGAGACTCTAAGACTTTGCCTTCCACCACAGTGAGGAGGTGTTTGGTAAACTCACTGTGGTGGATGTTAAATTTGTGTTTATTGTGTGGTTTTTGTTATTTTTAATATATGTATGACTGCAGGCACGAAATTTCATTCAGACCTTTCGGTCTGAATGCCAATAAAGGTATTAATTATTTCTTTTTATTTTAATTATTTTTTTAGTTAATTATTTTAATAATTATTTTTTAATTAATAATTAATTGTTTATTTGGCACAAGGCCGATTGTGGTCTTCTTGAAGACGGTGGGTACCTCAGAACAGAATAGGGAGAGGTTAGAGATTTCCATGAACATTCTTGTTTGTGAATCTGCACAGTTCCTAAGGACATGGCCAGGGATTCAGTCCGGACCAGTTGCTTTCCGTGGGTTCACCTCAGGAAGTCCTGACTTCTGCAAATGGTCCCTGGAAAAGGCACAACAGGTATTTGGAGTTTAAGAAGGAACTGCAGATGCTGGAAAATCAAAGGTAGAAAACCCTTCTGAAGAAGGGTTTCGACCCAAAACATTGCCTATTTCCTTCACTCCATAGATGCTGCCTCACCCGCTGAGTTTCTCCAGCATTTTTGTCTACCAGGTATTTGGAGTCGTTGTGCAAGTTGTGCAGATTCCAGCTTCAATTCTTACACAATGCATTCAGTCATCATGAAGTGCTCCAATCCAATCTTTGCACACCTCCATATTCATTCCTATTTACTGAGAATAAATTTACATCAATTTTACATATATTATGAAGTTATACAGCTGTTCTGAAGAATGTACCTTGAAGCTTTTAAATTTATAATGCCCTTAATTGGGAGATCAACATATAATGGTCAAGTTTAAAAAATTACCATCAGTGGGAATATTCTATTTAACCAATTGTTAAATCGGCCCAAAACATTGCCTATTTCCTTCGCTCCATAGATGCTGCCGTACCCGCTCAGTTTCTCCAGCAATTTTGTCTACCTTCGATTTTCCAGCATCTGCAGTTCCTTCTTGAACATAAAAAATAAAATAATTGACCTACCTTTGCTTTTGTTTAAAAAAAAATTGTATTAGTTGTTTTTTTTAGAGTTTATAGTTGATGGCAATTTGGAAGCAGATGTTGGAGAAAAACACCCTTTGTAAATCATGAAAGAGAACATTCAATTTTGAGATGCAGTTCCCCATTTTGATGTCATGAAAAGAGATGGAACTCATCATTCATGATGTCAGAGTACGAATATTTCTATGCAACATTGCTGCTATAAACTTACTTTAACCACCAACGAAAAACAAAATGGAGATGTATGACCATTTATCACTTATCATTTACAATACCATAATTAATTATGTATAACACTATCAATTGCGTAGAATAAAAGTAATGAATTAAGAATTTCCTTGACGAGGGTGAGTCTTCTAAAATAATTAAAGCAGAGCTATTTGCAAAGGTTGCACATGGCTACAGGGTATTGCCATAGGGTTTAATTGAGTCACAGTAATTTTGTAGCTCATCCTGTTACGAAGATTATCAATGCAGACCTCTCCCACAGGATAAATAAATGGTGTCACATTAAGTGGTGGCAATGCCAAAGGATGTTAGGTTCTCCTCTGGGAGTTGGTCCCCGGCTGGCAGTTGTGTACCAGGACATTCAATAGATTTTATCGTGATACAGCCTACGTCATTGAAAGAGGAACTATAATCTGAATCTGAATCTGATATAAATAGAACTCAACACTGTGTAATTAGTGAAGATTCCCACTCCTTAACACATCAGAATTGTCATTGCCTCCCATCATGAAGCCAATTTTGGATCAAGTTTGGACCAACACCCCTTGCATCACATGTGGCCATATATTCTGGATCAGCATACAGTATGGGACCTTGCCAAGAGCCTTGCTGAAGCCCATATATACCATGTCAATTGCCTTGCTTCATAAATTCATGTTTAAACTTTACTTTAGAGATACAGTGCGGAAACATGCCCTTCGGGCCACCGTGTTAACTAGTGATCAGCCTGTACATTAATAATATCCTACATTCTAGCTCCTGTATCACAATGACACACAATAAAATAGACCGGATCCAGAGAATGTGAGCATTTGAAGCAGTAACTGAGTTGGAGATGAATCTGTGGGAGAACAGAGTTGGTTTCAGGTGTCTTGTGGAATGAAAAAGTAAGCTGGCACCAGGACAAGAGACACCCTGACCTCTCCAAACATTCGCACATATACAGTGCACCCATTTCCTTTCATCCATATCTACCGTCAGTGGAAAAAAGGCATTCTAAAGAAAGGGATTGGAGTGGAATGGAGGAGCATAGTGGGAAAGGGAGAGTAAGAGAGCTCTAAACTTTTGAGTGTCTGGTAAACAATCAATGTACCACTTACACTGACCTTTATTATAAAAGATTGGAGATGAAAGGCAAAGCAGTCAACGTAAGATTGGGGAGATGATTTAAAGTAGCCCAGGAACCTGGCAGACATAAAAATATTTTCATCTACATTGCAAATCATAATCAGCCATGCTAAAATTCAGATCATGAACAATTTACACTGTATTTTGTGCCAAAAACTCAAGAGAGTTAATGGGGAGAAGTGAGTGCAGTCGCTATTACTGAGGAGTTGGTGCTTGGGAAGCTGAAAGGTTTGAAGGTGGATAGGTTACCTGACCTGATGGATTAAACCCCATGGTTCTGAAAGAAGTAGCCGTAGAGATTGTAGGTATGTTACAAAACTTACCTTGAGCAGCGCTGCAGTTCTGCCGCTCCCCGTGTGCGTGACTTTGGCGCCTTTCAGAGGGGGGTGGGCTTAAAGTGCCGTTTTTCTTCAGACTGGGCAAATCGATCCATGTCGGGCGATTTCGTTGCGGAAGAAAAATCACTCTGACATTTCATTCATGAAGGTATTTTTAAATTACGCTAGATTATTTATTAACTAGAGTAATTTAAAAATCACCTTCAAAAGCCGTGAGAGCCAACAACGGGGAGGATTTTGCGTAGGGGAGAAAAAAAGGTATACAGTTTATTTTTATATTAAAAGTTGTTTTTTATGGAGGCTTTAATCATATTTTCATGTTGCGAAAAGGGGTCCAAAAAAATGTATGAACCAACAGTATTTTTCCTCACGACTTCACAGCAAACCACAAAGTTCCAATCCACCGCTTTTACTACAACCCACTCGCTAGTTGATTTAAATGGCCATTAATTTACAGGCATTAAACACTAAATTCCTTGCATTTGGCCTATAAATTCATGAAAATTAGATTTAAAAATTATGTTATATTGTGGATTATTGTGTGAATGTTATTTGGACACTTAGGCAATTTAAAAAAAGTTTATCTTTTCTTAAGAAATGGATAGATGTTTAGATCTACTCATTGAATTTTGTAATTAGCTACAATTAGATAACTAACTAATTATATGCTTTAATTTCAGGTCATCCAAGTAAGATTGTTTCATATTTGTTTCAGAATGCTTCAATCTATAATAACTGAAAATCTCATTGAGTTCTCTTAATTTTAAAGAAAGATATGGGCTTTTAACTGTTCTAGATCACAGCTTTTGAGTTAAGTCAATTGAAAGGCAATGGGGAACAAGATGCTAATTTCCGTGTATGAAAATGGTCATAACTTTTTTAATACTGAAGATATGAAAGTGAATTAGGTGTCAAATTAAACTTCTTTTTATGCTTTATCTGATGGGATAAACTGCAGACTTGATTTTTAAAATCTCAAAATTTTGTAACATTGCTAGAGATTGTGGAGGCATTAGTAGTGATCTTACAAGAATCACGAGAGTCAGGAATGGTTCCAGAGGACTGGAAAATCACAATCTTAAACCACTGTTTAAGACGGGAGCAAGGCAAAATGAGGTGCCACCCCCACGTTGTAATCCCAAACTAGCCACTTTAATAATTTGTCAACAATACACTCATGTTACGGAATACATACACTATGACGCACGTAGGAAGTGCAGTTTGGTCAAACTACAGCGTCCAGACTAACATCACCCACGGTAGCTTCCCCAGTGAAATAAACACACGGTGTGCAGGTCCATGCCTCTGTTTACGGGGTTTTGCTACGCCTTCCTTTAATATTCTCCCTCCCTCCTCACTTCTTTCTCCTCCCCTCCCATCCTTCCCTTCCTTTCCTTCCCCTCACCTCTAATCTACTCCACTCCCCTCACCATTCCACATTCTCGACCGAGCAATTCACCTGTTTGTCACTTCTTCCGAAAAATTATGATCTTATTTCTGACATTCTCCCCTCGTCACAGTTACTCACTTCAGGCAACCTCTCCCTCCAACTGACTCACAGCGCGGTTGCGGCATTCAAACCACGCGCGAGAACGTTCACCGTCAGCCACCCCTCTGACACCCCTCGCCTCGGCAATCTCCGGACACTCGCTTTCCCCGCCTCGGCAATCTCCGGACACTCGCTTTCCCCGCATCGGCAATCTCCGGACACTCGCTTTCCCCGCCTCGGCAATCTCCGGACACTCGCTTTCCCCGCCTCGACAATCTCCGGACACTCGCTCTCCCGCTTCGGTAATCTCCGGACACTCGCTTCGGCAATCTCCGGACACAAGCCTCGGCAATCTCCGGACAAACGCCTCGGCAATCTCCGGACACTCGCCTCAGCAATCTCCGGACACAAGCCTCCCCGCCTCGGCAACCTCCGGACACAAGCCTCCCCGCCTCGGCAACCTCCGGACATGCTCAATTGGCTCTCGCGACCGAGCCATTCGCTTACGATCGAAATGTGTAGGAAGCAAAGATTATAGAGGAGCAAGATGCGCCACTCCGTGGAAAAGGCGTAGTATTACGTGTGTGATTGTCGACGCCATATTAGCGGACCAGAGATGGCGTCGACTATGGCGTCTACTGGGAAACTATTGAGCTTCTCTATGATCTTCGTCTCTCGATCTGCCACTGTGTAATCCGCTCCAAAGCTACAGAGCAGTTGCAAGCAAAGATTATAGAGGAGCAAGATGCATTAGAAAGTTATTAGATTTATTTGTAATAGATCGTTACTTACCTCTCGATCCCTCTCTATCCCCTCTCTTTCGATCACCCTCTCTTCTCTCTATCGCTTTCTCTCCCCTGTCGAACTCTTTCTCTCCCCTCTCGATCTCTTTCTCTCCCCTCTCGATCTCTTTCTCTCCCCTCTCGATCTATCTCTCTCCCCTCTCTTCTCGATTTCCCTCTCTAGCCCTGCTATGCCTTCGGCCCAAAAGAGGATAGAAATAAATTACATAATGGTCTTTGTAGGAAGATTTTAATAAGCTCTTCTTTCCAAAGATTTTCTTCTATCTGTCCCACCATATATTTATATAAATGTGTGTTTGTGTGTACCTGTAATTGTGTGCACAGTGTGTGTTAAAGCAATACAAGGGAAGCTGTACAATGCAATGCAAGGGAAACTACGCAAAGGAGGGTTGGGGAGGAAAGATGCGAGGGAAATGGGGGGAAAAGGGTGGAAAGGGAGGGGGAGAGAGAGGCGGGGAGGGAGAACGAGAGAAGATAGGGGAGAGAGAGATCGAAAGAGAGGGAGAGAAAGATCGAGAGGGAGAGAAAGATCAAGAGGGCGATAGAGAGGGATCGAAAGGTAAGTAAAGATCTATTACAAATACATCTAATAACTTTCTAATGCATCTTGCTCCTCTATAATCTTTGCTTGCAACTGCTCTGTAGCTTTGGAGCGGATTACACATGGGGAGGCAATCCGCCAAAATGGCGGCCGTTACGTACTACACACCAGCCCATTGGATTTCCACTGAGTGGCGCATCTTGCTCCTCTATAATCTTTGGTAGGAAGTATCTGTGATCTTCCGGTTCCCAAACACTTTA
Source organism: Raja brachyura (assembly GCA_963514005.1). The sequence goes on from OY740807.1 coordinate 27,418,838, forward strand.
ACTCCCATTCCCATACTAACCTTTCTATCCTGGGCCTCGTCCATTGTCAGAGTGAGGCCGAACGCATATTGGAGGAACAGCCTCTCATGTTTCGCTTGTGCACCTTACACCCCGCGGTATTGACTTCTCTGACCAAATAACCGTTGCTTTCCCTCTTTCTCCGTACCATCCCAACCCTAATTCTCTGACTAGTTTCATTGTCCTCCTGATTCATTTTACTGTTTGTATGCCTCGTTCTTAGCTTCCCCTCAGCCAACAGTAAAGTCTCCTACATTTCATTGATCAAGTACGTATGCTTTGCTGTCGTTTTCACTCCTTACCCTTCCATATTTCTAATCTCCCTCTCCTCCGACTCACAGTCAGAAGAAGGGTTTCGAGCCAAAACGTCTCCAGGGATGCTGCCTGTCAGATACAAAATGCTGGAGTAACTCAGCGGGACAGACAGCATCTCAAGACGTTTTGGCTCGAAAACCTTCTTCTGACTGAGAGTCAGATCAGCAATGGTTTGCTTTGTCTGTGATTTTATGAGTTCTGACTTGACCGATGAGGTCAACTTGGGGGTCATCTTCTCTTCCACAAATGGGACAGGAGATGATTGATAAGGTGGTCACAAACAATCCCCAAATAAACTGAGTGGTGGTATTCAGCTAAATGATCGCGTGGTCTCGTCGATATATAGGAGTTCACACCTGGAACAGAGTTTGCAGTAGATGAGGTTGGAGGAGTGAACCTCTGCCTCTCCTGAAAGAACTGTCATGGTATTTGGACGGAGTTGAGGGAGGAAGATGTAGGAGTCTGGAATCCACTACCTGAAAGGGTAGTGGGGCAGAAATCCCCATCACATTTATATAAAATGGATTGATACACCGTGATAAAGCAGTGACCTCCAGGGTTACAGGTCAGGTACGAGAAGGTAGCAACAGAATAGTATGTTGTGTATTTGTGCTATGTATTTTCTCTGATTCACAATGTTTGGGCAGGTCTTACAATCCAAGCAAACACAGTAATCTCTAAGATCATAGTTCCACAGTAAAATAAAGTTGAACGGCCAACTCTTGCTCATCTGACAAGATTCAGTTTTGCTAGTATATTTTAACATGCTCTATTATATTTTAATTATTAATATGAAGTATGTAGAGAATCATGAATAATTTTGCTCTCTTTACCTTTTAGGAGGAATGTACTTGCCGAAGAGGGCGAGTTGTGAAAACCTCCCAAACTGTTCTCATGTCGAAGGTGGTTAATAGGTTTTCAGAAAATGCCAAAGTTGCTGGAGTTGCAAACAGTGAGGAAGGCTGTCCAAGGATGTAGCGGGAAAAAGGGAGAGGAATGGACAGAGAAATAGCAGATGGAGTTTGATCTGAGCAAGTGTGAAGTGTTGCATTTTGGGAGGTTGAATGGAAGGGGGAAGTGAACAGTTAATGGCAAGAACCTTTAACAGCATTAATATACAGAGGGATCTTGGGGTAAGCCCATAGTTCCCTGAAAGTGGCTACAGAAGTAGATAGAGAAGATGTATGGAAAGCTTGACTTCATCAGTCAAATTAGAAAGTCATTTTGCTGCTTTATAGGACATAGGTTAGTTAGGCTGCATTTGGAGTATTGTCTCCAGTTCTGGCCATACCATTAATGTGGCAGACAGAGATTGTGTAAGCTTTGGAGGGGATGTAGAAGAGGGTCCACATATGCAGCCTGGATGAGAGAGTATTGGCAATGTGGAGGTCGGACAAACTTGGATTGTTTTCTCTGGAGTGTCGGAGGCGGAGACCCGGTGCGCGGCCTTGCATCGCCCAGCGTGGCCTTAATGGCTGCGGGACTTATTTATCATTGCCCGCTGGGGGCTTTGACTCTGACATCGGGAGGAGAACGGGGAGTGCGGGGACTTTGCCTTCCATCACTGTGAGGAGGAGATTTGCTGTGATGGATGTTTGTGTAAACTGTATTGTGTCTTGGTTCTTTTTCTTGTTTGGATGACTGCAGAAACGAAATTTTGTTTGAACCTCAATGAGGTTCAAATGACAATAAACGGTATTGTATTGTATTGTAAGTCAAAAATTAGAGGGCAATACTTTAAGGTCAAAGGAGTAAAGTTTAAAGAAGATGTGTGGGACAAGTTTTTTTACACAGCGAGTGGTAGGTGCCAGGAACATGCTGCCAAAGTGGTGATGGAGGCAGATTCAGTATTTAGGCCTAAGGATATGCAGGGAATGGAACAATAAGGAACACGTACAGAGAAAATTAGTTTAGCTTGGCATCATGTTCAGCACAGACATTGTGAACTGAACAGCTGTGTTCTCCTGTGTTGTTCTATGTTCTATGTTCTAGGGTTTGTCATATAAGAAGACATTGAGTAGTCATGGAAGGAAGATATTTCTCTGGCTAAATAGTCTGGAACCAGTCTCTGCAGAAGGGTAGACCAATTAACACTTATTCAGCCTTTTAAAGGGCCTGTCCTACAAGCATGCAACTCTATGCGATTAGCGCGACCTAACGTGGTCGCTTGAGCCGTCCGGCGTCGCGGGGCCGGTCCCACTTCGATCGCCGGGGCCGTGCGGAATTGTGCGGAGTTCGTCCCAACATCGCGCTGGGCTCTGAAAAACTGACTATGTTCAAAAATTCCGCGTGGCAATGGCTTGTCGGCTTGCAGTCGCCTCGACGCATTACACACCGCCTCGACATTGTGCCTCCGTGAACCTATCTGTAGGTGCCTCCGTGACCCTCTATGTGTGTGGCTCCGTGGCCCTCTGTGTGTGTGTGCCTCTGTGCCCCTCTCTGTGTGCCCCTCTCTGTCCTGGCGAACCTACCTTAGACTTCGCTCCAAGTTCGCCTCACTTTGCGCCGCGTTGCGCCACTCACCCGACCTCCGTGCGGCCCCTGCTGCCGGTTTGGTCGCGCTTGCCGCATGCAGGCGCATGCTGGTGGGAACGGCCCTATACAGGGGATCACCCGACCTCCGCGCGGCCCCCGCTTCTAGTTTGATCGCGTTCATCTCATGGAGTCGGATGCTGGTAGGACAGGCCCTTAAGTCAGAGTGTCTTTCAGTATAACAGTGTCTGATCTATCTAATCTGCTGGAAATGTATGATAATTTCTGGAATTTTGGAAAATGATAACAAATACAGACACTATATTTGTGGCTGGGGGTTACACAAAAAGCTGGAGAAACTCAGCGGGTGCAGCAGCATATAAGGAGCGAAGGAGATAGGCGACGTTTCGGGTCGAGACCCTTTACACTATATTTGTGGCTACTTTCTTTACACATACTTCAACCATTAATCTTTATCTTTCTATATATTTTGAGATGATTTTATGGTGCTTTTTTATATTCACTGCATTTCCTCTTGTACTCTATTCTCTTTTGAGCATTTTTTTCTCTGTTGAAATCAGCACTCAGTGATCCTAATCACCAGGTTTGCTACATTGTCAGGCAATCTGGCAGCTTTTGGCATGCTAGTCTTCATCGGTAATGGAATTGAGTATTTAAGTTAGAGCGTTATGCTGCAATTGTACAAAATGTTGGTGAGGTCACACTTGAAGTATTTGAAAGCTGATCGTTGATGAGAAGAAGTTGAACTTGAATCATTCTCCAGCATCTGCAGTTCCTTCTTTAACACATTGAATCTGAAGGTAATGGTTTTACCTTCCTCAGTTGCCAGCGAGATGAGGCTATGGCTAGAGTGGTGTGGATCTTTGATATTAGCTGCCTCTTTGAGGTAGCGCTTCCTATACTGTAGCTCCTTTCGATGGTAGGGGTTATACATTAACTGGGCAATATCCACCACTTTCTGCAGTCTTAACAGGCATAAGTGATTCGACTCTCCATTGTTGGATGTAGTCATTGTGTGGCACATTTGCGGTGTAAATACTACTTTCCACGTAATACCTTAGGAAATAAAATATAGAACGGTACAGTAGAATGAAGGAATTGCAGATTCTATTTTATGAAAGAAGACACAAAGTGCTGTAGTAACTCAGTGGGTCAGGCAGCATCTCTGGAGAACATGGATAGGTAACGTTTCGGGTCAGGACCCCTTTGTAGACTGATTGGGGAGGGCGGGAGGAAGAAAGTTGGAAGAGAGGAGGGATGTACAGCACATGAACACAGGCTCTTTCGCCCACGTGCCAAATGTGATAAGTTCATACATTTCAGGAGTAGAATAAGGCCATTTGGCCAAGTGTACTCCACCATTTAATCATGGCTGATCTATCTTTCTCTCACAAACTTATTCTCCTGTCTTCACCCCATAACCCCTGACACCCTTACAAGGGTAAACGTTGGCAAGTTTAACTAATCTCTTCTGCCTGCATATAATCCATATCTTCCATTCTCTGCCTACCCATGTGCCATTAAGTTTTCAAAACCAGGTAGCATTCTGGTAAACTTCTGCACCCTCTCCATAGCCTCCATATACTTCCTGCAATGGGTAGACCAGAACTGCACACAATACTTCAAATGTGATCTAACCAAAGTCCTCATGCAATATGACTTCCAGACTCAATGCTCAGACTGATGAAGGCAAGCTTACCGTACACCTTCTTTGCCACTAGATAGTTTTATTACCACTCTACTTGTGTAGGAGCTGTGGGCTCCAAGATCCCTCTTCTTCAATGCTGTTGAAGGTCTTGCCATTAATAGTGTACTCTCCCTTTGTATTCAAGCAGAGTTTACACCTGAAAGTTCTAAGTGCTTAATGTGTTAAATTATGGATGGAATTGAACATTATGCAGTCAACAACTACCATCAGTTATGAATGGCATTGTCTATTGTGCAAGCATCATTCGCATCTCTGAGCTTATAATAGAAGGAATGAAGCTAACTGTAGATTGATGTTGCATGTTAATCAATCATACACCAGCCAGCATCTATAACTCCACCCCACTGTAATACTGACACTAATACTATTGCTCTGCACCAACAGTTGGGGCAGCCATGAGGTGTTGATAACTAACCATCCTTCATGCTGTTAAGTTTTAGTGCTGATTAAAGATGTGTTTGAATCGTATACTGAGTCTGGAAGTCATGTACATGGTGTCAGAAGTGGGATACGAACCCACGCCTCCATAGGAGACTGCGAGAGAAAAACCTAGCCCTGTCCAAAATGTGATTTGAGGGCAGGTCACAGATCTGGCTAAATCAGCGGTCACCCAGGAGCCGACGCCACATTGGCACGTGCCCGTAGCCTGTTCTATTGGCCGGGAATGGCCAGCTACATCCGGGACCGCATAGCCTCCTGCCCCGCTTGCAACAGCCTTGTGCCTCATCAGCAGCGGCAGCCCCTTCTGCAACAACCTCTTCTGCAACAACCTCCACCAGCTCTGCCCTGGACATCGCTGGCGGCGGACATTTTCGAATGGTGCGGGAAGTACTACCTCGTTCTAGTTGACTCCTTTTCTAACTGGTTTGAACTAGACCAACTGACCTCCCTCGCATCGGAGATGGTCATCCAGAAGCTGAAAAGACACTTCTCTACCTTTGGCGCTCCCGTCAATCTGAGAACCGACAACGGTCGGCAGTTCATCAGCCACATGTTTAAGCTTTTCGCAGACCGATGGAACTTCCAGCATGTTACGAGCAGTCTCGAGTATCCACAGAGTAATGGTCTCGCTGAACGCGCTGTCAGATGCGCCAAACACTTGCTGTAGCGAGCACAGATTTCATAGTCAGACGTTTACCTCGATCTCCTGAATCTCAGAAATGTTGCCAGGGACGGAACCCTGGGATCGCCAGCACAGCGACTGATGTCGAGATTGACGAGGCCTCCGGTACCCATCGCACAACAGCAACTGGTTCCTCAGGTGCTGAAGCCCGCCACTATCCAGAAACGTCTACAAGAGAAGCACGACATTCAGAAACGGTCATACGACAGTTCCAGCAGACCACTCAGGCCTTTACTTCCGTGTCATGTCGGCCGTCTGCGAACTTCAACTCGACATTCCCGTCTGGGCACTGTGGTCAACCCGACAGACGAGCCACGGTCTTACCTGGTAGACTGTGAGGGAGCGGTGTACCGGAGAAGTCGACAACACCTGCTTGCTGTGAGGGAGCCTCGACCACCGCCTGCTGGTCCCCATTCTCCACAGCTCCAGTTCCATCCGCCTTTTGCAATGTCTCCCACCCGTCCCCGCATGCCTTTGCATCCCTCCATGTCCCGTGGTCTCCACTAACCACGGGGCCTCTCCCACCGCAAGTTTCCTCTTTTGGTCACCACAGGTCTTCATCACGTCTTTCTCCCCTCCAGGCTCTCCGTCTCATCATTCAAGTGAGGGAGAGGAGGGTTTGGTCCGTACGCGCTCGGGCCGTGTTAGTAGACCACCAGACAGAAATGGCGAGTATGTTTAACCCCATGGCATGATTGCCCTTTCATACTTAACCTTTGGGGGGAAGGATGTAGATTGATGTTGCATGTTAACCAATCACACACCAGCCAGCATCATGTTTTGTTATCCCTGGATAGTTGTAGCTACACTGGAACGCTGTCCAGGTCATTTCAGTTAGTGTAAATGACTTCCAGACTGAGTATTCGATTCAAACACATCTTTAATCAGCACTAACACTTAACAGCATGAAGGATGGTTACAACTATCCAGGGATAACAAAACATATTGTTAGATCTGGAGCACACCTTTCGAACTGCTATCAGGTTAATAATAACACCTTTAGAACTGCTATCAGCCACCAGCCCGTGCTGACAGCAGTGCTCTAATTTGTTTCATGGTATCACACAGAGTGAATTTAATTGCAGAGATGACAAATCAAAGTTGAAATGGATTATGTATTTGGCAGTAGAAACAAGAAACTGCAAATTCTGGTTAAGCAAGGAAAGAAGTAAAATGCTGGAGTAAACAGCAGATCAGGCAGCCATCCCTGGAGAACATGGATAGGTGATGTTTTGAGTTGGGACCCTTCAGTTGTTTTATTAGGCAGTTCTAGCTAAGCATAGTTAAAATGCAACTTGCGAGTAATTTGCTGTGGTCTCTTAAATTTATTGTCATTGTGTGGAGTTTAGGTCACATATTTCTCTTTGTTTTTCATTGCCATAATGATTACCTATTGTTATTTCCCATTATTTCACATCCCGTCAATTTTCCTTCTGTCTTCAATCTAGAGTTTTGAAGCCCAAAGCAGAAATATCAATATTTCTGTGCATGAAAGTTAAAAAATATGTTGGAATTTTGAAACAAAAGCAGATATATTCCTTAAAAATACAGGTCGGACACAATCACTCCAAAGAGAAACAGAACTAATATTATCAGAGCCATTATCAGAACTGGAAAAGAGAAAAAAAATCATTTTAAGTTGCTGAAAAGGTTGCAGGATGGATGGAACGAAGTGAACATGTGATAGGTTGACGCTGTGGATACTGTGGGGATCCTTTTATAAAGGAGGGTGACAAAGAAGTTTATGTGTTGCAAAATAGTATGTTAATAGAGAAGGGAAACATTGAGCCAATATCATGGATGGATGGATAACTTGCAGCAAAGGAGGAAACATTTTAGATAAAAGGAAATGGCAGAGAAATGAAACAATGATCATAATAGACATAAAACATTTCAGATGTAATGGAGGATTACAGGTCCAGAGTAAATGAGAGTATGCACCTCATTGCAACATGGTCTCTAGTTGGATGATGCTCCCATTACGGATCTCTGAATAAATTCTTGAAATGCATTCATCACAAATTTGGGGTGATTCATTTGCTAAAGAGAGTCCTAAACACATTTGTCTTTGGGTATCCACTCCTTTGCATTTGCCCAGGAAGATAAATGTTATAAACATTTAATTTGGTAATCTGGTCCAAGGAAGTGATTGGCCATCAATAAATGATGTATGGACTTTTCACTTGGCTTCAATGTACTTTACATGAATGATTACTTTGATCCGAACTCGATAATGATCAGTGTATTCAGTGGTTCACATGAGTCTGCTGGGCAGATTTTTACCTGGTTAGCTGCACTTTCAACTTCTCAACAAAATGAGAAGAGTAATTCTCACCACTTTTATTGGGTAGTGTATGTGCACCAACAGCAGCATCAACCAAAGTCAGAAGTATGACAACCATCTTCTAATATCTCCGCTGAGACAGCAGACATGTAAACGAACGACAATTAAATAACAAGAAATGTTTGTAGTATCTGAAAATACAACCACAATTCTTCAGCTAAAGCTAATTTATTGAGTAAGATCACAGTAATCAATTTTACATGTAAGAGTTCTGATGAATATATGCAGCAAATCTGCAGAAAACCATGAAAAAGTTTATTTTCTGGATTACATTGTCATTTCAGTCCAATCAGTAAATTTACAGATTGCTCCATATTACAAAATTACACTTCACCTTACATTATATCTTGGATTTTCAAAAAGGATTCACAAATACCGTTATTACACAATTTCTTAGTCTTTTGCAGAAGCTGAGCTGATACTGCTACATAATTAGATCAATTGTGGAAGAATAATAATGCATGAACACTGCATAAATATGTAGTGCACTGAGAAGATTTATTACTATTATTATTGCAATGATAGATGGATTTAGGACGAGAAAAGTGGCAGTGGAAAATTCATGGAGTGCTGCTTATCTAAGGTTCTCTAACAGATTACTTGGATTGAAACATTGTACTAAAATGAAATCAAATAGATTGGGATTATTGGGATTATGTAATGATAGCAATTATTTTCCCGCATGTGGAGTTATTAGTCTGATTGTTAAACAAATCATAATTGCAAGCAATGATTTTGCTACAAGACCCCAGTTAACATTTTGGTAGTATCATCATCATGACGTTCTGGATAGTTATTCCATTCCAAAATGGGTATCTGTCGTTAAGTCTTGATAGCCCACAGGCATCATACCACCATCCTCCATGCCAATATGCACAATTAAGCTTAGAGTTATCATAATCACGATCCTGTGTACTAAAGCTCTGGTTATCAATTAACTGATTTCTTTGTACCAAGGTCATACGGTCAGCAACAGTCCCTCGGAATGGACCAAGTCTGATAAGGTAGCGAAATCTCTCAGGCTCAATTAGAAAAGAGTCATATTCTGCATAAAGGGTACGTTTCCTGTTGTCTATGAATTCTATTCTCAGCTTATATGCCTTCTGCTTTGTCATTAGATGGATGTACTCATTACCAAGCCAATGATCAGTCAACACATCACCAAAGCCGTATTTGTACATGAACCAACCAGCTGTCCAGGGGGTTCTGCTAGCCCTTCTGTTTCTTTGAATCACAGTCCAGCCACTTTTGTTTTTCATGATACAGTTGACCACAAGAGGAGGGGATCCTTTGGGCTGAATAGCATAAAGCCCCGTAAGAGCACTTCGGTTTTGAGAAATTACCTCTGTGCAGTCACGTGGATCTAAAATAAAAAGCAGATAGTTAACATTATTTTTAATCTATGCAGACTATTTAGTATAGATAGTCCAGGTTACTAGCCACTTAGATACATTGAATACAATGTTCATTTCTATAAATCAGAAAGGCCAATGTCAATTAAACGTTATAGATAATCATCTCTAAGTCTAACTCTTTCTTCAAGTCTCTCCGATATATATGTGAACTATTAAAATGGTCCCAAATTATTTGTTGCTACGTCTGTTCGCAACTGAAAGTTGCCGCATAGAGCATGTAATTGGCAAAAGTATCAAAGGGACATTGATGGGGATGTGAGAGAAAGTAAGCTGCAGGAATACAAGGAAGCAAGGAGATGGGGGTGGGATTGACAAGTGTGCCCTGCTAGGAGCTGGCATGAATCCAATGGATCTTCCCATTGATAGTAAGTAATTTATGTTATTTTTATTTTAATTACTTCCCCCAAATGCTCAACCACTTTTCTTCTTTCTGTCTTCAGTGTTACATGGGTTTGTTTTGAGGATTGTTCCCTCAAACCATAAAATGGAATACAATAATAATAATATATTTTATTGTCATTGCACATAAGTGCAACGAGATTTGGTTTGCAACTTCCATCCGATGTCATAACTTAATCGATAAGTAAGATGCCATATTACCTACTCATGTAGCACAGGGACCCAAGAATGAATTTGACAGTCCTCCAATGGAACATTCTTGTGCCATATTATTTTGATTGTCAAATGATAGGTAAACCAATCTTAGAATGATTTACTTTACTTTGATTAGACTGGGACATGCTTGATTACCTTGCTGAATTATCAGTGGAAAGTTCAGTAATATCAGTGTTAGTATTAATATTTGCAATAATATTTCTTACATTGCATCGATTCGGTGCCCACCACTATAAGTAAGAGTAAGAGATATATGCAGAAGAAGTTTCCTTGTTCCATTTTTCTGGAAAAAGAACATGTTTAAGATCTTGGTCAGTTCAGAGGGAAAGTAATTAAAAAAAGCAAAGTACATAAATTATATTTACACATACAGATTGTCGGTGCAATTGTTCCGGCCAAATTGAACGAGTTGCATTCTTACCTGTCGAGTTGTAGTTCTAGCTTTTACAATGATTGCTTCTGTCTTTGTTCCTGTGAAATCCTGTGGAGGAAATTATAGTTGCACAAAGATAAATGACTCGCTCACTCTCAGAAGAAGTGCAATGCAAATGCGAGAGAATTGTTTACCCGATGTTTAATCTGCCCTCATATGTTATTTGAGGCAGGGTGCTCTATAATATACAGTGAATATTATCTTTCATATTTGCCTGACATACAATAATAGTCTAAGAAAAATTCTCGCCAATGTATCCTCTTTCTACATAATGTTCTGACCATTGAATCATGAATTAATCGGCACGGCATATACATTTGTAAGCAAATAAATTACATTTTAGGAATCCATAATAAATACTAGTATAGAGCCATTCCACATTGTATGTGTTTCTTGCAATCCCCGCTCCATTTTTATTTACAGATGATAAACGTTACCTTTTCAGTATTGGCACCTAGTCATCAAAAGGAGGTAAGTAATTTCTTGGCGATGTTGCTGCACATCATTTCACGACAATCTTTCTGAACCATCAATGGACAACCCAAATTCAATCTTTCTGTGGTGTCCAGTTTGATAAGGCACCAAATCAGAAACCTTGTAATGGTTTGCCTATAGAAGTCTCAGCCTTAATTTCATTTGAGAGTCACAAATCTAAATACAGCATCATAGATTATCAAACCCAATATCTTCAATAACCTTTCATTCAGCAACGTGCTATTCCCTGTACACATTTGAACATATATTAAAGATTCTGTTCAGGAAGTCATGGAGACATAGTTAGACAGAATCAGGCCCTTTGACCCACTGAGTTTCTGCTGACACTCAAGCATACATTTACACCCTTCTACATCAATGTCATGTTCTTACTGTAATTCTAGATGCCTGGATTACTAGTTTAGTAAATGTAATCTAAATTAATTTTTAATTAATTCCCTCTCGTGATCCTAATGTTGTTAGTTTTTGTTTTGTTTGCAGTGTCAGTGGAAGGAGGACTGGGACTGGCTGCATCTCTGTTGCATTAAGCTAGTATAAGCCAACAGTCAGATGCAATTCTAGAATAAAAGAAGTGCTGACTGTGCCAAAGCAGATACCTATCGAGTACTGGGTTTCAATTGTAAAACATATAACACTTTAAAATACAGCAATTTACATTTAGCAGCTCTGAAGCCCAGATGATGTCACACTGCCACCTGGAGTTGCCTGAAATTGTGTTAGTGGATCACTGGATTTTACCATTGCATTCTAACTGATTCTAACTCTTTATAACTGCAATCCAGCCAGTTCTAGTCCTTGTAGGCAAACAACTGGGATCGCATGGGTAATTAATTAAAAACATTATCTTAAATTTATCAGACTAATAATCCAGAGGCCTGGAATAACAGGAATAATAATTAATGCAGGATAAGTTATTGCCCAGTTTTTTAGGATGTATAAAACCTGTAACAAACAGTGAGGAACCCAGTATTGATCTTCGTGGTGTGCTACTGCTCGCAGGCTTCCAAGTCACAAAAGCAACCCTCCAACCTTCACTTTGGATCCAATTTGTCAACTAGCCCTTGGGCTCTAACCACTATACTGAAGTCCATGGAGCTACAACAGTCACATTTTTTTCTACTCCCTATGTCTGTAACCTCTTCCAACTCACTACCCTCTGGAAAAACTGCCTACTACCAATGACTTCTTGTAGAACTCCAATTTTAAAACCTGCATCATAGGATGTTGCACTTTCAGCTCCCCCAACTAAACTTAACTTTGCTCCCTTTTCTATTGCATAAAAATTAAATTCTTGGTTGCATAAAATGCAATTCTTCAATCAAATTTTTAGTCTATGTCTCCTGTTGCAGTATAGTATCATATTTTGATAATTTAATTTTAATTTAGAGGCACATGTGGAAACAGGCCCCTCAGCCCACTGAGTCTACACCGAATATCAATCCCCGCATGTTAACACTACCGTGCATACACTAGGGACAATTTACAGTTATACCAACCCAATTAACCTACAAACATGTACGTCTTTGGGAAAGAAAAATAATGCTCCTGTGAAGAGTCTTTAGATATTTTACCACTTGAAATATCTTTATTTTGCACGACATTGCTATTTTGTCAATTAATTATCTTTAATAACCTATACTCCTGCGTTAACAAAAAGCCCATTGCAACATTAATCGGCATTAATCAATAATTTACTGTAGCCTAACACTTTGTTCCTGATTAAATAGTTTTCTCATATAATTCAATGTACATCAAATTATTCCTCAAATATTTAGTTTTATTTCAATTTAGAGCTTTATGGGATAATTCAAGTATACTTCATTACTTGTAAGCATGTAACTCTTTTAAAATGCTTCATCACAAAAAAAAATAACCATGTTATGTTGACTTTAAGACTATTCACTTAAAAAAGACATAATTCAAAAATTAGCAAAAGTGAGCTGGTCAGATCTTGGGTCTAAACAAAAATATTTCTATTAATCCTGAAATTTGAAAAAAGAAACCCACAAACAGGTACGGAAGTCTAGGCTCAGAACCTGACTAGATTATTCTTTACACACATTGCTAATTATAGCTGAGAATAGGAGAGACTATGGAGGGTTACTTACTCTCTGCAAAGACTCCAGCCACCAACATTGGAAAGTGTGTTATATCTTGAAGAGGTTGGTCATTTATATTGATTTCAAGTGACATTTCATGGAGGCGTTGACGTTCTTGCTGTCACCAGTCAAACAGGTTTCACCAGAGCAAGGATTGTAAACTGAGTTTATGTATGTGTCTGTGTGGTAGCAGGTTTGGGGTTGTTGGGGTTTCCTTTCCCACCATCAGAGACGGGTCTGCATTCATCCCTTTATCAGTAAACCAGCTGCACTGAGTTGAATTATTGGGATCTTGCCTGGCTCATTTGCTGAGTTACCCAGTATGTTCTGAACGATTATGTGCACTTTTGCATCCCATTACAAAAAGGATTTGGAGGCTTTGGAGAGGGTGCAGAAGATGATTAGCAGAATGCTGCCTGGATTTGGCAATGCTAGTTGTAAGGAGCTATAAGGAAATATTGGACAATCTTGTATTGTTTTCCCTGTAGTGTCAAAGATTGAGGAGAGACCGGATAGAAGTAAATACAATTATGAGAGCCATAGATGGGGCAGTCAGTCAAAACTTTTTTTCCCAGCATGAAAATGTCAAAGACAACTTGCTGTAGCTTTAAGGTGAGAGGGAGAATTTTTTAGATGTGATGTGCAGGGCATGTTGTTTTGCATAGTAGTGCCAGGAATGTGCTGCCAGGGTTTTCTTTTCAAGGATACAGATACGATAATGATGTTTAAGTGTATTAGATATGGATGTGCAGGGAAGGGAGAGATATAGATCTCCTGCAAGCGGTGGAGATTAGTTTAACTTGGCAATGTGTTTGGCACAGACATTGTGGGCCTGAGCCTTTGCTGTTCTATGTTCAATGGCTTGGTTTTGCAAGAGCAGTGGTACCAGAGGCAGAATGATCTTAAAGGGACTGCTTGTCTTCAACACTGCTTTCAAACTTTGTCTTTCATCCTCTCTATGTTATTTACATGCTACCTACAGTATGGCAAGCAGAACTGTACACAGGTGTTCCAGGTGTTACCTCACCAATGTCTTGCACAGCTGTAATATGATGTCCCCATTTTTGTAATTGTATCTCCAGGTTTTCTCTGCCCAAAGACCTCCTTGGGTACAACCTTGGGTTTCACAGGATATTAAGCAAGTCATGTCTGCCCGAGGTATGATCTGGGAACATTCAGACATGGACTGACAAGTGGCAAGTAATATTTGGTCCACACAAATGCCAGCCAATTACATGGTGTCATAGAGTTATACATCATGGAAACTGACCTTTCAGCCCAACTTGTCCATGCTGACCCAGGTTTCTTCCTGAGGTAGACCGGTTTGCCTGCATTTAGCCTATGTACCTTTAAACCTTTCTGATTTGCATACCCTTTCAAATATCTTTTAAGTATTGTTATTGTGCTTACATTCACTACTTCCTCTAGCAACTCATTCCACATGCTCACCAATCTCTTTATGAAAAAATTCCAGTTAGATCCCCTTTACATTTTTCACCTCTCACTTTAAACCTCTGCCCTTTTGGTTTAGGATAGCACGTAACAAAAGCTTTTCACTGTACCTCGGTACACGTGACAATAAACTAAACTGAACTAGACTCCCCTACCCTGGGAAAACACTGACATTCTATTTTTTCTATGCCTCTCATGATTTTATATACTTTCAAATATCTTCTTTAATTCAAGCTAATATGACTTTACATACTTTATATAGTCCATGTCTATCCAGTCTCTCCTCGTAACCCAAGGCGTCCACTTTTGATAACATCCTTCTAAGTATTTTCTACACCCTCTCTAGGTTAATCACATCCTATAGTATGGCAAGCAGAACTACACACAATATTCCAGGTGTTACCTCACCAATGTTTTGTACAGCCACAATATGACGTCCCCATTATTATACTCAGCACCCATCTGATGAAGGTCTTATGTGTTCTTCATCACCAGAGCCCAACCGTAAAAAAAACAACTGGCAGATTATTTCAAGTATAGGAGGATTTCAGTATAGGAGTAGAGAGGATTTCAGTATAGAAGTAGAGAGGTTCTTCTGCAGTTGTATAGGGCTCTGGTAAGACCACATCTGGAGTATTGCATACAGTTTTGGTCTCCTAATTTGAGAAAGGACATGTGATTTAGGCAGTGCAGCGTAGGTTCACAAGATTGATCCCTGGGATGGCGGGACTGTCATATGAGAAAAGATTTGAAAGACTGGGCTTCTATTCACTGGAGTTTAGAAGGATGAAGGGAGAGCTTATAGAAACATATAATATAGAAAATTATAAAAGGATTGGACAAGCTAGATGCAGGAAAAATGTTCCCAATGGTGGGCGGGTCCAGAACCAGGGGGCCACAGTCTTAGAATAAAGGAGAGGCCATTTAAGACTGAGGTGAGAAAAAAAATTTTCACCCAGAGTTGGGAATTTGTGGAATTTCCTGCCACAGAGGGCAGTGGAGGCCAAATCACTGGATGGATTAAAGAGAGGTAGATAGAGCTCTAGGGGCTAGTGGAATCAAGGGATATGGGGAGAAAGCAGGCATGGGTTATTGATTGGGAACGATCAGCCATGGTTGCAATGAATGGTGGTGCTGGCTCGAAGGGCTGAATGGCCTCTTCCTGCACCTATTTTCTAGGTTTCTAGATGAGCACCACCAGCTGAAATGAACCGCTGCTATGGAATCATGATACATGGCAGATATTCGAGGTAGTTAAACATGCCTGTGTGGTTGGTGACAGCAATACAAAGTGCAGCCGGACCCTCAGTTATGATGATTAGCCCAATAGAAGTACAAACTGCTGCACTTCATGTCTTGGTTCCAAATGTGAGATTCAATTGCCTCCGATTTATAAATATGAAATAAAGAATGGATGGCCCTCTTATGGTATATTTCAGATTATGTTAATCTGAATAATATGCATTATCTAAGGACAGTCTAAACTAAATATTAATGATCTAGATGAAGGAATTGAATGCAACATCTCCAAGTTTGCGGATGACAGGAAGCTGGGGGGCAGTGTTAGCTGTGAGGAGGATGCTAGGAGGCTGCAAGGTAACTTGGATAGGTTGGGTGAGTGGGCAAATGCATGTCAGATGCAGTATAGTGTGGATAAATGTGAGGTTATCCACTTTAGTGGCAAAAACAGGAAAGTAGACTACTATCTGAATGGTGGCCGATTAGGAAAAGGGGAGATGCAATGAGACCTGGGTGTCATGGTACACCAGTCATTGAAAGTAGGCATGCAGGTGCAGCAGGCTGCAAAGAAAGCGAATGGTATGTTGGCATTCATAGCAAAAAGATTTGAGTACAAGAGCAGGGAGGTTCTACTGCAGTTGTACAGGGTCTTGGTGAGGCCACACCTGGAGTATTGCATACAGTTTTGGTCTCCTAATCTGAAGAAAGACATTCTTGCCATAGAGGGAGTACAGAGAAGGTTCACCAGACTGATTCCTGGGATGGCAGGACTTCCATATGAAGAAAGACTGGATAGACTCGGCTTGTACTCGCTGAAATTTAGAAGATTGAGGGGTGATCTTATAGAGACTTACAAAATTCTTAAGGGGTTGGACAGGCCAGACGCAGGAAGATTGTTCCTGATGTTGGGGAAGTCCAGAACAAGGGGTCACAGTTTAAGGATGAGGGGGAATTATTTTAGGACAGAGATGAGAAAATCATTTTCACACAGAGAGTGGTGAATCTGTGGAATTCTCTGCCACAGAAGGTAGTTGAGGCCAGTTCATTGGCTCTATCTAAGAGGGAGTTAGATGTGGCCCTTGTGGCTAAAGGGATCAGGGGGTATGGAGAGAAGGCAGGTACAGGAATCTGAGTGGAATGATTAGCCATGATCATATTGAATGGCGGTGCAGGCTCGAAGGGCCGAATGGCCTATTCCTGCACCTATTTTCTATGTTTCTAAAAGGCATAGGTTCAAGATGACAAGGGAAGAATTTGAAGGGGATCTGATTTTTCTTTACATAGAGATTGGTGGACATGTGGAACGCTCCACCAATTAATATCTAACAGTTAACTATTATTTATCTATCGTTTGGCATTTGAGGAGTCCTCCTGTCAGCAAATTATTTGAGTGTTTGTTTCCAAACTCAGAGGTAAAGAACATATAAATATAAAAGGCTTGCCAAGACACAAAATGCTGGAGTAATACAGTAGGTCAGACAGCATCCCTGGAGAAAATGGATAGGTGACATTTCACGTCGGGACCCTTCTTTAGACTGAAGCAGAGTCCTGACCAGAATATCATCTATCCATATTCATCAGGAATTCTGCCCGACCCGCTGAGCTACTTTTTCATTTATTATATTGTTTACAGTGTACTATGCTTACATATATTCTATTGTGCTGCTGCAAGTAAGTCAAAGTCAAAGTCAAAAGAGTTTATTGTCATGTGTCCCTGACAGGATAATGAAAATCTATCTTTGCATAGCACAACAGAACATAGTAGGCATTGACTACAATTATATACGTAAATACACACATGAATTAATAAATTAATAAAGTGCAAATAACAGATGGAGGGATATTAATGTTCAGAGTTCTGAGCCAAGTTTAATAGCCTGATGGCTGTGGGGAAGTAGCTATTCCTAAACCGGGTTGTTGCAGTCTTCAGGCTCCTGTACCTTCTACCCGAAGGTAGCAGGGAGATGAGTGTGTGGCCAGGGTGGTGTGGGTCCTTGATGATGCTGCCAGCCTTTTTGAGGCAGCGACTGCGATAAATCCCCTCGATGGAAGGAAGGTCAGAGCCGATGATGGACTGGGCAGTGTTTACTACTTTTTGTAGTCTTTTCCTCTCCAGGGCACTCAAATTGCCGAACCAAGCCACGATGCAACCGGTCAGCAAGCTCTCTACTGTGCACCTGTAGAAGTTGGAGAGAGTCCTCCTTGACAGACCAACTCTCCGTAATCTTCTCAGGAAGTAGAGGCGCTGATGAGCTTTCTTAATAATTGAATCTGTGTTCTCGGACCAGGAGAGATCTTCACAGATGTGCACGCCCAGGAATTCGAAACTCTTGAAGTAAGAATGTAATTGTTGTATCTGGGACATGATAATAAAACATTCTTGACTCTTGACATACAATCAGGAAATAAAGACAATAAATTGATGTACAAAGCTAAAAATGTCGTTGTGCTACATTTTAGGGGATAAAATTAATAAGGTTGTCAAATGTTTCCAGTAAGGTTTAAAGTTAGGTACGAATGTTTGATCTACTGACTTAACTGGATATTTTTTAATAGAGTTGCATGCGAGGAAATATTTATTTTTATCAGCATTGAATTTAAACTCCCGAGTGGAAATATAGATTTTATTTGCTAGTTTAAAATTATGAACATCAATTATAATTATAATTCTCCTAAACTTGACATAGAATTTGATGGTACTGTAACATGGTGTCATTAGTTGCACAAAGAAAGATGGTTGCCATTGTAATAAGAAATAATATACGTTTCCATTTAGACGACAGTATTAACCACTTTCAAATCCAATATGATTTACAGAAATGTTTATCTCTGTCATATTTTTCTGATCTGAGAAGAGCGTTTCCCTTTTACTCTTTTCTTTTTTCCCAAATGGGTGATATTTGTCTTTTGTGTTCCAATTGTTTTCTGGTGTTACAAATAATAGCTGCAAACTGCGGGAATGTGTCAGTAGCACTGAATTTTAAACTGATAATTCGGACTATGGGACATAACCCGTAGGAGCAAAATTAGGCCATTTGGCTTATCGAGTCTACTCCCCATTCAATCATGGCTGATCCATCTTTCCTTCTCAACCCCACTCCCCTGCCTTTACACCGTAACCTTTGACATGGTTACTAAGCAAGAACCTGTCAACCTCTGCAATAAAAATACCTAAAGACCTGGTCTCCACAGTTGTCTGTGGCAATGAATTCCAGAGATTCACCAGGTTAAAACAAATGGCCAAGAGATAATGTTTGTTTTATCAGCATTGAATTTGGGGTGACTGGAGGGCTCTGAAAACTTTGTTTCCCAGGGCTGGGGTGAGTGTGAAAGGGGTGGTTTCTGGGCAGATCTGCCCAATCAGCGATGTTTTGAGCAGCTGCTTTTAATACAGTCTAAGTCGCGACGGTAGGACGGCTGCTCTGACGGACATACTGGGTGAGTAGAGAGACACACACTGCTATCTCTCTGATCTACGGACCTTGCTGTCGGGGGAAATAATAACGTTAATGTTCAATTTACCTAATCTTTTTGTTAGAAGTTTACCAACGTTTTGATGAGATATAAATTAAGGGAATAAAACAATCTTACTAGACACAAAAAGCTGGAGTAACTCAGCCAAGCCGGCAGCATCTCTGGAGAGAAGGGTCGAAACGTTTTTTTCAGTCTGAAGGGACTCGACGAGAACCGTCACCCATTCCTTCTCTCCAGAAATGCTGCATGTCCCGCTGAGTTAGTCCAGCATTTTGTGTCTATCTTCGGTGTAAACCAGCATCTGCAGTTCCTCCCGACACAAAACAGCCTATGCCTTTCAATGATTGATGTCAGACCTTGAACAAATGCAGTTCAAATGGACTTTTGAATGCAAGTTTGGAAGGATTGTTTCTTGAAACAAACTGCTCTAAAGGTTTGAAGGAAGGAATTGCAGATACTAGTTTAAACCAAAGATAGATATAAAATGATGGACTAACTCAGCTGGTCAGGCAGCATCTCTGGAGAAAAGAAATAGGCGATGTTTCGGGTCGAGATCGTTCTTCAGGCTGGGTCTTTTTATAGTGTAAAAACAAACTGCATGACATCATTTTTACCATGTGACGATTTTTCCACACGTCGGTAGTCGTTGTTGGCTCAAGAGTAACTCGGGAGAGGAACTTGGTAACTCGGGAGAGGAACTTGGTGCATCGCAGAAATGAGAAGTAAATGGCAAACTTAGACATACACGTGGGAACTCATTTAAACTCGTGAACATAAACTTGGAATCTCGTAGACAACCACGAGTTTGATTTTTTCTTTCACTCGGGATTACTCGTGGGTGGACTTGCACCATGAGACAGGGCCATTACTTCCTGACAGTATTGCTGTTTCTCCTTGATGCCTACCTGAAATCACAGAGCCCTTTCACATAGTCCTAGAAATATAACACCTTGAGATTTTGTTACCAAGAACATCAATTTATTATCATTTACTTCCTCCTTTTTATCCAGAAGCATCTTGATGTTAAGTGACAACATTGCAGAAAATAATTTGGTTTTGCCTTTGTGATTTTGGAATTTAATTTGCAGATGAAATGAATCAATTGTCAACTAATACATACATTACTTATTCTTTGATCAAAAGTTGATACGGGTTGGTTGCACTATGTCGGTATTTCTTTGTTAATGCATGTCATTTTAGAGTGAAATGCTCCGCACCTAAAATACTTAGTTTTGTACAAAACAAGGACCATCCATTCTCTTCCTTGTATTTAGAGATCTGATGGTGATTTGATTCATTCTCTTGGAACCAAGAGCCTGAATGGAAGTTCAACAAAATGTTGAACTCCTGCATTTTAATCCCACCTTCCCTCTAAGTTATATTGTCATTAGAAAGTAACTGTTGACAAGTAACAAGTAAAGCAAGAAAAGACCAGGATAAATCAGGCCGGCAACAAATGAAATCAGGCAGGGTGGTTCAGATAAGCTGATTTGGTAAATCCAAGAGAACAAATGTGGACAACACTGCGCACACAGGCTGGGGTCTGCACACAAAGAGACACTAATTGTTTCACCCTTTGCCTTCACCATGTGCGACTTCTCTTTTTTTATGCATTCAGGATCTCTTCATTCACATCTTCTTGTCAGCTGACTGGTGTTTATTCCTGGTTTTACTGGAAATCAGCCGAACAGTCATAGGTTATAAAAGCGTGCGTTTTACGCACGCTTTGATAGGGAGAATACTGATGTGCCTTCTCGACCCCCATTCACTGTGATGGTATTTCGGTCACGGCCAAAGAGGTCGACGTCAGAAAATCCATCAGAGGGGTGAACCCTCGGAAAGCGCCTGGACCTGATGGTATACCCGGTTATGTTCTAAAAACCTGTGCGGACCAACTGGCTGGAGTTTTTACTGACATTTTCAACCTCTCACTTCTGAGGTCTCAGGTTCCCACCTGCTTTAAAAGGGCATCAATAATACCGGTGCCCAAGAAGAGCAAGATGATGTGCCTCAATGATTATCGACCAGTGGCACTAACGTCGGTGGCGATGAAGTGCTTTGAGAGGTTGAGCATGGTGCAAATCAACTCATACCTCGACAAAAACCTGGACCCACTGCAGTTCGCTTACCGCCACAACAGATCAACGGTGGATGCGATCTCGCTGGCTCTCCACTCCGCTCTGGACCACTTGGAAAACAAAAACTCATATGTCAGGCTGTTATTCATTGATTACAGCTCGACATTTAATTCAATCATCCCCTCCAGGCTGGTTACCATACTCTCAGAACTGGGTCTCTGCGCATCCCTCTGCAATTGGATCCTCAACTTCCTCATTCACAGACCACAGTCTGGCCGTATTGGTGGAAATGTGTCAGCCTCGATAATAATCAGCACTGGAGCACCTAAAGGCTGCGTGCTCAGCCCCCGCTGTACTCACTCTATACTCATGACTGCGTAGCCGGTCATAGTGCAAACTCCATCATCAAGTTTGCTGACTAAACCACAATTGTTGGATGTATCACTGTTGGAGATGAGTCAGAGTATAGCAGTGAGATCGACCGTTTGACCAAATGGTGCCAGCACAATAACCTGGCTCTCAACACCAACAAAACCAAGGAACTGATTGTGGACTTTGGAAGGTGTAGGATGGAGACCCACAGCCCCGTTTACATAAATGGGTCGATGGTGGAGAGGGTCAAGAGCTTCAAATTCCTAGGCGTGCTTATCTCTGAAGATCTTTCCTGGTCCGAGAACACTGATGCAATTATAAAGACAACACATCAGCGCCTCTACTTTGTGAGAAGATTACGGAGAGTCGGTATGTCAAGAAGGACTCTCTCGAACTTCTGCAGGTGCACAGTAGAGAGCATGCTGACCGGTTGTAACATGGCTTGGTTCGGCAACTTGAGCGCCCAGGAGTGGAAAAGACTGCAAAATATTGTAAACACTGCCCAGTCCATCATCGGCTCTGACCTCCCTACAATCAAGGGGATCTATCGCAGTCGCTGTCTCAAAACGGCTGACAGCATCATCAAGGATCCACACCACCCTGGCCACTCACTCATCTCCCCGCTGCCGTCAGATAGAAGGTACAGGAGCCTGAAATCTGCAACATCCAGGTTCAGAAATACCTACTTCCCCACAGCCATCAGGCTAATGAACTTAACTCAAACAAAACTCTGCACATCAATAGCCCATTGCACTTTATCTGCTTATTGATGTGTGTGTATATATGTGTATGTATATATGTATATATATATGTATGTATGTATATGTATGTGTATATATATATATATATATATATATATATATATATATGTGTGTGTATATATATATATATGTGTGTATATATATATATATATATATATATATATATATATATATATATATATATATATATATATATTCAATGATATATGGCCACACTGATATGTTCTGTATTTATTTATGCCTACTATATTCTGTTGTGCTGAAGCAAAGCAAGAATTTCATTGTCCTATCTGGGACACATGACAATAAACAATCTTGAATCTTGAATCTTGAATGGGAAGGAGAATTAAAGTGTCCAGCAACTGAGAGATTAGGTTGGTTCACGTGGGCTGAGCGAAGGTGTTCTGCGAAACGATTGCCCAGTCTGAGTTTGGTCTCGCCAATGTATAAAAGTACACATCTTGAACAACGGATGCAGTAGATGAGGTTGGAGGAGGTGCAAGTGAACCTCTGCCTAACCTGAAAGGACTGTCGGGGTCCCTGGACAAAGTCGAGGGGGCAGGTATAGCAACAGGTGTTGCATCTTCTGCGGTTGCAGGGGAAGTTACCTGGGTAGGGGGTGGTTTGGGTGGGAAGGGATGAGTTAACCAGGTAGTTGCGGAGGGAACGGTCTCTGCAGAAGGCGGAAAGGGTGGAGATGGGAAAATGTGGCTAGTGATGAGATCCCGTTGAAGGCGGCCGAAATTTTGGAGGATTATGTGTTGTCTGCAACGGCTGTTGGGGTGGAAGGTAAGGACTAGGGGGACACTGTCTCTGTTGCGTCTAGGGGGAGGGGGAGTAAGGGGGGAGCTACGGGGTACTGAGGAGACACGAGTGAGGGCCTCATCTATGATGGGAGAGGGGAACCCCTGTTCCCTAAAGAATAAGGACATCTCGGATAGAACACCCATTCTTGGGCGTAGATGCGGCGTAGATGGATGAGTTGGCAGTTGGGGATAGAAGGATGGGAAGAGTCTTTGCGGGAAGCAGGATGGGAAGAAGTGCAGTCGAGGTAGTTGTGGGAGTCAGTGGGTTTGTAATAGACGTCAGTCTATAGTCTATTTCTTGTGATGGAGACTGTGAGATCAAGAAAGGCGAGGGATGTGTAGGAGATGGTCCACGTAAATTTGAGTGCAGGATGAAAATTGGTGGTGAAGTTGATGAAGTCCATGAGTTCTGCATGGGTGCAGGTGGTAGTACCAAAGCAGTCATCAATGTAACGGAGATGGGGCCCATGCAGGTGGCCATAGCAAAGCCTTGGACTTGGAGGAAGTGAGAGGAGTCAAATGAGAAGTTGTTTAAGGTGAGGACCAGCTCCGCTAGGTGGAGTAGAGTGATAGTAGAGAGAAATTGGATGGTTCTGCAGTCAAGGGAGAAACGGAGGGCTTTAAGGCCTTCATGGCGGGGGATGGTGTCGAGGGACTAAACTTCCATAGTAAAGATGAGGGAGTGGGGACTCGGAAAGCGGAAGTCATTGAAGAGACGAAGGACATGAGAGGTATCTTGTACATAGATCAGGAGTGATTGGACCAGGGAGGATAGGATGGAGCCGAGGTGTGTGTGTTAATCCTGGCTAAATTGGAGCAGCTAGGACTTCAAAATGGGGTTAATTTTCAGGGTTTCTGGGAGATATGGTCAAATTGGAATTGCTCTCTGCAGAGCTGGGACAAGCTGCGGAGAAGTGCCTGAGTGTCTGGAGCTTAGATACAATTTGCAAGCAAAGAATGCAAAGATCTGCAAACCTTGTCAATCTGGTGCAAAATGCATAGAAGGGATTGGATGGCTGCAAACCAGACATACACCTTGTAAATAGTTGTAAATAATGTTGCAGAGTTTGACTTTGCCAAGTGTTAATTGGATGAGGTGTTGAGCCTTGTTTGGGTTTTCTTTAAATCAGGGTAAATGTTTCTTAGTTGGCTTCCACTCAAAGTCCGTTTTGAATACAATGTATTTTAAATGTTGTATCATTGGGTTTGGGGAATGCCTGTTATGTATGGGGTTAATCGATATCTGTAATCGGGTTTTTGAGAGACCACCCCCATGTGGTTCGGCCCCTCGAGGTCCCAGGACATATAAAATTCCCCGATCACGCGGCTCAGTGTCGATCTTCTGAAAGAGCGCTTTGGACAGCATGAACATCTGCAGTGCCTCTGTCTGAGTGAGACCTAGAGGCCTTGAACAGGCAGACACGTGGATCGAACCTTCGGTGGGATAGGTACGGTGTTTGATAGGTACACAAGATTGCGATCAAGGGTGTTGAGCTGTTTCGATCGTGAGTGCAGAAATTGGGCCCACGGTGCGGTTTTCGCATTGAATTTTGGCACTTTGTGAGTCGGAGCGGATCGATCATTTGCGGGCTTGGGAAAGGGTCTCATCAAGATCATTAGAACAGAGTCTAGCAAGCACGGGGGAGTGGTTAGCACGCCTTTGGGTTGGAGGCCCATAAAACCAGGCTGGGGTTAGAGACCCTGGTGAGGTTGGGTTAGAGGCCCTTTCCTGGGCTAGAGGCCCAAAACTGGTCGTAGTTGGGCAGACTGCCTTTAACGAGAGCCAAGAGTACCTGAGAGACGGAAGCCTCCTTACTTGATGAAAAGTAATCCGAATAGCGAAGGGTACCCCTGTCTTCTGTCGAACTTAGAGAGGAGGGATAGAGGTCGCCCTATAGAAGTCCAGTCTTAGCAGAGGGATAGTAACATTTGGGAGGTAAAGTAATCATTTAGGGAATAGTACCCCTCAGCAAAGAGTAAACTAGGGAGGGGAAAATCGTCGGTATCAGAGAGAGAGGTTCACTGCATGATAAGAGCGTGACCCGGCGTCGAGATCGCATGTTCGTGAATTGTGCGCTAGTGCTTTAAATCATTAAATCACAAATAGGAAATTAGGGAATAAGCAATGGCCGCTGGGGGGAATTAGAACAGTAAAAGGGATAAAATACATAGAATGAATCATTTGGCAGCATAGTAATAACGAGAGTGGAAAAGAATTAATAGGGTTATGGAGAAAATATTTAGAGGATTGGAAGGCGAATAAGGAGATCAAGAGAATGACTAGGGAAAAAGCGATCGCTACACTAGGATTAGAACTAAAACCGGAAGATTTATCAGAGGGCGAGACAGTGATTCTAGATACCGAAATAGAATTTGACGTAACCGAAAGCTTACGAATTGAACAGGTATCCCATAGGCAGTTACCAGTAATGGAAGGAATAGGTGTAGCAGATTTGGCAAGCGCAGTGAGTATGAATAATTCCCGCATTACAGACGCCCATATGCCGTGGAAGCCCCATGAAATAATGGCAGTACTAAACAGAATCCCTGATAGAAGGAAGTCCCCTGCTGCTTTTATAGAGTACTTGCGATCCGCAATGCATGTACAGTGGCTTGCAATGTTAGATTCTACTCATCTGTCCCGTTCTGCCCATCGGCTGATTGCTTTTACCACATTAATTGCCAGAAGATCTATTTTATTTAAATGGAAAGACTCTAATCCTCCGACCACACTCCATTGGTACTCTGAAACGATATCCTGTTTAAATTTAGAAAAAATAGGAGTGACATTGTTGCAATTACAGCTGCAAGTCTTTTGGGGTATGTCTCTACCAACTTTGCACATCGAGAGACTGACATTTTTGCCCATTCTTCTTTGCAAAATAACTCAAGCTCAGTCACATTGGATGGAGAGCGTCTGTAAACAGCAATTTTCAAGTTTTGCCAGAGATTCTCAATTGGATTTAGGTCTGGACCTTGACTGGGCCATTCTAACACATGAATATGCTTTGATCTAAACCATTCCATTGTAGCTCTGGCTGTATGTTTAGGGTCGTTGTCCTGCTGGAAGGTGAACCTCCACCCCAGTCTCAAGTCTTTTGCAGACTCTAACAGGTTTTCTTCCAAGATTGCCCTGTATTTGGCTCCATCCATCTTCCCATCATTTCTGACCAGCTTCCCTGTCCCTGCTGAAGAACAGCATCCCCACAGCATCGTGACATTGTTGAACCCTTGGTTACATTTGATAGGACTTGGGGAAGCTTTATTCACCATTTTCACACGATATAAATTGTCCCCTCTCCAACTGTTATAATATTTATTTTACCTTTATATGGTGGAACAGACTTGACGACAAACAGGGACTTCTTGAATTGTTGAAATTCTTTGCCACCCAGATTCTGCTTTGCTTTTTTTGTCTGGTTTTTCTCTTTTTTTCTTTTTTTTTCTTTTTATCTTTTTGTTTTTATATATACAAGTTCTCTTTTTAACACTTAACTATATTTACATAGAGACCGAGAGGTCTATATTTAATGTGTATTTTGACACTGGACTCATATTTAGGTTATACCCGTTATTAATGTAATCCTTATCCCTATGTATCAATATCATTGTTATGTTTATCATTATTGTTTTGTTTTTGTTCTTGGAAAAAAACGAATAAAAAGATTTTACAAGAAAGAAAGAATGACAGTGCAAGAGAAGAGGCTAACGGCCTTTGCAAAAACGTCTCAGAAACCAGGCGGTTTAAGTCGAGTCCTGGAAATAGAACCAGAACCAGGGTGAAGGAGCAGACAAATTTCTAGACCACTTTTCAAAATTATATAAAGACCAGTCAGGTGATGTAGACTATCAGAATGGAGTAAGTTCCCCTCAATATTGTGCAGTCTTGTTGAATTGTCTCCTCACTAAATTAGCAGATTTAATTAAAACTAATAACAGGAACTGGTCTGAGAGCCGGGCCAGTCAAATAGCCAGAGCTGTGAGATATTATTGGAAGGAAGGTAGGAACCAGGAGAGAAAGTGAACTCACATCAAAGGAAGAATTACCAAAATCTAACTCTGAACCATGGATCCCCAGAGTGCCAGGAAATTACGGATTGGGAGAAAATAGGGTCCCAGATTACTCAGATTACTATCACCGCTACACTCCCAATCTTGAGCCCATTTCAATGGAACCCAGGGGGAAAATAAGACCAACAATGTTGCCTAATCAATGCTATACTTGTGGAGGGATGGGACATTTGAGTATGGCCTGTCCAACAAAGGAAAGAATGAAAGAGAAGGGTCAAAGAAGGGATTTCCAGGATTATGAAGAATTTAGAGATCCTAGAGAATATAGAGACATCATAAATCCAAGGAATTATGGGAGGTCCTTTAATTCAAGAGACTACTGGGACCTAAGAAACCAGAGAGAGAGATGGCCTGAATGTCAGGAACTGAGGTTATCATTATGAGAAAAGGAAGGAATGTTAATCCTGGCTAAATTGGAGCAGTTCAAAATGGGGTTAAGTTTCAGGGTTGCTGGGAGATTTGGTCAAATTGGAATTGCTCTCTGCAGAGCTGGGACAAGCTGAGGAGAGGTTCCAGAACGTTTGGAGCTTCCATACAATTTGCAAGCAAAAAATAGGAAGATCTGCAAACTCTGTCAATCTGGTGCAAAATGCATAGAATGGATTGGATGGCTCCAAACCAGACATACACCTTGTAAGTAGTTGTAAATAATGTTGCAGAGTTTGACTTTGCCAAGTGTTGATTGGATGAAGTGTTGAGCCTTGTCTGGGTTTTCTGTAAATCAGGGTAAATGTTTCTTAGTTGGCTTCCTCTCAAAGTCTGTTTTGAATAGAATGTATTGAACTATTGTACCATTGGGTTAGGGGAATGCCTGTTATGTATGGGGTTAATCGATATCTGTAATCGGGTTATTGAGAGACCAGCCCCATGTGGTTTGGGCCCTCGAGGCTGTGCAGGGATGGGAAACGATAAAGTTGGAAAGTCCCTTTCTTGGGGTCCAGTACCAACCTGATTTTCCCAGTCTATCTGCATGTTGAAATCTCCCATGACAACCACGGCATTACTTTTGTTACATGCCAATTTTAACTCCTGATTCAACTTGCACCCTATGTCCAGGCTACTGTTTGGGGGCCTGTAGATTAGTCCCATTAGGGTCTTTTTACCCTTACAATTCCTCAGTTGTATTCCTTAGATGGAGATGAGTCAGAGTATAGAAGAGAGATCGAGCAACTGGCCATATGGTGCCAGCAAAACAACCTGGCCCTCAACACCAGCAAAACCAAGGAACTGATTGTGGACTTTGGAAGGAGTAGGATGGGGACCCACAGTCCCGTTTATATCAACGGGTCGATGGTTGAAAGGGTCAAGAACTTCAAATTCCTGGGGGTGCAAATCTCTGAAGATCTTTCCTGGTCTGAGAACACTGATGCAATTATCAAGAAAGCACATCAGCGCCTCTACTTCCTGAGAAGATTACGGAGATTCAGTTTGTCAAGGAGGACTCTCTCTAACTTCTACAGGTGCACATTAGAGAGCATGCTGATTGGTTGCATCGTGGCTTGGTTCGGCAACTAGAGCGCCCTGGAGAGGAAAAGACTATAAAAAGTAGTAAACACTGGCCAGTCCATCATCGGCTCTGACCTTCCTTCCATCGAGGGGATTTATCGCAGTCGCTGCGTCAAAAAGGCTGGCAGTATCATCAAAGACCCTCACCATCCTGGCCACACACTCATCTCCCTGTTACCTTCAGGTAGAAGGTACAGAAGCCTGAAGACTGTAACGACCAGGTTCAGGAATAGCTACTTCACCACAGCCATCAGGCTATTAAACCTGGCTTGGACAAAACTCTGAATATTAATAGTAAGATTAAACGAGAACTTACCAGTTTGAAGTTTGATCCTTATTTTATGAGTGGTTACGATGAGGGATTTCATGAAGACCCCGGCAGGCACGCACGCGCAACATTCTTCAAAGCAGCGGTGTGGAATCACAGATAACAACAATGACTGAAGATAGTAAGATTAAGAGACACTAATATACCAGTTGACCTTATGATAGAGGGTTGGGAGCGGAGGGCACGAAATCCCTCATCGTAACTCCTCATAAAATAAGAATCAAACTTCAAACTGGTAAGTACTCGTTTAATCTTACTATTTTACTTCGGAGTCATGTGAATGACTTTGTGAAGATTTCAAAGCTCTGTGATTACATGCCCTGGACCATGTCCATGCTCACACACTGCCGTAATACTGATGGAGGAAGTATGTTAACTTATTTCAGACTTGAACAAGCTGAAAATAATAACATTTTTGTTAATACAACAATAAACCCCTGAACTCGGGGACAAACGTTTAGGGAACAGCACTTAAAACTGACTCCGCAACGTTGCGGGAATGGCCACAGGTTTGTTATAAACCGCTGAAATGTAGTTTCACTGACCCAGCCCGCTATTGCGAGGACATGATCCATGAACACCTCCATGGTCCTCGCCGCTGATGTGGATGCAGCCCTGGTAGAATGACATTTTAAAATGTTAGTGTTTTACCTGCTGCACCGAATACCACCCTGAGCCATCTGGAGATAGTCTGCACCGTCACCCTGTGACGTGGGTTTACATGGCTGATAACAGATCTGTCTCCATATTCCTGATGCCCATTTTCAGACCTGTAGTCGCAGGTCTGTGTAGTTTAAGCAACTCTTCTATAAAGAAGTCACTTTATTGTGTGTCGAAACCATTCTATCCAGGTAGAGTCTGGACCCGTTGTGCTGTGTTCAGTGCCATTACCATCACCACTTTGAAGGTGAGTAAGTCCAGTGGTAAATCCGTCAAAGGAGACAAGCTCCTGAGTAGGGTCAACACCACCCCTATATCTCTGGTAATATAATATCGAGGTCGGGGAGGGATGGATAGAACATACCTTTCATAGTGTGGATACCAGCTGGTGAGATCCCACTCCAATGTTGAGATAGGATGACAGTGCACTCCTGCACTGTATATGGCACTGTAACTGAGGGACTCATCATAATGCAGGCCCATGAGGATTCCAGCACATTGGAGATTGTAGCAGATATGTAGGTGGTCTAGGTCCGACTACAGAAACCTCCCATATCCTTATGTGGGTGAGGTACTGCTTCCTAGTGGACTCTCTCTGCACGATGCTGTATGATGTCCATGGTCCTTTCTGTTGCAGAATCTGGTTGCATTTTCTGCAACACCTGTCTGATGAAGCAGAATGGGGGAAAGCATAGAAAAACCCATTTCCCCCCAATGTAGCGAGAACGCGTCCATCACCACTGCCCCAGGATCTGGTTCTCAAGAGACATATGTTGGTATCCAATGGCTCAACCTGGACGCAAGGAGGTCGATATCTGGTGTTTCATATTAGGCTATAGTTTTAGCAAATATTTGGAGGTTCAACATCCACTTGATGTCGTTATTAAATACTTGTGACCTGGTGTCTGCCACTGTATTGAGCTTAACCGGAAGGTACGTAGCTGATATCCAAATATTTATTTCAATCCACCAGAGCCAAATTAATTTTTCCAATTCATCACAAGATATTGACTTGATACCACCCATAAGGTTTAAATATGCCACCTCAGTGGTATTATTGAAGACGGGCATGCGTATGCTTCAGATTAGTGCATTAAGCCCGTAGCCCGTGGCATGCTCTCATCATTTCTAAACAGTTTATACCTTGTGATTGAAGAGAAGTAGACTCATGCAAATCCCATCTACCGCCCCAACTGGAATGGTGTCGGTAGTTCCCCAGCCCTTGGCGCTTGTGTCGGATTGTAACACGACTAATGGGTTTGATGTAATGATGGGATTTAACAATCACAACCATTGCTAATCCACCATTGTAGCTCAATTTATGCCTTGATTGGCAGCTGCATAGGCCCGTAAAATGTCCAGCATTCGCTTTTAATGCCGAGATTATTGCTTTTTGCAAGCTTCGATAGTGTAACGGCCCAAATTATGTGGCTGGAATGTAGCTACAAGTTTACCAATTACCTCAGCAGTATGTCTAATAGTCGGTTTCCTGGCGCAAGCAAGACTGTTACATGCCTCTATTACGTCTATTGCTTAGTTCCCTGGGATAGCAACAATCAGAACCCATGCATCCCAGAATGTATGTAACCTCCCTCCTACTTGTGAGGTTATACATGCAGCACTTCCAAGAGAACCAGACCCCCTTACCTCCATGGTTACCGGCGGGCCTGATGTTCTGGTTTCTGGTGTTCCGTCATTGCTGGGTTGTGTTGAGGTGCTGCCGGTGTGTAGGTCCTTACTGGACTTTCATGTGGCCCCCGAGGTCTTGCATATGGTGTTTCTCTGTGCACTGCCGGCCTGCTGGAGGGAGGTGGGTTCATCAACCCGACTGCCTTCACCTCCTAATCCAGGTTCTAGACCTGTTTGGGCAGGTCCTCACCGAACAGCTGTCTCGGTGGTAGCGTCGCAGATGCCTTGCACAACCCCGCGAATATGGGGTTTGGAGTCGGTTTAATGGCAATAATACGGGAAGCGTAATTCCATGACTAATTACACAAGACCTGGCAAAGGCAGTATCCCCGACGTCAGCAATTTCAGGATCTTTAGGAACTTCAGCTCCTGTGCCCCAGACGGACGTGTTGACTGTCGGTACATTCAAAGATATGCAGTTGTTTGGGCCTTGTATTTGTTGATCGCCTCGGTAAGGACCTGTTCCTGCAGCTGGTGTGTGGTGAGGTAGTCTATGCTGGCCCCTAGTTTTAGGCTGCAAAGGGTGCCTGAGTGCTTCGGCTGGGCGAACTTGGAGACCACATCCAGATGTTCTCTTGGGTTTCTCAGGTACTGCAGGTTCCTGCTGCAAACCTTCTTTCGTGTCAGCCAGCTGCTGATCCCTGGCATTCCCCACCGATGACGGGGACATGCTGGGTGGCCCAGCCGCATGTCTCCTGGACTGGAGGACATCTGGTCCAGCTGCAGAGATTGTGCTCTAGGATAGCGTTTTTTTTTAAACAAAATTGAAAGGATAATATTACTGACTTAACAAACTTTATGGTAAAAATCACGGGGTTTCTAATTTCTTTCCCACACCTATAGGAGAAACATGAACAATTATACAATGAAAATTCCTTTATTTTTGCCTCTCCTTGGCTTCTGGGCAGGCAAGAGATTGGAACAGATGTAAGGGTGGCGGTAGTTTGTAAAGTTTCCTTGGGGCAGTTCCCAGCCAGCTGGCACACTCCCACTTTACAATGCTCCACTCATGTAGAGTTGGGGCTGCCGCTCTGCCGTTGCTGACTTTGAACAGCGACTGCAAGCCCCACTTCCTGGTTCCATTCATGCCGACAGTCCGCAGTGTCCCTGCTGGCTGCGGCGTAGAGCCGGGGCTGCCGCTCTGCCGTTGCTAACTTTGAACGGCGAGCCTGCAAGCCCCACTCCTTCATACATGCCGTCAGCCCGCAGTCCTGTGGGCTGCGGTGTAGAGTGGGGCTGCCTCTGCCGTCCCTCCGACCAGCGAGGCTGTGAGCCCGGACCCTCCTGGGTCCGACTGCAGTCTGTTGCTGCCGCCGCTGACTGCCCGCATCCCGCGGTCCGCAGTCAGTGCGAAGCGGCCTGGAGTGCTCTGTAACAGAGCCCTGAAATGAAAAAAGGACCGCAGGTTTGGCTTCTTACCTGCAGGTCCCTGCAGTAGAGGAGCAACGCTCCTCCCTGCCTGTCGCTCACATGCGGTCGACGATATGTCGCGCATGCGTGCCTGGCGGGGTCTTCGCGAAGTCACTCACGTGACTCTGAAGTAAACTAACCCATTATCTGTTATTTGCACTTCATCAGTTTATTTATTCATGTGTGTATATATTTATATATAATGGTATATGGACACACTGATCTGTTTTGTAGTCAATGCCTACTATGTTCTGTTGTGCTGAAGCAAAACAAGAATTTAATTGTCCTATCAGGGACACATGACAATAAACTCACTTGACTTGACTTGACTTGACTTGACTAGTTCTATCCATACTGACCACATCTCCTGTTTCGATGTCACCCCTTGCAAGGGACTGAATTTAATTCCTCACAAATAGGGCAACCCCACCCTAGGGCTCATAATTAGTGGTTGCCCGGGTGCCATTGACCACAGAAAGTGCCGCTGGGCAACCTAAACACAGATTCATTTTTCCCGGCTTGGCACCCAAATACTGGTTTATACCGATAGACGCAAAAAACTGGAGTAACTCCGCGGGTCAGGCAGCATCTCTGGCGAATAGGAACCGACGTCTCGTGTCCGCTGTATTCCTCTAGTATCTTTGCGGGGCAAAGATACTAGGTGCTTGGTGACGAAGGGTCGGAGCGAATGATGGGCCCCGAACAGCGGTAACAGCGGCTCCATCTCCTCCTGCTCCCGTACCCCGCCCGACGGAAGGAGACCTCCCTCTTCCCCCTCCCTCTGTCTCCCTCCTTCGGCGTGCGAGAGGGGTTGTTTTGAAAGTGCCTTTTGCGGATTTGCCATCAGCGGCTGCTATCGCCCTGATAACAGCGCTTTCAAAACAACCCCTCTCGCACGCCGAGGGAGGGAGCGAGGGAACGAGGGAGAGGGAGGTCTCCTTCCACCGTCTGAAGCAGCTGCACCAAAGATCTTTGAGCTGCACCACTCTGCCCCGCACCTTCCTGTTGGCTGGCGGAGGAGGGGAGTCGGTGATGAGGAGGTGGCGGCACTTTGGCATTGGACAAGGACGGCCAAGGCAGCAGGGCAATGTTGTCTGAGGAACACTGACCTTCCTTCCTCCCCACCTTCTCTGCCCCTTCTCCCCCACCCCCCTCTTTCTCTCTCTCTCTTGTACGCCCCCTCCACCCCTCTTATCCTGGGACCCCTCCTCTCCATCCCATACTGATACCCATTCCCTCCTCTATTCAGTCCCCAATGACATCCCCTGTAATCCCCTCCCCATCTACTCCCCCCCCCCCCTCAATCTATTCATCATCCTACCCACCTCGCATTGATTCTCCTGCCACCCCCCCCCCCCCCATCCATCCTACACTGGTGCCCCAATTCATCCTGTACTGACCCCCCTTCCCATCCATTCTGCACTTCTCCCCCCCCATTCATACTGCACTGTTCCACCCATTCATCCTGTACTGACCTACCCTCCATTTACCCTGCACTGATCCTCCCATCCATCCTGTAGTGATCGCCCCATTCATCTTTTACTGATCGCTCGTTCACCCTGTACTGTTCCCCTCATTCATCCCGTACTGATCCCCTCATTCATCCTGCATAGACCCTCCGATCCACACTGTCCTGACCCGCCCCATTCAACCTATACTGATCCTCCCCATTCCTGTGCTGATTCCCCCCCCCCCCCCCCCATCCATCCTGTACTGATAACCCCATTCAAGAAGAATGGGGGGGAACAGTCTGAAGAAGGGACTCGACACGAAACGTTGCCTATTTCCTTAGCTCCATTTCCTGACCCCCATTTCATCCTATACTAATCCCCCCCATCCATCCCGTACTGATCCCCCCCATTCAACACCACTGATGTCCCCCGTTGTCTCCCCTCACAATTTTACATACTCCAACCAACACATACTAATTCACCTGCCTCAATCCATCCATTCCACACCGATTGCCTTCTCAAACCCCCCCCCCCCCCGCCATCTATCCACCTCGCACTGATTCACATACCCCCTGACCCTATTGTGCTTCATGGTCTTCAGAGCGAACATTGATTATGTTTGATAACGGAATGACACCTTTAAACATATTACCAAAAGAACATTTGCTGCAGTTATATCCTTTGGCCATCTCTTGTCAGTTAGTGTAATGTTTAACCTGTCAGACGGGTATAGTCGGTTTTAGCAGCTATTATCATAAAATGCCTTTAGAAATTTCCTTGCAACCTCTATATTTTGTTATGGATAAATTATGTGGGAAGCCAGTGTTTCTGTGCTAATAGCAATAACGACCCATGCTATGGCCATGTCATGGTAATTTTCGGTCCTTCACAGAAAACATGCTTGCATCAATCTGTAGTGTGTTTGGTTAAGCATATATGTTACCATGGTCCAGGATTTATTGACACAGGTTGATCATATGCTGAATAATCCAACCACATTTTTGTTTGGAAATGGAAAGAACTAATAGAAATTGCATTAATTGCAATGTGTGAAAAGAGTTGAGATATTGCATTATAATTTTGCTGCATGTCATTGTGGTATATATCATGTCTTGATTGGTGAATATGTTTAGTTTGTGAGTTATTTGAAGCAGAAATAATATGTGAATGTAGACAAAAGTGCTGGAGAAACTCAACGGATGCGGCAGCATCTATGGAGCAAAGGAAATGGGTAACGTTTCGGGCCGAAACCCTTCTTCAGACTGATGGGTTTCGGCTTCAAACGTTGCCTATTTCCTTCGCTGAGTTTCTCCAGCACTTTTGTCTACCTTCGATTTTCCGGCATCTGCAGTTCCTGCTTGAACATAATATGTGAATGCTTCATTGAGCATAATTCCAAATGGTAACTACGCACTTCGACCGAGCACATTATCACACGCGTCATGCAAACCGTCTTCAATGACCACCTAAACTGTCATTTGGCTGTCAAATGCTGTCAAGGTTGTCCGGCTGGCAACAGGGAAAAAAAGTTAAACGAGAGCCCTGCCACCCCCTCTGCCCACCTGTCTGTCTTTTCGATAGGAGGTATACCCCTGAACTTAAGAAATCATTTTGTCTGCAAACTGCTTTGAATCCAAACTCCCCTGACATCCCCTGTAATCCCCTCCCCATCTACCCCCCCCCAATCTATTCATCATCCTACCCACCTCGCATTGATTCTCCTGCCCCCCCCCCCCCCATCCATCCTACACTGGTCCCCCAATTCATCCTGTACTGACCCCCCCTTCCCATCTATTCTGCACTTCTCCCCCCATTCATACTGCACTGTTCCTTCCATTCATCCTGTACTGACCCACCCTCCATTTACCCTGCACTGATCCTCCCATCCATCCTGTAGCGGCTCGCCTTGACTTCACCCTCGACTTTCTCCATACTTGAACAAGAATTATCAAGCGCAGAAAAAAGACCTCCGACTAAGTTTTCCACTTACCTGAGTGTTTTTAAAACTTACCGCTGGAGGAACGATGCTCCTCCCAGCCGGTCGCTGCGCCATGCGTCAGACGTAATGACACGCATGCGGACTGGCGGGGTTCTTCACGGAATCACTCACGTGACTCCGAAGTAAAATGTAATGTTCTCATTCAATAGGACTAGAGTGTAAAAGCAAGAATTTAATAAGGAGGCTTTACAATGGCAGTGATCCGACCACATTTGGAATATTGTGAGCAATTTTGGATCTAAATCTGAAGGTTTACGAGAATGATCCTGGGTTAATGTATTCATTGCCACAGATGGCTGTGGAGGCCAAGTCATTGGGTATTTTTAAAACGGAGATGAATAGGTTCTTGATTAATAAGGGTGTCAAAGGTTACGGTGTGAAGGCAGAAGAATGGGATTGAGAGGGCAAAATAGATCACCCATGATCGAATGGGGGAGCAGACTTGATGGGCTGAATGGTCTAATTCTGTCCCTTTGTCTTACAGTCTAAGATTTTGCTGTTCCATAGCATGTCCAATGGGCTAACGGATCACTGTGTATATCCTGGCCTGGCTTAATCAAGATGGGTCACTTTGAACTAATCCTATTCCTTTGGCACCTTTGCCAGTTGCTATATTTTGTTTACATGAAGCAATTGAAAACCACCTCATTATTGAAATTCCAAAATCAAAACAATTTCTTCTTGTTACCAGAATATTTTCAGTATTCAATCTTGGGCGGACAATTCATTGTTGTGACATAACTTTCCTATTGTGATAAAGCAGGTTTGAGAACATCACTTTAGATACAATAGAATTCATTGTTACTGATTTGTAAAAAACAACCTGGCATCTGTGAGGCATGACAATTTGTACCAATTGCTCATTGGAGTTAATGATTTCTGTGTGTATCCCATACTAATAACACTCTTGATTGGATGGGCACCTTATCAGAGGGGGGTCAATATCTTGACTGAACAATATCAGTTGAATTGTGTCTACATTGCCTAAAATCAGCCCAGGTCCCTGAAAGGGGAGACAGATTGAGCCCGGAGCAGAAGGTCAACAACATTCTACCATTCATTCTGAGCTGAGATATGGTGAAAAGTGGGATGACATGGCCTCCCAAATTTACTGACTCTGCAGTGGACTGCATGGTGGAGGAAATGGCAATAGGAGGATGTGCAGCATCTCCAGAACACCAAGTGGTCCTATGGCCAAGTGTTCAGATTGCAATGGAGCAAATACCCCTGGAACATTAAAAGAAACACAGCACAAGAACAAGCTCTTTGGCCCACAATCAACGGTGCCAAACATGATGCCAAGACCAACTCTTATCTGCCAACACATATTTCATACCCCACCATTACCTGCATATCCTCGTGGCTATTTAAAGGTTGCTTAAATGGCACCTGCGCATCTGCCTCAACTATCACTCTCAGTAATGTGTTCAGGCACTCACCACCCTCAATGTAAAAATACTTGCCCAGCACATCTGCTTTAAACTTTGCCTCTCTCATCTTAAAGATATGCCCTCTGGTATTTGATTTATTTTGTGTGTGGGCTGAATCACCTGCAGCTCAATGCCAACAAGACTATGGATGGACTTTGGGAGGAGAGGAACGCCCCTGTCCCCTGTCTCCATCAAAGGTGTGGATGTGCAGTTTACCAGGGAGTACAAATTCCTTGGCGTGTACCTGGACAGTAAACGGGACTGGTCCAAGAACGCTGAGGCCCTGTACAAGAACGGAGAGGGTCGGCTGTACTTATTGAGAAGGCTCCGCTCCTTCAACGTCTGCAGTAAGATGCTGCAGATGTTCTACGAATGGGTGGTAACCAGTGCCATCTTCTTCGCTGTCATGTGCTGGGGCAGCACAGCCAATAGGATTAACAAACTCATCAAGAAGGCTGGCTCTGTCCTGGGGGCAGAGCATCTTGGACAATACAGTTTGCCCCCCCCCCATGACACACTGGTCAACATGAGGAGTACCTTCAGCAACAGACTGGTTCCACCAAGATGCAGTACAGAACGCCACAGGTGACTATCAAACTGTACAACACCTCTCCCTTCTGTCATGGGATAGACTGACTCCCATCTCCCAAGCCCCTCCCAAGTTTTTGCACATCCCCAATCCTTTACACTCATCACTTTAATTTCACGTTTCATGTATTTTGTGTTTTATGACTCTTGGGAGATCAATTTCCCTCCGAGGATAAATAAAGCTGTATCATATCATAATAATTCCTTCAACAGATATGGCATATACATGCAAATTGGAGTTGTAAACACGCAAAAGGACAGTGGTGGTGCAGAACAGAAATAAATTATATGTTCACGAGGCATAAGAGTTGTGATCTAGCTCTGTCCATTCCTACTTGGTGGCACAATTTCAAATATTTATAATCAAATGTGGGTGTGCCATCTTGCATTCTGCATTTACTTTGTATCACTCCATGGAAGAATGGAAAATACACCACCCACATTGACGAGAAGGGTGTCGACCCGAAACGGTGATTATTTCATTTGCTCCATAGATGCTGCCTCACCCGCTGCGTTTCTCCAGCATTTTTGTCAACCCACATTGACAAGTTTGTCTTCATTTGCCGATAGTGAATCACAATGGCTAGCCGATCGTCAACAATGCCTTGGTGCACTATAGTTGAGCCCAGGCAGCGGGTAGTAAGTTTATCAGTTTGCTTTAGATTGATTCTGATATTCAGTGGCTGCCTTGGAGTCATGAATTTGATTTGAAAAGCTTACTTGCTTCTTCTGCCCTCTATTTCCTCCAAAAGAACAAAGTGTGCCTTTCTCGATCCAATGGTCTTCCCAGGCTAGATACAAACAAGAACAGATACACATTACAGGAGACACAAGAGACTGCAGATGCTGCATTCTGGAAGAAAAAACAAACTGCTGGAGATACTCGTAGACACATAAAGCTGAAAGTTCACCTATTCCTTTTCTCCAGAGATGCTGTCTGACCCGTTGAGTTTCTCCAGCTTTATGTCTCTATCTTCGGTTTACCTGCAGATCCTTCCTACACAAGTCGTCTACTGGAGGTATTCAGTTGGTCAGGCAGCGATCTGTGAAGGGAAACTTTTTGGACCCAGATTGTGTCGAGGTCTTGATCTGAAATTCAAACCTCATTGGGTTTTTTTTTTTGCTCCATTTGTGTCAATAAAAGTTGAAATACAAATAGATTAGTGGAACTGATATTTCTTAACCTGTTTTCTATTGTGAAGCCCAGGTTCGGGCAAAAGCAACTTAAATGGTGAGCACCTTTTCTTTGGTTGAGATCCAATGAGATTTATTTTTCAACTGATTGCGAAAGGTACGTTTATCAGTTTGGTTGAAACAACTAAATTTCTTACTTTAGCTAATTCATAATAGAAGAACAAACATCCAAATGTAGGGACAGTTTCTTCCCAGTTGTTATCAGGCAACTGAACGGTCCTTTCATCAGCTAGAGTGAGGCCTGACCTCCCATCATTGTAAACGTTTGAACAACCTTTAATTGGACGTGAATGGATTTCAGTTATTTCTTGCACTAAATGTTGTATATTTATCCTTTATCTGTGCACTGTGGATGGCTTGATTGTATTCAGGTATAGTCTATGGCTGGATAGTATGCAAACAAAAGATTTTCAATGTACCTCGGTATATGTGACAATGATAAATTAAACGAAACTAAACAAAAACTTAACTGAGATTGTGGTCATGTATGCTATGATTTTCCTGTATTGCAGCAAAACAAAGTTTTTCACTGTCTCTGCATACATGGAATAGTATGCTACCTTCGCCTCGGAGATATGAGTTCATATTATAGCAGTGCCCAACTCAAGTTTGAATTGGGAGATATCTAAAATTGGTGGCAATTTTCTGTAACAATTTAAAACTACCAAACAAAATCAAAATTTTCTCTGAACTTCTAATTTAATGCTGGTCAAATGAAACATGTACTTCCTGACAGTATATCTGTTTCTCCTTGATTCCTACCTGAAATCACAGAGCCATTTCACCGAGAAAAATAACACTTTGAGATTTTGTTACCAAGAACATCACTTTATTATCATTGACTTCCTCCTTTTTATCCAGAAGCATCTTGAAGTTAAGTGACAACATTGCAGAAAATCATTTGCTTTTGCCTTTGTGATTTTGGAATTTAACTAATTTGCAGATAAAAGGACTCATTAATTGTCAACTAATGCATACATTACCTATACTTAGACCAAAGGTTGATGCGGGTTGGATGCGCTTTGTCGGTATTTCTTTGTTAATGCATGTTTTGATTTTATTACTTGTCATTCGAACCTCAGAGAGGCTCGAACAAAACTCCATTTCTACAAGCCATACAAACAGAACAATTCATTAAAAAAACAAAAAAACACACACAAACAATTCAATTCACACAAACATCCATCACAGTGAATCTCCTCCTCACTGTGATGGAAGGCAAAGTCCTCTCTCACCCCCGCACCATCTCTCTCCCGAGGTGAAATGCTCCGCACACAAAATACTTAGAATTGTACAAAACAAGGACTATCCATTCTCTTCCTTGTATTTAGAGATCTGACGGTGATTTGTGTGATGTTTGGTGGACTCTGTGGGGTGGGAGGACCCGTTGCTCCTCCCGTACAGCCAGCAGGTGGTGCTGCACAGGATAAATGGAGATGTTGTGTATATAGTTTATCCTGTCTGCTGCCATTATTGTGACTTGTCTTGCTGTCAGCATTGAGTAATATATTAAAGACTTCTGTTATACCTTGAATACTCTCACGTTTCATGCAGACCTAGAAAAAGAACACGAAAATTTGAGTCATTCTCTTGGAACCAAGAGCCTGAATGGAAGTTCAACAAAATGAACTCTTGCATTTTAATCCCACCTTCTCTCTAAGTTATATTGTAATTTGAAAGTGACTGTTGACAAGTAACATTACTCACCAGCAATACAGAAACTGTTTCAACGGTGGGAACAAGTAAAGGGGTCCTGTAATCACAGGGGGCTGAGTAAAGTTCACTGAGACAAAATCCAAATCCGAACATTTTGATCCCTGATGCATAGCAAATCTAGTCAGATTCCATTGGGCTTGGGTTGGGTAACCAAGCTCTAGGATAGACATTGTACCCAGAGGCCAATGCCATTATTATCTTCTTTTTTTTTTTTTTAATACTTTGTTTTATTAGAAGTAATCTATTTACAATAATGTAAACAGCTTTACAAACCTCAACTTAATTACACATTTTTTAAATAACCCATTAACAGTTATCATCTTCTATTTTTTTGGAAATAAAGAAAAGAATAGAATAGTTTTAAATCAATAAGAAAGTGATTAAATAATAATTTGATTATATAGAAAAGAAGAAGAAAATAGAGCAAGGAAAAAAGATTATAGATTAACAAAAAGTGAAAAAAAAAATATATATATATATATATATATAAATGAAAATCAACAAAATATATTGTATCTAAAACTATTACAAATAGTAATATCAATGAAGACATGCCTATTAATCCTAGTATAAGAATCAAGTATTCTCATCCAATCCCGCTGGGTACCCGTCAGGCTGTGACGTCGAGAACAGCTACTTCTCTAGATACTGTATATATGGAGACCATATTTGTTCGAAGATATTATATTTGTCCAGTAGGACAAATCTGATTCTTTCTGATTGTAGCGTCTCCAACATCTCTGCTGCCCACATTTTAATTGTGGGGGATAATGTTCCCTTCCAAAATTTCAATATGATTTTTTTCCCTATTATCAAACAGTAATCAAAGAAATTTCTTTGATTTCCTGTAAGTACCGAATTTGAATCCAAAATCCCAAGTATTATTAACTTTGGGTCTGGATCCAATCTAATTTTTAAAACCTCAGAAATAACCTTAAAAATTTCTGTCCAGTAGTAACTCAGTTTGGGACATGTAGCAAAACTATGTATTAAATTTGCTTCTAAGTTCTTACATTTATCACAAATTGAAGAGAGATTGTGAAAGATACTCTTTAATTTAGTTTTTGAATAGTGTAATCTGTATAATACTTTGAATTGTATCAATGTATGTCTGGCATTTAATGAACACCGATGTATTTGCTGTAAACTTTCTTCCCAATTTTCTTTTGTTATGGATAAACCAATTTCCTTTTCCCATGCTTGCCGATATGTTTCCGTTGTTGGATTCTCCTTATCCAAAATTATGTTATATATATGGGCTATTAATTTTTCTGTATTTGGGTGTAAATTAAACAAATCATCTAATAATCCTGGTACTTTATTTTTGTAATCTAGTGTGTTTGATTTTATATAATCTCTAATTTGTAAGTACCTAAACAAGTGTTGCGGAGACAATCCATAGATATCTTGTAACTCTTGGAATAAAAGAAATTTTCCTTTTCTATAAAGGTGCTCTATCCTTTTAATTCCTAAATCATCCCAATGTCTAAACCCTCCATCCAATATAGAGGGCTTAAATAATGGGTTATTCATTATTGGTAGTCTAAGTGAAAGATTATCTAGCTGTAAAGTCTTAACTATTTGTTTCCAAATACATCTATTATTATAAATTATAGGGTTATCCCTATAAATTTTTTTTTGTACTTCCTTTGGGGCAAAGAGAACCGAGCCTACATTATAGGGTAAACAATCTTCCTTTTCCATCTTTAACCACATTGGTTCATAATCCATATTTACCCACCAAAAATTCATATTCTTAATCTGGACTGCCCAAAAATAATATAAAAAATTTGGAAGTGCTAATCCTCCATTTATCTTAGATTTACATAAATGTTTTTTACTTATTCTATGATTTTTATAATCCCAAATAAAACTATAAATAATATTATCTATTTTTTTAAAAAAGGTCTTTGGGAGAAAAAAAGGAATAGCCTGGAACAAATATAATAATTGTGGTAAAAACACCATCTTTATAGCGTTTATTCTACCAATCATTGATATAGGGAGTGTTTTCCAGTACAAAATATTTTTTTTAAGTTTATCTAATAAAAGAGGGTAATTAGATTTAATTAGTGAATTATAAGATTT
The DNA here is from genome assembly GCA_963514005.1 of Raja brachyura. The sequence continues at coordinate 27,462,208 of OY740807.1, forward strand.
GGTTACATTAATTCCTAAATATTTAAATTTGTCTTTAACTATTTTTAACGGATATTGTTGTAATATATTTAAGTTAATTCCTGTTATAGGCATAATTTCACTTTTATTCCAGTTAATTCTAAATCCTGAAAATGTGCCAAAGATAGTTATAACATTGAGTAACTTAGGTAAACTAATTTCCAGTTTTGTAATATAAATCAAAACATCATCTGCATATAAAGATATTTTGTTAGTTGTTGTGTCAGTATTATAGCCATAGATTTCAGGTTCTGATCTGATTCTTTCCGCCAAAGGTTCTATCATCAAAGCAAATAGTAAAGGCGATAACGAACAACCCTGTCTACAACCCCTAGAGAGCTTAAATTTAGCTGATAATATTTGATTAGTTAAGATTCTTGCCGTTGGATTCAAATATAAAATTCTTATCCATTTACAAAATCTATCCCCCAATTGAAACTTTTCCATTATATTAAATAAATATAACCATTCCACCTGATCGAATGCCTTTTCTGCATCTAGCGATACAACTGCTAATTCCCTGTCCCGTACTCTTTTTGAATATATAATATTAAACAAGCGTCTGAGATTATGGGATGAGTAGCGTTTTGGGATAAAACCTGTTTGATCTTGATGTATTAATTTAGAAATCACCAAACTTAATCTCTGAGATAAAACTTTCGTTAGTATTTTTTGGTCTGTATTTAGAAGTGCGATCGCTCTATATGATCCTGGATCTTCCAAATCCTTATCTGCCTTAGGAATAAGTGTAATTGTAGATTCGTTTAAAGATTCTGGTAGTTTACCTTGTTCATACGCATATCTATATACTGTATATAATCTTGGGGAAATCAAATCTAGAAATTTTTTATAAAATTCTGCACTTAGGCCATCGGGGCCCGCTGCTTTTCCATTCTTTAACGAACTAATTGATTCTTCAATATCTTTTACTGTTATTTCGGCGTTTAACAAATGTCTACCTTCCTGATCTAAACTGTTAATTTGACACTTTTGTAGAAATGTTTCCATATCCACTGTTTGTCCTGTTAATTTAGATGAATAAAGATTTTGATAATATTGTAGAAATCTGTCATTAATATCTTTTGGTATCGTCAATATATTTCCATCCACCGATCTAATTCTATGTATCAATTTTTCATCCTCTAATTTTCTGAGTTGTCTTGCTAATAGTTTTTGTGGTTTGTCTCCAAACTCGAAATGCACTTGTTTGGTTTGTTGAAATAGTTTAATGACTTGGTTAGAATATATTTTATTTAGTCTATATTTTGCTATTGCAATTTTGTTACTTAGCTCTTTAGAAGGGCGTTTTATATTTTCACTATCTAGTTGTTTTATCTCGTGTTCTAACTTTTGTTCCATCTTTTTATTTTCTTTATTAAGATAAGCCTGTGCAGATATTATTGCACCACGCATAAATGCTTTAAATGTGTCCCAGAGTAACGATGGTGAAGTTTCCGGTTTGTCATTAGTTTCAAAAAATAATTTAATCTGTTCCATCACATGTTTACAACAGTCCTTATCCTTTAATATCTGGGGATTAAATCTCCAAGTAGTCGTTTTATTAAGTATATCTTTTAGTTTTATCTTAAATGTAAGAGGCGCGTGATCTGAAATAATAATATTGTGATATTTTGCGTCATACGTAAAAGGTAGTAATTTTGAATCTATTAAAAAATAATCTATCCTAGAATAAGTTCCGTGTACGGGCGAAAAAAACGAATATTCTCGTCCAGATGGATTATCTAATCTCCAAATATCCTTAACATTCGATGTATTAATAAAATAATTTATAAGTTTACTTGAATTAGAGGTAACTTTCCTTTTTGTAGAAGACCTGTCTAGGTAACTATCTAAGGTGCAATTAAAGTCACCCCCAATAACTAAATTATATTGTGTGGAAATAGGAATATTATTAAATATTTCCTTAAAAAATAGTGGGTTATCAAAATTAGGGGCATATATATTCACCAAAATTACTTTCTGTGAATATAATTCCCCTGTAATTATTACATATCTACCCTCTTTGTCCTCTATTATAGAATTTTGTTTAAAAGGTATACCTTTACGGATAATTATTGCAACTCCTCTAGATTTATGTGTAAATGAAGAGTGATATACCTTGGAAATCCATTTCGCTGTTAATCTATATTGAGCATCTCTTTTGAGATGAGTCTCTTGGAGGAAGATCACGTCTGATTTCAATCTATTCAACTGTGCTAGTACCTTTCCCCTTTTAATTGGTTCATTAATTCCCTTAACTTTCCAACTACAGAAGGTAATTCCACCCCCCCCCCGGTCTTCACATTCATATCTTGCATTTTACTATTAGGGTGGTTTTTTTTGGAGTAGCCTTCTCGACCCCTCCAGCCCAGCGGTATACCCAAACGCCAATCCGATGAGAATTTCTATCTTCAGTAATCCATATACATATCTTCTTAGAGCGATTATACAATATCGTTCATAACTACATTCATATAATATATAACGTAGAATCAAATATTTAATATATAAGAAAAAGTACAAAGTGTAGTTAAAAAAAGAAAAAGGGGTGTTAACAGGGTGCCCAGAAAAAAAAGAAACTACACTGGTATAGTGTGTAGTGTGCATTAGTGAAAGCCACACTAACGTGGCCATTAATCTACTGACTTCCGTTTTTTTTAAGAAAAGAGATGTTAAGTGTTCCAGCTCCTGTCTATCATACTATGTATATTGGGGTGGGGTACTAACTTGTACTTAGTAAATATTTCTATTATTCATATCACTAATTACCAATTATTAATTTCTAGTATAATTAATATTATAGTAGGTAATACTATGTTAGGGGGACAATTAAAAATTTACTAATTAATACCAAGCTATAACAACATATCCATTATTGCCCCTCTTTCTTAATGAATAATTCATAACCGCAGGTCGGTAATAAAAGTTCATTCTTCTTCTTCTTCTTCTTCTTCTTCTTCTTCAGCGCTTACTTCTTCTTCTGCTTCCTCTTCTGCCTTCTTCTGTATGCCTCGGGCGAATTCCAGTGCTTTGGTATGGTTAACAAAACGGAATTCCTTGTTGTCGTAGGTCACTCTCAATGTTGCTGGGTACATCAAACCATATCTGAGATCCTTTCCATCCTTTATATTCCGAAGAATCCCTCTTGTTTCTGAGAATAGAGATCTTCTCTTAGCCACTTCAGCCGGGTAATCTCTGAAGATGCTAATATTAACTCCTTCATATTTCAGATTCCTCTTTCTTATTATTATCTTCATCATTTCTTCAAACTCGTGATCAAAAGCCACCTTTACAATCATTTGTCTTGGTGGTGCACCACTCCCAGGGGCCCGTCTTAAAGCCCTGTGGGCACGGCCCACCAGCGGTTCTTGGTCCAGATCCAGAATGTCCTTTAGGAGTTTTGCAGCAAATTTCCGCGGGTCCTGATTTCCTTCCCGACCCTCGGGTAATCCTACTATTCGCAAATTCTTACGTCTTTGTCGACCTTCCAAATCAATACATTTCTCATTTATTTTGCGGAGTAGTTCTGAAAGGCGTTTATTCTCGGCAAGTAGCTTCTCAGTTTCCTTGGCACTTTTTACAGCAAAATCAGCCAAATCTTTAATTGCGTCATTTTGTTGGTCGAGTATGATGACAATAGGATCAATCTTATCATTCAGCATTTGTTCCAGCCCAGCAACCTTGTCGTTTACCTCAGAGATTCGGTTTTGAAATTCAGCATCCGCCTTTCTTTTCCATTCGTTCATTATATTCTTTACCATCTCGGTAACTTCTTTTGTTAATTCCACTTTAGTTTTCTCATGAGATACCAGAATCTCCGCTTTAAGAGTTTTTATTTCATCCTTATATTCTTTCTTCATGTCTTTAAATTCATCTTTATATTCCTTCTTCAGGTCTTTTATTTCTTTCACCAGTTTCTTCATCTCACCCATCAAGGAACTTTTAAATTCTTCCATTTCAACTTTTCTCTGTGAGATTTCTTCTTGGGAGGCAGTCAGACTCGAGCCCGAGGCTTTGGTGGCACCAGCCTCTCTTCTAAGGCCCGTTTTCTTCAGGGGAGGGGAGGAGGGCTGCATTTTAAATTTCTTACCGAAGTCGCGCGCCTGATGACGTCACGCAGCCTTCAATCGCACCGGAGCCGTTTTAAATCGATCTCCTGCGGTAAGTAGCGTTAGCACCCTCCTTTAACCCCGTTTTTTTAACCGATTTTTACGGAGCTGGTCTGGCGCTGTTCTCCCCTAGAACATGGCGCCACCGGAAGTCCTATTCAATTATTATCTTCAAGCTTGGTGAGAACAACTTATTGCACCAACGTCTTGACTGAATAGAGATTCTGGCTCAAAGGGCCTATTTCCGTGCTGTATGACTTTGACTCCATTTGATTGTTGTACCACATATAGAAACACGATGGTTCAGCGATTACATATCTACGCCACTGTCCATGTTCTTGATTCTGAGCCAGAATCACGATTCAACTAATTCCTCGGTGGAATGAGATGTGTCCACCGAACCTGAAGCGATATCTGTAATAAAAATGAACTGCAGATGCTGGTTTGCATCAAACATAGACATAAACTGCTGGATTAATTCAACAGATCGGTGCGGCATCTCTGGATGAAATGGATCGGTGACGTTTCGGGTTAGAACCCTTCTTCAGACTGATTGTAGGGGAGGGGAATTAGAAGCAAGAAAAGACAAAATCAGGAGGCAGCTCACATGTCAGCGAAATATCACTCCCTGATGAGCTCACTGCATTTTACGCACGCTTTGCTAGGGAGAACACTGATGTGCCTTCTCGAGCCCCCATTTGCTGTGATGGTATTTCGGTCACGGTCACAGAGGTCAACGTCAGAAAATCCTTCAGAGGGGTGAACCCTCGGAAAGCGCCTGGACCTGATGGTATACCTGGTCATGTTCTAAAAACCTGTGCGGACCAACTGGCTGGAGTTTTTACAGACATTTTCTACCTCTCACTTCTGAGGTCTGAGGTTCCCACCTGCTTTAAAAGGGCATCAATAATACCGGTGCCTAAGAAGAGCAAGGTGACGTGCCTCAATGACTATCGACCAGTGGCACTAACGTTGGTGGTGATGAAGTGCTTTGAGAGGTTGATCATGGCGCAAATCAACTAATCTTGGCAATTTAACCAAGATGGCTGCGCGCCAGGATGCTGCGGCTGTGAGCTCTCCTAGATTGAACTGTTTTTTCGTCTTATCTCTGTTTGTTTGGTGGGAATTGTGCCAGGGTAGACCAAACACGATTCACTTCACCCGAGAATCGCTAACTTTTATTGGAACGACGCAACAACTGGGGGTTTCGTGTGCTTTCCAACATAAACACGAGATTCCAGCAGAGATCAGCAAAGCACCGGGGTCCCCATGGATAACCTCCCCCAACAGTCACCGCAGGAGACGGAGAGACGGCAAACGGAAGCGAGGGCGTAGAGCCGGCGTGCTAACTCGGCTAAAGAGGAATCCGCACAGACCACCACTCCCCAGCCTCTTTGTCTCCAACACCAGGTCTCTTAACAACAAGATGGACGAACTAAGACTCTGTTTATCATCACAATCAACTATCCAGGATAGTTGTGTTCTGATTATCAGTGAGACCTGGCTTCATTCTGGAATACCTGATGCTGCTATCGAGCTAGTGGGCCGGGCTACTCACCGCAGCGACAGAACCGAAGCCTCAGGTAAACAATGCGGGGGGGGGGGGGGGGCCTGGTTGTTTTTACAAAGAATAACTGGACTACGGATGCTACTGTTACTGAGAGACATTGCTCACCAGACCTAGAACTGATGGTAGTTAAATGCAGACCCTACCATCTCCCGAGAGAGTTTCCTGTGGTTTTTATTACAGCTGTGTACTAAAGCTGTGAGGCTAAAGCTAATGTAGCACTGGGCTACCTGCTAAATGCGATCAACAAACAACAGAACTCACATCCTAATGGGGTTTTTATCGTGGCTGATGACTTTAATCACACCAATTTAAAGGAAGTACTGCCACGGTTTGTGCAACATGTTAAATGCTCGAGGGGAAAACACACTAGCGTGTGTTTATTCTAACATTCCTAAAGGTTACAGAACCTTACCCCTCCCCCCCCCCCCCCCCCCGCCCTTGGACAGTCAGACCACCAGTCATTGTTGTTAATCCCAGCCTACATCCCCATCAGTAGGAAGCAGAAACCCATAACCAGGATCATTAAAACTTGGCCAGAGGATGCAACCTTACAACTGCAGGACTGCTTTCAGAGCACAGACTGGAGTCTATTTTATAACCAGGACCTAGAAGAGTACGCTGCAGCAGTACTCTTCTACGTCAGATGTTGTGTGGAATGTGTCACCATCAACAAGTGCATCTGTGTCTTTCCGAGCAGGAAACCATGGATGACTACGGAAGTCCAGCGTCTTCTGAAGGAGCGGGACTTGGCCCACAAATCTGGCAACAAAGAACTGTATAGCGCTGTCAGACACAACCTTAAGCGGGGCATTAAACCAGCTAAAATGTCCTACAAGGAGAAGATCGAGGACCATTTCAACTCGAGGGATACAGCACGCATGTGGCAGGGAATACATCATCTAACAAACCTCAGGGGCAGCAGGGACCCACCGACAGCTGCAAATACATTGCTGGAAGAGGAGCTCAACCACTTTTTTTACCCGTTTCGAGAGAGGTCCGAATGAAAGAACCTCGCTCCAACTGGACCTTGCTGACCAGCCACTTACCCTCCAGTTAGAGGAGGTAAAGCGGGCCCTGAGAACTGTTAATGCTAGTAAGGCTGCTGGCCCGGATGAGATCCCAGGCAGGGTGCTCCGGGACTGTGCTCACCAGCTCGCTGGGGTATTCACACTCCTCGGTGCCAACGTGCCTGAAAACCACCACTATCATCCCGGTGCCCAAGCAGACAAACATCAACTCCCTCAATGACTACAGGCCCGTTGCTCTTACATCTGTAGTCTTTGAAAGGCTGGTCCTAGGTCACCCTAAATTATCTCTCACCCCCTCACTCGACCAACACCAGTATGCATATAGGGCTAATAGATCTACAGAGGATGCCATAAACACTGTCCTCCATGCTGCACTACAATACCTAGAGGAGAAGGGGTCATATGTCAGGATGCTTTTTGTTGATTACAGCTCAGCTTTTAATACAATCATACCCAGCAAGCTGATCACAAAAATGCTAGACCTTGGCCTGAGCAGTCAACTGTGTCGGTGGATATTGGACTTTTTCAGTGAACGCCCACAGACGGTGAGATTTGGACCCTACACCTCGACATCCCTGACCCTCAGCACAGGAGCACCACAGGTCCACTCCTCTATGCCCTATACACACATGACTGCTTGCCCCTTCACCCCGCAAATAGGATCATAACATTTGCGGACGATACAACTGTGGTGGGGCTCATCTCAAATGGGAACGTGGTCGCCTATAGAGAGGAGATGTACAGACTTTCTGAGTGGTGTGCTCACAACAATCTCTCTCTGAACACTAAAAAGACAAAGGAGATCATCACTGATTTCAGGCGACATAGAGCGAAGCTCAGGCCACTGGAGATAGGGGGCGAGGAGGTGGAGAGGGTGCCTAGTTTTAAATTTCTGGGGATCAAAATCAGTGAGGATCTTAAATGGTCTGTGAACTCTGTAAAAAAGGCGCAATAGTGACTTTACTTCCTCAGAACACTGAGGAAGGCCCATCTGTCTGCTAAACTGCTGGAGTCTTTCTACCGCTGTTCGGTGGAAAGCATACTGACTTACTGCATAACTGCCTGGTTTGGGAACTGTTCAGCAGCTGACCGAGCAGCTCTCCAGAGGGTGATAAAAACTCCCCAGGGTATCATTGGACTCCCCCTGCCCCCTCTGGAGGACATTTACCACTCCAGATGCTGCAGCAGGACCTGTAATATCGTGAAATACATTACACATCCTTGTCACCACCTTTTCACACTGCTGCCCTCAGGAAAAAGGTACAGGTCATTAAAGTCACGCACTGCCAGACTCGAGAACAGCTTTTACCCATCAGCAATCTTGGAACTAAACTCTGTCTCAGGAGTGGGTTATGGGGAAGGGGGGGGGGGGGGGGGGGGGGTGGTGGAGACAGTGTTAATTTATGTAAATGTGAATCCATGGGTGGGTTTGGGGAGGGAGGGAGTGTAATAAGTATGAGTATGTGAATGTTTGAAGTTCTTTTAAATGGAGAGACACAGTAATCTTGTTGTATGTGACACATGCAATGACAATAAAGCATTCTAATCTAATCTAATCTAATCTCGACAAAAACCTGGACCCACTGCAGTTCACTTACCGCCACAACAGATCAACGGTGGATGCAAGCTCGCTGGCTCTCCACTCCGCTCTGGACCACTTGGAAAACAAAAAAGCATATGTCAAACTGGTATTCATTGACTACAGCTCGGCATTTAATACAATGGTCCCCTTCAAGCTGGTTACCAAACTCTCAGAATTGGGGTGTTAAAGAAGGAACTGCAGATGCTGGAGAATCGAGGGTTACACAAAAAGCTGGAGAAACTCAGCGGGTGCAGCAGCATCTAAGGAGTGAAGGAGATGGGCGACGTTTCGGGTCGAGACCCTTCTTCAGAGTCTGAAGAAGGGTCTCGACCCGAAACGTCGCCTATCTCCTTCACTCCTTAGATGCTGCTGCACCCGCTGAGTTTCTCCAGCTTTTTGTGTAACCCTCTCAGAATTGGGTCTCTGTGCATCCTTCTGCAATTGGATCCTCGGCTTTCTCATTCACAGACCACAGTCTGTCCGTATTGATAGAAATGTGTCAGCCTTGATAGCAATCAGCACGGCAGCACCTCAAGGCTGCGTGCTCAGCCCCCTGCTGTACTCACTCTATACTCATAACTGCGTAGCCGGTCATAGTGCGAACTCCAACATCAAGTTCACTGACGACACCACTGTTGTGGGACATATCACTGATGGAGATGAGTATAGAAGTGAGATCGACCGTTTGACCAAATGGTGCCAGCACAATAACCTGGCTCTCAACACCAGCAAAACCAAGGAACTGGTTGTGGACTTTGGAACGGGTAGGATGGAGACCCACAGTCCCGTTTATATCAACGGGTCGATGGTGGAGAGGGTAAATTCCTGGGCGTGTATAACTCTGAAGATCTCTCCTGATCCAAGAACACTGATGCAATTATAAAGAAAGCACATCAGCGTCTCCACTTCCTGAGAAGATTACGGAGAGTAGGTATGTCAAGGACGACTCTGAAACGTCCACAGGTGCACAGTAGAGAGCATGCTGACCGGTTATATCGTGGCTTGGTTTGGCAACTTGAGTGCCCAGGAGTGGAAAAAACTGTAAAAAGTTATAAACACTGCCCAGTCCATCATCGGCTCTGACCTCCCTACCATCAAGGGGTTCTATCGCAGTCGCAGCCTCAAAAAGGCTGACAGCATCATCAAGGATCAACACCATTCTAGCTACTCACTCATCTCCCTGCTGCCTTTAGGTAGAAGGTATAGGAGCCTGAAATCTGCAACATTCAGGTTCAGGAATAGCTACTTCCCCACAGCCATCAGGCTATTAAACTCATCTCAAACAAAACTCTGAACATTAATAGTCCATTGCACGTTATCTGCTTATTTATGTGTGTATATATATATTCAATTATAAATGGTCACACTGATCTGTTCTGTATTTATTTACGCCTACTATATTCTGTTGTGCTGAAACAAAGGAAGAAATTAATTGTCCTATCTGGGACACATGACAATAAAGTCTCTTGAATCTTGAATCTTGAATGGGAAGGAGAATTAAAGTGTCCAGCAACTGAGAGATCAGGTTGGTTCACGTGGGCTGCGTGAAGGTGTTCCGTGAAACGATTGCCCAGTCTGAGTTTGGTCTCGCCAATGTATAACAGTACATGTCCTGAACAATGGATACAGTAGATGAGGTTGAGGAGGTGCAAGTGAACCTCTGCCTAACCTGAAAGGACTGTCAGGGTTCCTAGACAGTTGTGGGGGCAGGTATAGCAACAGGTGTTGCAGGGGAAGGTACCTGGGGAGGGGGTGGGAAGGGTGGGAAGGGATGAGTTAACCAGGTAATTGTGGAGTGAATGGTCTCTGCAGAAGGCGGAAAGGGTGGAGATGAGAAAATGTGGCTAGTGGTGAGATCCTGTTGGAGGTGGCAGAAATTTTGGAGGATTATGTGTTGTATGCATAGCTGGTGAGGTGGAAGGTAAGGACTATGGAGACTCTGTCTCTGTTGCGACTAAGGGGAGGGGGAGTAAGGGCGGAGCTACAGGGTATCGAGGAGACACCTGTTATGATAAAGCAGGTTCAAGAACATTACTTTAGATACAATAGAATTTATTGTTACTGATTTGTAAAAAACACCCTGGCAGTTGTGAGGCATGACAATTTGTACTATGATGGGAGAGGGGAACCCCCGTTCCCTAAAGAATAATGAATCTCGGATGTTCTAGTATGGAACACCTCATCTTGTATGGAACACCTCATCGCAGATGTAGCGTAGACGGATGAATTGGCTGTTTGGGATAGAGTTTGCAGGAAGCAGGGTGGGAAGAAGTGTAGTTGACATAGTTGTGGGAGTCAGTGGGTTTGTAATAGACGTCAGTCAATAGTTTATTTCTTGTGATGGAGACTGTGAGATCAAGAAAGGGGAGGGAGGTGTCGGAGACGGTCCAAGTAAATTTGAGTGCAGGATGGAAAATGGTGGTAAAGTTGGTGAAGGCCATGAGTTCTGCATGGGTGCAAGAGGTAAGTAAGTAAGTAAGTCATTTTTATTTATATAGCACTTTTAAATCAAATCACATTGAAGCCAAAATGCTTTACAGAGAAGAAATCAGATTACCATACATCCATATAAAATAAAAAAATATAAAAGACACAACATGCTATAGAATTTAAAATGAATGTCCCCCCACAGCAGAATCAACACTTTCCACCGTAAGGGAAGGCACTAAAAAGTCCAGTCCTCCTTCTCTTAGTTCACTCGAGGTCAGGGCCTATTTGAGGCCTCCGCACTCTAGCCGGGTGATGGAGTTTAGGCATCGGGAGAACACTCTTCAGCGGCATGGGAATATCTGGAACAGCCGTTTCCTCCCCGGACACCGCGGCTCCCGAAGTCCACAGGCCGCGCTGGTCGGAGCCCGGCGAGAGATCCTAGACCCCGCGGTGTTTGCAATCAGTGCCGCCCGCGGCTGGACGCATGCAGCCACAGCTCCCCGATGTTCCCGTCGGCAGTCTTCAGCCCTCCGGAGCCCCACGCGGCAACCCGGGAAAGGCATCCACGACGGTGCCTCAGCCCTGTGCCGCCGCCGGAGCTGCAGTCCCGGCCGGTCCCGGCAGGAAACGCCACTCCAGTCCCGCTGGCAGGCCGCACAGAGATGGCAAAAATGCGACAGAGGAAAGCCGCTTCTCCGACCAGGTAGGACTGAGAAAATACAGTTTACCCCTCCCCCCCTACCCTTACCCCCACATAAAAAGGCTAGACCTCCAAAATAAATGTTTTTTAAACACTAATAAGGGTGAAAAGACGGACTGCAGGCAGAGCAGCCATACACAATGGTGCCCCACTCCTGCACATCCGCCATTTACTAGAATGTTGCCTGGGTTCCAGCAACTAAGTTACAGAGAAAGGTTGAACAAGTTAGGTCTTTATTCTTTGGAGCGCAGAAAGTTAAGGGGGGACTTAATTGAGGTCTTTAAAATGATGAAAGGGATAGACAGAGTTGACGTGGATAAGCTTTTCCCAATGAGGGTAGGAAAGATTCAAACAAAAGGGCATGACATGAGAATTAAAGGACAGAAGTTTAGGGGTAACATGAGGGGGAACTTCTTTACTCATAGAGTGGTGGCTGTGTGGAATGATCTTCCTGCAGAAGTGGTGGAGGCAGGATCGATTTTAACATTTAAAAGTAAAGTGGATACGTATATGGACAGGAAGGGAATGGAGGGGTATGGTCTGAGTGCAGGTAGATGGGACTAGGGGAAAATAAATGGTCGGCACGGACTGGAAGGGCCGAGAAGGCCTGTTTCCGTGCTGTAATTGTTATATGGTTATTAGGAGCACCGATGCCGTCATCAATATAACGGAGATAGAGTTCGGGGATAGGGCCACTGTACACCTGGAACAGGGATTGTTCCATGTACCCTGCAAAGAGGCAGGCATAGCTGGGGCCCATGCAGGTGGCCATAGCTAAGCCTTGGACTTGGAGGAAGTGGGAGGAGTCAAAGGAGAAGCTTAAGGTGTGGACGAGCTCTGCTAGGCAGAGTAGAGTGTTAGTAGAGGGAAATTGGATGGTTCTGCAGTCGAGGAGGAAACTGAGCTTTAAGGCCTTCATGGTGAGGGATTGTGTAGAGTGACTGAACGTCCATAGTACAGATGAGGGAGTGGGGGCTCGGAAAGCGGAAGTAATTAAAGAGACGAAGGGCACTTGAGGTATCTTGGACATACAGCAGGAGTGATTCGACCAGGGGGATAGGATGGAGTCGAGGTACGTGGAAATCATTTCCGTGGGACAGGAGCAAGCAGAAACAATGGGTCTGCCAGGGCAGTTGTGTTTGTGGATTTAGGGGAGAAGGTAAAAATGGGCTGTGCAGGGATGGGAAACGATAAATTTGGAGGCTGTGTTTACCTTTCACTTGGAACTGCACCTTTGATTGGATGGTCATTTTTTTGGTACAATACTGAGTGAATATTTTAGGTGCAGTTTGTAGCACTCTTAAATGACATGCATTAACAAAGGAATATCCACAAAGCATAACCACCCATGAATCAACTTTTGGCCAAAGAATAGATTTAAGTATTAGTTTACAATAGACAATAGACAATAGACAATAGGTGCAGGAGTAGGCCATTCGGCCCTTCGAGCCAGCACCGCCATTCAATGTGATCATGGCTAATCATCCCCAATCAGTACCCCGTTCCTGCCTTCTCCCCATATCCCCTGACTCCGCTATTTTTAAGAGCCCTATCCAGCTCTCTCTTGAAAGCATCTAGAGAACCTGCCTCCACCGCCCTCTGAGGCAGAGAATTCCCCAGACTCATCACTCTCTGTGAGAAAAGGGTGTTTCCTCATCTCCGTTCTAAATGGCTTACTCCTTATTCTTAAACTTTGGCCCCTGGTTCTGGAATCCCCCAACATCGGGAACATTGTTTCCTGCTTCTAGCGTGTCCAAACCCTTAACATTCTTATATGTTTCAAAGAGTTACCCTCTCATCCTTCTATACTCTAGAGTGTACAAGCCCAGTTGCTCCATTCTCTCAGCATATGACAGTCCCGCCATCCCGGGAATTAACCTTGTAAACCTACGCTGCACTCCCTCAATAGCAAGAATGTCCTTCCTCAAGTTAGGGGACCAAAACTGCACACAATACTCCAGGTGTGGTCTCACTAGGGCTTTGTACAACTGCAGAAGGTCCTCTTTGTTCTTATATTCAATTCCTCGTGTTATAAAGGCCAACATGCCATTCGCTTTCTTCACTGCCTGCTGTACCTGCATGCTTACTTTCATAGACTGATGTACAAGGACCCCCAGATCCCGTTGTACTTGCCCTGTTCCCAACCTGACGCCATTTAGATAGTAATGTTTAAGTATTAGTTGACAATTAGGGAATCATTTTGTCTGCAAATTGCTTTGAATCCAAACTCACAAAGACGAGAGCAAGTCTTCATTGTCATTATCAATGACTTATGATATTGTCATAAACATCAAGATGCTTCTGGAAAGGAAGTAGGACGTCAATTTAAAAAAATTGGTGCTCTAGGTTAAAAATCTCAATGGGTTACATTTTTTTATGTACAGTGTGAAAGGGCTATGAGATTTCAGGAACGCAATAGGTTCCAATATTTGATCATTGTTGATTAATTTGGAGAAACAGCAATGTTGCCAAGAAGGAAATGCTTCTTATTAACATTGAATAAGAACTTTGTGGGGGATATCTTGATTTTACTTCGGAGTCACGCGAGTGATTCTGTGAATAAGCCCAGCCAGGCCGCATACGTGTCAGTACGTCTGCATGCGCGTCAGCATTGGCGCAAGCACCAGACTGGCAGGGCAGCGCTCCTGCCGGCGGTAAGTTAAATCTGGAAGGTAAGTTTGTTTTTACTTACATGGGGTTTTTTCAAGTAGGAGCCTCTCTTCACAGAGGTTTTCCTGCCAGTTTCACAGCCGACGAGTGGGACGGTTATGGACTGTGGGGAAACCCCGGTCTGACCGCGGAAGCGGATAAATGGGAAAAGATCGGGTTGTGAGATAAGAAGCCGCTGACAAGGCAGTCAGTGGCTTCCAGCCTGCGGGGATGCAATGGAATGGCAAGGAAATAACGCCAGAGTCGCTGACAGTGCGGTCAGCAGCTCACAGACGTCGGTCTCCAGGCAGGGAATAAAATTGGTGTAGAAAGGACTCGTTCAGCCCTATTGGACTCGGGTGAGTCGGGCTGCAAGGGTTTTTCTCTTATAATAAAGTTAACATGTATGTTATAGTGTTTTTCTTAAAGTTAAAAGTTTTTTAAAAAAAATTAAAAATTGAGATTTTTTTCAAGTTTTTTCAATCTATTCTGATTTCCAATTTCCGACATATTTGAAATCCACATTTTGAACGTTGGCGTGGTTGCGTTTTTCCAGAATTTGAGTATAAGTTTTTTTGCTGGTATTAAACCGTAATTAAGCTTCTTGGAATATAGTTCGTTGACTTCCCTCTTCTATTGATCCAAAGATAATCAGTTCTGTATTGGGGTTCAATTTTGTGTTAAATAATTTTGTAAAAGTTCCAAAAATGTTGTTCCAAAATTTATGCAGTTTTGTACAAGAGACAAAGGAATGTGCTATAGTGGCATTTTGAGTTAGACACTTGTCACAGATAGGGGAAACATTTGGAAATATTTTATTCAGTCTAGTTTTCGAGTAATATAATCTATGTAAAATTTTAAATTGAATTAGTTAGTCTTACATTAATTGAACATTTATGTACATATAATAGATTTTTTTCCCATCTGTCGTTCGGAATTTTTATCAATAACTCTTGTTCCAAGTTCCTTCTAATTGCCTCTGTCATTGGTGTTTCTATATTTAAAATTATATTATATAAATATGATATTAAATTGCTTGATTCTGCCTTTTTATTCATTCCTTCCTCTAATAAATCTGGGGTTAGAGTTTGATATCCTAGTATGTCTTTTTTCAAATAATCTTGAATTTGAAGATATTTAAAATATCGATTACTTTTCAAATTATATTTTAGTTGTAATTGTTGGAATGATAAAAGTTTCATACATATCTCCCATCATTTTAATTCCTATTCTAGATGGTGTGAATGAGGGATTATTAGCTATTGGAGAAAGAAGCAATACATTTCTTGATTTTAAAGTTAATTTTATTTGTTTCCAAATTCATATTATACTGTGAATAATTGGATTCTTCTTATATATTATATTGTTCAGTTTCATCGGGGAAAGAAGGATCGTTCCTATATTGTAAGGGGAACAATCCACTTTCTCCATTCTTATCCAATCTACCTGTTGGGCAGAACTGTCCAACCAGTAGATTATATTTTTAATATTCACTGCCCAATAGTAATACAATAAGTTAGGGAGTGTCAGTCCCCCTGATTCTTTAGATTTACACAAGTGTTTTCTTTGAATTCGGTGTGATTTATAGTCCCATATGAAGTTTGTAATATCAGAATCTAGTTTTTTAAACAATTTTTTTGGTAAGTATATTGGTATTGATTGAAATAGATACAGTATTTGTGATAAGAAGATCATTTTTATCGCATTTATTCTGCCTATTAAGGACATTGGCAGTGTTTTCCAAAATGTAATCAACCGATTTAATTTAGTTAATAAAGGCATATAGTTTGCGTTGAGTAAAGATTTATATTTCCTAGTAATTTGGATGCTCAAATACTTAAATTTTTCTTTTGCAATTCTAAAAGGAAATTTCAACAGATGTGTCGGCTCTTGAGGTTTTATCGTCATAATTTCGCTTTAGTTCCAGTTTATTCTATATCCTGAAAAGGAACCAAATTCACTCTACTAAATTTAGTACATTTGGTATGCTAATTTGCGAATTTGTAATATATAATAGTAAGATTAAATGAGAACTTACCAGTTTGAAGTTTGATCTTTATTTTATGAGGCGTTGTGATGAGGGATTACATGAAGAAGAATCCCGTACAGCCGTTGGTGCGTCAATCTTCAAAGCAGCGGAGTGAAATCACAGGTAACAATGACTGAAGTATAATGGTAAGATAACAAAGACTAGAACTACCAGATGAAATCTATGAGGGTTGGGAGCGGAGGGCATGTAATCCCTCATCACAACTCCTCATAACATAAAGATCAAACTTCAAACTGGTAAGTTCTCATTTAATCTTACTATTTTACTTCGGAGTCACGTGAGTGACTACGTGAAGACTTCAAAGCACTGTGATTTCATGCCGCAGACCCAAATCCGGCATTCACACTGCATCGATTGACTCAAAAGTCGTTAACAATCAATAATGTATCAATAATAACATTTATTAAATGAATAACAGTTTATTTACAAACGAAACCATAACAAACCCCTCTAACTCAGGGGGAAACTATAACAGAACACAAAACAGAATCAACAAACACCCCCAGCCTTGAAATCGGCTTGTGATAAAACCTTTGAAAGGTCAGCTCACTGGACCATCCTGCGGCCGCGAGGATATGGTCTATAGGCACGTCCATCGACCTTGCCGCGGAAGTTAATGTCGCCCTGGTGGAATGAGATTTGAATTTATCAGTATCAATCCCAGCACTTCCCAGAACCTGCTTTAGCCACTTTGAGATTGTTTGCACCTTACTGTGTGGTTTTTTGTGGTAATAAATAATGCAGACTCTTTTCCTCGTAGGTCTCAGGTGGCCTCAATGTAACAAGATAAATGTGAAAGTACACACAGGCGATCATCTGAAATGGGGTATGCTGAAAACACAATCTTACATCCTGTCATGCCTTGGTGGGAAGTGGCAGCGCACGTAGTAGCAGCGGCTCGCCTGCGGTCCATCTGTTTCTCTTTTTTTGTTGTTTTCTTGTCTTGTTTTAGCGTGTTAATTTGAGTTATTATGTAGTGTATGGGTGTGGGAGGGGTGGGAGAAACGTTTTATTCTCTTCCTTTGGGGGGGACGCGACTTTTCTTGTCATATCCCCCGTCTCCGTCTCCGTCTCCGCTGAGGCCTAATGGCGGAGCTGACAGCCTCCAACTGCGACCGACCTCAAGGCTCCGGAGGCAGAGCCAGCCAGGACTTACCAGAGTGGGGCTGGCCGACTTCGGGGCTGCGGCGGGTTCAGGCATTCCGGCGTTCCGACTCGGAGCTGTGGCGGCATTCCGGTGGTGGTGGCGGCGGCGACTTCAGAGGTTCGGCCGCGGGCCCAGTGGACGACATTGTCGGGAGCTCGCAGGTCACAGGTTGGTGACCTGTTTTTCCGGAGCTCCCGTGGCAACAGCTGCGTCCGCTGGACTGGAGGGCGGCAGCTTCTGCAGCTTCGACCGCCCCAGGCCGCGGAGTTGAACTGGCCCGTTCGCAGAGCGCGGTTCAGCCGCGGGACTTATATACATCACCCAGTGGGGTCACAACATCGGAGGCCTGGGTCGCCTCAGCGCAGAGGAAGACTAAGAACAAGAAGGGAAGAGACAAAGACAAGATTTTTGCCTTCCATCACAGTGAGGAGGTGTCTGGTGAACTCACTGTGGTGGATGTTGAATATGTGTTTATTGTGTGTTTTGTTCTTTACTATATGTATGACAGCAGGCAACAACATTTCGTTCAGACCAAAAGGTCTGAATAACAATAACAGTTTTCCTAGTTTTCTTATTCCTATTCTACTATGTTTAAGCAAATCATAGACATAAAATATAATAGCATCAGCCGACACATGGATTCTGTCTAGTCGAAGCTTTTGCAATGTTTGCACATATTGGGCTGAAACCAACCACCTTCATGGTTAATTTGGCTAGAAATATGCTTTCAACAGGAGCCCATTGGCGAAGGAGCATCAGAACTTCACTCACATTCCAAATACCAGCATACCTAGGTTTAGGAGGATTAGAATTGAAAACTCCCTTCATAAATCGAGAAACTAACGATTGTTTCCCAACTGAATGTAACTGAATTCATGGGTAAATAAGAAGACAAAGCACTTCTGGCTGTATTGATCGCACTATAACTTAATTTTTGATCAAAATAAAGAGAGGACAAAAACTCCAATACGTCTGTGATCCCTGCAGTTTGCCTCCACAACTGGAAGACATATCTGTTGCACCCCAACCCAGCACACTTACATCAGTCTGTAATATAATTGAAGGTGGTTCCACCAAAACCTTCCTAAAACTTTTTGAAACATTTACAATCCACCATTGTATGTCGGAAATTGCCCCAGCTGACAATTGCATAGGCCTGTCAAAATGGCCCACTTGTATTCTCAGTGCCTGTTCCTTTGATCGTTGTAATCGTTATACTGCACAGCTGTAAAAGCAGCCACCAATTTACCAATTAAACTTGCTACTTGTCTAATTGAAGGTCGTTGTTCTCTAAGGAGATTAACACAGTCCTCAATTAACTGTTGCAATTTGTCCCTAGGCAAAGTTACCAACATGTGATTTGAATTGATGGTAAATCCCAAATAATCAATGATTTGAACTGGTGATAATTTGGATTTATCTGGATGAATGACAAGCCCTAATTGTTCAAAAGTGAATTTAACAATTGAAACAGATGACTCAGCTTCAGTCTTTCCAACAATTAAAATATCGTCTAAATAGGCCATTACCACATGCCCCTGCGCATGTGATAATCTAGGAGCTGAAGATAATCCATTAGGCAGTGCTTTGAATTGCCACAACTGAGTCATCCAGATAAATTTCAAATACTTCCTATCATCACCATAAATAGACAATGAATAATATGCATCCTTTAAATCAATGCTTGCCATATAACACCCTTTGGAAACAATATGTTTGGCCATGGAAAAAGTTTCCATTTTGAAATGCCTATAGCAAACAAATGTGTTCAAACTTGTCAGATCCAGGATAATTCTACATCCCCCAGTCTTTTTAGATCTCGGAAAAATACTTGACACAAACTGACGACAGATAACTTGACTTCTCAATCACCCTTTTCTTGTGTAATGTATTAATTTCTGCTTGTATGAGCACATTTTCTTCTTCTGAAAATATAAGTTTCCGACTTGGAACATGTTGATTAGGTGGATGCACATTAGAGTAAAATTCAATTTTTACCCCTTCTATACTGTTAAGTATAAATGAATCTGATGTTAACTCCTGCCATTGTTTAAGAAACAAATGCAATCTTCCCCCAATTTGAACATCCATCTCTTTAAGAGGCATTTTCCTCGCCTGCAAATGTCGTTGCAGAGTTTGTTGACCCCGGCCCAATGTAGGAAAAGGCATCCTTCCGTTCACACAAGTAGCAGCCTGCTAGTTCCGATATTGCAGACCTGAATGGCTGGTTCCTTCCCCTCATACCGAACTGGTACCCCACCGATAAGGAAAAATCCTCTTCCTCTGTTTGCCACCCGGCTTAATGCCCATCGTTTTTGCATCCTCATGGCATTCTTTAACTCGCTTTGCGAGATCTACTCCAAATAACAAATTTGGTGGTTGTATGCTGGGCGGCTTGCACAAAGCCGTCAGATTGGGATTTATAACCGACCTTATAGCACTTCTTCTGATGTTATTTATCTCGAAAAAAGCACTACAAAGGAGTCCCAGTGCATCCTGATGGGCTTCAGACATATGCCCTTTATCCACTATCTTGGCAAATGCCATAAGCCCTGCTGACTGTAATTTGAGCACCTTCTGAAATTTCATTTCCTGAGCCCTGGCTGACACCCCCAACTGTGTCCAAATCTTAAGTAAGCCACAATTTATAGGGGCTTCATATTTTTTAGCCGCCTCATCCATGGCCAATTCCTGTAGTTGGTGCATTGCTAAAGCCAATTCTTCCCCTATCGGCTTTCCTGCCTCTCTAGGCACTGCAAACTTTTCTGCAATGTTTGGGATAATTTCCATCTGTACTCCCTTGTTGCTCTCTCGCACCACTGATTCTGTATCAGCAAACTGCACCGGTTGAATTTCCTCCTCATAGGCAGGATATTCTTGCAGCCCTGTAAAAGGTGCTGTGAGCACAGGCTCTCCATTAGCCTGGCGTGGGCACCACTCCTCCTCACGGAATTGGTCCCTGTCGAGCATTCTCTGCAATAGAATCTCGACTTGGGAGAGCCGTGAGCAAACGCTCTCTCCTGTAGAGGCTACAGCCTCTAGGCCCGACTCTGGGTCCATGGACCTAACTGACTTCCCAGTAGCCTTACGCCCTACTGGCATGGCTACACTGCTCACATGCAGTGGGTCCGGTGTCCCTAGCTCCATAGCTGGCGTCGGACTAGATGTGGTAGACGGACCTTCACTCACAATACTCTCTTGGTCATCGACATTTTTAGCTCCGGAGCGCCTCGCCGCCACCTTTGTCACCTTCTGCAACATCACGAAATGGAGTAGCACCAACCCCTGTTACAGAAAATGAATCACTGAAAAAGTTTAAAACTTACCTTCTGTTTTAAACTTACTGCTTGGAGGAGCTCTGCTGCTCCAACCGGCCGATCACACCAAAGCGTCTGATGTAATGATGCACCAACGGCTGTACGGGGTTCTTCTTCACGTAGTGACTCACGTGACTCCGAAGTAAAATAATATGTCGTCTGCATATAATGAGATTTTACTATTTGAATGTTTGGTATTATATCCATGAATATTCGGATGACTTTTTATACTTTCTGCTAAAGACTCTGTCACTAGTGCAAATAGCAGGGGTGATAATGCTCACCCCTGTCTATTGCCCCGGCTAATTGGAATTTTTGGGATAATATATTATTAGTCAGTATTCTAGCTGTCGGCTTATCGTATTATAATTTTACACATGAGATAAAATTATTTCCCATATGTTTGCAATACTTTGAATAAATATTGCCATTCTACTTGATCCAAAGCTTTTTCTACATCTAATGAAATAATTGCTAGGTCTTCTTCTCCAGTTTTATGTGAGTACATTATATTAAACAGCCGTCTCAAATTGTTAAATGAGTATCTCTTTGGTATAAACCCCGTTTGGTCCGGGTTTATTTGTTTGCTAACATATTTACTCAATCTTCTCGCTAGAGTATTTGCTAATATTTTTTGATCTGTATTTAGGAGTGCAATGGCTCTATATGAGCCTGGGTCTTCTAGATCTTTATCCTTTTTAGGTATAAGTGTAATAGTTGACTCAGTTAGTGTTTCTGGTAGTTTATTTTCTTTAAAAGCGTGTATATATAAATCTTGCAGGCATGGAGAAATTATCTCATAGAATTTTTTATAGTATTCATTACTAAAGCCATCTGGTCCTGGCATTTTGCCATTCTTCAACAAATTTATAGTTTCTTCTAATTCCTGACGTGTTATCTGAGCTCCTAATCCCTCTTGTTCCACCATATTTAATTTTGGAAGATTATAATTGTCTAAGAAATTTGTAATTTTAGTATTATTTGCAGAGGTTTTCGATGTATATAAATGTTGGTAAAATTGAGCAAATCTTTTATTAATATCTTTAGGTAGTGTTAGTAATTCCCCTTTATCTGATTTAATTTTAGTAATTGTATTTTCTGTTTCCCGTTTTTTCAGTTGGCGTGCTAAGAGTTTATGAGGTTTATCACCAAATTCGCAGTTTTCTTCTTTTGTCATTTGAAATAATCTTATTATTCTAGCCGATAAAATTTTATTTAATTTATATTTTAGTATTGTTATCTTATTATGTTTATCTATAGTTTTTTTTTGGCATTTTCTAAATCTAATTGTCTAATTTCTTGTTCTAACTGCAATTGTTCAGTGTTATTCTTTATATTTTGGAAAGCTAGATATGAAATGATAGTTCCTCTAATAAATGCCTTAAAAGTTTCCCATAATAAAGAAGGTGAAATGTCTGGTGTATCATTTGTCTCAAAGAAGAATATCATCTGCTCTTTTAAATATGTGCAACCTTGTGAGTTGTTTAAGATTTGGGGGTTAAACCTCGAGAACGATGTTTTATCAGGCATTCCTATTTTTAAAGAAAAGGTGAACGGGGAGTGATCAGAAATAATACTATTATGGAATTTAGAATTATATGTTTATGGAATTAATTGCGTGTCCACTAAGAAATAATCAATAAGTGAATATGTTTTATGTACCGTTGAATAAAATGAATATTCCCCACCTACTGGATTAGCGATCCTCCATACATCTGTTATGTTGGTATTTTTTATGGAGGTGTGTTGCAAAACTTACCTTGAGCAGCGCTGCAGTTCTGCCGCTCCCCGTGTGCGCGACTTTGGCGCCTTTCAGAGGGGGGCGGGCTTAAAGGACCATTTTTCCACAGGCGGGACAAATTGATGAATGTCGGGCGATTTCGTTGCGGAAGAAAAATCGCTCCGACATTTCATGAATGAAGGTATTTTTAAATTACTCTAAATTATTTGTTAACTAGAGTAATTTAAAAATCACCTTCAAAAGCCGTGAGCACCGACAACCGGAAGGAGTTTGCGTAGGGGAGAAGAAAAGGTAAATAGTTTATTTTTACATTAAAAGTTGTTTTTTCGGGAGGCTTTAATAATATTTTTATGTTGCGAAATGGGGTCGCAAAAAATCTATGAACAAACAGTATTTTTCCTCCCGACTTCACCGCTAACCGCAACGTTCCAATCCACCGCATTCCACTAAAACCCATTCGCTAGTTCATTTAAATGGCCATTAATTTACCGGAATCAAACACTAAATTCCTTCCATTTGGCCCAGAAATTCATGAAAATGAGATTTAAAAATTATGTTATATTGTGGATTATTGTGTGAATGTTATTTGGACACTTAGGCAATTTTAAAAAAGTTTATATTTTCTTAAGAAATGGATAGATGTTTAGATCTACTCATTGAATTTTGTAATTAGCTACAATTAGATAACTAACTAATTATATGCCTTAATTTCAGGTCATCCAAGTAAGATTGTTTCAGAATGCTTCAATCTCTAATAACTGAAAATCTCATTGAGTTCTCTTAATTTTTACGAAAGTTATGGGCTTTTAACTTTTCCAGATCACTGCTTTTGAGTTAAGTCAATTGAAAGGCAATGGGGAGCAAGATGCTAATTTCCGAGTATGAAAATGGCCATAACTTTCTTAATACTGAAGATATGAAAGTAAATTAGGTGTCAAATTAAACTTCTTTTTATGCTTTATCTGATGGGATAAATTGCAGACTTGATTTTTTAAATCTCAAAATTTTGTAACATTGCTATTTTATGTATATATTTAGGAGTTCACTAGTTTTAGATTTTATGTTAATCCTTTTTTGTTTTGCTGATTTATCCAGATATGGTTCTAAAACACAATTAAATCTCCCCCTATTATCACATTTTGATAGTTAAATTCTGAAATTGTATCCAGAATTTTGCTAAAGAATTGGGGGTTATCACAATTAGGAGAATAAATATTTACCAAAGTACATGGAGTAGAATGAATTTCTCCCATGACTATAACGTCCCTCCCCACTTTATCTGCTATGGTATTCTTTAATTTAAATGGTACACCTTTATGAATGATAATAGCCGTGCCTCTGGATTTAGAAGTAAATGAAGAGTAGTATGTTTGCCCAATCCAATTTGCCTTCAGTCTTATCTGTGTTTGATGTTTCAGATAGGTTTCTTGTAAAAAAATTATGTCACTGTTGAGAGCTTTTAATTGGGCAAAGATCTTACCCCCTTTTAATTGGTTCATTAGTGCCCCTTATATTCCAGCTACAGAATGTGACTCCTCCAGTTTTCTTTTGTTTATCGTCTTGCATTGTGGATCATGTTAATACCTTTACTTCATATGATGCAACCAAGAACCTCAGAACTCTAGGTGAAGGATGGTCATCCCCAGATGTTAAGTTTTGTTGGCATCTCCCCTTCAAAATAGATCTTAGAAAAGACCAAAAAGATTAAAGTCGTGAAAAGATATTTAACAAACAAAAAGTGATATTATAATATCCATAAATAAAGAAATTATAATTAAAAAAAACCCACCAACATCCAAAAATTCTTGCTGACTTCCGTAGCTGTTGTTATACTTTTCGCTCTGCCCCCTTGACCAATTATTATTAAATGGAAGTGAGACCGATACAAAGTTAAAAAATGCATATAAAATAAAACACATTCCAACAGATAGGTTAGAAATGTATCTTCAGAGAGGAAAAACAGGAAAAAAAAAAGTTTCCAACATTAGGTATATACTTAGATATAACAGTAATTATGTTAGTTATATATCCATATCTACCGATATGCCGAGAATTATTACAATTAAGTCTCAAGCCTTTGTATTAGACAACAGCAGGTTCCAAGGGGTTAACCAGATTCAGACCCTTGGATAACTTCCAAGTATCTGAGTCTCCTCCCTTCCCTTTACGCACAGTTTAGACTAGATCTACTATATCCATAAAATTTGTTAGTATATTATTAATACTTATCAATCACATTTAACTCGTTATTCTTATATTTAGCAAGTAATTAACATCATGAAATAAAAATCAGTCATTATTATGCTGTGCCTTAATATTACACAATTCTATTAGTTATATTTTATGTTAGTATATAATAGTATGTTTCTTCAATCATAAATTTCTATATACGTCTATTAATAATATTTTCCCATATTCCCAAATTCCTTTTTTTTCTTTTTTCCCCCACCACGGTTTTTCTAGTTTTCCTGTCCTTTGTTGAAGTGAAACGTAAAGTCCGTCCTTGAGTTAACATTCCAAAGATAAAGTATCCAGACAACACCTCGTGGAAAGTTCGCTATCTTGACCAGAGCAGTCTTTTTTTGTATATTAAAAAAAAAGAAACACAGTCCTTTCTTCGCCGCTTCTCCTCTGTGTTATTGTGGGAGATCGACTCCTGATAATCAGTAGTCCTCCTCTGTGATACTTTGTGCATATTCAAATGCCTCTGCTGGATCCGTGAAGGCACGTTCAACAGAGTTATAAGTGTCCTCATCTTCGCAGGATATACTATTCCATATCTTACTCCCGAAATCTCTTTCAGTAGCCTTCTTGTCTTTGTGAACTTGTCCATCTTTTCCATGACTTCAGCTTGAAAATCACAGAAGAATCTTAGTTTATCTTCTCCAAACATCAAATTCGCTCCATATGGACTCTGTTTCATAATTCCTTCCAGGGTTGAAATGTCATAGAGTTTCACAATAATCTGTCTTGGGGGGGCAATTGGGCTTGCTTGAGCCTTACGTCGAACCCGGTGAGCCACATCTATTCTCGGGGCTTCAGGCAGCTTAAGTACTTTTTTAAGTAAGTTGGCAGCAAACTCCTGAAGGTTTTGTCCACTCTCCTTTCCTTCTTTTACTCTAACTATTCTTAAGTTCTGCCTCTTCGATCTCACTTCCAAGTCCAGACATTTATTCTTAATTTCATTTCGGAGTCACGTGAGTGACTTCGTGAAGACCCCGCCAGGCGCACATGCGCGACATATCGTCGACCGCGTGTGAGCGACGGGCAGGGAGGAGCGTTGCTCCTCTACTGCTGGGACCTGCAGGTAAGTGCAAAAACTAACCCTCCGTCCCTTTTTTCTTTTCAGAGACTCTGTTTTCAGAGTGCTCCAGGCCGCTTCGACACTGACTGCGGACCGCGGAATCCGGGCAGTCAGCGGCGGTTCTAATTCATGGAGTCGGGAAGAGCCCGTTGACCCAGGTGGGTCCAGGGTCACACTCGCCGGCGGAGGACGGCAGAGGCAGCTGACTCTACACCGCAGCCCGCGGCTGGCGGCATTTATAAGTGAGTGGGGCTTGCAGGCTCGCCGTGTGCAGTGAGCGACGGCAGAGCAGCAGCCCGATTTTACACCGCAGCCCGCAAGGATACTGCGGGCTGTCGGCATTAATATGGAAGTGGGGGCTTGCAGGCTCGCCGTTCGCGGATTGCAACGGCAGAGCAGCAGCCGACTTACACCGCAGCCCACAGGATACTGCAGGCTGTCGGCATTAACATAGGAGTAGGGGCTAGCCACAACTCAACGCTACACAGCCTGCAATATCCTAGCGCTGTATTAAGAGGGAATGGAGTTGCAGAAATTTATTCATGCTGTTAAAAGCCCAACTTTATTTTTACACGGGGCAGCTCGTTGACCCGGTGGGGTCCGGGCTCACACTCACCGTTCGAGCAGCGACGGCAGAGCGGCAGCACAAATCTGCACCGCAGCCCGCAAGGTTTCTGTGGGCTGACGGTTTTACATACCCTGGAATTGAACTAGCCCGTGGACAGGATCCGGGCCCAGAGACTGCCTTTCGCGGGCAGCAGAAAGCTCCGACTCAATGCCACAGGCCGCAGGTATACCACAGGTATACTTTAGAGGTAGTAGAGCCGGGGGCTCGCATATAGGCGGGGGCCTTACCGTTAGCGGCCGTCTATGTCCCGCATGAGAATCTGGTCACCATTGGAGTTAGGGGAAGAGAGTGCGCTCCTCCACCGGAAGCTCATAAAGACCCTCAGGTAAGATACTAACCTTGAGTTGTTTAGCTTCTGTACTAGACTTTGCTTACAGAAACAATGGATGGGAGAACAGAAGGAAGGCATCGAAGTATGCCTCCCAGGGCCATGGGACTTCGGATGTGAGTCAGCGCCCACCATTCCTGGAGCTGCCCGCAACGCCGGCAGCACCCGCTCTGCGGGCCGGGATAAAAACGCGGAAACCAGGGGAGCCCTGCGCAGCCAGGACCCGATTCTCCACCACGACTGACCATGGTGCCGTAAAGTGGTAGGAGCACCGCGCAGGAGCAGGGTAGGCAAGACCCTGACTCCCTACCACTGTCACTTAAGCATAGCAACAGTGGAGCAAAGGTGCATAATGTGTAATATTCTTGGCATGTTCTCTCTCCCCAAATATGCAGATCACCAGAGGGAGGACCAGGGGAAGAATCGCACAACAGTCGGTGAACCCTGCCATAGGAGCAGGGGTTGACTTTCCACCGGAGTAGGCCACCAGATCATGGACCGGTGAAGGATTGAGGCCTGGGTCTCACCACCGGGGGAGCCTGCCAGATCGTGTCGGTCACCGCACCCCCCTTTAGCGGCAGGACGTGACCGAACGACGCCTTTGTCCCAAAGGAGGACACAGACTCAGCACCGAGGGAACCTGTCTGATTGCAGGTCGGTGTAGTCTCATCTCGGTCACCGCACCCTCGTTGTAGTGGCAGGACGTGACCGAACGTCGCCTTTGTCTCTAAGGAGGACAGGCGGCAAGCCCGCGCGGACGTCGGGGTACCACGCTTCGGCGCCGGGACTAACTCATCACCGCTCATGTCTTATCAGTCTAGCTGGCTGCCTCTGTCCGAAGAATGACGGAATAGCGGCAGGTCTGCGCGGGAGTCGCTTAGCCATGCAGAAGCGGCAGGCAGCGACATCCTGTCTAGGCACCCTTGTTATCACCTCGACGAGGTGCAGGGCAATGACAGAAGCCTCGGAGATTCTCCAGAACCTGAGGAAGTCGACTTGTCGTCCGTAGATGCGGCAGCAGTCGCATGGCTTGGATGGAGCGCATGATAGAGCGTATCCTGGAGCACAATCTGCAGCTGGACCAGATGTCCTCCAGTCCTGGAGACATGAGGCTGAGCCACCCAGCATGTTCCCGTCATTTGTGGGGAAACTACGAATCAGCAGCTAGCTGACACGTAAGTAGGGAACCATAGTACCTAAGACAACCCAGGAGGAACTGCTGAATGTGGTCTCCAAGTTCGCCCAGCCTAAGCACAGGTCAGCATGTTGCAGCCCAATTATGGGGCTAGCGGACTACCTCACTACACACCAGCTGCAGGAACAGGCGCTTACCAAGATGGTCTACAAATACTCGGCCCAAACAACTGCACATCATTATGTACAGTCAATATCAATATGTGCCGGCTTCAACCGCGCAACTGAAACAGTCTCACGCCGACCCCCCATGTCCAGGACAAACGTCGACGAGCCCTGTTCCAAGACCCGGAATGGACCTTCGTATGGCCGCTGTAGAGGTGTCCGATGTGCATCCCTGCGCAGAAAAACAAACTGGCAGTCCTCCAGAGCAGAGGGAACGTGCGGACGGAAGGACCCATGACGAGAAGTGGGCACCGGCGCCAGCTTGCCCACCGTCTGCCGAAGACATTGCAGAGTTTCCAAAGGCTGCTCCACCTGGCCACGTGCCGGCGGGATGAACTCCCCAGGCACCGTTAACGGAGACCCATACACCAACTCGACAGAGGAGGAGGCCAAGTCCTCCTTGGGTGCGGTGCGTATCCCCAGCAAAACCCACGGTAGAGCGTCTACCCAGTCTCGGTCAGTGAGCCGCGCCCTTAGGGCACCCTTAAGCTGTCGGTGAAACCGCTCCACTAGTCCGTTCGACTGCGGATGGTATGCTGTCGTGTGGTGCAGACGAACTCCTAGGAGGCGTGCCATGGCCGACCACAGCTCTGACGTGAACTGAGGCCCCCAGTCGGAAGTCATATCCAGTGGAACACCGAACCGGGCGATCCAGTGCGCCAACAATGCTCGAGCACAGGTGGTTGTGGAGGAATTCGGTAGCGGAATGGCTTCAGGCCACCGCGCGAAGCGGTCCACAATGGTGAATAGATATGTCATGCCCTAGGGCGACGGCAGCGCCCCAACGATGTCCACGTGAATGTGGTCGAAACGTTTCTGCGGAATGGGGAACTCCTGCAATGGTGCATGCACATGTCGTTGCATCTTGGCGGTCTGGCACGGGATGCAAGTGCACGCCCAATGTCCAATCTCCTTCCGCAGGCCGTGCCACATGAAGCAGGAGGCTACTAAGGCTGTTGTCGCCCTGATGGAGGGATGCGCAAGTCCATGGAGCACCTCAAACACCCTACGCCGCCAGGTGAAGGGGACGATGGGTCGCGGAACTCCAGAGGAGACATCGCACAGCAGCGTGGTACCCCCAGGACCACAGACAACGTCCTCCAACTGGAGGCCCGAAACTGCCGTGCGATAGGCGGCCATCTCCTCGTCGGCAAGCTGAGCAGCTGCCAGGGCGGAATAGTTGATCCCCTCACCGACTTGGAGAACCGCATGGACTGCAGGTCGCGATAAGGCATCGACCACCCTGTTAAATTTGCCCTCAACGAACTGGATGGAGGTGGTGTGCTCGGATACATCCGCCAACTGCCTCTGCTGCCGGGCAGACCACGGGTCTGATACCTTGGCGAATGCGAAGGTTAGTGGCTTGTGGTCCGTGAATGCAGTAAATGGTCTTCCCTCCAGAAAATAGCGAAAATGACGTACGGCGAGATACAGGGCAAGGAGCTCACGGTCGAAAGCGCTGTAACGACGCTGAGGACCACTGAGATGCCTGCTGAAGAAGGCAAGTGGACCACGGACCAATCAACCTCCCTGCGATGACCTGCAATCAGTTTGAAAAGCGGACGCATGACTGCAGCCGCTGACGGCAGGAAGCGGTGATAGAAAGTGATCATTCCCACAAATTCCTGCAGGCCCCTAACTGTGGTCGGACGGGGGAACCTGCGGATAGCGTCCACCCTGGTCGGCAGAGGCACCACCCCTTGTTGAGTCACGCGGTGGCCGAGGAAGTCGATAGCCGTCACACCGAAACAGCACTTAGACGCGTTAATAACCAAACCAAAATCGCTGAGGCGCTGACACAGTTGACGGAGGTGGGTGCAATGCTCCTGCCTCGAGCGACTGGCCACTTGTATGTCGTCCAAGTACACAAAGACAAAGTCCAATCCGCGGCATACGCAGTCCATAAGCCGCTGAAAGGCCTGCGCGGTGTTCTTCAACCCAAACGGCATCCGCACAAATTCGAATAAACCAAATGGTGTAATAATGGCCGTCTTCGGGATATCGTCGGGGCGGACCGGAATCTGATTGTACCCTCGTACGAGGTCCTCCTTGGAAAATACGGATGCTCCAGCCAGACTCCCGAGCTAGACGGAGCTTGTCTGTGGCGAGACGACGTGCCCGGGCGTGCACAGGCGACCCCTGCTGGCGTCTGGTGGAACTGCAAGCCAATTTGGCTGGTTTGAATGCCAGCGACCTCTGCTGGCATTGGTTTGAAATGCAGGCTGGCCGTGCTGGAAGGACCTGCCTGCTGTGGAATGCGCAATGGCCGCCGGATTTTGCCGCGGGGGCCGACTGGGAGCAGTGAAGACGCGGTGGATAGCAGACCCAACCTGCTCTGAGTCTCCAAACGCCTCGGGAAGGACGTCCACTGCTTCCAGGTTGTGATGGTGAGAATTCCACAGCTCGTCGGCTTGTTCACCCAGCGCCTGCATGTTGGTAAACGGATCCCTGGCGAGCTGCATGCGAATGTCGGGAGGCAGCTGCTGCAGGTAGGCATATTTCAACAGAATGGTCCCCCATCAGGGTGAGCATGTCTTCCAGGAGGGCAGACGGCCGGCGGTCGCCCAGACCGTCCATTCTGAAATTCCGAGCTGCCCGCTCGGCGTCACCCAGGCCAAACTTCCTGATGAGAAATGCTTTAAGGCCAGCATATTTGTTTGTAACCGGGGGGGCCCTGAGGAAAGGCTTAACTCGCCTCACAGTTAGTTGGTCAAGCGAGCCAACCACGTAACAATATTTAGTCTCATCCTGCGTGATACCTCTCACAGCAAACTGTGCCTCTGCCTGCTGGAACCAGGTTTCGGGATCTTCGGTCCACAGAGTTGGGAGCTTCAGCGCAACAGCGTTATTATCCATCACGATGCGTGATGAACGACGTGGGGTCACCAGTGTAGTGGTCTGGTCAAGGTCAGGAAAAGACCGAACGCCAGGCAGATTCGAAAGAAGCTTTTTAATTCTTACCGCTCGAGAGCACACAAGGACACCTTATCTCTAACCGCTCGAGAGCACACCAGGACACACTTATCTCTACCCCTGGAGAGTCTCAACAGCAAACCCCGTAGCAGACCACCACAATATAACTGTACTAATAACAGTAAAACATTGTGGAATGGGATAATCTGTTTGTTGGTCATTGGGATTTGCCTTTAACTATTAATTAGCCTATGACTCCACCCTGCGGCAAGAGATTGGAGTTAATAGCAACCTGTTATAAAACTGACTTTATTTCATCAAGAGTAATTGGGATTATAATAGCTGTGTTCAGCTGAGCAAATCAAGGAACTAATATCGTGCAAAGGGGCGACCTCTCAAAGGACATGTAGACCATTGTTAACAACCTTATGCTATTATCAGCTGAAGCTACCTCAGTCACAATGATGAAAAAACAGTATTCATCATTGCTCCAGTAGTTTGATCAGTCGAATTCAGTTATTACAAACTGATGCTAAGGACTTTAAGGTGAGAAGGTCTGAATACCATCTCTAGTTGGTGGTAGTGGAGATTTGCATGAGTTACCAATTCTTCATTTGTTGGTATCAGCTAAATATATACACCAGATGCACTCCATGGGTAAGGGGCTATTGAGCGAATATACATATTCTACATGCTCAACTTCAAGTTGCTACACTACGGTGGTGACAAATGTTAGTCACATGGCAATCAAGTAAAAGTATCCTGTAATAATTTACCTAATCTCCTTTGCCACTGGTGTATCATCCAGTTCAGATCAATGACAACACAGAATAGGTATTGGATCTCAAAGTATTATGAAAGTATGGTTCAATGCTACATCGAATATCGACATGTTGGTTCATGTTTATTCACTGATTGCAAAAATATGTGGCACAACAGTGCGGAAAAATACATTCTCGCTGCAAAAGGAGGAATGTTCTTTTATGTCTTCCTCCATTTTGCTTCATTAGCCGGGTCTTAAAACAGTCAGCAAGAACTTGCGGTTGTCTGACTGGCTAAGCAGCCATGTTGCCTTCTTCATCAGGCATAATAATACAACGGTATACGGTTATTCCAAAAAACGAAAACTTGCTGGTTCAAACTGTGGTTCAGGAAACCGGCCTCTGCATAATAAAACAATTATTGACTTGCACATTCTTAATGGATTGACTTACGGCTCAGGTTGTCACATCAAGCCATGGATGTGCTCACTGCAGAGTGCAGGGATAGCACCAAAAAAAAAAAGCAAAAAAAAAGCAGTACATTCCTATTCAGGGGATCAGAAGTGGTTTTGTTTAAATGTTAATGTTACATTTAATACGGTACAGATTACTGACATCTTCCAGTTCATTCTTAAATGGTATTTGACAATAATTCAGTTATAGAGACACTACAGCTACAACAAACGGGAACCATTCTGTCGGGTTCAACCCGGATATTGAGTTGTTAAAGAGATCTTGACACAAGTTCTCCCACTATAAGAATATGCAGTTTGGTTATTGAAAATGTGTTAACATTACTTCACCGGGGGGTTCCAGCTACATCCTTAGTCATGACACTAATATCAGCACAACGAGGGCAAACATTGCAAACGCTGTGGCTAGATAGGACGGAATTGGCTGCAGGTGCCATTACATTTTACATTCTGATCTACACAAGCAGAGCAGACCAGATGTGGCAGGATTTAAGATCATTTTTCAGATACCCCACGGTCTCACGTCTATGTGGGAGGGCAGGCTTGCTATATTATATCAAGGCCACCAGAATCCTAAGAAGTGTGGAATCAGCATTGTTTATTAATCGACAAATAACTAAACAAGGGAAGATCGGTTCAGATTATTTCAAGGTGGCTGCAGCAGGTCCTGGGTTATGTAGGTAATAACACTGATGATTGTATATCTCATTCCACCAGGTCAGCATCAACGGCAGCGGCCAGGGCAATGGACATTCCCATCGACCATATCCTCTCGACCGCAGGATGGTCAACTGAATTGATTTAATTTTTTTTTACCATAGGCCGGTTACTGACCCGGGGTTTTGCCCATTCTGTTTAGCATTCACTTTAGCCTCCCCTGAGATACAGGGGTTGCTATTGATTTCTTTATTAACGTAAACCATTAATACATTTGAATCAATATCATGCTTAATGCATTATTTGATTATTCACTCATCCTGAATCAATCAATGCAGTGAGACACCGAGATTTGGATCTGCAGCATGAAATCACAAGCTTCGAACCCTTCACGGAAGTAAAATAGTAAGATTAAACGAGAGCTTACCAGTTTGAAGTTTGATCTTGATTTTATGAGGAGTTACGTTGGTGATTACGTGCCCTCCACGCCCAACCCTCTCTCATAAAGATCATCTGGTAGTTCTTGAGTCACGCATCTTACTATGTCACTTCGGTAATTGTTATTTGTGATTTCATACCGTTGCTTTGAAGATTGACGCGCATGCGGCCTGGCTGGGCTTCTCATGTAATCACCAACGTAACTCCTCATAAAATCAAGATCAAACTTCAAGTTTGTGACCCTACTGACGGAACTACCTGAATTTTTAACCTATTGTGCAAAAATATTATATAAATCATACCTGAAACTCGTCAAGACCAAAACCTGCACATTTTTAAAAATATGAGAAAAACCGCAAATTTTCCGAGTAGTAAGTGCCCAATCAATGCAGATTTGACATTGAGATCAGACGTAAATTGACCAATCCCGCGCTTTGTTTTATGGTCGCTAGGCAGCGAGGACCCGGGGATCATGGCTGCCTCATAATTACATCAAAACTATAACAAAGCTTTCGAAGGAATAAAAGTAATGTTAACCTTCCCTATCATTTTGTTTTTCAATTGATTTATCTTTATAATGTTATGATATGAACTGTTAAATAAAATGATAAATAACAAATGTAGAGCTAGTGTTAGGATTAGGATTGGGGTCAGTCAATCAGTCAGTCGGTTGGTCAATTGGTCAGTCTGTCATTCGGGCTTGTTGGTAGGTCGATGGATGTTGTGGAGGACCCGTCGGGCCGCCAGGCCGCTGGTGGGTGGTGAGAGTTGGGCCGGGCCAGGCCTCGTGTGGATGGTGAGAGTGGTCGGTCGTGCCGGGCCTCCGTGGGTGGGTGGTGAGTGTTGGGCTGGGCCTCCCGTGGGTAGTGAGCCTTTGGCTGGGCCTTCGGTGGGTGTTGCAAGTGATTGGATGGCCGGTGCGTGCTGCGAGGGGTCGGTCGGGCTGTCGGTAGGCCGGTGCTGCAGTGAGCGAGCGGGCGGACTGGCAGAGCCGGCGCTATGGGGGTGCTGAAGACGGCACGGCGGCATGCAGGGCAGTGTTGCTCCTCACCATCATCACTATGATGATCCAGAAGGACATGCTGGCGGAGGTGGATGCGCTGCAGGGCCACACGTACGGAGCCCGTAGCTGGTCCCAACGCGGCTCCAGCTCCAGCGTGGGCAGCTCTGGAAGGGGGCGAGTTAGGGTTAGGGTTAGGCATTTTCCTGTCAGTGGAAGATGCCTTAGCCTTCCCCCAGCCTGGCACTGCCCCAGTCCCACTCTACACACTAGCAGTCAGTGGGGTTCTGTAAATGGCAGAACCCACAGGAACGGCCCTCACTCACTAATTAGGCTGGTTCAGGAGCCGGATCTCTGCGGCAGTCTCATTCAAAAACACACTCACAATTATATTAATTCTATTATTTTTATATATAATCATATATAATTATATATGATTAGTCCTATTCACATCATATATAAATATATGATATATATATATATATATATATGGTGTGTATATATATATATATATATATGGTATAATAATATATGGTTTAAACAGACTGCAACACGGAAATAGGCTCCCCTTGGTGTAATATGGGCATTGGACACTAGATGGCGCTTACTTTCTCGAAATTAAACTTTTGGCACTGACAAGTTATGACTTCCGACTCAATTATATTTTATCCAACTGTGCAAAATTTCATGTAGTTCTGAAACGGGTCCAGAAAGTTGATTTCTAGAAACATTTTTGATGCTCAGCCCACAGCCTAATTGAGTTGCTGTCTTTCAGCACCAAAGACCCAGGATTCGATCCTGACTACGGGTGCTGTCTGTACGGAATTTTGTACATTCTCCCTGTGACCGCGTGGGTTTTCCCTGGGTGCTCCGGTTCACTCCTGCATTCCAGGTTAATCGGTTTGTAGGTTAATCGGCTCCTGTAAAATTGTTGGATATCCCAGCGTGTAGGATAGAACTGTAACATTGTGATCACTGGTCGGATGGACTCAGTGGATTGAAGGGTGTGTTTTCATGCTTATCTCTGAAATAAAAACTAAGCTAAACTGAACAAAGGTCTCGACCCGAAACGTCACAGATGCTGTCTGACACGCTGAGTTACTTCAGCTTTACACAATATTGATTTGTGGCAAAAATCTTTAAAAAAAAGGTGTTGACAGAATGAATAATTTGCAGCACCACAGGGAAATAGGGGAATGGAAAATGCTGGGTCGAATTATGTTCCCAGGAACTAGCATGATCTAAATGTGCTGAATGTCCTCTTTTCATTTATCTGAAAGCAAGTCAGTCAGTTTCTCACTGTAAGAAATTTGATAAGATCTCATCGGAACACCCAGATAGGGTAAAGAAACAAAAAAAACTGACTCTTCAGGCAATTAGGTACTGGAATGTTGAGTACCCTTTGATGGAATGCAAGGTGAATCTTATTTTTGAGTGATTGTGAAAACTGTGTATGTCAGTTTGGTTCAAATAAATAACTTTCTAACTTTAGTAAAATCATTAAAGAGCAAAGAAGCGGTAGTTTGAAATATGTTCAGTAATATGGACCACGAGATAACATTTCTTACCACATGTCATGCAGATCATTGGGGATAACTTTGCATTGATTCCCGTGTTGACCTGTTTCCTTGTTGTTGTCTGTAAATGGGGAGTGGATTCAGAAATCAGAGGTGCCAAAGAACTTGGGAGGAGTGCTGGTGCAGGATTCCCCCAAAAAGTTAATTTGCAGGTTGAGTCGGCGGTAAGGGAGGCAAATATAATGTTCTCATTCAATAGGATAGAATGCAAAAGCAAGAATGTAATAAGGAGGCTTTATAATGGCAGTGATCTGACCACATGTTGAATATTGTGAGCAGTTTTGGACCCAAGTCTGAAGGTTTATGAGAATGATCCTGAGTTAATGTATTCATTGCCACAGATGGCTGTGGAGGCCAAGTCATTGGGTATTTTTAAAATGGAGATTAATAGGTCTTGATTAGTAAGGTGTCAAGGGTTACAGTGAGAAGGCAGAAGAATGGGATTGAGAGGGCAAAATAGATCACCCATGATCGAATGGGGGAGCAGACATGATGAGCCGAATGGCCTAATTCTGCCCCTATGTCTGATAGTTTAAGATCTCGTTGTTCCATAGCATACCCAATGGGCTAACAGATCACTGTATATCCTGGCCTGGCTTAACCAAGATGCATCACTTTGAACTCATCCAAGCTAAATTCCTTTAGCCATTCCTTTGGCAGCTTTCCCAGTTGCTATATTTTCTTTACATAAAATTATTGAAAACCACCTCATTATTGAAATTCTACCTAGTTTTATTACCACTCTACTTGTGTTGGAGCTGTGGCCTCCAAGATCCCTCTGTTCATCAATGCTGTTGAGGGTTTTGCTATTAATTGTGTACTTTCCCTCTGTATTCAAGCAGAGTTTACACCTGAAAGTTCTAAGTGCTTCATTTGTTAAGTTATGGATGGAATTGAACATTATGCAGTCAACAATTATCATCAGTTATGAATGGCATTGTCTATTGTGCAAGCATCATTCGCATCTCTGAGCTTATAATAGAAGGAATGAAGCTAACTGAAATGACCTGGACAGCGTTCCAGTGTAGATGCCAGTAACTACAACTATCCAAGGATAACAACACATATTGTTAGATCTGGAGCACACCTTTCGAACTGCTATCAGGTTAATAATAACACCTTTAGAACTGCTATCAGCCACCAGCCTTTGCTGTCGGCAGTGCTCTCGTTTGTTTCATGGTATCACACAGAGTGAATTTAATTGCTGAGATGACAAATCAAAGTTGAAATGGATTATGTATTTGGCAGTAGAAACAAGGAACTGCAAATGCTGGTTAAGCAAGGAAAGAAGTAAAATGCTCGAGCAATCAGCAGATCAGGCAGCCATCCCTGGAGAACATGGATTACCTATTGTTATTTCCCATTATTCCAAATCAAGTCAATTTTCTTTCTGTCTTCAATATAGAGTTTTGAATCCCATAGCAGATATATATATATATTTGTGTGCATGAAAGTTTAAAAATATGCTGTAATTTTGAAACAAAAGCAGATATATTCCTTAAAAATCTGGGTCGGACACAATCTGCCTAAAGAGAAACAGAACTCATATTATCAGAGCCATTATCAGAACTGGAAAAGCAAAAAAAAAATCATTTTAAGTTGCAGAAAAGGTGGCAGGATGGATGGAACTAAGTGAACATGTGATAGGTTGACACTGTGGATACTGTGGGGATTCTTTTATAAAGGAGGGTGACAAAGAAGTTTGTGTGTTGCAAAGTAGTATGTTAATAGAGAAGGGAAACATTGAGCCAATATCATGGATGGATGGATAACTTGCAGCAAAGGAGGAAACATTTTAGATAAAAGGAAATGGCAGAGTACTGAAACAATGATCGTAATAGACATAAAACATTTCAGATGTAATGGAGGATTACAGGTCCAGAGTAAATGAGAGTATGCACCTCATTGCAACATGGTCTCTAGTTGGATGATGCTTCCATTACGGATCTCTGAATTAATTCTTGAAATGGATACATCACAAATTTGGGGTGATTCATTTGCTAAAGAGAGTCCTAAACACATTTGTCTTTGGGTATCCTCTCCTTTGCATTTGCCCAGGA
Source organism: Raja brachyura (assembly GCA_963514005.1). The sequence goes on from OY740807.1 coordinate 27,500,047, forward strand.
AGATGAATGTTATAAACATTTAATTTGGTAATCTGGTCCAAGGAAGTGATTGGCCATCAATAAATGATGTATGGACTTTTCACTTGGCTTCAATGTACTTTACATGAATGATTATTTTGATCCGAACTCGATAATGATCAGTATATTCAGTGGTTCACGTGAGTCTGCTGGGCAGATTTTTACCTGGTTAGCTGCACTTTCATGCAGCTAGTATCAGTATTGTCTTATTCCAGGATTCAATTAATCTTCTCAACAAAATGAGAAGAGTAATTCTCACCACTTTTATTGGGTAGTGTATGTGCACCAACAGCAGCATCAACCAAAGACAGAAGTATGACAATCATCTTCTAATATTTCAGCTGAGACAGCAGACATGTAAACGAATGACAATTAAATAACAAGAAATGTTTGTAGTATCTGAAAATACAACCACAATTCTTCAGCTAAAGCTAATTTATTGAGTAAAATCACAGTAATCCATTTTACATGTGAGAGTTCTGATGAATATATGCAGCAAATCTGCAGAAAACCATGAAAAAGTTTATTTTCTGGATTACAGTGTCATTTCAGTCCAATCAGTAAATTTACAGATTGCTCCATATTACAAAATTACACTTCACCTTACATTATATCTTGGATTTTCAAAAAGGATTCACAAATACCGTTATTACACAATTTCTTAGAGTCTTTTGCAGAAGCTGAGCTGATACTGCTGCATAATTAGATTAATTGTGGAAGAATAATAATGCATGAACACTGCATAAATATGTAGTGCACTGAGAAGATTTATTACTATTATTATTGCAATGATAGATGGATTTAGGACGAGAAAAGTGGCAGTGGAAAATTCATGGAGTGCTGCTTATCTAAGGTTCTCTAACAGATTACTTGGATTGAAACATTGTACTAAAATGAAATCAAATAGATTGGGATTATTGGGATTATGTAATGATAGCAATTATTTTCCCGCATGTGGAGTTATTAGTCTGATTGTTAAACAAATCATAATTGCAAGCAATGATTTTGCTACAAGACCCCAGTTAACATTTTGGTAGTATCATCATCATGACGTTCTGGATAGTTATTCCATTCCAAAATGGGTATCTGTCGTTAAGTCTTGATAATCCACAGGCATCATACCACCATCCTCCATGCCCAGCAGCACAATTAAGCCTAGAGTTATCATAATCACAATCCTGTGTACTAAATCTCTGGTTATCAATTAACTGATTTTTTTGTACCAAGGTCATACGGTCAGCAACAGTCCCTCGGAATGGACCAAGTCTGATAAGGTAGCGAAATCTCTCAGGCTCAATTAGAAAAGAGTCATATTCTGCATAAAGGGTACGTTTCCTGTTGTCTATGAATTCTATTCTCAGCTTATATGCCTTCTGCTTTGTCATTAGATGGATGTACTCATTACCCAGCCAATGATCAGTCAACACATCACCAAAGCCGTATTTGTACATGAACCAACCAGCTGTCCAGGGGGTTCTGCTAGCCCTTCTGTTTCTTTGAATCACAGTCCAGCCACCTTTGTTTTTCATGATACAGTTGACCACAAGAGGAGGGGATCCTGTGGGCTGAATAGCATAAAGCCCCGTAAGAGCACTTCGGTTTTGAGAAATTACCTCTGTGCAGTCACGTGGATCTAAAATAAAAAGCAGATAGTTAACATTATTTTTAATCTATGCAGACTATTTAGTATAGATAGTCTAGGTTACTAGCCACTTAGATACATTGAACACAATGTTCATTTCTATAAATCAGAAAGGCCAATGTTAATTAAATGTTAAAGATAATCATCTCTAAGTCTAACTCTTTCTTCAAGTCTCTCCGATATATATGTGAACTATTAAAATGGTCCCAAATTATTTGTTGGTATGTCTGTTCACAACTGAAAGTTGCCGCATTGAGCATGTAATTAGCAAAAGTATCAAAGGGACAATGATGGGGATATGAGAGAAAGTGAGCTGTAGGAATACAAGGAAGCAAGGAGAAGGGGATGGGATTGACAAGTGTGCCCTGCTAGGAGCTGTCATGAATCCAATGGATCTTCCCATTGATAGTAAGTAATTTATGTTATTTTTATTTTAATTACTTCCCCCAAATGCTCAACCACTTTTCTTCTTTCTGTCTTCAGTGTTACATGTGTTTGTTTTGAGGATTGTTCCCTCAAACCATAAAATGGAATACAATAATAATAATATATTTTATTGTCATTGCACATAAGTGCAACGAGATTTGGTTTGCAACTTCCATCTGATGTCATAACTTAATCGATAAGTAAGATGCCATATTACCTACTCATGTAGCACAGGGACCCAAGAATGAATTTGACAGTCCTCGAATGGAACATTCTTGTGCCATATTATTTTGATTGTCAAATGATAGGTAAACCAATCTTAGAATGATTTACTTTACTTTGATTAGACTGGAACATGCTTGATTACCTTGCTGAATTATCAGTGGAAAGTTCAGTAATATCAGTATTAGTATTAATATTTGCAATAATATTTCTTACATTGCATCGATTCGGTGCCCACCACTATAAGTAAGAGTAAGAGATATATGCAGAAGAAGTTTCCTTGCTCCATTTTTCTGGAAAAAGAACATGTTTAAGATCTTGGTCAGTCCAGAGGGAAAGTAATTAAAAAAAAGCAAAGTACATAAATTATATTTACACATACAGATTGTCAGTGCAAGTGTTCCGGCCAAATTGAACGAGTTGCATTCTTACCTGTCGAGTTGTTGTTCTAGCTTTTACAATGATTGCTTCTGTCTTTGTTCCTGTGAAATCCTGTGGAGGAAATTATAGTTGCACAAAGATAAATGACTCGCTCACTCTCAGAAGAAGTGCAATGCAAATGCGAAAGAATTGTTTACCGGATGTTTAATCTGCCCTCATATGTTATTTGAGGCAGGGTGCTCTATAATATACAGTGAATATTATCTTTCATATTTGCCCGACATACAATAATAGTCTAAGAAAAATTCTCGTCAATGTATCCTCTTTCTACATAATGTTGTGACCATTGAATCATGAATTAATCGGCACGGCATCTACATTTGTAAGCAAATAAATTACATTTTAGGAATCCCTAATAAATACTAGTATAGAGCCATTCCACATTGTATGTGTTTCTTGCAATCCCCGCTCCATTTTTATTTACAGATGATAAACGTTACCTTTTCAGTATTGGCACCTAGTCATCAAAAGGAGGTAAGTAATTTCTTGGCGATGTTGCTGCACATCATTTCACGACAATCTTTCTGAACCATCAATGGACAGCCCAAATTCAATCTTTCTGTGGTGTCCAGTTTGATAAGGCACCAAATCAGAAACCTTGTAATGGTTCTCCTATAGAAGTCTCAGCCTTAATTTCATTTGAGAGTCACAAATCTAAATACAGCATCATAGATTATCAAACCCAATATCTTCAATAACCTTTCATTCAGCAACGTGCTATTCCCTGTAGGCATTTGAACATATATTAAAGATTCTGTTCAGGAAGTCATGGAGACATAGTTAGACAGAATCAGGCCCTTTGACCCACTGAGTTTCTGCTGACACTCAAGCATACATTTACACCCTTCTACATCAATGTCATGTTCTTACTGTAATTCCAGATGCCTGAATTACTAGTTTAGTAAATGTAATCTAACTTTTTAATTAATTCCCTCTCGTGATCCTAATGTTGTTAGTTTTTGTTTTGTTGTCTCAATGGAAGGAGGACTGGGACTGGCTACATCTTTTCCTTTATCATCAATACTTTTTTGCATATCTTTCATTCATTGTTCTTTATCTCTCCACATCACTGTCCATATCTCTCGTTTCCCTGATCGCTGACCAGTCTGAAGAAGGGTCTCGACCCGAAACGTTGCCTATCTCCTTCGCTCCTTAGATGCTGCTGCACCCGCTGAGTTTCTCCAGCTTTTTGTGTAACCCTCTCTGTTGCATGAAGCTAGTATAAGCCAACAGTCAGATGCAATTCTAGAATAAAAGAAGTGCTGAATGTGCCAAAGCAGATACCTATCGGGTACTGGGTTTCAATTGTAAAGCATATAACACTTTAAAATACAGCAATTTACATTTAGCAGCTCTGAAGGCCAGATGATGTCACACTGCCACCTGGAGTTGCCTGAAATTGTGTTAGTGGATCACTGGATTTTACCATTGCATTCTAACTGATTCTAACTCTTTATAACTGCAATCCAGCCAGTTCTAGTCCTTGTAGGCAAAGAACTGGGATCGCACGGGTAATTAATTAAAACATTATCTTAAATTTATCAGACTAATAATCCAGAGGCCTGGAATAACAGGAATAATAATTAATGCAGGATAAGTTATTGCCCAGTTTTTTAGGATGTATAAAACCTGTAACAAACAGTAAGGAACCCAGTATTGATCTTTGTGGTGTGCTACTGCTCGCAGGCTTCCAAGTCACAAAAGCAACCCTCCAACCTTCACTTTGGATCCAATTTGTCAACTAGCCCTTGGGCTCTAACCACTATACTGAAGTCCATGGAGCTACAACAGTCACATTTTTTTCTACTCACTATGTCTGTAACCTCTTCCAACTCACTACCCTCTGAAAACAACAGTCAACAATTTAAGTAATCAGGATTAAATCTGGACTCCCCTTTTCTTCTGGAATTTGAAATGGTAGTTTTTGCCAAATGTCTGGTTGAGGTGAATTTTCAAAATTATTGTCACATTCCTAGATATAAACAATAAGTCAACTAACAATAAGCCTACTAACAATGACCTCTTGTAGAACTCCAATTTTAAAACCTGCATCATAGGATGTTGCACTTTCAGCTCCCCCGACTAAACTTAACTTTGCTCCTTTTTCTATTACATAAAAATTAAATTCTTGGTTGCATAAAATGTAATTCTTCAATCAAATTTTTAGTCACTTAATGTCTCCTGCTGCAGCATAGTATCATATTTTGGTAATTTAATTTTAATTTAGAGGCTCATGTGGAAACAGGCACCTCAGCCCACCGAGTCTACACCGAATAGCAATCCCCGGACGTTAACACTACCCTGCATACACTCGGGACAATTTGTACTTATACCAACCCAATTAACCTACAAGCATGTACGTCTTTGGGAAAGAAAAATAATGCTCCTGTGAAGTGTCTTTAGATATTTTGCCACTTGAAATATCTTTATTTTGCACGACATTGCTATTTTGTTAATTAATTATCTTTAATAACCTATACTCCTGCGTTAACAAAAAGCCCATTGCAACATTAATCGGCATTAATCAATAATTTACTGTAGCCTAACACTTTGTTCCTGATTAAATAGCTTTCTCATATAATTCAATGTACATCAAATTATTCCTCAAATATTTAGTTTTATTTCAATTTAGAGCTTTATGGGATAATTCAAGTATACTTCATTACTTGTAAGCATGTAACTCTTTTAAAATGCTTCATCACAAAAAAAAACCATGTTATGTTGACTTTAAGACTATTCACTTAAAAAAGACATAATTCAAAAATTAGCAAAAGTCAGATCTTAGGTCTAAACAAAAATATTTCTATTAATCCTGAAATTTGAAAAAAGAAACCCACAAACAGGTACGGAAGTCTAGGCTCAGAACCTGACTAGATTATTCTTTACACACATTGCTAATTATAGCTGAGAATAGGAGAGACTATGGAGGGTTACTTACTCTCTGCAAAGACTCCAGCCACCAACATTGGAAAGTGTGTTATATCTTGAAGAGGTTGGTAATTTATATTGATTTCAAGTGACATTTCATGGAGGCGTTGACGTTCTTGCTGTCACCAGTCAAACAGGTTTCACCAGAGCAAGGATTGTAAACTGAGTTTATGTATGTGTCTGTGTGGTAGCAGGTGTGGGGTTGTTGGGGTTTCCTTTCCCACCATCAGAGACGGGTCTGCATTCATCCCTTTATCAGTAAACCAGCTGCACTGAGTTGAATTATTGGGATCTTGCCTGGCTCATTTGCTGAGTTACCCAGTATGTTCTGAACGATTATGTGCACTTTTGCATCCCATTACAAAAAGGATTTGGAGGCTTTGGAGAGGGTGCAGAAGATGATTAGCAGAATGCTGCCTGGATTTGACAATGCTAGTTGTAAGGAGCTATAAGGAAATATTGGACAATCTTGTATTGTTTTCCCTGTAGTGTCAAAGATTGAGGAGAGACTGGATAGAAGTAAATACAATTATGAGAGCCATAGATGGGGCAGTCAGTCAAAACTTTTTTTCCCAGCATGAAAATGTCAAAGACAACTTGCTGTAGCTTTAAGGTGAGAGGGAGAAATTTTTAGATGTGATGTGCAGGGCATGTTGTTTTGCATAGTAGTGCCAGGAATGTGCTGCCAGGGTTTTCTTTTCATGGATACAGACGATAATGATGTTTAAGTGTATTAGATATGGATGTGCAGGGAAGGGAGAGATATAGATCTCCTGCAAGCGGTGGAGATTAGTTTAACTTGGCAATGTGTTTGGCACAGACATTGTGGGCCTGAGCCTTTGCTGTTCTATGTTCAATGGCTTGGTTTTGCAAGAGCAGTGGTACCAGAGGCAGAATGATCTTAAAGGGACTGCTTGTCTTCAACACTGCTTTCAAACTTTGTCTTTCATCCTCTCTATGTTATTTACATGCTACCTACAGTATGGCAAGCAGAACTGTACACAGGTGTTCCAGGTGTTACCTCACCAATGTCTTGCACAGCTGTAATATGATGTCCCCATTTTTGTAATTGTATCTCCAGGTTTTCTCTGCCCAAAGACCTCCTTGGGTACAACCTTGGGTACAACCTTGGGTTTCACAGGATATTAAGCAAGTCATGTCTGCCCGAGGTATGATCTGGGAACATTCAGACATGGACTGACAAGTGGCAAGTAATATTTGGTCCATACAAATGCCAGCCAATTACATGGTGTCATAGAGTTATACATCATGGAAACTGACCTTTCAGCCCAACTTGTCCATGCTGACCCAGGTTTCTTCCTGAGGTAGACCGGTTTGCCTGCATTTAGCCTATGTACCTTTAAACCTTTCTGATTTGCATACCCTTTCAAATATCTTTTAAGTATTGTTATTGTGCTTACGTTCACTACTTCCTCTAGCAACTCATTCCACATGCTCACCAATCTCTTTATGAAAAAATTCCAGTTAGATCCCCTTTACATTTTTCACCTCTCACTTTAAACCTCTGCCCTTTTGGTTTAGGATAGCACGTAACAAAAGCTTTTCACTGTACCTCGGTACACGTGACAATAAACTAAACTGAACTAGACTCCCCTACCCTGGGAAAACACTGACATTCTATTTTTTCTATGCCTCTCATGATTTTATATACTTTCAAATATCTTCTTTAATCCAAGCTAATATGACTTTACATACTTTATATAGTCCATGTCTATCCAGTCTCTCCTCGTAACCCAAGGCGTCCACTTTTGATAACATCCTTCTAAGTATTTTCTACACCCTCTCTAGGTTAATCACATCCTATAGTATGGCAAGCAGAACTACACACAATATTCCAGGTGTTACCTCACCAATGTTTTGTACAGCCACAATATGACGTCCCCATTATTATACTCAGCACCCATCTGATGAAGGTCTTATGTGTTCTTCATCACCAGAGCCCAACCGTAAAAAAAACAACTGGCAGATTATTTCAAGTATAGGAGGATTTCAGTATAGGAGTAGAGAGGATTTCAGTATAGAAGTAGAGAGGTTCTTCTGCAGTTGTATAGGGCTCTGGTAAGACCACATCTGGAGTATTGCATACAGCTTTGGTCTCCTAATTTGAGAAAGGACATGTGATTTAGGCAGTGCAGCGTAGGTTCACAAGATTGATCCCTGGGATGGCGGGACTGTCATATGAGAAAAGATTTGAAAGACTGGGCTTCTATTCACTGGAGTTTAGAAGGATGAAGGGAGAGCTTATAGAAACATATAATATAGAAAATTATAAAAGGATTGGACAAGCTAGATGCAGGAAAAATGTTCCCAATGGTGGGCGGGTCCAGAACCAGGGGCCACAGTCTTAGAATAAAGGAGAGGCCATTTAAGACTGAGGTGAGAAAAAAAATTTTCACCCAGAGTTGGGAATTTGTGGAATTTCCTGCCACAGAGGGCAGTGGAGGCCAAATCACTGGATGGATTAAAGAGAGGTAGATAGAGCTCTAGGGGCTAGTGGAATCAAGGGATATGGGGAGAAAGCAGGCATGGGTTATTGATTGGGGACGATCAGCCATGGTTGCAATGAATGGCGGTGCTGGCTCGAAGGGCTGAATGGCCTCTTCCTGCACCTATTTTCTAGGTTTCTAGATGAGCACCACCAGCTGAAATGAACCGCTGCTATGGAATCATGATACATGGCAGATATTCGAGGTAGTTAAACATGCCTGTGTGGTTGGTGACAGCAATACAAAGTGCAGCTGGACCCTCAGTTATGATGATTAGCCCAATAGAAGTACAAACTGCTGCACTTCATGTCTTGGTTCCAAATGTGAGATTCAATTGCCTCCGATTTATAAATATGAAATAAAGAATGGATGGCCCTCTTATGGTATATTTCAGATTATGTTAATCTGAATAATATGCATTATCTAAGGACAGTCTAAACTAAATATTAATGATCTAGATGAAGGAATTGAATGCAACATCTCCAAGTTTGCGGATGACAGGAAGCTGGGGGGGCAGTGTTAGCTGTGAGGAGGATGCTAGGAGGCTGCAAGGTAACTTGGATAGGTTGGGTGAGTGGGCAAATGCATGTCAGATGCAGTATAGTGTGGATAAATGTGAGGTTATCCACTTTAGTGGCAAAAACAGGAAAGTAGACTACTATCTGAATGGTGGCCGATTAGGAAAAGGGGAGATGCAACGAGACCTGGGTGTCATGGTGCACCAGTCATTGAAAGTAGGCATGCAGGTGCAGCAGGCTGCAAAGAAAGCGAATGGTATGTTGGCATTCATAGCAAAAGGATTTGAGTACAAGAGCAGGGAGGTTCTACTTAAGTTGTACAGGGTCTTGGTGAGGCCACACCTGGAGTATTGCGTACAGTTTTGGTCTCCTAATCTGAAGAAAGACATTCTTGCCATAGAGGGAGTACAGAGAAGGTTCACCAGACTGATTCCTGGGATGGCAGGACTTCCATATGAAGAAAGACTGGATAGACTCGGCTTGTACTCGCTGAAATTTAGAAGATTGAGGGGGGATCTTATAGAGACTTACAAAATTCTTAAGGGGTTGGACAGGCCAGACGCAGGAAGATTGTTCCTGATGTTGGGGAAGTCCAGAACAAGGGGTCACAGTTTAAGGATGAGGGGGAATTCTTTTAGGACCGAGATGAGAAAATCATTTTCACACAGAGAGTGGTGAATCTGTGGAATTCTCTGCCACAGAAGGTAGTTGAGGCCAGTTCATTGGCTCTATTTAAGAGGGAGTTAGATGTGGCCCTTGTGGCTAAAGGGATCAGGGGGTATGGAGAGAAGGCAGGTACAGGAATCTGGGTGGGATGATTAGCCATGATCATATTGAATGGCGGTGCAGGCTCGAAGGGCCGAATGGCCTATTCCTGCACCTATTTTCTATGTTTCTATGTTTCTAAAAGGCATAGGTTCAAGATGACAAGGGAAGAATTTAAAGGGGATCTGATTTTTCTTTACATAGTGATTGGTGGACATGTGGAACGCTCCACCAATTAATATCTAACAGTTAACTATTATTTATCTATCGTTTGGCATTTGAGGAGTCCTCCTGTCAGCAAATTATTTGAGTGTTTGTTTCCAAACTCAGAGGTAAAGAACATATAAATATAAAAGGCTTGCCAAGACACAAAATGCTGGAGTAATACAGTAGGTCAGACAGCATCCCTGGAGAAAATGGATAGGTGACATTTCACGTCGGGACCCTTCTTTAGACTGAAGCAGAGTCCTGACCAGAATATCATCTATCCATATTCATCAGGAATTCTGCCCGACCCGCTGAGCTACTTTTTCATTTATTATATTGTTTACAGTGTACTATGCTTACATATATTCTATTGTGCTGCTGCAAGTAAGTCAAAGTCAAAGTCAAAAGAGTTTATTGTCATGTGTCCCTGACAGGATAATGAAAATCTATCTTTGCATAGCACAACAGAACATAGTAGGCATTGACTACAATTATATACGTAAATACACACATGAATTAATAAATTAATAAAGTGCAAATAACAGATGGAGGGATATTAATGTTCAGAGTTCTGAGCCAAGTTTAATAGCCTGATGGCTGTGGGGAAGTAGCTATTCCTAAACCGGGTTGTTGCAGTCTTCAGGCTCCTGTACCTTCTACCCGAAGGTAGCAGGGAGATGAGTGTGTGGCCAGGGTGGTGTGGGTCCTTGATGATGCTGCCAGCCTTTTTGAGGCAGCGACTGCGATAAATCCCCTCGATGGAAGGAAGGTCAGAGCCGATGATGGACTGGGCAGTGTTTACTACTTTTTGTAGTCTTTTCCTCTCCAGGGCACTCAAATTGCCGAACCAAGCCACGATGCAACCGGTCAGCAAGCTCTCTACTGTGCACCTGTAGAAGTTGGAGAGAGTCCTCCTTGACAGACCAACTCTCCGTAATCTTCTCAGGAAGTAGAGGCGCTGATGAGCTTTCTTAATAATTGAATCTGTGTTCTCGGACCAGGAGAGATCTTCACAGATGTGCACGCCCAGGAATTCGAAACTCTTGAAGTAAGAATGTAATTGTTGTATCTGGGACATGATAATAAAACATTCTTGACTCTTGACATACAATCAGGAAATTAAGACAATAAATTGATGTACAAAGCTAAAAATGTCGTTGTGCTACATTTTAGGGGATAAAATTAATAAGGTTGTCAAATGTTTCCAGTAAGGTTTAAAGTTAGGTACGAATGTTTGATCTACTGACTTAACTGGATATTTTTTAATAGAGTTGCATGCGAGGAAATATTTATTTTTTATCAGCATTGAATTTAAACTCCCGAGTGGAAATATAGATTTTATTTGCTAGTTTAAAATTATGAACATCAATTATAATTATAATTCTCCTAAACTTGACATAGAATTTGATGGTACTGTAACATGGTGTCATTAGTTGCACAAAGAAAGATGGTTGCCATTGTAATAAGAAATAATATACGTTTCCATTTAGACGACAGTATTAACCACTTTCAAATCCAATATGATTTACAGAAATGTTTATCTCTGTCATATTTTTCTGATCTGAGAAGAGCGTTTCCCTTTTACTCTTTTCTTTTTTCCCAAATGGTGATATTTGTCTTTTGTGTTCCAATTGTTTTCTGGTGTTACAAATAATAGCTGCAAACTGCGGGAATGTGTCAGTAGCACTGAATTTTAAACTGATAATTCGGACTATGGGACATAACCCGTAGGAGCAAAATTAGGCCATTTGGCTTATCGAGTCTACTCCCCATTCAATCATGGCTGATCCATCTTTCCTTCTCAACCCCACTCCCCTGCCTTTACACCGTAACCTTTGACATGGTTACTAAGCAAGAACCTGTCAACCTCTGCAATAAAAATACCTAAAGACCTGGTCTCCACAGTTGTCTGTGGCAATGAATTCCAGAGATTCACCAGGTTAAAACAAATGGCCAAGAGATAATGTTTGTTTTATCAGCATTGAATTTGGGGTGACTGGAGGGCTCTGAAAACTTTGTTTCCCAGGGCTGGGGTGAGTGTGAAAGGGGTGGTTTCTGGGCAGATCTGCCCAATCAGCGATGTTTTGAGCAGCTGCTTTTAATACAGTCTAAGTCGCGACGGTAGGACGGCTGCTCTGACGGACATACTGGGTGAGTAGAGAGACACACACTGCTATCTCTCTGATCTACGGACCTTGCTGTCGGGGGAAATAATAACGTTAATGTTCAATTTACCTAATCTTTTTGTTAGAAGTTTACCAACGTTTTGATGAGATATAAATTAAGGGAATAAAACAATCTTACTAGACACAAAAAGCTGGAGTAACTCAGCCAAGCCGGCAGCATCTCTGGAGAGAAGGGTCGAAACGTTTTTTTCAGTCTGAAGGGACTCGACGAGAACCGTCACCCATTCCTTCTCTCCAGAAATGCTGCATGTCCCGCTGAGTTAGTCCAGCATTTTGTGTCTATCTTCGGTGTAAACCAGCATCTGCAGTTCCTCCCGACACAAAACAGCCTATGCCTTTCAATGATTGATGTCAGACCTTGAACAAATGCAGTTCAAATGGACTTTTGAATGCAAGTTTGGAAGGATTGTTTCTTGAAACAAACTGCTCTAAAGGTTTGAAGGAAGGAATTGCAGATACTAGTTTAAACCAAAGATAGATATAAAATGATGGACTAACTCAGCTGGTCAGGCAGCATCTCTGGAGAAAAGAAATAGGCGATGTTTCGGGTCGAGATCGTTCTTCAGGCTGGGTCTTTTTATAGTGTAAAAACAAACTGCATGACATCATTTTTACCATGTGACGATTTTTCCACACGTCGGTAGTCGTTGTTGGCTCAAGAGTAACTCGGGAGAGGAACTTGGTAACTCGGGAGAGGAACTTGGTGCATCGCAGAAATGAGAAGTAAATGGCAAACTTAGACATACACGTGGGAACTCATTTAAACTCGTGAACATAAACTTGGAATCTCGTAGACAACCACGAGTTTGATTTTTTCTTTCACTCGGGATTACTCGTGGGTGGACTTGCACCATGAGACAGGGCCATTACTTCCTGACAGTATTGCTGTTTCTCCTTGATGCCTACCTGAAATCACAGAGCCCTTTCACATAGTCCTAGAAATATAACACCTTGAGATTTTGTTACCAAGAACATCAATTTATTATCATTTACTTCCTCCTTTTTATCCAGAAGCATCTTGATGTTAAGTGACAACATTGCAGAAAATAATTTGGTTTTGCCTTTGTGATTTTGGAATTTAATTTGCAGATGAAATGAATCAATTGTCAACTAATACATACATTACTTATTCTTTGATCAAAAGTTGATACGGGTTGGTTGCACTATGTCGGTATTTCTTTGTTAATGCATGTCATTTTAGAGTGAAATGCTCCGCACCTAAAATACTTAGTTTTGTACAAAACAAGGACCATCCATTCTCTTCCTTGTATTTAGAGATCTGATGGTGATTTGATTCATTCTCTTGGAACCAAGAGCCTGAATGGAAGTTCAACAAAATGTTGAACTCCTGCATTTTAATCCCACCTTCCCTCTAAGTTATATTGTCATTAGAAAGTAACTGTTGACAAGTAACAAGTAAAGCAAGAAAAGACCAGGATAAATCAGGCCGGCAACAAATGAAATCAGGCAGGGTGGTTCAGATAAGCTGATTTGGTAAATCCAAGAGAACAAATGTGGACAACACTGCGCACACAGGCTGGGGTCTGCACACAAAGAGACACTAATTGTTTCACCCTTTGCCTTCACCATGTGCGACTTCTCTTTTTTTATGCATTCAGGATCTCTTCATTCACATCTTCTTGTCAGCTGACTGGTGTTTATTCCTGGTTTTACTGGAAATCAGCCGAACAGTCATAGGTTATAAAAGCGTGCGTTTTACGCACGCTTTGATAGGGAGAATACTGATGTGCCTTCTCGACCCCCATTCACTGTGATGGTATTTCGGTCACGGCCAAAGAGGTCGACGTCAGAAAATCCATCAGAGGGGTGAACCCTCGGAAAGCGCCTGGACCTGATGGTATACCCGGTTATGTTCTAAAAACCTGTGCGGACCAACTGGCTGGAGTTTTTACTGACATTTTCAACCTCTCACTTCTGAGGTCTCAGGTTCCCACCTGCTTTAAAAGGGCATCAATAATACCGGTGCCCAAGAAGAGCAAGATGATGTGCCTCAATGATTATCGACCAGTGGCACTAACGTCGGTGGCGATGAAGTGCTTTGAGAGGTTGAGCATGGTGCAAATCAACTCATACCTCGACAAAAACCTGGACCCACTGCAGTTCGCTTACCGCCACAACAGATCAACGGTGGATGCGATCTCGCTGGCTCTCCACTCCGCTCTGGACCACTTGGAAAACAAAAACTCATATGTCAGGCTGTTATTCATTGATTACAGCTCGACATTTAATTCAATCATCCCCTCCAGGCTGGTTACCATACTCTCAGAACTGGGTCTCTGCGCATCCCTCTGCAATTGGATCCTCAACTTCCTCATTCACAGACCACAGTCTGGCCGTATTGGTGGAAATGTGTCAGCCTCGATAATAATCAGCACTGGAGCACCTAAAGGCTGCGTGCTCAGCCCCCTGCTGTACTCACTCTATACTCATGACTGCGTAGCCGGTCATAGTGCGAACTCCATCATCAAGTTTGCTGACTAAACCACAATTGTTGGATGTATCACTGTTGGAGATGAGTCAGAGTATAGCAGTGAGATCGACCGTTTGACCAAATGGTGCCAGCACAATAACCTGGCTCTCAACACCAACAAAACCAAGGAACTGATTGTGGACTTTGGAAGGTGTAGGATGGAGACCCACAGTCCCGTTTACATAAATGGGTCGATGGTGGAGAGGGTCAAGAGCTTCAAATTCCTAGGCGTGCTTATCTCTGAAGATCTTTCCTGGTCCGAGAACACTGATGCAATTATAAAGACAACACATCAGCGCCTCTACTTTGTGAGAAGATTACGGAGAGTCGGTATGTCAAGAAGGACTCTCTCGAACTTCTGCAGGTGCACAGTAGAGAGCATGCTGACCGGTTGTAACATGGCTTGGTTCGGCAACTTGAGCGCCCAGGAGTGGAAAAGACTGCAAAATATTGTAAACACTGCCCAGTCCATCATCGGCTCTGACCTCCCTACAATCAAGGGGATCTATCGCAGTCGCTGTCTCAAAACGGCTGACAGCATCATCAAGGATCCACACCACCCTGGCCACTCACTCATCTCCCCGCTGCCGTCAGATAGAAGGTACAGGAGCCTGAAATCTGCAACATCCAGGTTCAGAAATACCTACTTCCCCACAGCCATCAGGCTAATGAACTTAACTCAAACAAAACTCTGCACATTAATAGCCCATTGCACTTTATCTGCTTATTGATGTGTGTGTATATATGTGTATGTATATATGTATATATATATGTATGTATGTATGTATATGTATGTGTATATATATATGTGTATATATATATATATATATATATATATGTGTATATATATATATATATGTATATATATATATATATATATATATATATATATATATATATATATATATATATATATATATATATATATATATATATATATTCAATGATATATGGCCACACTGATATGTTCTGTATTTATTTATGCCTACTATATTCTGTTGTGCTGAAGCAAAGCAAGAATTTCATTGTCCTATCTGGGACACATGACAATAAACAATCTTGAATCTTGAATCTTGAATGGGAAGGAGAATTAAAGTGTCCAGCAACTGAGAGATTAGGTTGGTTCACGTGGGCTGAGCGAAGGTGTTCTGCGAAACGATTGCCCAGTCTGAGTTTGGTCTCGCCAATGTATAAAAGTACACATCTTGAACAACGGATGCAGTAGATGAGGTTGGAGGAGGTGCAAGTGAACCTCTGCCTAACCTGAAAGGACTGTCGGGGTCCCTGGACAAAGTCGAGGGGGCAGGTATAGCAACAGGTGTTGCATCTTCTGCGGTTGCAGGGGAAGTTACCTGGGTAGGGGGTGGTTTGGGTGGGAAGGGATGAGTTAACCAGGTAGTTGCGGAGGGAACGGTCTCTGCAGAAGGCGGAAAGGGTGGAGATGGGAAAATGTGGCTAGTGATGAGATCCCGTTGAAGGCGGCCAAAATTTCGGAGGATTATGTGTTGTCTGCAACGGCTGTTGGGGTGGAAGGTAAGGACTAGGGGGACACTGTCTCTGTTGCGTCTAGGGGGAGGGGGAGTAAGGGGGGAGCTACGGGGTACTGAGGAGACACGAGTGAGGGCCTCATCTATGATGGGAGAGGGGAACCCCTGTTCCCTAAAGAATAAGGACATCTCGGATAGAACACCCATTCTTGGGCGTAGATGCGGCGTAGATGGATGAGTTGGCAGTTGGGGATAGAAGGATGGGAAGAGTCTTTGCGGGAAGCAGGATGGGAAGAAGTGCAGTCGAGGTAGTTGTGGGAGTCAGTGGGTTTGTAATAGACGTCAGTCTATAGTCTATTTCTTGTGATGGAGACTGTGAGATCAAGAAAGGCGAGGGATGTGTAGGAGATGGTCCACGTAAATTTGAGTGCAGGATGAAAATTGGTGGTGAAGTTGATGAAGTCCATGAGTTCTGCATGGGTGCAGGTGGTAGTACCAAAGCAGTCATCAATGTAACGGAGATGGGGCCCATGCAGGTGGCCATAGCAAAGCCTTGGACTTGGAGGAAGTGAGAGGAGTCAAATGAGAAGTTGTTTAAGGTGAGGACCAGCTCCGCTAGGTGGAGTAGAGTGATAGTAGAGAGAAATTGGATGGTTCTGCAGTCAAGGGAGAAACGGAGGGCTTTAAGGCCTTCATGGCGGGGGATGGTGTCGAGGGACTAAACTTCCATAGTAAAGATGAGGGAGTGGGGACTCGGAAAGCGGAAGTCATTGAAGAGACGAAGGACATGAGAGGTATCTTGTACATAGATCAGGAGTGATTGGACCAGGGAGGATAGGATGGAGCCGAGGTGTGTGTGTTAATCCTGGCTAAATTGGAGCAGCTAGGACTTCAAAATGGGGTTAATTTTCAGGGTTTCTGGGAGATATGGTCAAATTGGAATTGCTCTCTGCAGAGCTGGGACAAGCTGCGGAGAAGTGCCTGAGTGTCTGGAGCTTAGATACAATTTGCAAGCAAAGAATGCAAAGATCTGCAAACCTTGTCAATCTGGTGCAAAATGCATAGAAGGGATTGGATGGCTGCAAACCAGACATACACCTTGTAAATAGTTGTAAATAATGTTGCAGAGTTTGACTTTGCCAAGTGTTAATTGGATGAGGTGTTGAGCCTTGTTTGGGTTTTCTTTAAATCAGGGTAAATGTTTCTTAGTTGGCTTCCACTCAAAGTCCGTTTTGAATACAATGTATTTTAAATGTTGTATCATTGGGTTTGGGGAATGCCTGTTATGTATGGGGTTAATCGATATCTGTAATCGGGTTTTTGAGAGACCACCCCCATGTGGTTCGGCCCCTCGAGGTCCCAGGACATATAAAATTCCCCGATCACGCGGCTCAGTGTCGATCTTCTGAAAGAGCGCTTTGGACAGCATGAACATCTGCAGTGCCTCTGTCTGAGTGAGACCTAGAGGCCTTGAACAGGCAGACACGTGGATCGAACCTTCGGTGGGATAGGTACGGTGTTTGATAGGTACACAAGATTGCGATCAAGGGTGTTGAGCTGTTTCGATCGTGAGTGCAGAAATTGGGCCCACGGTGCGGTTTTCGCATTGAATTTTGGCACTTTGTGAGTCGGAGCGGATCGATCATTTGCGGGCTTGGGAAAGGGTCTCATCAAGATCATTAGAACAGAGTCTAGCAAGCACGGGGGAGTGGTTAGCACGCCTTTGGGTTGGAGGCCCATAAAACCAGGCTGGGGTTAGAGACCCTGGTGAGGTTGGGTTAGAGGCCCTTTCCTGGGCTAGAGGCCCAAAACTGGTCGTAGTTGGGCAGACTGCAGCTGCCTTTAACGAGAGCCAAGAGTACCTGAGAGACGGAAGCCTCCTTACTTGATGAAAAGTAATCCGAATAGCGAAGGGTACCCCTGTCTTCTGTCGAACTTAGAGAGGAGGGATAGAGGTCGCCCTATAGAAGTCCAGTCTTAGCAGAGGGATAGTAACATTTGGGAGGTAAAGTAATCATTTACGGAATAGTACCCCTCAGCAAAGAGTAAACTAGGGAGGGGAAAATCGTCGGTATCAGAGAGAGAGGTTCACTGCATGATAAGAGCGTGACCCGGCGTCGAGATCGCATGTTCGTGAATTGTGCGCTAGTGCTTTAAATCATTAAATCACAAATAGGAAATTAGGGAATAAGCAATGGCCGCTGGGGGGAATTAGAACAGTAAAAGGGATAAAATACATAGAATGAATCATTTGGCAGCATAGTAATAACGAGAGTGGAAAAGAATTAATAGGGTTATGGAGAAAATATTTAGAGGATCGGAAGGCGAATAAGGAGATCAAGAGAATGACTAGGGAAAAAGCGATCGCTACACTAGGATTAGAACTAAAACCGGAAGATTTATCAGAGGGCGAGACAGTGATTCTAGATACCGAAATAGAATTTGACGTAACCGAAAGCTTACGAATTGAACAGGTATCCCATAGGCAGTTACCAGTAATGGAAGGAATAGGTGTAGCAGATTTGGCAAGCGCAGTGAGTATGAATAATTCCCGCATTACAGACGCCCATATGCCGTGGAAGCCCCATGAAATAATGGCAGTACTAAACAGAATCCCTGATAGAAGGAAGTCCCCTGCTGCTTTTATAGAGTACTTGCGATCCGCAATGCATGTACAGTGGCTTGCAATGTTAGATTCTACTCATCTGTCCCGTTCTGCCCATCGGCTGATTGCTTTTACCACATTAATTGCCAGAAGATCTATTTTATTTAAATGGAAAGACTCTAATCCTCCGACCACACTCCATTGGTACTCTGAAACGATATCCTGTTTAAATTTAGAAAAAATAGGAGTGACATTGTTGCAATTACAGCTGCAAGTCTTTTGGGGTATGTCTCTACCAACTTTGCACATCGAGAGACTGACATTTTTGCCCATTCTTCTTTGCAAAATAACTCAAGCTCAGTCACATTGGATGGAGAGCGTCTGTAAACAGCAATTTTCAAGTTTTGCCAGAGATTCTCAATTGGATTTAGGTCTGGACCTTGACTGGGCCATTCTAACACATGAATATGCTTTGATCTAAACCATTCCATTGTAGCTCTGGCTGTATGTTTAGGGTCGTTGTCCTGCTGGAAGGTGAACCTCCACCCCAGTCTCAAGTCTTTTGCAGACTCTAACAGGTTTTCTTCCAAGATTGCCCTGTATTTGGCTCCATCCATCTTCCCATCATTTCTGACCAGCTTCCCTGTCCCTGCTGAAGAACAGCATCCCCACAGCATCGTGACATTGTTGAACCCTTGGTTACATTTGATAGGACTTGGGGAAGCTTTATTCACCATTTTCACACGATATAAATTGTCCCCTCTCCAACTGTTATAATATTTATTTTACCTTTATATGGTGGAACAGACTTGACGACAAACAGGGACTTCTTGAATTGTTGAAATTCTTTGCCACCCAGATTCTGCTTTGCTTTTTTTGTCTGGTTTTTCTCTTTTTTTCTTTTTTTTTCTTTTTATCTTTTTGTTTTTATATATACAAGTTCTCTTTTTAACACTTAACTATATTTACATAGAGACCGAGAGGTCTATATTTAATGTGTATTTTGACACTGGACTCATATTTAGGTTATACCCGTTATTAATGTAATCCTTATCCCTATGTATCAATATCATTGTTATGTTTATCATTATTGTTTTGTTTTTGTTCTTGGAAAAAAACGAATAAAAAGATTTTAAAAGAAAGAAAGAATGACAGTGCAAGAGAAGAGGCTAACTGCCTTTGCAAAAACGTCTCAGAAACCAGGCGGTTTAAGTCGAGTCCTGGAAATAGAACCAGAACCAGGGTGAAGGAGCAGACAAATTTCTAGACCACTTTTCAAAATTATATAAAGACCAGTCAGGTGATGTAGACTATCAGAATGGAGTAAGTTCCCCTCAATATTGTGCAGTCTTGTTGAATTGTCTCCTCACTAAATTAGCAGATTTAATTAAAACTAATAACAGGAACTGGTCTGAGAGCCGGGCCAGTCAAATAGCCAGAGCTGTGAGATATTATTGGAAGGAAGGTAGGAACCAGGAGAGAAAGTGAACTCACATCAAAGGAAGAATTACCAAAATCTAACTCTGAACCATGGATCCCCAGAGTGCCAGGAAATTACGGATTGGGAGAAAATAGGGTCCCAGATTACTCAGATTACTATCACCGCTACACTCCCAATCTTGAGCCCATTTCAATGGAACCCAGGGGGAAAATAAGACCAACAATGTTGCCTAATCAATGCTATACTTGTGGAGGGATGGGACATTTGAGTATGGCCTGTCCAACAAAGGAAAGAATGAAAGAGAAGGGTCAAAGAAGGGATTTCCAGGATTATGAAGAATTTAGAGATCCTAGAGAATATAGAGACATCATAAATCCAAGGAATTATGGGAGGTCCTTTAATTCAAGAGACTACTGGGACCTAAGAAACCAGAGAGAGAGATGGCCTGAATGTCAGGAACTGAGGTTATCATTATGAGAAAAGGAAGGAATGTTAATCCTGGCTAAATTGGAGCAGTTCAAAATGGGGTTAAGTTTCAGGGTTGCTGGGAGATTTGGTCAAATTGGAATTGCTCTCTGCAGAGCTGGGACAAGCTGAGGAGAGGTTCCAGAACGTTTGGAGCTTCCATACAATTTGCAAGCAAAAAATAGGAAGATCTGCAAACTCTGTCAATCTGGTGCAAAATGCATAGAATGGATTGGATGGCTCCAAACCAGACATACACCTTGTAAGTAGTTGTAAATAATGTTGCAGAGTTTGACTTTGCCAAGTGTTGATTGGATGAAGTGTTGAGCCTTGTCTGGGTTTTCTGTAAATCAGGGTAAATGTTTCTTAGTTGGCTTCCTCTCAAAGTCTGTTTTGAATAGAATGTATTGAACTATTGTACCATTGGGTTAGGGGAATGCCTGTTATGTATGGGGTTAATCGATATCTGTAATCGGGTTATTGAGAGACCAGCCCCGTGTGGTTTGGGCCCTCGAGGCTGTGCAGGGATGGGAAACGATAAAGTTGGAAAGTCCCTTTCTTGGGGTCCAGTACCAACCTGATTTTCCCAGTCTATCTGCATGTTGAAATCTCCCATGACAACCACGGCATTACTTTTGTTACATGCCAATTTTAACTCCTGATTCAACTTGCACCCTATGTCCAGGCTACTGTTTGGGGGCCTGTAGATTAGTCCCATTAGGGTCTTTTTACCCTTACAATTCCTCAGTTGTATTCCTTAGATGGAGATGAGTCAGAGTATAGAAGAGAGATCGAGCAACTGGCCATATGGTGCCAGCAAAACAACCTGGCCCTCAACACCAGCAAAACCAAGGAACTGATTGTGGACTTTGGAAGGAGTAGGATGGGGACCCACAGTCCCGTTTATATCAACGGGTCGATGGTTGAAAGGGTCAAGAACTTCAAATTCCTGGGGGTGCAAATCTCTGAAGATCTTTCCTGGTCTGAGAACACTGATGCAATTATCAAGAAAGCACATCAGCGCCTCTACTTCCTGAGAAGATTACGGAGATTCAGTTTGTCAAGGAGGACTCTCTCTAACTTCTACAGGTGCACATTAGAGAGCATGCTGATTGGTTGCATCGTGGCTTGGTTCGGCAACTAGAGCGCCCTGGAGAGGAAAAGACTACAAAAAGTAGTAAACACTGGCCAGTCCATCATCGGCTCTGACCTTCCTTCCATCGAGGGGATTTATCGCAGTCGCTGCGTCAAAAAGGCTGGCAGTATCATCAAAGACCCTCACCATCCTGGCCACACACTCATCTCCCTGTTACCTTCAGGTAGAAGGTACAGAAGCCTGAAGACTGTAACGACCAGGTTCAGGAATAGCTACTTCACCACAGCCATCAGGCTATTAAACCTGGCTTGGACAAAACTCTGAACATTAATAGTAAGATTAAACGAGAACTTACCAGTTTGAAGTTTGATCCTTATTTTATGAGTGGTTACGATGAGGGATTTCATGAAGACCCCGGCAGGCACGCACGCGCAACATTCTTCAAAGCAGCGGTGTGGAATCACAGATAACAACAATGACTGAAGATAGTAAGATTAAGAGACACTAATATACCAGTTGACCTTATGATAGAGGGTTGGGAGCGGAGGGCACGAAATCCCTCATCGTAACTCCTCATAAAATAAGAATCAAACTTCAAACTGGTAAGTACTCGTTTAATCTTACTATTTTACTTCGGAGTCATGTGAATGACTTTGTGAAGATTTCAAAGCTCTGTGATTACATGCCCTGGACCATGTCCATGCTCACACACTGCCGTAATACTGATGGAGGAAGTATGTTAACTTATTTCAGACTTGAACAAGCTGAAAATAATAACATTTTTGTTAATACAACAATAAACCCCTGAACTCGGGGACAAACGTTTAGGGAACAGCACTTAAAACTGACTCCGCAACGTTGCGGGAATGGCCACAGGTTTGTTATAAACCGCTGAAATGTAGTTTCACTGACCCAGCCCGCTATTGCGAGGACATGATCCATGAACACCTCCATGGTCCTCGCCGCTGATGTGGATGCAGCCCTGGTAGAATGACATTTTAAAATGTTAGTGTTTTACCTGCTGCACCGAATACCACCCTGAGCCATCTGGAGATAGTCTGCACCGTCACCCTGTGACGTGGGTTTACATGGCTGATAACAGATCTGTCTCCATATTCCTGATGCCCATTTTCAGACCTGTAGTCGCAGGTCTGTGTAGTTTAAGCAACTCTTCTATAAAGAAGTCACTTTATTGTGTGTCGAAACTATTCTATCCAGGTAGAGTCTGGACCCGTTGTGCTGTGTTCAGTGCCATTACCATCACCACTTTGAAGGTGAGTAAGTCCAGTGGTAAATCCGTCAAAGGAGACCAGCTCCTGAGTAGGGTCAACACCACCCCTATATCTCTGGTAATATAATATCGAGGTCGGGGAGGGATGGATAGAACATACCTTTCATAGTGTGGATACCAGCTGGTGAGATCCCACTCCAATGTTGAGATAGGATGACAGTGCACTCCTGCACTGTATATGGCACTGTAACTGAGGGACTCATCATAATGCAGGCCCATGAGGATTCCAGCACATTGGAGATTGTAGCAGATATGTAGGTGGTCTAGGTCCGACTACAGAAACCTCCCATATCCTTATGTGGGTGAGGTACTGCTTCCTAGTGGACTCTCTCTGCACGATGCTGTATGATGTCCATGGTCCTTTCTGTTGCAGAATCTGGTTGCATTTTCTGCAACACCTGTCTGATGAAGCAGAATGGGGGAAAGCATAGAAAAACCCATTTCCCCCCAATGTAGCGAGAACGCGTCCATCACCACTGCCCCAGGATCTGGTTCTCAAGAGACATATGTTGGTATCCAATGGCTCAACCTGGACGCAAGGAGGTCGATATCTGGTGTTTCATATTAGGCTATAGTTTTAGCAAATATTTGGAGGTTCAACATCCACTTGATGTCGTTATTAAATACTTGTGACCTGGTGTCTGCCACTGTATTGAGCTTAACCGGAAGGTACGTAGCTGATATCCAAATATTTATTTCAATCCACCAGAGCCAAATTAATTTTTCCAATTCATCACAAGATATTGACTTGATACCACCCATAAGGTTTAAATATGCCACCTCAGTGGTATTATTGAAGACGGGCATGCGTATGCTTCAGATTAGTGCATTAAGCCCGTAGCCCGTGGCATGCTCTCATCATTTCTAAACAGTTTATACCTTGTGATTGAAGAGAAGTAGACTCATGCAAATCCCATCTACCGCCCCAACTGGAATGGTGTCGGTAGTTCCCCAGCCCTTGGCGCTTGTGTCGGATTGTAACACGACTAATGGGTTTGATGTAATGATGGGATTTAACAATCACAACCATTGCTAATCCACCATTGTAGCTCAATTTATGCCTTGATTGGCAGCTGCATAGGCCCGTAAAATGTCCAGCATTCGCTTTTAATGCCGAGATTATTGCTTTTTGCAAGCTTCGATAGTGTAACGGCCCAAATTATGTGGCTGGAATGTAGCTACAAGTTTACCAATTACCTCAGCAGTATGTCTAATAGTCGGTTTCCTGGCGCAAGCAAGACTGTTACATGCCTCTATTACGTCTATTGCTTAGTTCCCTGGGATAGCAACAATCAGAACCCATGCATCCCAGAATGTATGTAACCTCCCTCCTACTTGTGAGGTTATACATGCAGCACTTCCAAGAGAACCAGACCCCCTTACCTCCATGGTTACCGGCGGGCCTGATGTTCTGGTTTCTGGTGTTCCGTCATTGCTGGGTTGTGTTGAGGTGCTGCCGGTGTGTAGGTCCTTACTGGACTTTCATGTGGCCCCCGAGGTCTTGCATATGGTGTTTCTCTGTGCACTGCCGGCCTGCTGGAGGGAGGTGGGTTCATCAACCCGACTGCCTTCACCTCCTAATCCAGGTTCTAGACCTGTTTGGGCAGGTCCTCACCGAACAGCTGTCTCGGTGGTAGCGTCGCAGATGCCTTGCACAACCCCGCGAATATGGGGTTTGGAGTCGGTTTAATGGCAATAATACGGGAAGCGTAATTCCATGACTAATTACACAAGACCTGGCAAAGGCAGTATCCCCGACGTCAGCAATTTCAGGATCTTTAGGAACTTCAGCTCCTGTGCCCCAGACGGACGTGTTGACTGTCGGTACATTCAAAGATATGCAGTTGTTTGGGCCTTGTATTTGTTGATCGCCTCGGTAAGGACCTGTTCCTGCAGCTGGTGTGTGGTGAGGTAGTCTATGCTGGCCCCTAGTTTTAGGCTGCAAAGGGTGCCTGAGTGCTTCGGCTGGGCGAACTTGGAGACCACATCCAGATGTTCTCTTGGGTTTCTCAGGTACTGCAGGTTCCTGCTGCAAACCTTCTTTCGTGTCAGCCAGCTGCTGATCCCTGGCATTCCCCACCGATGACGGGGACATGCTGGGTGGCCCAGCCGCATGTCTCCTGGACTGGAGGACATCTGGTCCAGCTGCAGAGATTGTGCTCTAGGATAGCGTTTTTTTTTAAACAAAATTGAAAGGATAATATTACTGACTTAACAAACTTTATGGTAAAAATCACGGGGTTTCTAATTTCTTTCCCACACCTATAGGAGAAACATGAACAATTATACAATGAAAATTCCTTTATTTTTGCCTCTCCTTGGCTTCTGGGCAGGCAAGAGATTGGAACAGATGTAAGGGTGGCGGTAGTTTGTAAAGTTTCCTTGGGGCAGTTCCCAGCCAGCTGGCACACTCCCACTTTACAATGCTCCACTCATGTAGAGTCGGGGCTGCCGCTCTGCCGTTGCTGACTTTGAACAGCGACTGCAAGCCCCACTTCCTGGTTCCATTCATGCCGACAGTCCGCAGTGTCCCTGCTGGCTGCGGCGTAGAGCCGGGGCTGCCGCTCTGCCGTTGCTAACTTTGAACGGCGAGCCTGCAAGCCCCACTCCTTCATACATGCCGTCAGCCCGCAGTCCTGTGGGCTGCGGTGTAGAGTGGGGCTGCCTCTGCCGTCCCTCCGACCAGCGAGGCTGTGAGCCCGGACCCTCCTGGGTCCGACTGCAGTCTGTTGCTGCCGCCGCTGACTGCCCGCATCCCGCGGTCCGCAGTCAGTGCGAAGCGGCCTGGAGTGCTCTGTAACAGAGCCCTGAAATGAAAAAAAGGACCGCAGGTTTGGCTTCTTACCTGCAGGTCCCTGCAGTAGAGGAGCAACGCTCCTCCCTGCCTGTCGTTCACATGCGGTCGACGATATGTCGCGCATGCCTGCCTGGCGGGGTCTTCGCGAAGTCACTCACATGACTCTGAAGTAAACTAACCCATTATCTGTTATTTGCACTTCATCAGTTTATTTATTCATGTGTGTATATATTTATATATAATGGTATATGGACACACTGATCTGTTTTGTAGTCAATGCCTACTATGTTCTGTTGTGCTGAAGCAAAACAAGAATTTAATTGTCCTATCAGGGACACATGACAATAAACTCACTTGACTTGACTTGACTTGACTTGACTAGTTCTATCCATACTGACCACATCTCCTGTTTCGATGTCACCCCTTGCAAGGGACTGAATTTAATTCCTCACAAATAGGGCAACCCCACCCTAGGGCTCATAATTAGTGGTTGCCCGGGTGCCATTGACCACAGAAAGTGCCGCTGGGCAACCTAAACACAGATTCATTTTTCCCGGCTTGGCACCCAAATACTGGTTTATACCGATAGACGCAAAAAACTGGAGTAACTCCGCGGGTCAGGCAGCATCTCTGGCGAATAGGAACCGACGTCTCGTGTCCGCTGTATTCCTCTAGTATCTTTGATTGCGGGGCAAAGATACTAGGTGCTTGGTGACGAAGGGTCGGAGCGAATGATGGGCCCCGAACAGCGGTAACAGCGGCTCCATCTCCTCCTGCTCCCGTACCCCGCCCGACGGAAGGAGACCTCCCTCTTCCCCCTCCCTCTGTCTCCCTCCTTCGGCGTGCGAGAGGGGTTGTTTTGAAAGTGCCTTTTGCGGATTTGCCATCAGCGGCTGCTATCGCCCTGATAACAGCGCTTTCAAAACAACCCCTCTCGCACGCCGAGGGAGGGAGCGAGGGAACGAGGGAGAGGGAGGTCTCCTTCCACCGTCTGAAGCAGCTGCACCAAAGATCTTTGAGCTGCACCACTCTGCCCCGCACCTTCCTGTTGGCTGGCGGAGGAGGGGAGTCGGTGATGAGGAGGTGGCGGCACTTTGGCATTGGACAAGGACGGCCAAGGCAGCAGGGCAATGTTGTCTGAGGAACACTGACCTTCCTTCCTCCCCACCTTCTCTGCCCCTTCTCCCCCACCCCCCTCTTTCTCTCTCTCTCTTGTACGCCCCCTCCACCCCTCTTATCCTGGGACCCCTCCTCTCCATCCCATACTGATACCCATTCCCTCCTCTATTCAGTCCCCAATGACATCCCCTGTAATCCCCTCCCCATCTACTCCCCCCCCCCCCCCCTCAATCTATTCATCATCCTACCCACCTCGCATTGATTCTCCTGCCACCCCCCCCCCCATCCATCCTACACTGGTGCCCCAATTCATCCTGTACTGACCCCCCTTCCCATCCATTCTGCACTTCTCCCCCCCCATTCATACTGCACTGTTCCACCCATTCATCCTGTACTGACCTACCCTCCATTTACCCTGCACTGATCCTCCCATCCATCCTGTAGTGATCGCCCCATTCATCTTTTACTGATCGCTCGTTCACCCTGTACTGTTCCCCTCATTCATCCCGTACTGATCCCCTCATTCATCCTGCATAGACCCTCCGATCCACACTGTCCTGACCCGCCCCATTCAACCTGTACTGATCCTCCCCATTCCTGTGCTGATTCCCCCCCCCCCCCCCCATCCATCCTGTACTGATAACCCCATTCAAGAAGAATGGGGGGGGAACAGTCTGAAGAAGGGACTCGACACGAAACGTTGCCTATTTCCTTAGCTCCATTTCCTGACCCCCATTTCATCCTATACTAATCCCCCCCATCCATCCCGTACTGATCCCCCCCATTCAACACCACTGATGTCCCCCGTTGTCTCCCCTCACAATTTTACATACTCCAACCAACACATACTAATTCACCTGCCTCAATCCATCCATTCCACACCGATTGCCTTCTCAAACCCCCCCCCCCCCCCCCGCCATCTATCCACCTCGCACTGATTCACATACCCCCTGACCCTATTGTGCTTCATGGTCTTCAGAGCGAACATTGATTATGTTTGATAACGGAATGACACCTTTAAACATATTACCAAAAGAACATTTGCTGCAGTTATATCCTTTGGCCATCTCTTGTCAGTTAGTGTAATGTTTAACCTGTCAGACGGGTATAGTCGGTTTTAGCAGCTATTATCATAAAATGCCTTTAGAAATTTCCTTGCAACCTCTATATTTTGTTATGGATAAATTATGTGGGAAGCCAGTGTTTCTGTGCTAATAGCAATAACGACCCATGCTATGGCCATGTCATGGTAATTTTCGGTCCTTCACAGAAAACATGCTTGCATCAATCTGTAGTGTGTTTGGTTAAGCATATATGTTACCATGGTCCAGGATTTATTGACACAGGTTGATCATATGCTGAATAATCCAACCACATTTTTGTTTGGAAATGGAAAGAACTAATAGAAATTGCATTAATTGCAATGTGTGAAAAGAGTTGAGATATTGCATTATAATTTTGCTGCATGTCATTGTGGTATATATCATGTCTTGATTGGTGAATATGTTTAGTTTGTGAGTTATTTGAAGCAGAAATAATATGTGAATGTAGACAAAAGTGCTGGAGAAACTCAACGGATGCGGCAGCATCTATGGAGCAAAGGAAATGGGTAACGTTTCGGGCCGAAACCCTTCTTCAGACTGATGGGTTTCGGCTTCAAACGTTGCCTATTTCCTTCGCTGAGTTTCTCCAGCACTTTTGTCTACCTTCGATTTTCCGGCATCTGCAGTTCCTGCTTGAACATAATATGTGAATGCTTCATTGAGCATAATTCCAAATGGTAACTACGCACTTCGACCGAGCACATTATCACACGCGTCATGCAAACCGTCTTCAATGACCACCTAAACTGTCATTTGGCTGTCAAATGCTGTCAAGGTTGTCCGGCTGGCAACAGGGAAAAAAAGTTAAACGAGAGCCCTGCCACCCCCTCTGCCCACCTGTCTGTCTTTTCGATAGGAGGTATACCCCTGAACTTAAGAAATCATTTTGTCTGCAAACTGCTTTGAATCCAAACTCCCCTGACATCCCCTGTAATCCCCTCCCCATCTACCCCCCCCCAATCTATTCATCATCCTACCCACCTCGCATTGATTCTCCTGCCCCCCCCCCCCCCATCCATCCTACACTGGTCCCCCAATTCATCCTGTACTGACCCCCCCTTCCCATCTATTCTGCACTTCTCCCCCCATTCATACTGCACTGTTCCTTCCATTCATCCTGTACTGACCCACCCTCCATTTACCCTGCACTGATCCTCCCATCCATCCTGTAGCGGCTCGCCTTGACTTCACCCTCGACTTTCTCCATACTTGAACAAGAATTATCAAGCGC
The DNA here is from genome assembly GCA_963514005.1 of Raja brachyura. The sequence goes on from OY740807.1 coordinate 27,529,033, forward strand.
AGAAAAAAGACCTCCGACTAAGTTTTCCACTTACCTGAGTGTTTTTAAAACTTACCGCTGGAGGAACGATGCTCCTCCCAGCCGGTCGCTGCGCCATGCGTCAGACGTAATGACACGCATGCGGACTGGCGGGGTTCTTCACGGAATCACTCACGTGACTCCGAAGTAAAATGTAATGTTCTCATTCAATAGGACTAGAGTGTAAAAGCAAGAATTTAATAAGGAGGCTTTACAATGGCAGTGATCCGACCACATTTGGAATATTGTGAGCAATTTTGGATCTAAATCTGAAGGTTTACGAGAATGATCCTGGGTTAATGTTTTCATTGCCACAGATGGCTGTGGAGGCCAAGTCATTGGGTATTTTTAAAACGGAGATGAATAGGTTCTTGATTAATAAGGGTGTCAAAGGTTACGGTGTGAAGGCAGAAGAATGGGATTGAGAGGGCAAAATAGATCACCCATGATCGAATGGGGGAGCAGACTTGATGGGCTGAATGGTCTAATTCTGTCCCTTTGTCTTACAGTCTAAGATTTTGCTGTTCCATAGCATGTCCAATGGGCTAACGGATCACTGTGTATATCCTGGCCTGGCTTAATCAAGATGGGTCACTTTGAACTAATCCTATTCCTTTGGCACCTTTCCCAGTTGCTATATTTTGTTTACATGAAGCAATTGAAAACCACCTCATTATTGAAATTCCAAAATCAAAACAATTTCTTCTTGTTACCAGAATATTTTCAGTATTCAATCTTGGGCGGACAATTCATTGTTGTGACATAACTTTCCTATTGTGATAAAGCAGGTTTGAGAACATCACTTTAGATACAATAGAATTCATTGTTACTGATTTGTAAAAAACAACCTGGCATCTGTGAGGCATGACAATTTGTACCAATTGCTCATTGGAGTTAATGATTTCTGTGTGTATCCCATACTAATAACACTCTTGATTGGATGGGCACCTTATCAGAGGGGGGTCAATATCTTGACTGAACAATATCAGTTGAATTGTGTCTACATTGCCTAAAATCAGCCCAGGTCCCTGAAAGGGGAGACAGATTGAGCCCGGAGCAGAAGGTCAACAACATTCTACCATTCATTCTGAGCTGAGATATGGTGAAAAGTGGGATGACATGGCCTCCCAAATTTACTGACTCTGCAGTGGACTGCATGGTGGAGGAAATGGCAATAGGAGGATGTGCAGCATCTCCAGAACACCAAGTGGTCCTATGGCCAAGTGTTCAGATTGCAATGGAGCAAATACCCCTGGAACATTAAAAGAAACACAGCACAAGAACAAGCTCTTTGGCCCACAATCAACGGTGCCAAACATGATGCCAAGACCAACTCTTATCTGCCAACACATATTTCATACCCCACCATTACCTGCATATCCTCGTGGCTATTTAAAAGTTGCTTAAATGGCACCTGCGCATCTGCCTCAACTATCACTCTCAGTAATGTGTTCAGGCACTCACCACCCTCAATGTAAAAATACTTGCCCAGCACATCTGCTTTAAACTTTGCCTCTCTCATCTTAAAGATATGCCCTCTGGTATTTGATTTATTTTGTGTGTGGGCTGAATCACCTGCAGCTCAATGCCAACAAGACTATGGATGGACTTTGGGAGGAGAGGAACGCCCCTGTCCCCTGTCTCCATCAAAGGTGTGGATGTGCAGTTTACCAGGGAGTACAAATTCCTTGGCGTGTACCTGGACAGTAAACGGGACTGGTCCAAGAACGCTGAGGCCCTGTACAAGAACGGAGAGGGTCGGCTGTACTTATTGAGAAGGCTCCGCTCCTTCAACGTCTGCAGTAAGATGCTGCAGATGTTCTACGAATGGGTGGTAACCAGTGCCATCTTCTTCGCTGTCATGTGCTGGGGCAGCACAGCCAATAGGATTAACAAACTCATCAAGAAGGCTGGCTCTGTCCTGGGGGCAGAGCATCTTGGACAATACAGTTTGCCCCCCCCCATGACACACTGGTCAACATGAGGAGTACCTTCAGCAACAGACTGGTTCCACCAAGATGCAGTACAGAACGCCACAGGTGACTATCAAACTGTACAACACCTCTCCCTTCTGTCATGGGATAGACTGACTCCCATCTCCCAAGCCCCTCCCAAGTTTTTGCACATCCCCAATCCTTTACACTCATCACTTTAATTTCACGTTTCATGTATTTTGTGTTTTATGACTCTTGGGAGATCAATTTCCCTCCGAGGATAAATAAAGCTGTATCATATCATAATAATTCCTTCAACAGATATGGCATATACATGCAAATTGGAGTTGTAAACACGCAAAAGGACAGTGGTGGTGCAGAACAGAAATAAATTATATGTTCACGAGGCATAAGAGTTGTGATCTAGCTCTGTCCATTCCTACTTGGTGGCACAATTTCAAATATTTATAATCAAATGTGGGTGTGCCATCTTGCATTCTGCATTTACTTTGTATCACTCCATGGAAGAATGGAAAATACACCACCCACATTGACGAGAAGGGTGTCGACCCGAAACGGTGATTATTTCATTTGCTCCATAGATGCTGCCTCACCCGCTGCGTTTCTCCAGCATTTTTGTCAACCCACATTGACAAGTTTGTCTTCATTTGCCGATAGTGAATCACAATGGCTAGCCGATCGTCAACAATGCCTTGGTGCACTATAGTTGAGCCCAGGCAGCGGGTAGTAAGTTTATCAGTTTGCTTTAGATTGATTCTGATATTCAGTGGCTGCCTTGGAGTCATGAATTTGATTTGAAAAGCTTACTTGCTTCTTCTGCCCTCTATTTCCTCCAAAAGAACAAAGTGTGCCTTTCTCGATCCAATGGTCTTCCCAGGCTAGATACAAACAAGAACAGATACACATTACAGGAGACACAAGAGACTGCAGATGCTGCATTCTGGAAGAAAAAACAAACTGCTGGAGATACTCGTAGACACATAAAGCTGAAAGTTCACCTATTCCTTTTCTCCAGAGATGCTGTCTGACCCGTTGAGTTTCTCCAGCTTTATGTCTCTATCTTCGGTTTACCTGCAGATCCTTCCTACACAAGTCGTCTACTGGAGGTATTCAGTTGGTCAGGCAGCGATCTGTGAAGGGAAACCTTTTGGACCCAGATTGTGTCGAGGTCTTGATCTGAAATTCAAACCTCATTGGGTTTTTTTTTTGCTCCATTTGTGTCAATAAAAGTTGAAATACAAATAGATTAGTGGAACTGATATTTCTTAACCTGTTTTCTATTGTGAAGCCCAGGTTCGGGCAAAAGCAACTTAAATGGTGAGCACCTTTTCTTTGGTTGAGATCCAATGAGATTTATTTTTCAACTGATTGCGAAAGGTACGTTTATCAGTTTGGTTGAAACAACTAAATTTCTTACTTTAGCTAATTCATAATAGAAGAACAAACATCCAAATGTAGGGACAGTTTCTTCCCAGTTGTTATCAGGCAACTGAACGGTCCTTTCATCAGCTAGAGTGAGGCCTGACCTCCCATCATTGTAAACGTTTGAACAACCTTTAATTGGACGTGAATGGATTTCAGTTATTTCTTGCACTAAATGTTGTATATTTATCCTTTATCTGTGCACTGTGGATGGCTTGATTGTATTCAGGTATAGTCTATGGCTGGATAGTATGCAAACAAAAGATTTTCAATGTACCTCGGTATATGTGACAATGATAAATTAAACGAAACTAAACAAAAACTTAACTGAGATTGTGGTCATGTATGCTATGATTTTCCTGTATTGCAGCAAAACAAAGTTTTTCACTGTCTCTGCATACATGGAATAGTATGCTACCTTCGCCTCGGAGATATGAGTTCATATTATAGCAGTGCCCAACTCAAGTTTGAATTGGGAGATAACTAAAATTGGTGGCAATTTTCTGTAACAATTTAAAACTACCAAACAAAATCAAAATTTTCTCTGAACTTCTAATTTAATGCTGGTCAAATGAAACATGTACTTCCTGACAGTATATCTGTTTCTCCTTGATTCCTACCTGAAATCACAGAGCCATTTCACCGAGAAAAATAACACTTTGAGATTTTGTTACCAAGAACATCACTTTATTATCATTGACTTCCTCCTTTTTATCCAGAAGCATCTTGAAGTTAAGTGACAACATTGCAGAAAATCATTTGCTTTTGCCTTTGTGATTTTGGAATTTAACTAATTTGCAGATAAAAGGACTCATTAATTGTCAACTAATGCATACATTACCTATTCTTAGACCAAAGGTTGATGCGGGTTGGATGCGCTTTGTCGGTATTTCTTTGTTAATACATGTTTTGATTTTATTACTTGTCATTCGAACCTCAGAGAGGCTCGAACAAAACTCCATTTCTACAAGCCATACAAACAGAACAATTCATTAAAAAAACAAAAAAACACACACAAACAATTCAATTCACACAAACATCCATCACAGTGAATCTCCTCCTCACTGTGATGGAAGGCAAAGTCCTCTCTCACCCCCGCACCATCTCTCTCCCGAGGTGAAATGCTCCGCACACAAAATACTTAGAATTGTACAAAACAAGGACTATCCATTCTCTTCCTTGTATTTAGAGATCTGACGGTGATTTGTGTGATGTTTGGTGGACTCTGTGGGGTGGGAGGACCCGTTGCTCCTCCCGTACAGCCAGCAGGTGGTGCTGCACAGGATAAATGGAGATGTTGTGTATATAGTTTATCCTGTCTGCTGCCATTATTGTGACTTGTCTTGCTGTCAGCATTGAGTAATATATTAAAGACTTCTGTTATACCTTGAATACTCTCACGTTTCATGCAGACCTAGAAAAAGAACACGAAAATTTGAGTCATTCTCTTGGAACCAAGAGCCTGAATGGAAGTTCAACAAAATGAACTCTTGCATTTTAATCCCACCTTCTCTCTAAGTTATATTGTAATTTGAAAGTGACTGTTGACAAGTAACATTACTCACCAGCAATACAGAAACTGTTTCAACGGTGGGAACAAGTAAAGGGGTCCTGTAATCACAGGGGGCTGAGTAAAGTTCACTGAGACAAAATCCAAATCCGAACATTTTGATCCCTGATGCATAGCAAATCTAGTCAGATTCCATTGGGCTTGGGTTGGGTAACCAAGCTCTAGGATAGACATTGTACCCAGAGGCCAATGCCATTATTATCTTCTTTTTTTTTTAATACTTTGTTTTATTAGAAGTAATCTATTTACAATAATGTAAACAGCTTTACAAACCTCAACTTAATTACACATTTTTTAAATAACCCATTAACAGTTATCATCTTCTATTTTTTTGGAAATAAAGAAAAGAATAGAATAGTTTTAAATCAATAAGAAAGTGATTAAATAATAATTTGATTATATAGAAAAGAAGAAGAAAATAGAGCAAGGAAAAAAGATTATAGATTAACAAAAAGTGAAAAAAAAAAATATATATATATATATATAAATGAAAATCAACAAAATATATTGTATCTAAAACTATTACAAATAGTAATATCAATGAAGACATGCCTATTAATCCTAGTATAAGAATCAAGTATTCTCATCCAATCCCGCTGGGTACCCGTCAGGCTGTGACGTCGAGAACAGCTACTTCTCTAGATACTGTATATATGGAGACCATATTTGTTCGAAGATATTATATTTGTCCAGTAGGACAAATCTGATTCTTTCTGATTGTAGCGTCTCCAACATCTCTGCTGCCCACATTTTAATTGTGGGGGATAATGTTCCCTTCCAAAATTTCAATATGATTTTTTTCCCTATTATCAAACAGTAATCAAAGAAATTTCTTTGATTTCCTGTAAGTACCGAATTTGAATCCAAAATCCCAAGTATTATTAACTTTGGGTCTGGATCCAATCTAATTTTTAAAACCTCAGAAATAACCTTAAAAATTTCTGTCCAGTAGTAACTCAGTTTGGGACATGTAGCAAAACTATGTATTAAATTTGCTTCTAAGTTCTTACATTTATCACAAATTGAAGAGAGATTGTGAAAGATACTCTTTAATTTAGTTTTTGAATAGTGTAATCTGTATAATACTTTGAATTGTATCAATGTATGTCTGGCATTTAATGAACACCGATGTATTTGCTGTAAACTTTCTTCCCAATTTTCTTTTGTTATGGATAAACCAATTTCCTTTTCCCATGCTTGCCGATATGTTTCCGTTGTTGGATTCTCCTTATCCAAAATTATGTTATATATATGGGCTATTAATTTTTCTGTATTTGGGTGTAAATTAAACAAATCATCTAATAATCCTGGTACTTTATTTTTGTAATCTAGTGTGTTTGATTTTATATAATCTCTAATTTGTAAGTACCTAAACAAGTGTTGCGGAGACAATCCATAGATATCTTGTAACTCTTGGAATAAAAGAAATTTTCCTTTTCTATAAAGGTGCTCTATCCTTTTAATTCCTAAATCATCCCAATGTCTAAACCCTCCATCCAATATAGAGGGCTTAAATAATGGGTTATTCATTATTGGTAGTCTAAGTGAAAGATTATCTAGCTGTAAAGTCTTAACTATTTGTTTCCAAATACATCTATTATTATAAATTATAGGGTTATCCCTATAAATTTTTTTTTGTACTTCCTTTGGGGCAAAGAGAACCGAGCCTACATTATAGGGTAAACAATCTTCCTTTTCCATCTTTAACCACATTGGTTCATAATCCATATTTACCCACCAAAAATTCATATTCTTAATCTGGACTGCCCAAAAATAATATAAAAAATTTGGAAGTGCTAATCCTCCATTTATCTTAGATTTACATAAATGTTTTTTACTTATTCTATGATTTTTATAATCCCAAATAAAACTATAAATAATATTATCTATTTTTTTAAAAAAGGTCTTTGGGAGAAAAAAAGGAATAGCCTGGAACAAATATAATAATTGTGGTAAAAACACCATCTTTATAGCGTTTATTCTACCAATCATTGATATAGGGAGTGTTTTCCAGTACAAAATATTTTTTTTAAGTTTATCTAATAAAAGAGGGTAATTAGATTGAATTAGTGAATTATAAGATTTGGTTACATTAATTCCTAAATATTTAAATTTGTCTTTAACTATTTTTAACGGATATTGTTGTAATATATTTAAGTTAATTCCTGTTATAGGCATAATTTCACTTTTATTCCAGTTAATTCTAAATCCTGAAAATGTGCCAAAGATAGTTATAACATTGAGTAACTTAGGTAAACTAATTTCCAGTTTTGTAATATAAATCAAAACATCATCTGCATATAAAGATATTTTGTTAGTTGTTGTGTCAGTATTATAGCCATAGATTTCAGGTTCTGATCTGATTCTTTCCGCCAAAGGTTCTATCATCAAAGCAAATAGTAAAGGCGATAACGAACAACCCTGTCTACAACCCCTAGAGAGCTTAAATTTAGCTGATAATATTTGATTAGTTAAGATTCTTGCCGTTGGATTCAAATATAAAATTCTTATCCATTTACAAAATCTATCCCCCAATTGAAACTTTTCCATTATATTAAATAAATATAACCATTCCACCTGATCGAATGCCTTTTCTGCATCTAGCGATACAACTGCTAATTCCCTGTCCCGTACTCTTTTTGAATATATAATATTAAACAAGCGTCTGAGATTATGGGATGAGTAGCGTTTTGGGATAAAACCTGTTTGATCTTGATGTATTAATTTAGAAATCACCAAACTTAATCTCTGAGATAAAACTTTCGTTAGTATTTTTTGGTCTGTATTTAGAAGTGCGATCGCTCTATATGATCCTGGATCTTCCAAATCCTTATCTGCCTTAGGAATAAGTGTAATTGTAGATTCGTTTAAAGATTCTGGTAGTTTACCTTGTTCATACGCATATCTATATACTGTATATAATCTTGGGGAAATCAAATCTAGAAATTTTTTATAAAATTCTGCACTTAGGCCATCGGGGCCCGCTGCTTTTCCATTCTTTAACGAACTAATTGATTCTTCAATATCTTTTACTGTTATTTCGGCGTTTAACAAATGTCTACCTTCCTGATCTAAACTGTTAATTTGACACTTTTGTAGAAATGTTTCCATATCCACTGTTTGTCCTGTTAATTTAGATGAATAAAGATTTTGATAATATTGTAGAAATCTGTCATTAATATCTTTTGGTATCGTCAATATATTTCCATCCACCGATCTAATTCTATGTATCAATTTTTCATCCTCTAATTTTCTGAGTTGTCTTGCTAATAGTTTTTGTGGTTTGTCTCCAAACTCGAAATGCACTTGTTTGGTTTGTTGAAATAGTTTAATGACTTGGTTAGAATATATTTTATTTAGTCTATATTTTGCTATTGCAATTTTGTTACTTAGCTCTTTAGAAGGGCGTTTTATATTTTCACTATCTAGTTGTTTTATCTCGTGTTCTAACTTTTGTTCCATCTTTTTATTTTCTTTATTAAGATAAGCCTGTGCAGATATTATTGCACCACGCATAAATGCTTTAAATGTGTCCCAGAGTAACGATGGTGAAGTTTCCGGTTTGTCATTAGTTTCAAAAAATAATTTAATCTGTTCCATCACATGTTTACAACAGTCCTTATCCTTTAATATCTGGGGATTAAATCTCCAAGTAGTCGTTTTATTAAGTATATCTTTTAGTTTTATCTTAAATGTAAGAGGCGCGTGATCTGAAATAATAATATTGTGATATTTTGCGTCATACGTAAAAGGTAGTAATTTTGAATCTATTAAAAAATAATCTATCCTAGAATAAGTTCCGTGTACGGGCGAAAAAAACGAATATTCTCGTCCAGATGGATTATCTAATCTCCAAATATCCTTAACATTCGATGTATTAATAAAATAATTTATAAGTTTACTTGAATTAGAGGTAACTTTCCTTTTTGTAGAAGACCTGTCTAGGTAACTATCTAAGGTGCAATTAAAGTCACCCCCAATAACTAAATTATATTGTGTGGAAATAGGAATATTATTAAATATTTCCTTAAAAAATAGTGGGTTATCAAAATTAGGGGCATATATATTCACCAAAATTACTTTCTGTGAATATAATTCCCCTGTAATTATTACATATCTACCCTCTTTGTCCTCTATTATAGAATTTTGTTTAAAAGGTATACCTTTACGGATAATTATTGCAACTCCTCTAGATTTATGTGTAAATGAAGAGTGATATACCTTGGAAATCCATTTCGCTGTTAATCTATATTGAGCATCTCTTTTGAGATGAGTCTCTTGGAGGAAGATCACGTCTGATTTCAATCTATTCAACTGTGCTAGTACCTTTCCCCTTTTAATTGGTTCATTAATTCCCTTAACATTCCAACTACAGAAGGTAATTCCACCCCCCCCCGGTCTTCACATTCATATCTTGCATTTTACTATTAGGGTGGGTTTTTTTGGAGTAGCCTTCTCGACCCCTCCAGCCCAGCGGTATACCCAAACGCCAATCCGATGAGAATTTCTATCTTCAGTAATCCATATACATATCTTCTTAGAGCGATTATACAATATCGTTCATAACTACATTCATATAATATATAACGTAGAATCAAATATTTAATATATAAGAAAAAGTACAAAGTGTAGTTAAAAAAAGAAAAAGGGGTGTTAACAGGGTGCCCAGAAAAAAAAGAAACTACACTGGTATAGTGTGTAGTGTGCATTAGTGAAAGCCACACTAACGTGGCCATTAATCTACTGACTTCCGTTTTTTTTAAGAAAAGAGATGTTAAGTGTTCCAGCTCCTGTCTATCATACTATGTATATTGGGGTGGGGTACTAACTTGTACTTAGTAAATATTTCTATTAGTCATATCACTAATTACCAATTATTAATTTCTAGTATAATTAATATTATAGTAGGTAATACTATGTTAGGGGGACAATTAAAAATTTACTAATTAATACCAAGCTATAACAACATATCCATTATTGCCCCTCTTTCTTAATGAATAATTCATAACCGCAGGTCGGTAATAAAAGTTCATTCTTCTTCTTCTTCTTCTTCTTCTTCTTCTTCAGCGCTTACTTCTTCTTCTGCTTCCTCTTCTGCCTTCTTCTGTATGCCTCGGGCGAATTCCAGTGCTTTGGTATGGTTAACAAAACGGAATTCCTTGTTGTCGTAGGTCACTCTCAATGTTGCTGGGTACATCAAACCATATCTGAGATCCTTTCCATCCTTTATATTCCGAAGAATGCCTCTTGTTTCTGAGAATAGAGATCTTCTCTTAGCCACTTCAGCCGGGTAATCTCTGAAGATGCTAATATTAACTCCTTCATATTTCAGATTCCTCTTTCTTATTATTATCTTCATAATTTCTTCAAACTCGTGATCAAAAGCCACCTTTACAATCATTTGTCTTGGTGGTGCACCACTCCCAGGGGCCCGTCTTAAAGCCCTGTGGGCACGGCCCACCAGCGGTTCTTGGTCCAGATCCAGAATGTCCTTTAGGAGTTTTGCAGCAAATTTCCGCGGGTCCTGATTTCCTTCCCGACCCTCGGGTAATCCTACTATTCGCAAATTCTTACGTCTTTGTCGACCTTCCAAATCAATACATTTCTCATTTATTTTGCGGAGTAGTTCTGAAAGGCGTTTATTCTCGGCAAGTAGCTTCTCAGTTTCCTTGGCACTTTTTACAGCAAAATCAGCCAAATCTTTAATTGCGTCATTTTGTTGGTCGAGTATGATGACAATAGGATCAATCTTATCATTCAGCATTTGTTCCAGCCCAGCAACCTTGTCGTTTACCTCAGAGATTCGGTTTTGAAATTCAGCATCCGCCTTTCTTTTCCATTCGTTCATTATATTCTTTACCATCTCGGTAACTTCTTTTGTTAATTCCACTTTAGTTTTCTCATGAGATACCAGAATCTCCGCTTTAAGAGTTTTTATTTCATCCTTATATTCTTTCTTCATGTCTTTAAATTCATCTTTATATTCCTTCTTCAGGTCTTTTATTTCTTTCACCAGTTTCTTCATCTCACCCATCAAGGAACTTTTAAATTCTTCCATTTCAACTTTTCTCTGTGAGATTTCTTCTTGGGAGGCAGTCAGACTCGAGCCCGAGGCTTTGGTGGCACCAGCCTCTCTTCTAAGGCCCGTTTTCTTCAGGGGAGGGGAGGAGGGCTGCATTTTAAATTTCTTACCGAAGTCGCGCGCCTGATGACGTCACGCAGCCTTCAATCGCACCGGAGCCGTTTTAAATCGATCTCCTGCAGTAAGTAGCGTTAGCACCCTCCTTTAACCCCGTTTTTTTAACCGATTTTTACGGAGCTGGTCTGGCGCTGTTCTCCCCTAGAACATGGCGCCACCGGAAGTCCTATTCAATTATTATCTTCAAGCTTGGTGAGAACAACTTATTGCACCAACGTCTTGACTGAATAGAGATTCTGGCTCAAAGGGCCTATTTCCGTGCTGTATGACTTTGACTCCATTTGATTGTTGTACCACATATAGAAACACGATGGTTCAGCGATTACATATCTACGCCACTGTCCATGTTCTTGATTCTGAGCCAGAATCACGATTCAACTAATTCCTCGGTGGAATGAGATGTGTCCACCGAACCTGAAGCGATATCTGTAATAAAAATGAACTGCAGATGCTGGTTTGCATCAAACATAGACATAAACTGCTGGATTAATTCAACAGATCGGTGCGGCATCTCTGGATGAAATGGATCGGTGACGTTTCGGGTTAGAACCCTTCTTCAGACTGATTGTAGGGGAGGGGAATTAGAAGCAAGAAAAGACAAAATCAGGAGGCAGCTCACATGTCAGCGAAATATCACTCCCTGATGAGCTCACTGCATTTTACGCACGCTTTGCTAGGGAGAACACTGATGTGCCTTCTCGAGCCCCCATTTGCTGTGATGGTATTTCGGTCACGGTCACAGAGGTCAACGTCAGAAAATCCTTCAGAGGGGTGAACCCTCGGAAAGCGCCTGGACCTGATGGTATACCTGGTCATGTTCTAAAAACCTGTGCGGACCAACTGGCTGGAGTTTTTACAGACATTTTCTACCTCTCACTTCTGAGGTCTGAGGTTCCCACCTGCTTTAAAAGGGCATCAATAATACCGGTGCCTAAGAAGAGCAAGGTGACGTGCCTCAATGACTATCGACCAGTGGCACTAACGTTGGTGGTGATGAAGTGCTTTGAGAGGTTGATCATGGCGCAAATCAACTAATCTTGGCAATTTAACCAAGATGGCTGCGTGCCAGGATGCTGCGGCTGTGAGCTCTCCTAGATTGAACTGTTTTTTCGTCTTATCTCTGTTTGTTTGGTGGGAATTGTGCCAGGGTAGACCAAACACGATTCACTTCACCCGAGAATCGCTAACTTTTATTGGAACGACGCAACAACTGGGGGTTTCGTGTGCTTTCCAACATAAACACGAGATTCCAGCAGAGATCAGCAAAGCACCGGGGTCCCCATGGATAACCTCCCCCAACAGTCACCGCAGGAGACGGAGAGACGGCAAACGGAAGCGAGGGCGTAGAGCCGGCGTGCTAACTCGGCTAAAGAGGAATCCGCACAGACCACCACTCCCCAGCCTCTTTGTCTCCAACACCAGGTCTCTTAACAACAAGATGGACGAACTAAGACTCTGTTTATCATCACAATCAACTATCCAGGATAGTTGTGTTCTGATTATCAGTGAGACCTGGCTTCATTCTGGAATACCTGATGCTGCTATCGAGCTAGTGGGCCGGGCTACTCACCGCAGCGACAGAACCGAAGCCTCAGGTAAACAATGCGGGGGGGGGGGGGGGGGGCCTGGTTGTTTTTACAAAGAATAACTGGACTACGGATGCTACTGTTACTGAGAGACATTGCTCACCAGACCTAGAACTGATGGTAGTTAAATGCAGACCCTACCATCTCCCGAGAGAGTTTCCTGTGGTTTTTATTACAGCTGTGTACTTGGCTCCGGAGGCTAAAGCTAATGTAGCACTGGGCTACCTGCTAAATGCGATCAACAAACAACAGAACTCACATCCTAATGGGGTTTTTATCGTGGCTGATGACTTTAATCACACCAATTTAAAGGAAGTACTGCCACGGTTTGTGCAACATGTTAAATGCTCGAGGGGAAAACACACTAGCGTGTGTTTATTCTAACATTCCTAAAGGTTACAGAACCTTACCCCTCCCCCCCCCCCCCCCCCCCCGCCCTTGGACAGTCAGACCACCAGTCATTGTTGTTAATCCCAGCCTACATCCCCATCAGTAGGAAGCAGAAACCCATAACCAGGATCATTAAAACTTGGCCAGAGGATGCAACCTTACAACTGCAGGACTGCTTTCAGAGCACAGACTGGAGTCTATTTTATAACCAGGACCTAGAAGAGTACGCTGCAGCAGTACTCTTCTACGTCAGATGTTGTGTGGAATGTGTCACCATCAACAAGTGCATCTGTGTCTTTCCGAGCAGGAAACCATGGATGACTACGGAAGTCCAGCGTCTTCTGAAGGAGCGGGACTTGGCCCACAAATCTGGCAACAAAGAACTGTATAGCGCTGTCAGACACAACCTTAAGCGGGGCATTAAACCAGCTAAAATGTCCTACAAGGAGAAGATCGAGGACCATTTCAACTCGAGGGATACAGCACGCATGTGGCAGGGAATACATCTAACAAACCTCAGGGGCAGCAGGGACCCACCGACAGCTGCAAATACATTGCTGGAAGAGGACCTCAACCACTTTTTTTACCCGTTTCGAGAGAGGTCCGAATGAAAGAACCTCGCTCCAACTGGACCTTGCTGACCAGCCACTTACCCTCCAGTTAGAGGAGGTAAAGCGGGCCCTGAGAACTGTTAATGCTAGTAAGGCTGCTGGCCCGGATGAGATCCCAGGCAGGGTGCTCCGGGACTGTGCTCACCAGCTCGCTGGGGTATTCACACTCCTCGGTGCCAACGTGCCTGAAAACCACCACTATCATCCCGGTGCCCAAGCAGACAAACATCAACTCCCTCAATGACTACAGGCCCGTTGCTCTTACATCTGTAGTCTTTGAAAGGCTGGTCCTAGGTCACCCTAAATTATCTCTCACCCCCTCACTCGACCAACACCAGTATGCATATAGGGCTAATAGATCTACAGAGGATGCCATAAACACTGCCCTCCATGCTGCACTACAATACCTAGAGGAGAAGGGGTCATATGTCAGGATGCTTTTTGTTGATTACAGCTCAGCTTTTAATACAATCATACCCAGCAAGCTGATCACAAAAATGCTAGACCTTGGCCTCAGCAGTCAACTGTGTCGGTGGATATTGGACTTTTTCAGTGAACGCCCACATACGGTGAGATTTGGACCCTACACCTCGACATCCCTGACCCTCAGCACAGGAGCACCACAGGTCCACTCCTCTATGCCCTATACACACATGACTGCTTGCCCCTTCACCCCGCAAATAGGATCATAACATTTGCGGACGATACAACTGTGGTGGGGCTCATCTCAAATGGGAACGTGGTCGCCTATAGAGAGGAGATGTACAGACTTTCTGAGTGGTGTGCTCACAACAATCTCTCTCTGAACACTAAAAAGACAAAGGAGATCATCACTGATTTCAGGCGACATAGAGCGGAGCTCAGGCCACTGGAGATAGGGGGCGAGGAGGTGGAGAGGGTGCCTAGTTTTAAATTTCTGGGGATCAAAATCAGTGAGGATCTTAAATGGTCTGTGAACTCTGTAAAAAAGGCGCAATAGTGACTTTACTTCCTCAGAACACTGAGGAAGGCCCATCTGTCTGCTAAACTGCTGGAGTCTTTCTACCGCTGTTCGGTGGAAAGCATACTGACTTACTGCATAACTGCCTGGTTTGGGAACTGTTCAGCAGCTGACCGAGCAGCTCTCCAGAGGGTGATAAAAACTCCCCAGGGTATCATTGGACTCCCCCTGCCCCCTCTGGAGGACATTTACCACTCCAGATGCTGCAGCAGGACCTGTAATATCGTGAAATACATTACACATCCTTGTCACCACCTTTTCACACTGCTGCCCTCAGGAAAAAGGTACAGGTCATTAAAGTCACGCACTGCCAGACTCAAGAACAGCTTTTACCCATCAGCAATCTTGGAACTAAACTCTGTCTCAGGAGCGGGTTATGGGGAAGGAGGGGGGGGGGGGGGGGTGGTGGGAGACAATGTTAATTTATGTAAATGTGAATCCATGGGTGGGTTTGGGGAGGGAGGGAGTGTAATAAGTATGAGTATGTGAATGTTTGAAGTTCTTTTAAATGGAGAGACACAGTAATCTTGTTGTATGTGACACATGCAATGACAATAAAGCATTCTAATCTAATCTAATCTAATCTCGACAAAAACCTGGACCCACTGCAGTTCACTTACCGCCACAACAGATCAACGGTGGATGCAAGCTCGCTGGCTCTCCACTCCGCTCTGGACCACTTGGAAAACAAAAACGCATATGTCAGACTGGTATTCATTGACTACAGCTCGGCATTTAATACAATGGTCCCCTTCAAGCTGGTTACCAAACTCTCAGAATTGGGGGTTACACAAAAAGCTGGAGAAACTCAGCGGGTGCAGCAGCATCTAAGGAGCGAAGGAGATAGGCGACGTTTCGGGTCGAGACCCTTCTTCAGACGTCGCCTATCTCCTTCGCTCCTTAGATGCTGCTGCACCCGCTGAGTTTCTCCAGCTTTTTGTGTAACCCTCGATTCTCCAGCATCTGCAGTTCCTTCTTTAACTCTCAGAATTGGGTCTCTGTGCATCCTTCTGCAATTGGATCCTCGGCTTTCTCATTCACAGACCACAGTCTGTCCGTATTGATAGAAATGTGTCAGCCTTGATAGCAATCAGCACGGCAGCACCTCAAGGCTGCGTGCTCAGCCCCCTGCTGTACTCACTCTATACTCATAACTGCGTAGCCGGTCATAGTGCAAACTCCAACATCAAGTTCACTGACGACACCACTGTTGTGGGACATATCACTGATGGAGATGAGTATAGAAGTGAGATCGACCGTTTGACGAAATGGTGCCAGCACAATAACCTGGCTCTCAACACCAGCAAAACCAAGGAACTGGTTGTGGACTTTGGAACGGGTAGGATGGAGACCCACAGTCCCGTTTATATCAACGGGTCGATGGTGGAGAGGGTAAATTCCTGGGCGTGTATAACTCTGAAGATCTCTCCTGATCCAAGAACACTGATGCAATTATAAAGAAAGCACATCAGCGTCTCCACTTCCTGAGAAGATTACGGAGAGTAGGTATGTCAAGGACGACTCTGAAACGTCTACAGGTGCACAGTAGAGAGCATGCTGACCGGTTATATCGTGGCTTGGTTTGGCAACTTGAGTGCCCAGGAGTGGAAAAGACTGTAAAAAGTTATAAACACTGCCCAGTCCATCATCGGCTCTGACCTCCCTACCATCAAGGGGTTCTATCGCAGTCGCAGCCTCAAAAAGGCTGACAGCATCATCAAGGATCAACACCATTCTAGCTACTCACTCATCTCCCTGCTGCCTTTAGGTAGAAGGTATAGGAGCCTGAAATCTGCAACATTCAGGTTCAGGAATAGCTAATTCCCCACAGCCATCAGGCTATTAAACTCATCTCAAACAAAACTCTGAACATTAATAGTCCATTGCACGTTATCTGCTTATTTATGTGTGTATATATATATTCAATTATATATGGCCACACTGATCTGTTCTGTATTTATTTACGCCTACTATATTCTGTTGTGCTGAAACAAAGGAAGAAATTAATTGTCCTATCTGGGACACATGACAATAAACTCTCTTGAATCTTGAATCTTGAATGGGAAGGAGAATTAAAGTGTCCAGCAACTGAGAGATCAGGTTGGTTCACGTGGGCTGCGTGAAGGTGTTCCGTGAAACGATTGCCCAGTCTGAGTTTGGTCTCGCCAATGTATAACAGTACATGTCCTGAACAATGGATACAGTAGATGAGGTTGAGGAGGTGCAAGTGAACCTCTGCCTAACCTGAAAGGACTGTCAGGGTTCCTAGACAGTTGTGGGGGCAGGTATAGCAACAGGTGTTGCAGGGGAAGGTACCTGGGGAGGGGGTGGGAAGGGTGGGAAGGGTGGGAAGGGATGAGTTAACCAGGTAATTGTGGAGTGAATGGTCTCTGCAGAAGGCGGAAAGGGTGGAGATGAGAAAATGTGGCTAGTAGTGAGATCCTGTTGGAGGTGGCAGAAATTTTGGAGGATTATGTGTTGTATGCAACAGCTGGTGAGGTGGAAGGTAAGGACTATGGAGACTCTGTCTCTGTTGCGACTAAGGGGAGGGGGAGTAAGGGCGGAGCTACAGGGTATCGAGGAGACACCTGTTATGATAAAGCAGGTATGAGAACATCACTTTAGATACAATAGAATTTATTGTTACTGATTTGTAAAAAACACCCTGGCAGTTGTGAGGCATGACAATTTGTACTATGATGGGAGAGGGGAACCCCCGTTCCCTAAAGAATAATGAATCTCGGATGTTCTAGTATGGAACACCTCATCTTGTATGGAACACCTCATCGCAGATGTAGCGTAGACGGATGAATTGGCTGTTCGGGATAGAGTTTGCAGGAAGCAGGGTGGGAAGAAGTGTAGTTGACATAGTTGTGGGAGTCAGTGGGTTTGTAATAGACGTCAGTCAATAGTTTATTTCTTGTGATGGAGACTGTGAGATCAAGAAAGGGGAGGGAGGTGTCGGAGACGGTCCAAGTAAATTTGAGTGCAGGATGGAAAATGGTGGTAAAGTTGGTGAAGGCCATGAGTTCTGCATGGGTGCAAGAGGTAAGTAAGTAAGTAAGTCATTTTTATTTATATAGCACTTTTAAATCAAATCACATTGAAGCCAAAATGCTTTACAGAGAAGAAATCAGATTACCATACATCCATATAAAATAAAAAAATATAAAAGACACAACACGCTATAGAATTTAAAATGAACGTCCCCCCACAGCAGAATCAACACTTTCCACCGTGAGGGAAGGCACTAAAAAGTCCAGTCCTCCTTCTCTTAGTTCACTCGAGGTCAGGGCCTATTTGAGGCCTCCGCACTCTAGCCGGGTGATGGAGTTTAGGCATCGGGAGAACACTCTTCAGCGGCATGGGAATATCTGGAACAGCCGTTTCCTCCCCGGAGACCGCGGCTCCCGAAGTCCACAGGCCGCGCTGGTCGGAGCCCGGTGAGAGATCCCAGACCCCGCGGTGTTTGCAATCAGTGCCGCCCGCGGCTGGACGCATGCAGCCACAGCTCCCCGATGTTCCCGTCGGCAGTCTTCAGCCCTCCGGAGCCCCACGCGGCAACCCGGGAAAGGCATCCACGACGGTGCCTCAGCCCTGTGCCGCCGCCGGAGCTGCAGTCCCGGCCGGTCCCGGCAGGAAACGCCGCTCCAGTCCCGCTGGCAGGCCGCACAGAGATGGCAAAAATGCGACAGAGGAAAGCCGCTTCTCCGACCAGGTAGGACTGAGAAAATACAGTTTACCCCTCCCCCCCTACCCTTACCCCCACATAAAAAGGCTAGACCTCCAAAATAAAAGTTTTTTAAACACTAATAAGGGTGAAAAGACGGACTGCAGGCAGAGCAGCCATACACAATGGTGCCCCACTCCTGCACATCCGCCATTTACTAGAATGTTGCCTGGGTTCCAGCAACTAAGTTACAGAGAAAGGTTGAACAAGTTAGGTCTTTATTCTTTGGAGCGCAGAAAGTTAAGGGGGGACTTAATTGAGGTCTTTAAAATGATGAAAGGGATAGACAGAGTTGACGTGGATAAGCTTTTCCCAATGAGGGTAGGAAAGATTCAAACAAAAGGGCATGACATGAGAATTAAAGGACAGAAGTTTAGGGGTAACATGAGGGGGAACTTCTTTACTCATAGAGTGGTGGCTGTGTGGAATGATCTTCCTGCAGAAGTGGTGGAGGCAGGATCGATTTTAACATTTAAAAGTAAAGTGGATAGGTATATGGACGGGAAGGGAATGGAGGGGTATGGTCTGAGTGCAGGTAGATGGGACTAGGGGAAAATAAATGGTCGGCACGGACTGGAAGGGCCGAGAAGGCCTGTTTCCGTGCTGTAATTGTTATATGGTTATTAGGAGCACCGATGCCGTCATCAATATAACGGAGATAGAGTTCGGGGATAGGGCCACTGTACACCTGGAACAGGGATTGTTCCATGTACCCTGCAAAGAGGCAGGCATAGCTGGGGCCCATGCAGGTGGCCATAGCTAAGCCTTGGACTTGGAGGAAGTGGGAGGAGTCAAAGGAGAAGCTTAAGGTGTGGACGAGCTCTGCTAGGCAGAGTAGAGTGTTAGTAGAGGGAAATTGGATGGTTCTGCAGTCGAGGAGGAAACTGAGCTTTAAGGCCTTCATGGTGAGGGATTGTGTAGAGTGACTGAACGTCCATAGTACAGATGAGGGAGTGGGGGCTCGGAAAGCGGAAGTAATTAAAGAGACGAAGGGCACTTGAGGTATCTTGGACATACAGCAGGAGTGATTGGACCAGGGGGATAGGATGGAGTCGAGGTACGTGGAAATCATTTCCGTGGGACAGGAGCAAGCAGAAACAATGGGTCTGCCAGGGCAGTTGTGTTTGTGGATTTAGGGGAGAAGGTAAAAATGGGCTGTGCAGGGATGGGAAACGATAAATTTGGAGGCTGTGTTTACCTTTCACTTGGAACTGCACCTTTGATTGGATGGCCATTTTTTTGGTACAATACTGAGTGAATATTTTAGGTGCAGTTTGTAGCACTCTTAAATGACATGCATTAACAAAGGAATATCCACAAAGCATAACCACCCATGAATCAACTTTTGGCCAAAGAATAGATTTAAGTATTAGTTTACAATAGACAATAGACAATAGGTGCAGGAGTAGGCCATTCGGCCCTTCGAGCCAGCACCGCCATTCAATGTGATCATGGCTAATCATCCCCAATCAGTACCCCTTTCCTGCCTTCTCCCCATATCCCCTGACTCCGCTATTTTTAAGAGCCCTATCCAGCTCTCTCTTGAAAGCATCTAGAGAACCTGCCTCCACCGCCCTCTGAGGCAGAGAATTCCCCAGACTCATCACTCTCTGTGAGAAAAGGGTGTTTCCTCATCTCCGTTCTAAATGGCTTACTCCTTATTCTTAAACTTTGGCCCCTGGTTCTGGACTCCCCCAACATCGGGAACATTGTTTCCTGCTTCTAGCGTGTCCAAACCCTTAACATTCTTATATGTTTCAAAGAGTTACCCTCTCATCCTTCTATACTCTAGAGTGTACAAGCCCAGTTGCTCCATTCTCTCAGCATATGACAGTCCCGCCATCCCGGGAATTAACCTTGTAAACCTACGCTGCACTCCCTCAATAGCAAGAATGTCCTTCCTCAAGTTAGGGGACCAAAACTGCACACAATACTCCAGGTGTGGTCTCACTAGGGCTTTGTACAACTGCAGAAGGTCCTCTTTGTTCTTATATTCAATTCCTCGTGTTATAAAGGCCAACATGCCATTCGCTTTCTTCACTGCCTGCTGTACCTGCATGCTTACTTTCATAGACTGATGTACAAGGACCCCCAGATCCCGTTGTACTTCCCCTGTTCCCAACCTGACGCCATTTAGATAGTAATGTTTAAGTATTAGTTGACAATTAGGGAATCATTTTGTCTGCAAATTGCTTTGAATCCAAACTCACAAAGACGAGAGCAAGTCTTCATTGTCATTATCAATGACTTATGATATTGTCATAAACATCAAGATGCTTCTGGAAAGGAAGTAGGACGTCAATTTAAAAAAATTGGTGCTCTAGGTTAAAAATCTCAATGGGTTACATTTTTTTATGTACAGTGTGAAAGGGCTATGAGATTTCAGGAACGCAATAGGTTCCAATATTTGATCATTGTTGATTAATTTGGAGAAACAGCAATGTTGCCAAGAAGGAAATGCTTCTTATTAACATTGAATAAGAACTTTGTGGGGGATATCTTGATTTTACTTCGGAGTCACGCGAGTGATTCTGTGAAGAAGCCCAGCCAGGCCGCATACGTGTCAGTACGTCAGCATGCGCGTCAGCATTGGCGCAAGCACCAGACTGGCAGGGCAGCGCTCCTGCCGGCGGTAAGTTAAATCTGGAAGGTAAGTTTGTTTTTACTTACATGGGGTTTTTTCAAGTAGGAGCATCTCTTCACAGAGGTTTTCCTGCCAGTTTCACAGCCGACGAGTGGGACGGTTATGGACTGTGGGGAAACCCCGGTCTGACCGCGGAAGCGGATAAATGGGAAAAGATCGGGTTGTGAGATAAGAAGCCGCTGACAAGGCAGTCAGTGGCTTCCAGCCTGCGGGGATGCAATGGAATGGCAAGGAAATAACGCCAGAGTCGCTGACAGTGCGGTCAGCAGCTCACAGACGTCGGTCTCCAGGCAGGGAATAAAATTGGTGTAGAAAGGACTCGTTCAGCCCTATTGGACTCGGGTGAGTCGGGCTGCAAGGGTTTTTCTCTTATAATAAAGTTAACATGTATGTTATAGTGTTCTTCTTAAAGTTAAAAGTTTTTTTTTTTTAATTAAAAGTTGAGATTTTTTCCCCTCTCCTAATCTGATTTCCAATTTCCGACATATTTGAAATCCACATTTTGAACGTTGGCGTGGTTGCGTTTTTCCAGAATTTGAGTATAAGTTTTTTTGCTGGTATTAAACCGTAATTAAGCTTCTTGGAATATAGTTCGTTGACTTCCCTCTTCTATTGATCCAAAGATAATCAGTTCTGTATTGGGGTTCAATTTTGTGTTAAATAATTTTGTAAAAGTTCCAAAAACGTTGTTCCAAAATTTATGCAGTTTTGTACAAGAGACAAAGGAATGTGCTATAGTGGCATTTTGAGTTAGACACTTGTCACAGATAGGGGAAACATTTGGAAATATTTTATTCAGTCTAGTTTTCGAGTAATATAATCTATGTAAAATTTTAAATTGAATTAGTTAGTCTTACATTAATTGAACATTTATGTACATATAATAGATTTTTTTCCCATCTGTCGTTCGGAATTTTTATCAATAACTCTTGTTCCAAGTTCCTTCTAATTGCCTCTGTCATTGGTGTTTCTATATTTAAAATTATATTATATAAATATGATATTAAATTGCTTGATTCTGCCTTTTTATTCATTCCTTCCTCTAATAAATCTGGGGTTAGAGTTTGATATCCTAGTATGTCTTTTTTCAAATAATCTTGAATTTGAAGATATTTAAAATATCGATTACTTTTCAAATTATATTTTAGTTGTAATTGTTGGAATGATAAAAGTTTCATACATATCTCCCATCATTTTAATTCCTATTCTAGATGGTGTGAATGAGGAATTATTAGCTATTGGAGAAAGAAGCAATACATTTCTTGATTTTAAAGTTAATTTTATTTGTTTCCAAATTCATATTATACTGTGAATAATTGGATTCTTCTTATATATTATATTGTTCAGTTTCATCGGGGAAAGAAGGATCGTTCCTATATTGTAAGGGGAACAATCCCCCTTCTCCATTCTTATCTGATCTACCTGTTGGGCAGAACTGTCCAACCAGTAGATTATATTTTTAATATTCACTGCCCAATAGTAATACAATGTTAGGGAGTGTCAGTCCCCCTGATTCTTTAGATTTACACAAGTGTTTTCTTTGAATTCGGTGTATTTATAGTCCCATATGAAGTTTGTAATATCAGAATCTAGTTTTTTAAACATTTTTTTTGGTAAGTATATTGGTATTGATTGAAATAGATACAGTATTTGTGATAAGAAGATCATTTTTATCGCATTTATTCTGCCTATTAAGGACATTGGCAGTGTTTTCCAAAATTTAATCAACCAATTTAATTTAGTTAATAAAGGCATATAGTTTGCGTTGAGTAATGATTTATATTTCCTAGTAATTTGGATGCTCAAATACTTAAATTTTTCTTTTGCAATTCTAAAAGGAAATTTCAACAGATGTGTCAGCTCTTGAGGTTTTATCGTCATAATTTCGCTTTAGTTCCAGTTTATTCTATATCCTGAAAAGGAACCAAATTCACTCTACTAAATTTAGTACATTTGGTATGCTAATTTGCGAATTTGTAATATATAATAGTAAGATTAAATGAGAACTTACCAGTTTGAAGTTTGATCTTTATTTTATGAGGAGTTGTGATGAGGGATTACGTGAAGAAGAACCCCATACAGCCATTGGTGCGTCAATCTTCAAAGCAGCGGTGTGAAATCACAGGTAACAATGACTGAAGTATAATGGTAAGATATCAAAGACTAGAACTACCAGATGAAATCTATGAGGGTTGGGAGCGGAGGGCATGTAATCCCTCATCACAACTCCTCATAAAATAAAGATCAAACTTCAAACTGGTAAGTTCTCATTTAATCTTACTATTTTACTTCGGAGTCATGTGAGTGACTACGTGAAGACTTCAAAGCACTGTGATTTCATGCCGCAGACCCAAATCCGGCATTCATACTGCATCGATTGACTCAAAAGTCGTTAACAATCAATAATGCATCAATAATAACATTTATTAAATGAATAACAGTTTATTTACAAACGAAACCATAACAAACCCCTCTAACTCAGGGGGAAACTATAACAGAACTCAAAACAGAATCAGCAAACACCCCCAGCCTTGAAATCGGCTTGTGATAAAACCTTTGAAAGGTCAGCTCACTGGACCATCCTGCGGCCGCGAGGATATGGTCTATAGGCACTTCCATCGACCTTGCCGCGGAAGTTGATGTCGCCCTGGTGGAATGAGATTTGAATTTATCAGTATCAATCCCAGCACTTCCCAGAACCCGCTTTAGCCACTTTGAGATTGTTTGCACCTTACTGTGTGGTTTTTTGTGGTAATAAATAATGCAGACTCTTTTCCTCGTAGGTCTCTGGTGGCCTCAATGTAACAAGATAAATGTGAAACTACACACAGGCGATCATCTGAAATGGGGTATGTTGAAAACACAATCTTACATCCTGTCATGCCTTGGTGGGAAGTGGCGGCGCACGTAGTAGCAGCGGCTCGCCTGCAGTCCATCTGTTTCTCTTTTTTTGTTGTTTTCTTGTCTTGTTTTGGCGTGTTAATTTGAGTTATTATGTAGTTTATGGGTGTGGGAGGGGTGGGAGAAACGTTTTATTCTCTTCCTTTGGGGGGGACGTGACTTTTCTTGTCATATCCCCCGTCTCCGTCTCCGCTGAGGCCTAATGGCGGAGCTGACAGCCTCCAACTGCGACCGACCTCAAGGCTCCGGAGGCAGAGCCAGCCAGGACTTACCAGACTGGGGGTGGCCGACTTCGGGGCTGCGGCGGGTTCAGGCATTCCGGCGTTCCGACTCGGAGCTGTGGCGGCTTTCCGGTGGCGTTGGCGGCGGCGACTTCAGAGGCTCGGCCGCGGGCCCAGTGGACGACATTGTCGGGAGCTCGCAGGTCACAGGTTGGTGACCTGTTTTTCCGGAGCTCCCGTGGCAACAGCTGCATCCGCTGGACTGGAGGGCGGCAGCTTCTGCAGCTTCGACTGCCCCAGGCCGCGGAGTTGAACTGGCCCGTTCGCGGAGCGCGGTTCAGCCGCGGGACTTATTTACATCACCCGGTGGGGTCACAACATCGGAGGCCTGGGTCGCCTCAGCGCAGAGGAAGACTAAGAACAAGAAGGGAAGAGACAAAGACAATATTTTTGCCTTCCATCACAGTGAGGAAGTGTCTGGTGAACTCACTGTGGTGGATGTTGAATATGTGTTTATTGTGTGTTTTGTTCTTTACTATATGTATGACAGCAGGCAACAAAATTTCGTTCAGACCAAAAGGTCTGAATGACAATAACAGTTTTCCTATTCCTATTCTACTATGTTTAAGCAAATCATAGACATAAAATATAATAGCATCAGCTGACACATGGATTCTGTCTAGTCGAAGCTTTTGCAATGTTTGCACATATTGGGCTGAAACCAATCACCTTCATGGTTAATTTGGCTAGAAATATGCTTTCAACAGGAGCCCATTGGCGAAGGAGCATCAGAACTTCACTCACATTCCAAATACCGGCATACCTAGGTTTAGGAGGATTAGAATTGAAAACTCCCTTCATAAATCGAGAAACTAACGATTGTTTCCCTACTGAATGTAACTGAATTCATGGGTAAATAAGAAGACAAAGCACTTCTGGCTGTATTGATCGCACTATAACTTAATTTTTGATCAAAATAAAGAGAGGACAAAAACTCCAATACGTCTGTGATCCCTGCAGTTTGCCTCCACAACTGGAAGACATATCTGTTGCACCCCAACCCAGCACACTTACATCAGTCTGTAATATAATTGAAGGTGGTTCCACCAAAACCTTCCTAAAACTTTTTGAAACATTTACAATCCACCATTGTATGTCGGAAATTGCCCCAGCTGACAATTGCATAGGCCTGTCAAAATGGCCCACTTGTATTCTCAGTGCCTGTTCCTTTGATCGTTGTAAACGTTATACTGCACAGCTGTAGAAGCAGCCACCAATTTACCAATTAAACTTGCTACTTGTCTAATTGAAGGTCGTTGTTCTCTAAGGAGATTAACACAGTCCTCAATTAACTGTTGCAATTTGTCCCTAGGCAAAGTTACCAACATGTGATTTGAATTGATGGTAAATCCCAAATAATCAATGATTTGAACTGGTGATAATTTGGATTTATCTGGATGAATGACAAGCCCTAATTGTTCAAAAGTGAATTTAACAATTGAAACAGATGACTCAGCTTCAGTCTTTCCAACAATTAAAATATCATCTAAATAGACCATTACCACATGCCCCTGCGCATGTGATAATCTAGGAGCTGAAGATAATCCATTAGGCAGTGCTTTGAAATGCCACAACTGAGTCATCCAGATAAATTTCAAATACTTCCTATCATCACCATAAATAGACAATGAATAATATGCATCCTTTAAATCAATGCTTGCCATATAACACCCTTTGGAAACAAGATGTTTGGCCATGGAAAAAGTTTCCATTTTGAAATGCCTATAGCAAACAAATGTGTTCAAACTTGTCAGATCCAGGATAATTCTACATCCCCCAGTCTTTTTAGATCTCGGAAAAATACTTGACACAAACTGACGACAGATAACTTGACTTCTCAATCACCCTTTTCTTGTGTAATGTATTAATTTCTGCTTGTATGAGCACATTTACTTCTTCTGAAAATATAAGTTTCAGACTTGGAACATGTTGATTAGGTGGACGCACATTAGAGTAAAATTCAATTTTTACCCCTTCTATACTGTTAAGTATAAATGAATCTGATGTTAACTCCTGCCATTGTTTAAGAAACAAATGCAATCTTCCCCCAATTTGAACATCCATCTCTTTAAGAGGCATTTTCCTCACTTGCATATGTCGTTGCAGAGTTTGTTGACCCCGGCCCCATGTAGGCATCCTTCCCTTCACACCAGTAGCAGCCTGCCAGTTCCGATATTGCAGACCTGAATGGCTGGTTCCTTCCCCTCATACCGAACTGGTACCCCACCGATAAGGAAAAATCCTCTTCCTCTGTTTACCACCCGGCTTAATGCCCATCGTTTTTGCATCCTCATGGCATTCTTTAACTCGCTTTGCGAGATCTACTCCAAATAACAAATTTGGTGGTTGTACGCTGGGCGGCTTGCACAAAGCCGTCAGATTGGGATTTATAACCGACCTTATAGCACTTCTTCTGATGTTATTTATCTCGAAAAAAGCACTACAAAGGAGTCCCAGTGCATCCTGATGGGCTTCAGACATATGCCCTTTATCCACTATCTTGGCAAATGCCATAAGCCCTGCTGACTGTAATTTGAGCACCTTCTGAAATTTCATTTCCTGACCCCTGGCTGACACCCCCAACTGTGTCCAAATCTTAAGTAAGCCACAATTTATAGGGGCTTCATATTTTTTAGCCGCCTCATCCATGGCCAATTCCTGTAGTTGGTGCATTGCTAAAGCCAATTCTTCCCCTATCGGCTTTCCTGCCTCTCTAGGCACTGCAAACTTTTCTGCAATGTTAGGGATAATTTCCATCTGTACTCCCTTGTGGCTCTCTCCCACCACTGATTTGGTATCAGTAAACTGCACCGGTTGAATTTCCTCCTCATAGGCAGGATATTCTTGCAGCCCTGTAAAAGGTGCTGTGAGCACAGGCTCTCCATTAGCCTGGCGTGGGCACCACTCCTCCTCACGGAGTTGGTCCCTGTCGAACATTCTCTGCAATAGAATCTCGACTTGGGAGAGCCGTGAGCAAGCGCTCTCTCCTGTAGAGGCTACAGCCTCTAGGCCCGACTCTGGGTCCATGGGCCTAACTGACTTCCCAGTAGCCTTACGCCCTACTGGCATGGCTACACTGCTCACATGCAGTGGGTCCGGTGTCCCTAGCTCCATAGCTGGCGTCGGACTAGATGTGCTAGACGGACCTTCACTCACAATACTCTCTTGGTCATCGACATTTTTAGCTCCGGAGCGCATCGCCGCCACCTTTGTCACCTTCTGCAACATCACGAAATGGAGTAGCACCAACCCCTGTTACAGAAAATGAATCACTGAAAAAGTTTAAAACTTACCTTCCGTTTTAAACTTACTGCTTGGAGGAGCTCTGCTGCTCCAACCGGCCGATCACACCAAAGCGTCTGATGTAATGATGCACCAACGACTGTACGGGGTTCTTCTTCACGTAGTGACTCACGTGACTCCGAAGTAAAATAATATGTCGTCTGCATATAATGAAATTTTACTATTTGAATGTTTGGTATTATATCCATGAATATTCGGATGACTTTTTATACTTTCTGCTAAAGACTCTGTCACTAGTGCAAATAGCAGGGGTGATAATGCTCACCCCTGTCTATTGCCCCTGGCTAATTGGAATTTTTGGGATAATATATTATTAGTCAGTATTCTAGCTGTCGGCTTATCGTATTATAATTTTACACATGAGATAAAATTATTTCCCATATGTTTGCAATACTTTGAATAAATATTGCCATTCTACTTGATCCAAAGCTTTTTCTACATCCAATGAAATAATTGCTAGGTCTTCTTCTCCAGTTTTATGTGAGTACATTATATTAAACAGCCGTCTCAAATTGTTAAATGAGTATCTCTTTGGTATAAACCCCGTTTGGTCCGGGTTTATTAGTTTGCTAACATATTTACTCAATCTTCTCGCTAGAGTATTTGCTAATATTTTTTGATCTGTATTTAGGAGTGCAATGGCTCTATATGAGCCTGGGTCTTCTAGATCTTTATCCTTTTTAGGTATAAGTGTAATAGTTGACTCAGTTAGTGTTTCTGGTAGTTTATTTTCTTTAAAAGCGTGTATATATAAATCTTGCAGGCATGGAGAAATTATCTCATAGAATTTTTTATAGAATTCATTACTAAAGCCATCTGGTCCTGGCGTTTTGCCATTCTTCAACGAATTTATAGTTTCTTCTAATTCCTGACGTGATGTCTGAGCTCCTAATCCCTCTTGTTCCATCATATTTAATTTTGGAAGATTATAATTGTCCAAGAAATTTGTAATTTTAGTATTATTTGCAGAGGTTTTCGATGTATATAAATGTTGGTAAAATTAAGCAAATCTTTTATTAATATCTTTAGGTAGTGTTAGTAATTCCCCTTTATCTGATTTAATTTTAGTAATTGTATTTTCTGTTTCCCGTTTTTTCAGTTGGCGTGCTAAGAGTTTATGTGGTTTATCACCAAATTCGCAGTTTTCTTCTTTTGTCATTTGAAATAATCTTATTATTCTAGCCGATAAAATTTTATTTAATTTATATTTTAGTATTGTTATCTTATTATGTTTATCTATAGTTGTTTTTTTGGCAGTTTCTAAATCTAATTGTCTAATTTCTTGTTCTAACTGCAATTGTTCAGTGTTATTCTTTAAATTTTGGAAAGCTAGATATGAAATGATAGATCCTCTAATAAATGCCTTAAAAGTTTCCCATAATAAAGAAGGTGAAATGTCTGGTGTATCATTTGTCTCAAAGAAGAATATCATCTGCTCTTTTAAATATGTGCAACCTTGTGAGTTGTTTAAGATTTGGGGGTTAAACCTCCAGAACGATGTTTTATCAGGCATTCCTATTTTTAAAGAAAAGGTGAACAGGGAGTGATCAGAAATAATACTATTATGGAATTTAGAATTATATGTATATGGAATTAATTCCGTGTCCACTAAGAAATAATCAATAAGTGAATATGTTTTATGTACCGTTGAATAAAATGAACATTCCCTACCTACTGGATTAGCGATCCTCCATACATCTGTTATGTTGGTATTTTTTATGTAGGTATGTTGCAAAACTTACCTTGAGCAGCGCTGCAGTTCTACCGCTCCCCGTGTGCGCGACTTTGGCGCCTTTCAGAGGGGGGCGGGCTTAAAGGTCCGTTTTTCCACAGGCGGGACAAATCGATGAATGTCGGGCGATTTGGTTGTGGAAGAAAAATCGCTCCGACATTTCATGAATGAAGGTATTTTTAAATTACTCTAAATTATTTGTTAAGTAGAGTAATTTAAAAATCACCTTCAAAAGCCGTGAGCACCGACAACCGGAAGGAGTTTGCGTAGGGGAGAAGAAAAGGTAAATAGTTTATTTTTATATTAAAAGTTGTTTTTTCGGGAGGCTTTAATAATATTTTTATGTTGCGAAATGGGGTCCCAAAAAATCTATGAACAAACAGTATTTTTCCTCCCGACTTCACCGCTAACCGCAACGTTCCAATCCACCGCATTCCACTAAAACCCACTCGCTAGTTCATTTAAATAGCCATTAATTTACAGGAATCAAACACTAAATTCCTCCCATTTGGCCCAGAAATTCATGAAAATGAGATTTAAAAATTATGTTATATTGTGGATTATTGTGTGAATGTTATTTGGACACTTAGGCAATTAAAAAAAAGTTTATCTTTTCTTAAGAAATGGATAGATGTTTAGATCTACTCATTGAATTTTGTAATTAGCTACAATTAGATAACTAACTAATTATATGCCTTAATTTCAGGTCATCCAAGTAAGATTGTTTCATATTTGTTTCAGAATGCTTCAATCTATAATAACTGAAAATTTCATTGAGTTCTCTTAATTTTTAAAAAAGTTATGGGCTTTTAACTTTTCCAGATCACAGCTTTTGAGTTAAGTCAATTGAAAGGCTATGGGGAGCAAGATGCTAATTTCCGAGTATGAAAATGGCCATAACTTTCTTAATGAAGATATGAAAGTAAATTAGGTGTCAAATTAAACTTCTTTTTATGCT
Source organism: Raja brachyura (assembly GCA_963514005.1). The sequence goes on from OY740807.1 coordinate 27,559,333, forward strand.
TTATCTGATGGGATAAATTGCAGACTTGATTTTTTAAATCTCAAAATTTTGTAACATTGCTATTTTATGTATATATTTAGGAGTTCACTAGTTTTAGATTTTATGTTAATCCTTTTTTGTTTTGCTGATTTATCCAGATATGGTTCTAAAACACAATTAAATCTCCCCCTATTATCACATTTTGATAGTTAAATTCTGAAATTGTATCCAGAATTTTGCTAAAGAATTGGGGGTTATCACAATTAGGAGCATAAATATTTACCAAAGTACGTGGAGTAGAATGAATTTCTCCCATGACTATAACGTTCCTCCCCTCTTTATCTGCTATGGTATTCTTTAATTTAAATGGTACACCTTTATGAATGATAATAGCCGTGCCTCCGGATTTAGAAGTAAATGAAGAGTAGTATGTTTGCCCAATCCAATTTGCCTTCAGTCTTATCTGTGTTTCATGTTTCAGATAGGTTTCTTGTAAAAAAATTATGTCACTGTTGAGAGCTTTTAATTGGGCAAAGATCTTACCCCCTTTTAATTGGTTCATTAGTGCCCCTTATATTCCAGCTACAGAATGTGATTCCTCCAGTTTTCTTTTGTTTATCGTCTTGCATTGTGGATCATGTTAATACCTTTACTTCATATGATGCAACCAAGAACCTCAGAACTCTAGGTGAAGGATGGTCATCCCCAGATGTTAAGTTTTGTTGGCATCTCCCCTTCAAAATAGATCTTAGAAAAGACCAAAAAGTGTAAAGTCGTGAAAAGATAATTAACAAACAAAAAGTGATATTATCATATCCAAAAATAAAGATATTATAATTTAAAAAAACCCACCAACATCCAAAAATTCTTGCTGACTTCCGTAGCTGTTGTTATACTTTTCGCTCTGCCCCCTTGACCAATTATTATTAAATGGAAGTGAGACCGATACAAAGTTAAAAAATGTATATAAAATAAAACACATTTCTAACCTATCTGTTGGAATGTATCTTCAGAGAGGAAAAACAGGAAAAAAAAGGAGTTTCCAACATTAGGTATATACTTAGATATAACAGTAATTATGTTAGTTATATATCCATATCTACCAATATGCCGAGAATTATTACAATTAAGTCTCAAGCCTTTGTATTAGACAACAGCAGGTTCCAAGGGGTTAACCAGATTCAGACCCTTGGATAACTTCCAAGTATCTGAGTCTCCTCCCTTCCCTTTACGCACAGTTTAGACTAGATCTACTATATCCATAAAATTTGTTACTATATTATTAATACTTATCAATCACATTTAACTCGTTATTCTTATATTTAGCAAGTAATTAACATCATGAAATAAAAATCAGTCATTATTATGCTGTGCCTTAATATTACACAATTCTATTAGTTATATTTTATGTTAGTATATAATAGTATGTTTCTTAAATCAGAAATTTCTATATACGTCTATTAATAATATTTTCCCATATTCCCAAATTCCTTTTTTTTCTTTTTTCCCCCACCACGGTTTTTCTAGTTTTCCTGTCCTTTGTTGAAGTGAAACGTAAAGTCCGTCCTTGAGTTAACATTCCAAAGATAAAGTATCCAGACAACACCTCGTGGAAAGTTCGCTATCTTGACCAGAGCAGTCTTTTTTTGTATATTAAAAAAAAAGAAACACAGTCCTTTCTTCGCCGCTTCTCCTCTGTGTTATTGTGGGAGATCGACTCCTGATAATCAGTAGTCCTCCTCTGTGATACTTTGTGCATATTCAAATGCCTCTGCTGGATCCGTGAAGGCACGTTCAACAGAGTTATAAGTGATCCTCATCTTCGCAGGATATACTATTCCATATCTTACTCCCGAAATCTCTTTCAGTAGCCTTCTTGTCTTTGTGAACTTGTCCCTCTTTTCCATGACTTCAGCTTGAAAATCACTGAAGAATCTTAGTTTATCTTTTCCAAACATCAAATTCGCTCCATATGGACTCTGTTTCATAATTCCTTCCAGGGTTGAAATGTCATAGAGTTTCACAATAATCTGTCTTGGGGGGGCAGTTGGGCTTGCTTGAGCCTTACGTTGAACCCGGTGAGCCACATCTATTCTCGGGGCTTCAGGCAGCTTAAGTACTTTTTTAAGTAAGTTGGCAGCAAACTCCTGAAGGTTTTGTCCACTCTCCTTTCCTTCTTTTACTCTAACTATTCTTAAGTTCTGCCTCTTCGATCTCGCTTCCAAGTCCAGACATTTATTCTTAATTTCATTTCGGAGTCACGTGAGTGACTTCGTGAAGACCCCGCCAGGCGCACATGCGCGACATATCGTCGACCGCGTGCGAGCGACGGGCAAGGAGGAGCGTTGCTCCTCTACTGCTGAGACCTGCAGGTAAGTGCAAAAAACTAACCCTCCGTCCCTTTTTTCTTTTCAGAGACTCTGTGTTCAGAGTGCTCCGGGCCGCTTCGACACTGACTGCGGACCGCGGAATGCGGGCAGTCAGCGGCGGTTCTAATTCATGGAGTCGGGAAGAGCCCGTTGACCCATGTGGGTCCGGGGTCACACTCGCCGGCGGAGGACGGCAGAGGCAGCCGACTCTACACCGCAGCCCGCGGCTGACGGCATTTATAAGTGAGTGGGGCTTGCAGGCTCGCCGTGTGCAGTGAGCGACGGCAGAGCAGCAGCCCGATTTTACACCGCAGCCCGCAAGGATACTGCGGGCTGTCGGCATTAATATGGAAGTGGGGGCTTGCAGGCTCGCCGTTCGCGGATTGCAACGGCAGAGCAGCAGCCGACTTACACCGCAGCCCACAGGATACTGCAGGCTGTCGGCATTAACATAGGAGTAGGGGCTAGCCACAACTCAACGCTACACAGCCTGCAATATCCTAGCGCTGTATTAAGAGGGAATGGAGTTGCAGAAATTTATTCATGCTGTTAAAAGCCCAACTTTATTTTTACACGGGGCAGCTCGTTGACCCGGTGGGGTCCGGGCTCACACTCACCGTTCGAGCAGCGACGGCAGAGCGGCAGCACAAATCTGCACCGCAGCCCGCAAGGTTTCTGTGGGCTGACGGTTTTACATACCCTGGAATTGAACTAGCCCGTGGACAGGATCCGGGCCCAGAGACTGCCTTTCGCGGGCAGCAGAAAGCTCCGACTCTACACCACAGGCCGCAGGTATACCGCAGCTGAACGGCTATGCTACCCTTTGGAGGTAGTAGAGCCGGGGGCTCGCATATAGGCGGGGGCCTTACCGTTAGCGGCCGTCTATGTCCCGCATGAGAATCTGGTCACCATTGGAGCTAGAGGAAGAGAGTGCGCTCCTCCACTGGAAGCTCATAAAGACCCTCAGGTAAGATACTAACCTTGAGTTGTTTAGCTTCTGTACTAGATTTTGCTTACAGAAACAATGGATGGGAGACCAGAATGAAGGCATCGAAGTATGCCTTCCAGGGCCATGGGACTTCGGATGTGAGTCAGCGCCCACCATTCCTGGAGCTGCCCGCAACGCCGGCAGCACCCGCTCTGCGGGCCGGGATAAAAACGCGGAAACCAGGGGAGCCCTGCGCAGCCAGGACCCGATTCTCCACCACGACTGACTATGGTGCCGTAAAGTGGTAGGAGCACCGCGCAGGAGCAGGGTAGGCAAGACCCTGACTCCCTACCACTGTCACTTAAGCATAGCGACAGTGGAGCAAAGGTGCATAATGTGTTATATTCTTGGCACGTTCTCTCTCCCCAAATATGCAGATCACCAGAGGGAGGACCAGGGGAAGAATCGCACAACAGTCGGTGAACCCTGCCATAGGAGCAGTGGTCGACTTTCCACCAGAGCAGGCCACCAGATCATGGACCGGTGAAGGATTGAGGCCTGGGTCTGTAGGACCACATGTGCGGTTGGCATAGACTCACCACCGGGGGAGCCTGCCAGATCGTGTCGGTCACCGCACCCCCCTTTAGCGGCAGGACGTGTCCGAACGACGCCTTTGTCCCAAAGGAGGACACAGACTCAGCACCGAGGGAGCCTGTCTGATTGCAGGTCGGTGTAGTCTCATCTCGGTCACCGCACCCCCGTTGTAGTGGCAGGACGTGACCGAACGTCGCCTTTGTCTCTAAGGAGGACAGGCGGCAAGCCCGCGCGGACGTCGGGGTACCACGCTTCGGCGGCCGGGACTAACTCATCACCGCTCATGTCTTATCAGTCTAGCTGGCTGCCTCTGTCCGAAGAATGACGGAATAGCGGCAGGTCTGCGCGGGAGTCGCTTAGCCACGCAGAAGCGGCAGGCAGCGACATCCTGTCTAGGCACCCTTGTTATCACCTCGACGAGGTGCAGGGCAATGACAGAAGCCTCGGAGATTCTCCAGAACCTGCGGAAGTCGACTTGTCGTCCGTAGATGCGGCAGCAGTCACATGGCTTGAATGGAGCGCGTGATGGAGCGTATCCTAGAGCACAATCTGCAGCTGGACCAGATGTCCTCCAGTCCTGGAGACATGAGGCTGGGCCACCCAGCATGTTCCCGTCATTTGTGGGGAAACTACGAATCAGCAGCTAGCTGACACGTAAGTAGGGAACCATAGTACCTAAGACAACCCAGGAGGAACTGCTGAATGTGGTCTCCAAGTTCGCCCAGCCTAAGCACAGGTCAGCATGTTGCAGCCCAATTATGGGGCTAGCGGACTACCTCACTACACACCAGCTGCAGGAACAGGTCCTTACCAAGATGGTCAACAAATACTCGGCCCAAACAACTGCACATCATTATGTAGTCAATGATGCCCATCTACGGCAACAACAGTCCCGGGATAGGGCACAGGAGCTGAGATACAAAGATCCTGAAATTGCTGAGGTTTACTGCCTTTGCCAGGTCGGTTGACGGTACTGAAATGACAGCAGAGCAGGAGGATGCTCTTGCGATATTAGTCATGAAGTTAACGCTTCCCGGAATATCGCCATTTAACCGACTCCTAAACCCCATATTTGCGGGGTTGTACAAGGCATCTGCGACGCCACCACCGAGACAGCTGTTTGATGAGGACCTGCCCATACAGGTCAAGGACCTGGATTAGGAGACGGAGGCAGTCGGGTTGATAACCCATCTCCCTCCAGCAGGCCGGCAGTGCGCAGGCAAACATCATATGCAAGACCTCGGGGGCACCTGAAGACCAGTAAGGACCTACACGTCAGCAGCACCTCACCACAATCCAATGGAATACCAGGATCCAGAACGTCAGACCCGCCGGTAACCATGGAGGCAAGGGGTCAGGTTCTCCAGAGAGTGCTGCATATATATAACCTCACAAGGAGAGAGAGGTTACATACATTATGGGATACATGGGTCTGATTGTCACCATCCCAGGGAACTAAGCAACAGACAGCATAGAAGCATATAACAGCCTTGCTTGCACCAGGAAACCGACTATTAGACATGCTGCTTAGGCATTGGTTACCTGTAGCTACATTCGAGTTACATAATTGGGCCGTTACACTATCAAAGCTTGCAAAGAGCAAAATCTTGGCATTAATATGCTAGAATGCTAGACATTTACGGGCCTATGCAGCCGCCAATCAAGGCATAAATTGAATTACAATGGTGGATTAGCAATGTTTGTGATTGTTAAATCCAATCCTTACATAAAACCCATTAGCCATGTTACAAACCGGCGCAAGCACCAACGGCTCGGACTGCTCAGATATGCTTGGAGCATGTCACGGGCTGCGGGCTTAATGCACCAATCTGCAGCATACGTATGTCCATCTCCATAGAATACCACTGAGGTGGCATATTCACACCTTATGGGTGGTATCAAGTCAATATCTTGTGATGATTTGGGAAAATTAATTGGCTCTGGTGCATTAAAAGAAATATTTGGATATCAGCTATTTACCTTCTGGTTAGCTCTATACAGTGGCGGATACCAGGTCACAAGTATCTAATAACGACACCAAGTGGATGTTGAACCTCCAAATATTTGCTAAAATTATAGCATAATATGGAACACCAGATATCGACCTCCTTGCGTCCAGGTGAACCATTAGATACATATATGTGTCTCTTGAGAACCAGATCCTGCGGCAGTGGCAATGGACGAGTTCTCGCTACATTGGGGGAAATGGATTTCTATGCTTTCTCCATTCTGCCTCATCAGACAGGTGTTGCAGAAAACGTACCCAGTTTCTGGAACATATAGGACCATGGACGTCATACAGATCGTGCAGAGAAAGTCCACTAGGAAGCAGTACCTCACCTACATAGGATATGGGAGGTTTTCTGTAATCGGACCAAGACCACCTACATATCTGCTACGATCTCCAATGTGCTGGCATCCTCACAGGTCTTCATTATGATGAGTCCCTCAGTTACAGTGCTGTAATACAGTGCCAGGAGTGCACTGTCATCCTAGCTCAACATTGGAGTGGGATCTGACCAGCTGGTATCCAAACTACGAGGGATATGTTCTATCCATCCCTCCCTGACCACAATATAATATCTGAGAAATAAGGGTGGTGTTGACCCTACTCAGGAGCTGGCCGCTTATGACGGATTTACCACTGGACTTACTCACCTTTAAAGTGGTGATGGCAATAGCACTGAACACAGCACAACAGGTCCAGACTCTACAGGAATTAAACCTGGATAGAATGATCGACCCATAATAAAGTAACTTCTTTATGAAAGAGTTACTTAAACTATACAGACCTGCGACTACAGGTCTGGAAATGGCCATCAGGAATATGGAGGCGGCCATGTTCTAGGAGAGAACAGCGTCAGATCAGCTCTTAAAAAATCTGGAAAAAAACGGGGTTAGAGGAGGTTGCTAACACTACTTACCGCAGGAGATCGATTTTAAACGGCTCCGGGTGCGATTGTAAGCTGCGTGACGTCATCAGGCGCGCGACTTTAGCGACTCCGGTAAGAAATTTAAAATGAATCCCTCCTCCCCCACACAGCCGAAGAAAAGTTCCAGAAGGGAGGCAGGCCCCACCAAAGCTTCAGGCTCGGGACAGGCTGCCTCCCAAGAAGAGATTTCACAAAGAAAAGCTGAAATGGAAGATTTTAAAAAGTCTTTACTGGCAGATATGAAGAAAATGCTGAAGGAAACACAAACAGAAATGAAGAAAGATTATAAAGAAACTAAGGATGAAATGAAGGCCTTAAAAATGGATATTCGAAATATCAAAGATGAATTAACAAGAGAAGTTAAAGAAATGGTAAAAACCATGATGTCGGATTGGAAAACAGAAATTGAGGAGGACATACACAATCAACTGATCGAGGCAACTGATAAGATTGCTGGGATGGAGCGATTGATGGAAGAGATGATGGATGCGAAAATAGAGGCGAGGTTAAGCCCTATGTCAACTGTACTGGATCAACAAAATGATACGATTAAAGAATTAACTGATGCTGCTCTAACAACTGCGAGAGAGAATGAGAAGATAAACGAAGAGAACAAACGCCTCTCTGAATTATTACGTAAAATTAATGAGAAATGTATTGATTTGGAGGGGCGCCAAAGACGTAAGAATTTGCGCATAGTAGGTCTGTCTGAGGGACGCGAAGGAAACTATGACCCACGTAAATTCTTTGCAAAACTCCTAAAGGACATTTTGGATTTGGATGAAGAACCCCTGTTGGGCCGTGCCCACAGGGCTTTAAGACCGGTCCCCAGGAGGGGTGCGCCACCAAGACAAGTAATTGTAAAGGTGGTTTATGACAGTGTCTTTGAGGATATGATGAAGATAATCATAAGAAAAAGAAATCTGAAATACGAAGGAGATAACATCAGTATCTTCAGAGACTACCCGGCCGAAGTGGCTAAAAGAAGAGCTCTATTTACAGAAACAAGACGCATCTTGAGAGACATAAAAGGAATAAAGGAGATCAGATATGGTTTGGTGTACCCGGCAATACTTAGAGTTACCTACGAGAATAAGGATCTTCGTTTCACCAAACATACAGCGGCACTGGAATTTGCTCGGAAAATACTGAAGGAGGCAGAAGAAAGAGAAGAAGGAGAAGAAGGAGACGCTGTGGAAGAAGGAGTAGATCCAACTGGGTAGTGGATGAATGAACTTTATGGACCTGTGGCTGTGAATCATTTACTGAGAAAAAGGCGGAATAATGGACATCGATTTGTAGTTTTATAATGTTTACTAATTAATTAATAAATACTAATCTGTAATTTTTAATTATTAATTATTAATTACTAATTAGTTTGATTTCCCTTACTCCCCTTATATAGTATTACTAATTATGATAATAATTATAGCTGAGATTAACAACTAAAAATTAGTAATATGAATAATAGAAAAATTTATTAAGAAAATAAAGTTAGCACCCCCACCCCAATATACACAGTATTTCAAATAAGAGCTGGAATATTTAACATCTTTTTTTTTAATACGGAAGTCGTTAGATTAGTAGCCATGTTAGTGTGGCTTTCACTTGCACTCACTACACATTATATAAGTGTAGTTTCTTTTTTTTCTGATCACCTTTTTTTCACCCTTTACTTTTTTTATATTCACATTTGTTATTATTTTTGTTATTTTTTGCATAACACATACTTGATATTATATTATATATTATATAATTATGACTTTTATCTATTTTATATAATCAGATTAAATGAATATGGTTTAACGGAATCGGAAATTCGCATCGGACTGAAGTTGGGGTGTAGTGTCGGGCTGGAGGAGCCAAGAAGGCTACTCCAAAAAAAGCCACCCTAACAATAAAATGCAGGATATGAATGTAAGGAATGGAGATGATGGAATCACCTTCTGTAGCTGGAATGTTAAAGGAATCAATGAACCAATTAAAAGGGGAAAGGTACTAGCTCAGTTGAATAGATTGAAATCTGGAGTTATGTTTCTTCAAGAGACACATCTTAAAAAAGATGCTCAATATAGATTAACCGCGAAATGGATTTCAAAAGTATATCACTCTTCGTTTATACACAAATCTAGAGGAGTTGCAATAATTATTCGTAAAGGTATACCTTTTAAACTTAATTCATTAATAGAGGATAAGGAGGGTAGATATTTAATAATTACAGGGGAACTACATTCAAAAAAAGTAATTCTTATGAATATATATGCACCTAATTTTGATAATCCACTATTTTTTAAGAAAATATTTAATAGTATTCCTATATCCACCCAATATAATTTAATAATTGGAGGTGATTTTAATTGTACTTTAGATAATTATCTGGATAGATCTTCTACAAAAATTAAGGCTCTCTCTAAATCAAGCAAGCTTATAAACTCCTTTAGTAAGACATTGAATGTTAAAGATATTTGGAGATTGGATAATCCTACCGGACGGGAATATTCATTTTTCTCGCCGGTATTTGGAACATATTCGAGGATTGATTATTTCTTAGTAGACTCAAAACTACTCCCCTTTACATATGATGCAAAGTATCATAATATTATTATCTCAGATCATGCCCCTTTAACATTTAAGATAAAATTAAAAGATATGGTTAATAAAACTAATATTTGGAGATTCAATACACAGATATTAAAGGATAAAGACTGCTGTAACTATGTGGAGAAACAGATTAAATTATTTTTTGAAACTAACGATAAACCTGAGACTTCCTCATTACTATTATGGGACACATTTAAAGCATTTATGCGTGGTGCAATAATATCAGCACAAGCTCATTTTAATAAAGAAAATCGAAAGATGGAGCAAAAGTTAGAAAAAGAGATAAACCAATTAGATAGTGAAAATATAATACACCCTTCAAAAGAGTTGAGTAATAAAATTGCAATATTAAAATATAGATTAAATAAAATTTATGCTGACCAAGTGATAAAATTATACCAACAAACTAAACAAGTTCATTTTGAATTCGGTGATAAACCTCAAAAATTATTAGCACGACAACTCAGAAGATTAGACGATGAAAAAACTATACATAGTATTAGATCGGCGCAGGGAAATACGTTGACTATACCAAAAGACATTAATGATACATTTTTACAATATTATCAAAATCTTTATTCATCTAAATTAACAGGGCAAACAGATGAAATGGAAACATTTCTAGAAAAATGTCATTTTAATAAGTTAAATTTTGAGAGTAGGCAATTATTAAATGCTGAAATATCTGTAATAGATATCGAAGAATCAATTGGATCGTTAAAAAATGGTAAAACAGCGGGCCCCGATGGCCTGAGTGCAGAATTTTATAAAAAATTTCACGATCTACTTTCACCTAGATTACAAACAGTGTACAGACACACCTATGAGTTAGGAAAATTACCAGACTCTTTAAATGAATCTACAATTACATTAATTCCTAAATTAGATAAGGACCTGGAAGACCCTGGATCATATCGAGCGATTGCCCTTTTAAATACTGATCAAAAAATACTAACTAAAGTACTCTCTCGGAGGCTAAGTTTAGTGATTTCCAAAATAATACATTATGATCAAACAGGTTTTATTCCAAAACGTTACTCATCACATAATCTTAGACGCTTGTTTAACATTATTTACTCGAGAAGAAGGAGAGATATAGAATTAGCAGTTATATCGTTGGATGCTGAAAAAGCATTCGACCAGGTGGAATGGTCATATTTATTTAATATAATGGAAAAATATCAACTGGGGGACGGATTTTGTAAATGGGTAAGAATATTATATTCTAACCCTACTGCAAGAATTTTAACCAATCAAATATTATCACCTAAATTTAATCTCTTTAGGGGATGCAGACAGGGATGTCCGTTATCCCCTTTATTATTTGCCTTGGTGATAGAACCTCTGGCTGAAAGAATCAGATCAGAACCCGAAATATATGGGTACAACACTGACATAACAAATAATAAGATATCTTTATATGCAGATGATATTCTGATTTATATTACTAAGCCGGAACGTAGTATTCCAAAGCTATTCAATGTTATAAATGAATTTAGTGTATTTTCAGGATATAGGATTAATTGGAGTAAAAGTGACATAATGCCTATAACTGGTATAAATGTAAATATATTACAAAAATACCCATTAAAAATAGTTACAGATAAATTTAAATATTTAGGAATTAATGTGTCTAAATCCTATAAATTATTAATTAAAGCTAATTATTATCAATTATTAGAGAAACTTAAAAAAAACATTTTATATTGGAAAACACTTCCTATATCTATGATCGGTAGAATTAATGCTATAAAGATGATTTTTTTACCACAATTGTTATATTTATTTCAGGCAATTCCTTTTTTTCTTCCAAAAAGTTTTCTAAAAAAAATTGATACCATAGTTAATAATTTTGTCTGGGATTACAAAAGCCATAGAATAGGTAAAAAACACTTATGTAAGTCGAAGATAAATGGAGGGCTGGCACTTCCAAATTTTTTATATTACTATTGGGCAGTCCAGATTAAGAATATGAATTTTTGGTGGGTAAATATGGATGTTGAACCAATGTGGCTAAAAATGGAAAAGGAAGACTGTTTACCCTTCACTATAGAGTCGATTATTTTCGCACCAAAGGAAGTACAAAAAAAGACTTATAGGGACAACATTATCATTCATAATACTAGGCGTATTTGGAAACAGATAGTTAAGACCCTACATCTGGATAATCTTTCTTTTAGGTTATCAATTAGGAATAATCCACTGTTTAAACCCTCAATCTTAGATGCGGGGTTTAGACTGTGGGAGGATTTAGGAATTAAAAGAATAGAACACCTTTATAGAAATGGAAAATTATTATTATTTGAAGAGTTACAAGATATTTTTGGATTACCTTCACAACATCATTTTAGGTATTTACAAATTAGAGATTTTATTAAATGTAACACATACGACTATAAAAATAAAGGACCAGGCTTATTAGATGAAGTGTTTAATTTACATCCAAATACGGATAAGCTTATAGCTTATATCTACAATATTATTTTAGATAAAGAGAACCCAACAACTGAAACATATCGTCAAGCATGGGAAAATGAAATTGGATTACCTATAACGAAAGAAACTTGGGAAGAAAGCTTACAAAGAATACATTGGTGTTCTTTGAATGCCAGACATACATTGATACAATTTAAAGTTATATATAGATTACACTACTCGAAAACCAAATTAAAAAGTATTTTTCCTAACCTTTCCTCTATTTGTGATAAATGTAAGAATTTTGAAGCAAATTTAATACATAGTTTTGTAACATGTCCACGGTTGAATTTTTATTGGATTGAAATTTTTAAAGTTATTTCGGAAGTCCTTAAGGTTAAACTTGACCCAGACCCAAAATTAATAATATTTGGAATCCCGGAGCCAAATTTGGTACTCACAATTAATCAAAGAAATTTTTTTGATTATTGTTTAATAATTGGGAAAAAAATGATACTTAAATTTTGGAAGGGAACATTATCCCCAACAATTAAAATGTGGAAAGCAGAGATGTTGGAGACGTTGAATTTGGAAAGAATTAGATTTGTCCTTTTGGACAAGTATAATTCTTTTGAATTGATATGGTCTCCATATATACAGTATTTAGAGAAGTAGCTATTCTTGGAATCACGGCTTCGACGGGCACCCTATGGATCCGATGCGAATAACTTACCTATAATTGATAATATTGTGTATTTATTAGAGATATTTCTGAATGAAATAGTATCTCGTACAATGTCTTTAGTTTTTGTTTATATATATATATATATATATGTAATATTATTGTTTTTCAAATTATCTTTTTAATTTTTAATTGATATATGTGCGAAAAAAAAAATTTTTTATTCCCTTTTATTTTTCCTTTTTTTCTTTATTCTTTTATATATCTTTTTCTTTATTTCCATAAAAATAGAAGATATTATGTATTGATATGCTATTTGTAGTAATACTGAATTAAGGTGTTAGTTTATAAAGTAAGCTATATATTGTAAACTATTTACTTCAAATAAAAAAAATATTACAAAAAAAAAAAAGGAATATGGAGGCGGATCTGTTGTCAGCCATGGAAACCCACGTCACAGGGTGACGGTGCAGACTATCTCCAGAAGCTCAAGGTAGTATTTGGTGCAGCAGGTAAGACACTATGTCATTCTACCAAGGCTGCATCCACATCAGCGACGAGGACCATGGAGGTGTTCATGGAGCATGTCCTCGCGATAGCGGGCTGGGCCAGTGAAACTACATTTCAGTGGTTTCATAACTAACCTGTGGCCGTTCCCGCAACGTTGCACACGTTTAAGTGCTGTCCCTAAACGTTTGTCCCCGAGTTCAGGGGTTTATTGTTGTGTTAACAATAATGTTATTATTTTTCAGCTTGTTCAAGTCTGAAATACGTTAACATACTTCCTCCATCAGTATTATGGCAGTGTGTGAGCATGGACGTGGTCCAGGGCATGTAATCAGAGAGCTTTGAAATCTTCACGAAGTCACTCACGTGACTCCGAAATGAAATAGTAAGATTAAACGAGAACTTAACAGTTTGAAGTTTGATCTTTATTTTATGAGGAGTTGCAATGAGGGATTTCGTGCCCTCCGCTCCCAACCCTCTACCATAAGGTCAACTGGTATATAGAGTCTCTTCAATCTTACTTTAACAAGTCATTTCTGTTGTTGGTTCTGTGATTCCACACCGCTGCTTTGAAGAATGTTGCGCATGCGCGCCTGGCAGGGTCTTCACGAAATCCCTCATCGCAACTCCTCATAAAATAAAGATCAAACTTCAAACTGGTAAGTTCTCGTTTAATCTTACTATTTTAGCAAGTTCCTCCCTAGTACTTTCTTGTTCCTTTTTTATTTCTTTATCTCCTTAGTCATCTCGGTCATCGTATTATCCATTCCTTCCATAGCCACATCAGTAGACTTAAGCATTGCATCCAGCTTTTTATTACAGTCTTTATCAACCCGCTTAATTTTTTTGTTTAAATCCTCCTCAATCTCAACCATACGTTTGGTTAAGTCATCAATTTTCCCCATCAGCGTATCATTACCTTGTTTAATTTTTTCAGAGAGGCTTTTGTCCAGCACGACATTCCCCTCTCGTATCACTTTAGAAATAGTTTCAGTGACTGAAGCTGTTACTGAAGCTGTTACTAATTTTTCCAGTTGTTCCATTTCTTCCCTTTGTTCCTCCATTGAAGTCATTTCTGTAGAAGGATTTCGAAAGTCAGCTTCTTCTGAGCTTCCAGCTCATATTTGAGGGGAATGAGGAGTCTTTCCAAGTTTTTTCAAGTGGGCTCTTGTAGCAGGTCTTGCAACAGCTTTTGCAGGCTTCTGGCGAGGTTTCCCTCTTTTCATTTAAAACTGCCGGTAAACTCCGTTTTTTTGCTGCGAAGTCTGATGACGTCACTTACGCGACTTCAAACGGCTCTGGTGAGTATTTTTAGATCGGTCCCATCCTCCAGACCGGCTTTTTGTCGAGATTTTAGCGGGAGCAGAGCTCGATGCTGCGCCTCTGTTAGTTCATGGCGCCACCGGAAGGTCAGGTCATTTTAGTTCTGACCCTGACTCTGATGGTAATGTTGAGCCAGATGTTCCACCTCTGCAGGCCGCACCAGCAGCGCCAGTTGACAGAGCTGCTGCAGGCCTCCCTCTTGGAGGCAGAGACCAAGACGGGTCAGTATCCTGCTGACGCCAAGTCTCAGGGTATGGCCGTGGAGCATACCCCAAGGGATGAAGGGCACGTGTCAGACGTACCTTTTCCTGACAACAAAGTTGCCATCCCAGCAGAACGTTCCATCCGGGTATAGGTCCAATGGGTTCATATCAGTATAGGTATCCTGCGGCCTGTGGCAGCGCCTATTTAGGGCTGCCTACGAATTGCCCTCTCTGAGGAGGGGAGAGCGAAAGGTCAAGATATAACTGACTCCAGGCTCTAAAGAAGTCGATGGAACATACTGAAGCACATATGTGCTGGCAGTGAACAGCACCAACAGGGGGATGTGAGAGACAGCTGCCAAATCTGTTATTCAGGTAGGCCTATTCAACAGTGGACGAAAACCTGGCAGACAAATCGGTTAAGGCCAACGGCGGGCAAAGGTCATCATTTCAGAACGCACCCCAGGCGCTCATCGGCAGTTCACTGGAGCTGGGGGCAGCATGATAGCTCAGAAATTCCATGCACCTTACCAACCCTACTCAACAAAGTGGGTCTGGCACTTCCAAAACATGGGTAAGTGCACCGTTCACAAGTTGTAATATTTACATTTCTTTGTACAACACACAAAGGATAAAAACATCTGGTTGAGGCACAGTATTAGCATTCCAAGCAAGTTTGGATTATGGCCAGGGTTGTATTTGAAGATAAGGTTCGGAAATTGGGCCAAATTTCTTTTGCAAAACACCCATGGAATAAGGCAGGAGTGGCATGTTTATTATAAAAATGGAGAGTGTCGGGCATATGAACTTTCCGAATTTTACAGACTAACAACAGATTCATAAGAGTCTCATTCTATGCAGTTCCCATTACAGAGGTTATCAAAGGCAATATTGTAGTGGTCTGGTCAAGGTCAGGAAAAGACCGAATGCCAGGCAGATTCGAAAGAAGCTTTTTAATTCTTACCGCTCGAGAGCACACAAGGACACCTTATCTCTAACCGCTCGAGAGCACACCAGGACACACTTATCTCTACCCCTGGAGAGTCTCAACAGCAAACCCCGTAGCAGACCAACGCCCCTGTCCTTCCATCGGCGAGGGGGATGATCCAAGGAGTGGCCTACCCCCCAGGGACCGCCACAGGACCCCCCCCCCCCCCCCCAAGTACCCGAGGTACGAAACGGACAGGAGGGCGTACACGGCGGCCAGACCGGGTGCGCACAACGCTTGGGCCCGGAACAGGCGCCTGATCAACAAGTGCGGGGGACGCAGTAGCCAGAGGAGGAGGTACCCTAAACAGAGGCCGCCCTCGCTTATGGGGCAGCGCTACTAGCATCGGCCGATCAATATCAATATGTGCCGGCTTCAACCGCGCAACTGAAACAGTCTCACGCCGACCCCCCATGTCCAGGACAAACGTCGACGAGCCCTGTTCCAAGACCCGGAATGGACCTTCGAATGGCCACTGTAGAGGTGTCCGATGCGCATCCCTGCGCAGAAAAACAAACTGGCAGTCCTCCAGAGCAGAGGGAACGTGCGGACGGAAGGACCCATGACGAGAAGTGGGCACCGGCGCCAGCTTGCCCACCGTCTGCCGAAGACATTGCAGAGTGTCCAAAGGCTGTTCCACCTGGCCACGTGCCGGCGGGATGAACTCCCCAGGCACCGTTAACGGAGACCCATACACCAACTCGACAGAGGAGGAGGCCAAGTCCTCCTTGGGTGCGGTGCGTATCCCCAGCAAAACCCACGGTAGAGCGTCTACCCAGTCTCGGTCAGTGAGCCGCGCCCTTAGGGCACCCTTAAGCTGTCGGTGAAACCGCTCCACTAGTCCGTTCGACTGCGGGTGGTATGCTGTCGTGTGGTGCAGACGAACTCCTAGGAGGCGTGCCATGGCCGACCACAGCTCTGACGTGAACTGAGGCCCCCGGTCGGAAGTCATATCCAGTGGAACACCGAACCGGGCGATCCAGTGCGCCAACAATGCTCGAGCACAGGTGGTTGTGGAGGAATTCGGTAGCGGAATGGCTTCAGGCCACTGCGTGAAGCGGTCCACAACGGTGAATAGATATGTCATGCCCTGGGGCAACGGCAGCGGCCCAACGATGTCCACGTGAATGTGGTCGAAACGTTTCTGAGGAATGGGGAACTCCTGCAATGGTGCGCGCACATGTCGTTGCACCTTGGTGGTCTGGCACGGGATGCAAGTGCACGCCCAATGTCCAACCTCCTTCCGCAGGCCGTGCCACATGAAGCAGGAGGCTACTAAGGCTGTTGTCGCCCTGATGGAGGGATGCGCAAGTCCATGGAGCACCTCAAACACCCTGTGCCGCCAGGCGAAGGGGACGATGGGTCGCGGAACTCCAGAGGAGACATCGAACAGCAGCGTGGTACCCCCAGGACCACAGACAACGTCCTCCAACTGGAGGCCCGAAACTGCCGTGCGATAGGCGGCCATCTCCTCGTCGGTAAAGCTGAGCGGCTGCCAGAGCGGAATAGTTGATCCCCTCACCGACTTGGAGAACCGCATGGACTGCAGGTCGCGATAAGGCATCGGCCACCCTGTTAAATTTGCCCTCAACGAACTGGATGGAGGTGGTGTACTCGGATACATCCGCCAACTGCCTCTGCTGCCGGGCAGACCACGGGTCTGATACCTTGGCGAATGCGAAGGTTAGTGGCTTGTGGTCCGTGAATGCAGTAAATGGTCTTCCCTCCAGAAAATAGCGAAAATGACGTACGGCGAGATACAGGGCAAGGAGCTCACGGTCGAAAGCGCTGTAACGACGCTGAGGACCACTGAGATGCCTGCTGAAGCAGGCAAGTGGCCGCCAGCAACCCTCAACGAGCTGCTCTAACACTGCCCCAACCGCAACCTCAGAAGCGTCCACCGTCAAGGCGGTCGTGGCGTCCTCTCATGGGTGGACGAGCATTGTGGCCTCGGCCAGTGCCTGCTTAGCCCTCTCAAATGCCGCTGTTGCTTCCACGGACCAATCAACCTCCCTGCGATGACCAGCAATCAGTTTGAAAAGCGGACGCATGACTGCAGCCGCTGACGGCAAGAAGCGGTGATAGAAAGTGACCATTCCCACAAATTCCTGCAGGCCCCTAACTGTGGTCGGACGGGGGAACCTGCGGATAGCGTCCACCCTGGTCGGCAGAGGCACCACCCCTTGTTGAGTCACGCGGTGGCCGAGGAAGTTGATAGCCGTCACACCGAAACAGCACTTAGACGCGTTAATAACCAAACCGAAATCGCTGAGGCGCTGACACAGTTGACGGAGGTGGGTGCAATGCTCCTGCCTCGAACGACTGGCCACTAGGATGTCGTCCAAGTACGCAAAGACAAAGTCCAATCCGCGGCATACGCAGTCCATAAGCCGCTGAAAGGCCTGCGCGGCGTTCTTCAACCCAAACGGCATCCGCACAAATTTGAATAAACCAAATGGTATAATAATGGCCGTCTTCGGGATATCGTCGGGGCGGACCGGAATCTGATTGTACCCTCGCACGAGGTCCACTTTGGAAAATACGGATGCTCCAGCCAGATGGGCATTGAAGTCCTGAATGTGTGGAACCGGATATCTGTCGGCGATGGTCGCATTATTCAGGCAACGGTAATCCCCGCACGGGCGCCAGCCCCCGTTCTTCTTAGGGACCATATGGAGCGGTGAGGCCCATGGGCTGTCGGAGGGACGCACAATGCCCATCGCCTCCATCTGGCGGAACTCCCCCCGAGCTAGACGGAGCTTGTCTGGGGCGAGACGACGTGCCCGGGCGTGCACAGGCAACCCCTGCTGGCGTCTGGTGGAACTGCAAGCCAATTTGGCTTATTTGAACGCCAAATACCTCTGCTGGCATTGGTTTGAAATGCAGGCTGGCCGTGCTGGAAGGACCTGCCTGCTGTAGAATGCGCAATGGCCGCCAGATTTTGCCGCGGGGGCCGACTGGGAGCAGTGAAGACGTGGTGGATAGCGGACCCAACCTGCTCTGAGTCTCCAAACGCCTCGGGTAGGACGTCCACTGCTTCCAGGTTGTGATGGTGAGAATTCCACAGCTCCTCGGCTTGTTCACCCAGTGCCTGCATGTCGGTAAACGGATCCCTGGCGAGCTGCATGCGAATGTTGGGAGGCAGCTGCTGCAGGTAGGCATATTTAAACAGAATGCACGGCTCATGGTCCCCCATCAGGGTGAGCATGTCTTCCAGGAGGGCAGACGGCCGGCGGTCGCCCAGACCGTCCATTCTGAAAATGCGAGCTGCCCGCTCGGCGTCACCCAGGCCAAACTTCCTGATGAGAAATGCTTTAAGGCCAGCATATTTGTTTGCAACCGGGGGGGCCCTGAGGAAAGGCTTAACTCGCCTCACAGTTAGTTGGTCAAGCGAGCCAACCACGTAACAATATTTAGTCTCATCCTGCGTGATACCTCTCACAGCAAACTGTGCCTCTGCCTGCTGGAACCAGGTTTTGGGTTCTTCAGTCCACAGAGTTGGGAGCTTCAGCGCAACAGCGTTATTATCCATCACGATGCGTGATGCACGACGTGGGGTCACCAGTGTAATGGTCTGGTCAAGGTCAGGAAAAGACCGAACGCCAGGCAGATTCGAAAGAAGCTTTTTAATTCTTACCGCTCGAGAGCACACAAGGACACCTTATCTCTAACAGCTCGAGAGCACACCAGGACACACTTATCTCTACCCCTGGAGAGTCTCAACAGCAAACCCCGTAGCAGACCGCCACAATATAACTGTACTAATAACAGTAAAACATTGTGGAATGGGATAATCTGTTTGTTGATCATTGGGATTTGCCTTTAACTATTAATTAGCCTATGACTCCACCCTGCGGCAAGAGATTGGAGTTAATAGCAACCTGTTATAAAACTGACTTTATTTCATCAAGAGTAATTGGGATTATAATAGCTGTGTTCAGCTGAGCAAATCAAGGAACTAATATCGTGCAAAGGACATGTAGACCATTGTTAACAACCTTATGCTATTATCAGCTGAAGCTACCTCAGTCACAATGATGAAAAAACAGTATTCATCATTGCTCCACTAGTTTGATCAGTCGAATTCAGTTATTACAAACTGATGCTAAGGACTCTAAGGTGAGAAGGTCTGAATACCATCTCTAGTTGGTGGTAGTGGAGATTTGCATGAGTTACCAATTCTTCATTTGTTGGTATCAGCTAAATATATACACCAGATGCACTCCATGGGTAAGGGGCTATTGAGCGAATATACATATTCTACATGCTCAACTTCAAGTTGCTACACTACGGTGGTGACATATGTTAGTCACATGGCAATCAAGTAAAAGTATCCTGTAATAATTTACCTAATCTCCTTTGCCACTGGTGTATCATCCAGTTCAGATCAATGACAACACAGAATAGGTATTGGATCTCAAAGTATTATGAAAGTATGGTTCAATGTTACATCGAATATCGACATGTTGGTTCATGTTTATTCACTGATTGCAAAAATATGTGGCACAACAGTGCGGAAAAATACATTCTCGCTGCAAAAGGAGGAATGTTCTTTTATGTCTTCCTCCATTTTGCCTCATTAGCCAGGTCTTAAAACAGTCAGCAAGAACTCGCTGTTGTCTGACTGGCTAAGCAGCCATGTTGCCTTCTTCATCAGGCATAATAATACAACGGTATACGGTTATTCCAAAAAACGAAAACTTGCTGGTTCAAACTGTGGTTCAGGAAACCGGCCTCTGCATAATAAAACAATTATTGACTTGCACATTCTTAATGGATTGACTTACGGCTCAGGTTGTCACATCAAGCCATGGATGTGCTCACTGCAGAGTGCAGGGATAGCACCAAAAAAAAAAAGCAAAAAAAAAGCAGTACATTCCTATTCAGGGGATCAGAAGTGGTTTTGTTTAAATGTTAATGTTACATTTAATACGGTACAGATTACTGACATCTTCCAGTTCATTCTTAAATGGTATTTGACAATAATTCAGTTATAGAGACACTACAGCTACAACAAACGGGAACCATTCTGTCGGGTTCAACCCGGATATTGAGTTGTTAAAGAGATCTTGACACAAGTTCTCCCACTATAAGAATATGCAGTTTGGTTATTGAAAATGTGTTAACATTACTTCACCAGGGGGTTCCAGCTACATCCTTAGTCATGACACTAATATCAGCACAACGAGGGCAAACATTGCAAACGCTGTGGCTAGATACGACGGAATTGGCTGCAGGTGCCATTACATTTTACATTCTGATCTACACAAGCAGAGCAGACCAGGGGTATCAGGATTTAAGATCATTTTTCAGATACCCCACGGTCTCACGTCTATGTGGGAGGGCAGGCTTGCTATATTATATCAAGGCCACCAGAATCCTAAGAAGTGTGGAATCAGCATTGTTTATTAATCGACAAACAACTAAACAAGGGAAGGTCGGTTCAGACTATTTCAAGGTGGCTGCAGCAGGTTCTGGGTTATGTAGGTAATAACACTGATGATTGTATATCTCATTCCACCAGGTCAGCATCAACGTCAGCGGCCAGGGCAATGGACATTCCCATCGACCATATCCTTGCGACCGCAGGATGGTCAACTGAATTGATTTAATTTTTTTTTACCATAGGCCGGTTACTGACCCGGGGTTTTGCCCATTCTGTTTAGCATTCACTTTAGCCTCCCCTGAGATACAGGGGTTGGTATTGATTTCTTTATTAACGTAAACCATTAATGCATTTGAATCAATATCATGCTTAATGCATTATTTGATTATTCACTCATCCTGAGTCAATCAATGCAGTGAGACGCCGAGATTTGGATCCGCAGCATGAAATCACAAGCTTCGAACCCTTCACGGAAGTAAAATAGTAAGATTAAACGAGAACTTACCAGTTTGAAGTTTGATCTTGATTTTATGAGGAGTTACGTTGGTGATTACGTGCCCTCCACGCCCAACCCTCTCTCATAAAGATCATCTGGTAGTTCTCGAGTCACGCATCTTACTATGTCACTTTGGTAATTGTTATTTGTGATTTCATACCGTTGCTTTGAAGATTGACGCGCATGCCGCCTGTCTGGGCTTCATCACATAATCACCAACGTAACTCCTCATAAAATCAAGATCAAACTTCAAGTTTGTGACCCTACTCACGGAACTACCTGAATTTTTAACCTATTGTGTAAAAATATTATATAAATCATACCTGAAGCTCGTCAAGACCAAAACCTGCACATTTTTAAAAATATGAGAAAAACCGCAAATATTCCGAGTAGTAAGTGCCCAATCAATGCAGATTTGACATTGAGATCGGACGCAAATTGACCAATCCCGCGCTTTGTTTTATGGTCGCTAGGCAGCGAGGGCCCGGGGATCATGGCTGCCTCATAATTACATCAAAACTATAACAAAGCTTTCGAAGGAATAAAAGTAATGTTAACCTTGCCTATCATTTCGTTTTTCAATTGATTTATCTTTATAATGTTATGATATGAACTGTTAAATAAAATGATAAATAACAAATGTAGAGCTAGTGTTAGGATTAGGATTGGGGTCAGTCAATCAGTCAGTCGGTCGGTCAATTGGTCAGTCTGTCATTCGGGCTTGTTGGTAGGCCGATGGATGCTGTGGAGGACCCGTCGGGCTGCCAGGCCGCCGGTGGGTGGTGAGAGTTAGGCCGGGCCAGGCCTCGTGTGGATGGTGAGAGTGGTCAGTCGTGCCGGGCCTCCGGTGGGTGGGTGGTGAGTGTTGGGCTGGGCCTCCCGTGGGTAGTGAGCCTTTGGCTGGGCCTTCGGTGGGTGTTGCAAGTGGTTGGATGGCCGGTGCATGCTGCGAGGGGTCGGTCGGGCTGTCGGTAGGCCGGTGCTGCAGTGAGCGAGCGGGCGGACTGGCAGAGCCGGCGCTATGGGGGTGCTGAAGACGGCACGGCGGCATGCAGGGCAGTGTTGCTCCCCACCATCATCACTATGACGATCCAGAAGGACATGCTGGCCGAGGTGGATGCGCTGCAGGGCCACACGTACGGAGCCCGTAGCTGGTCCCAACGCGGCTCCAGCTCCAGCCGTGGGCAGATCTGGAAGGGGGCGAGTTAGGGTTAGGGTTAGGCATTTTCCTGTCAGTGAAAGATGCCTTAGCCTTCCCCCAGCCTGGCACTGCCCCAGTCCCACTCCACACACTAGCAGTCAGTGGGGTTCTGTAAATGGCAGAACCCACAGGAACGGCCCTCACTCACTAATTAGGCTGGTTCAGGAGCCGGATCTCTGCAGCAGTCTCATTCAAAAACACACTCACAATTATATTCATTCTATTATTTTTATATATAATTATATATAATTATATATGATTAGTCCTATTCACATCATTAATAAATATATATATATGGTGTATATATATATATATATATATATATATATATATATATATATATAAATATATATATAAATATATATATATATATAGTATAATAATATATGGTTTAAATAGACTGCAACACGGAAATAGGCTCCCCTTGGTGTAATATGGGCATTGGACACTAGATGCCGCTTACTTTCTCGAAATTAAACTTTTGGCACTGACAAGTTATGACTTCCTACTCAATTATATTTTATCTAACTCTCTGCAAAATTTCATGTAGTTCTGAAACATGGGTCCAGAAAGTTGATTTCTAGAAACATTTTTGATGCTCAGCCCACAGCCTAATTGAGTTGCTGTCTTTCAGCACCAAAGACCCAGGATTCGATCCTGACTACGGGTGCTGTCTGTACGGAATTTTGTACATTCTCCCTGTGACCGCGTGGGTTTTCCCTGGGTGCTCCGGTTTACTCCTGCATTCCAGGTTAATCGGTTTGTAGGTTAATCGGCTCCTGTAAAATTGTTGGATATCCCAGCGTGTAGGATAGAACTGTAACATTGTGATACTGGTCGGATGGACTCAGTGGATTGAAGGGTGTGTTTTCATGCTTATCTCTGAAATAAAAACTAAGCTAAACTGAACAAAGGTCTCGACCCGAAACGTCACAGACGCTGTCTGACACGCTGAGTTACTCCAGTTTTACACAATATTGATTTGTGGCAAAAATCTTTTAAAAAAAGGTGTTGACAGGATGTATAATTTGCAGGACCACAGGGAAATAGGGGAATGGAAAATGCTGGGTCGAATTATGTTCCCAGGAACTAGCATGATCTAAATGTGCTGAATGTCCTCTTTTCATTCATCTGAAAGCAAGTCAGTCAGTTTCTCACTGTAAGAAATTTGATAAGATCTCATCGGAACACCCAGATAGGGTAAAGAAACAAAAAAAACTGACTCTTCAGGCAATTAGGTACTGGAATGTTGAGTACCCTTTGATGGAATGCAAGGTGAATCTTATTTTCGAGTGATTGTGAAAACTGTGTATGTCAGTTTGGTTCAAATAAATAACTTTCTAACTTTAGTAAAATCATTAAAGAGCAAAGAAGCGGTAGTTTGAAATATGTTCAGTAATATGGGCCACGAGATAACATTTCTTACCACATGTCATGCAGATCATTGGGGATAACTTTGCATTGATTCCTGTGTCGACCTGTTTCCTTGTTGTTGTCTGTAAATGGGGAGAGGATTCAGAAATCAGAGGTGCCAAAGAACTTGGGAGGAGTGCTGGTGCAGGATTCCCCCAAAAAGTTAATTTGCAGGTTGAGTCGGCGGTAAGGGAGGCAAATATAATGTTCTCATTCAATAGGATAGAATGTAAAAGCAAGAATGTAATAAGGAGGCTCTATAATGGCAGTGATCTGACCACAAGTTGAATATTGTGAGCAGTTTTGGACCCAAATCTGAAGGTTTATGAGAATGATCCTGGGTTAATGTATTCATTGCCACAGATGGCTGTGGAGGCCAAGTCATTGGGTATTTTTAAAACGGAGATTAATAGGTCTTGATTAGTAAGGTGTCAAAGGTTACAGTGAAAAGGCAGAAGAATGGGATTGAGAGGGCAAAATAGATCACCCATGATCGAATGGGGGAGCAGACATGATGGGCCGAATGGCCTAATTCTGCCCCTTTGTCTTTTAGTCTAAGATCTCGTTGTTCCATAGCATACCCAATGGGCTGACAGATCACTGTGTATATCCTGGCCTGGCTTAGCCAAGATGCATCACTTTAAACTCATCCAAGCTAAATTCCTTTAGCCATTCCTTTGGCAGCTTTCCCAGTTGCTATATTTTGTTTACATAAAATTATTGAAAACCACCTCATTATTGAAATTCTACTTAGTTTTATTACCACTCTACTTGTGTTGGAGCTGTGGGCTCCAAGATCCCTCTGTTCATCAATGCTGTTGAGGGTCTTGCCATTAATTGTGTACTTTCCCTCTGTATTCAAGCAGAGTTTACACCTGAACGTTCTAAGTGCTTCATTTGTTAAGTTATGGATGGAATTGAACATTATGCAGTCAACAATTATCATCAGTTATGAATGGCATTGTCTATTGTGCAAGCATCATTCGCATCTCTGAGCTTATAATAGAAGGAATGAAGTTAACTGAAATGACCTGGACAGCGTTCCAGTGTAGATGCCAGTAACTACAACTATCCAAGGATAACAACACATATTGTTAGATCTGGAGCACACCTTTAGAACTGCTATCAGCCACCAGCCCTTGCTGTCGGCAGTGCTCCCGTTTGTTTCATGGTATCACACAGAGAGAATTTAATTGCTGAGATGACAAATCAAAGTTGAAATGGATTATGTATTTGGCAGTAGAAACAAAGAACTGCAAATGCTGGTTAAGCAAGGAAAGAAGTAAAATGCTCGAGCAATCAGCAGATCAGGCAGCCATCCCTGGAGAACATGGATTACCTATTGTTATTTCCCATTATTCCAAATCAAGTCAATTTTCTTTCTGTCTTCAATACAGAGTTTTGAATCCCATAGCAGATATATATATATATTTGTGTGCATGAAAGTTTAAAAATATGCTGTAATTTTGAAACAAAAGCAGATATATTCCTTAAAAATTTGGGTCGGACACAATCTGCCTAAAGAGAAACAGAACTCATATTATCAGAGCCATTATCAGAACTGGAAAAGCAAAAAAAAAATCATTTTAAGTTGCAGAAAAGGTGGCAGGATGGATGGAACTAAGTGAACATGTGATAGGTTGACGCTGTGGATACTGTGGGGATCCTTTTATAAAGGAGGGTGACAAAGAAGTTTGTGTGTTGCAAAGTAGTATGTTAATAGAGAAGGGAAACATTGAGCCAATATCATGGATGGATGGATAACTTGCAGCAAAGGAGGAAACATTTTAGATAAAAGGAAATGGCAGAGTAATGAAACAATGATCGTAATAGACATAAAACATTTCAGATGTAATGGAGGATTACAGGTCCAGAGTAAATGAGAGTATGCACCTCATTGCAACATGGTCTCTAGTTGGATGATGCTCCCATTACGGATCTCTGAATTAATTCTTGAAATGGATACATCACAAATTTGGGGCGATTCATTTGCTAAAGAGAGTCCTAAACACATTTGTCTTTGGGTATCCTCTCCTTTGCATTTGCCCAGGAAGATGAATGTTATAAACATTTAATTTGGTAATCTGGTCCAAGGAAGTGATTGGCCATCAATAAATGATGTATGGACTTTTCACTTGGCTTCAATGTACTTTACATGAATGATTATTTTGATCTGAACTCGATAATGATCAGTATATTCAGTGGTTCACCTGAGTCTGCTGGGCAGATTTTTACCTGGTTAGCTGCACTTTCATGCAGCTAGTATCAGTATTGTCTTATTCCAGGATTCAATTAATCTTCTCAACAAAATGAGAAGAGTAATTCTCACCACTTTTATTGGGTAGTGTATGTGCACCAACAGCAGCATCAACCAAAGACAGAAGTATGACAACCATCTTCTAATATTTCAGCTGAGACAGCAGACATGTAAACAAATGACAATTAAATAACAAGAAATGTTTGTAGTATCTGAAAATACAACCACAATTCTTCAGCTAAAGCTAATTTATTGAGTAAGATCACAGTAATCCAAGGATAACAACACATATTGTTAGATCTGGAGCACACCTTTAGAACTGCTATCAGCCACCAGCCCTTGCTGTCGGCAGTGCTCTCGTTTGTTTCATGGTATCACACAGAGAGAATTTAATTGCTGAGATGACAAATCAAAGTTGAAATGGATTATGTATTTGGCAGTAGAAACAAAGAACTGCAAATGCTGGTTAAGCAAGGAAAGAAGTAAAATGCTCGAGCAATCAGCAGATCAGGCAGCCATCCCTGGAGAACATGGATTACCTATTGTTATTTCCCATTATTCCAAATCAAGTCAATTTTCTTTCTGTCTTCAATACAGAGTTTTGAATCCCATAGCAGATATATATATATATTTGTGTGCATGAAAGTTTAAAAATATGCTGTAATTTTGAAACAAAAGCAGATATATTCCTTAAAAATTTGGGTCGGACACAATCTGCCTAAAGAGAAACAGAACTCATATTATCAGAGCCATTATCAGAACTGGAAAAGCAAAAAAAAAATCATTTTAAGTTGCAGAAAAGGTGGCAGGATGGATGGAACTAAGTGAACATGTGATAGGTTGACGCTGTGGATACTGTGGGGATCCTTTTATAAAGGAGGGTGACAAAGAAGTTTGTGTGTTGCAAAGTAGTATGTTAATAGAGAAGGGAAACATTGAGCCAATATCATGGATGGATGGATAACTTGCAGCAAAGGAGGAAACATTTTAGATAAAAGGAAATGGCAGAGTAATGAAACAATGATCGTAATAGACATAAAACATTTCAGATGTAATGGAGGATTACAGGTCCAGAGTAAATGAGAGTATGCACCTCATTGCAACATGGTCTCTAGTTGGATGATGCTCCCATTACGGATCTCTGAATTAATTCTTGAAATGGATACATCACAAATTTGGGGCGATTCATTTGCTAAAGAGAGTCCTAAACACATTTGTCTTTGGGTATCCTCTCCTTTGCATTTGCCCAGGAAGATGAATGTTATAAACATTTAATTTGGTAATCTGGTCCAAGGAAGTGATTGGCCATCAATAAATGATGTATGGACTTTTCACTTGGCTTCAATGTACTTTACATGAATGATTATTTTGATCTGAACTCGATAATGATCAGTATATTCAGTGGTTCACCTGAGTCTGCTGGGCAGATTTTTACCTGGTTAGCTGCACTTTCATGCAGCTAGTATCAGTATTGTCTTATTCCAGGATTCAATTAATCTTCTCAACAAAATGAGAAGAGTAATTCTCACCACTTTTATTGGGTAGTGTATGTGCACCAACAGCAGCATCAACCAAAGACAGAAGTATGACAACCATCTTCTAATATTTCAGCTGAGACAGCAGACATGTAAACAAATGACAATTAAATAACAAGAAATGTTTGTAGTATCTGAAAATACAACCACAATTCTTCAGCTAAAGCTAATTTATTGAGTAAGATCACAGTAATCCATTTTACATGTGAGAGTTCTGATGAATATATGCAGCAAATCTGCAGAAAACCATGAAAAAGTTTATTTTCTGGATTACAGTGTCATTTCAGTCCAATCACTAAATTTACGGATTGCTACATATTACAAAATTACACTTCACCTCACATTATATCTTGGATTTTCAAAAATTCATTCACAAATACCTTTATTATGCAATTTCTTAGTCTTTTGCAGAAGCTGATACTGCTGCATAATTAGATTAATTGTGGAAGAATAATAATGCATGAACACTGCATAAATATGTAGTGCACTGAGAAGATTTATTACTATTATTATTGCAATGATATATGGATTTAGGACGAGAAAAGTGGCAGTGGAAAATTCATGGAGTGCTGCTTATCTAAGGTTCTCTAATCAATCACTTGGATAGATACATTGTACTAAAATTGAATCAAATGGCTTGGGATTATGTAATGATAGCAATTATTTTCCCGCATGTGGAGTTATTAGTCTGATTGTTAAACAAATCATAATTGCAAGCAATGATTTTGCTACAAAACCCCAGTTAACATTTTGGTAGTATCATCATCATGACGTTCTGGATAGTTATTCCAGACCAATATGGGTTCTTGTCGTTAAGTCTTGATAGTCCACAGGCATCATACCACCATCCTCCACGCCCAGCAGCACAATTATACTTATAGTTATCATAATCACAATCCTGTGTACTAAATCTCTGGTTATCAATTATCTGATTTGTTTGAGCGAGGGTCATACGGTCAGTAACAGTCCCTCGGAAAGGACCAAGTCTGACAGTGTAACGACCACTCTCTGAGTCAATTTGAAAAGAGCCATATTCTGCATAAAGGGTACGTTTCCTGGTGTCTATGAATTCTATTCTCAGCTTATATGCCTTCTGCTTTGTCATTAGATGGATGTACTCATTACCCAGCCAATGATCGGTCAACACATCACCAAAGCCGTATTTGTAAGTGCTCCAACCACAAGTCCAGGTGATTTTGCTAGACTTGCTGTTTCTTTGAATCACAGTCCAGCCACTATTGTCTTTCATGATACAGTTGACCACAAGAGGAGGGGATCCTGTGGGCTGAATGGCATAAAGTCCCGTAGGAGTGCTTCGGTTTTGAGAAATTACCTCTGTGCAGTCACGTGGAACTAAAAGAAAAAGCAGATATTTAACATTATTTTTAATCTATGCAGAGTATTTAATAAAGATAGTGTAGGTTACTAGCCACTTAGAAACATTGAATACAATGTTCATTTTTATAAATCAGAAAAGCCAAAGTCAATTAAACGTTAAAGCTAATCATTTCTAAGTCTAACTCTTTCATTAACTCCCTCCGATATTTATGTGCACTATGAAAATATTCCCAAATTATTTGCTGGTACGTCTGTTTGCAACTGAAAGTTGGTGCATGGAGCATGTAAGTGGCAAAAGTATCAAAGGGAAATTGATGGGGATGTGAGAGAAAATAGACAATAGACAATAGGTGCAGGAGTAGGCCATTCGACCCTTTGAGCCAGCACCACCATTCAATGTGACCATGACTGATCATCCCCAATCAGTACCCTGTTCCTGCCTTCTCCCCATATCCCCTGACTCCGCTATCTTTACAAGCCCTATCTAGCTCTCTCTTGAAAGTATCCAGAGAAGTGTGCTCTGCTAAGAGCTGGTATGAATTCAATGGACCTTCCCATTCATAATAACTAATTTATTATATTTAAATGTGAATTTCTCCCCCCAAATGCTGCACCACTTTTCTTCTTTCTGTCTTCAGTGTTATATGGGTGCATTTTGAGGATTGTTCCCAGAACCATGTAATGGAATACAAGATGCCATATTACCTACTCATGTAGTACAGGGACCCAAGAATGGATTTGACAGTCCTCCAATGGAACATTCTTGCGCCATATTATTTTGATTGTAAAATAATAGGTAAACCTATCTTAGAATGATTTATTTTTTAAAATCATTCTGTTTGATTAGACTGGAACATGCTTGATTACCTTGCTGAATTATCAGTAGGAAGTTCAGAAATATCAGTGTGAGTACTAATATTTACAATAATATTTCTTACATTTTGCCGATTCAGTCCCCGCCACTGTAAGTAAGAGTAAGAGATATATGCAGAAGTTTCCTTGCTTCATTTTTCTGGAAAAAGAACATGTTTATGATCTTGGTCACTTCAGAGGGAAAGTAATTTAAAAAATCTAATTAAATAAATTATATTTACACATACAGATTGTCGGCGCAATTGTTCCGCCCAAATTGAACGAGTTGCATTCTTACCTATCGAGTTGTAGTTCTAGCTTTTACAATGATTGCTTCTGTCTTTGTTCCTGTGAAATCCTGTGGAGGAAATTATAGTTGCACAAAGATAAATGACTCGCTCACTCTCAGAAGAAGTGCAATGCAAATGCGAGAGAATTGTTTACCGGATGTTTAATCTGCCCTCATATGTTATTGGAGGCAGGGTGCTCTATAATATACAGTGAATATTATCCTTCATATTTGCCTGACATACAATAATAGAGTCTAAGAACAATTCTGGCCAATGTATCCTCTTTCTACATAATGTTCTGACCATTGAATCATGAATTAATCGGCACGGCATCTACATTCGTAAGCAAATAAACTACATTTTAGGAACCCATAATAAATACTAGTATAGAGCCATTCCACATTGTATGTGTTTCTTGCAATCCCCGCTCCATTTTTATTTACAGACGATAAAGATTACCTTTTCTGTATTGGCACCTGGTAATCAAAAGGACGCAAGTAATTTCTTGGCGATGTTGCTGCACATCATTTCAAGACAATCTTTCTGAACCATTAATGGACAACCCAAATGAAATCTTGGTCCGGTTTGATAAGGCACCAAATCAGAAACCTTGTAATGGTTCTCCTTTAGAAGTCTCAGCCTTAATTTCATTTGAGAGTCACAAATCTAAATACAGCATCATAGATTATCAAACCCAATATCTTCAATAACCTTTCATTCAGCAACGTGCTATTCCCTGTACACATTTGAACATATATTAAAGATTCTGTTCAGGAAGTCATGGAGACATAGTTAGACAGAATCAGGCCCTTTGACCCACTGAGTTTCTGCTGACACTCAAGCATACATTTACACCCTTCTACATCAATGTCATGTTCTTACTGTAATTCCAGATGCCTGGATTACTAGTTTAGTAAATGTAATCTAACTTTTTAATTAATTCCATCTCGTGATCCTAATGTTGTTAGTTTTTGTTTTGTTTGCAGTGTCAGTGGAAGGAGGACTGGGACTGGCTGCATCTCTGTTGCATGAAGCTAGTATAAGCCAACAGTCAGATGCAATTCTAGAATAAAAGAAGTGCTGAATGTGCCAAAGCAGATACCTATCGAGTACTGGGTTTCAATTGTAAAACATATAACACTTTAAAATACAGCAATTTACATTTAGCAGCTCTGAAGGCCAGATGATGTCACACTGCCACCTGGAGTTGCCTGAAATTGTGTTACTGGATTTTACCATTGCATTCTAACTGATTCTAACTCTTTATAACTGCAATCCAGCCAGTTCTAGTCCTTGTACTCCAAACGAAATAAAAGTAAGATTGTGGGGAAAGAACTGGGATCGCACGGATAATTAATTTAAAACATTATCTTAAATTTACCAAGACTAGTAATCCAGAGTCCTGGAATAACAGGAATAATAATTAATGGAGGATAAGTTATTGCCCAGTTTTTTAGGATGTATAAAACCTGTAACAAACATTAAGGAACCCAGTATTGATCTTTGTGGTGTGCCACTGCTCGCAGGCTTCTAAGTCACAAAAGCAACCCTCCAACCTTCATTCACTACCTCATAGTACCCAGCCAATTTTGATTCAAATTGTCAACTAGCCCTTGGGCTCTAACCACTATACTGAAGTCCATGGAGCTACATCAGTCACGTTTTTTTCTACTCCCTATGTCTGTAACCTCTTCCAACTCACTACCCTCTGAAATACTCTGCCTACTAACTATGACTTCATGTAGAACTCCAATTTTAAAACCTGCATCATAGGATGTTGCACTTTCAGCACTCCCGACTCTAAACTTAGCTTTGTCCCCTTTTCTATTGCATAAAAATTACATTCTTGGTTGCATAAAATGTAATTCTTTAATCAAATTTTTAGTCACTTAATATCTCCTGCTGCGGCGTGGTATCATATTTTGGTAATTTAATTTTAATTTAGAGGTACAGCGTGGGAACAGGCCTCTCAGCCCACCAAGTCTACACCGAATAGCAATCCCCGCACATTAACACTTCCCTGCATACACTAGGGACAATTTGTACTTATACCAACCCAATTAACCTACAAACATGTACGTCTTTGGGAAAGAAAAATAATGCTCCTGTGAAGTGTCTAGATATTTTACCACTTGAAATATCTTTATTTTGCACGACATTGCTATTTTGTTAATTAATTATCTTTAATAACCTGTACTCCAGCTTTAACAAAAAGCCCATAGCAACGTTAATCTGCTTTAATCAATAATTTATGTAGCCTAACACTTTGTCCCTGATTAAATAGTTTTCTCATATAATTCAATGTACATCAAATTGCTCCTCAAATATTTAGTTTTATTTCAATTTAGAGCTTTATGGGATAATCCAACTATACTTAATTACTTGTAAGCATGTAACTCTTTTAAAATACTTAATCACAAAAAAAATAACCATGTTATGTTACTTTTTTTGTGTAAAGATGACTTTAAGACTATTCACTTAAAAAATAAAGAGATAATTCAAAAATTAGCAAAAGTGAGCTGGTCAGATCTTAGGTCTAAACAAAAAGTTCTATTAATCCTAAAATTTGAAAAAAGGATCCCACAAACAGGTACGGAAGCCTAGGCTTAGAATCTGACTAGATTACTATTACACATTGCTAATTACAGTTGAGAATAGGAGAGACTATGGAGGGTTACTTACTCTCTGCAAAGACTCCAGCCACCAAATTTGGAAAGTGTGTTATATCTTGAAGAGGTTGGTAATTTATATTGATTTTGAGTGACATCTCATGGAGGCGTTAACGTTCTTGCTGCCACCAGTCAAACAGGTTTCACCAGAGCAAGGATTGTAAACTGAGTTTGTGTGTGAGTCTGTGTTGTTCGGGATTCCATTCCCACCATCAGAGACAGGTCTGCATTCAATCCCTTTACCAGTAAATCGGCTGCACTAAGTTGAATTATTGGGATCTTGCCTGGCTCATTTGCTGAGTTACCCAGTATGTTCTGAAAGATTATGTGCAGTTTTGCATCCCATTACAAAACGGATTTGGAGGCTTTGTAGAGGGTGCAGAAGATGATTAGCAGAATGCTGCCTGGATTAGACATTGCTAGTTGTAAGGAGCTATAAGGAAAGAATGGACAAACTTGTATAGTTTTCCCTGGAGTGTCAAAGATTGAGGAGGGACCTGATAGAAGTAAATAAAATTATGAGAGCCATAGATGGGGCAGTCAGTCAAAACTTTTTTTCCCAGCATGAAAATGTCAAAGGCTGCTGAGTGTAGCTTTAAGGTTAGAGGCGGAAAATGTTTGCATGATAGTGGGTGCCAGAAATGTGCTGCCAGGATTTTTTGTTGGATGCAGATGCAATTATGATGTTTAAGTTTATTAGATAGTGATGAGCAGGGAAGGGAGAGATATAGATCTCATGCAAGTGGTGGAGAGTAGTTTAACTTGGCAATGTGTTTGGCACAAACATTGTGGGCCTGTACCTTTGCTGTTCTATGTTCAATGGCTTGGTTTTGCAAGAGCAGTGGTACCAGAGACAGAATGATCTTAAAGGACTGCTTGTCTTCAACACTGCTTTCAAACGTTGTCTTTCACCCTCTCTATGTTATTTATATCCTACCTACAGTATGGCAAGCAGAACTGTACACAGTGCTCCAGGTGTTACCTCACCAATGTCTTGTGCAGCTGTAATATGATGTCCCCACTTTTGTACTCAGTACCCCATCCGATGAAGGCTATTTGCCTTCTTCACCATGATATCAACCTATGTCATCGCTTTCAGGGAACAATGTACTTGGATCTCCAGGTTTTCTCTGCCCAAAGACCTTCAGAGCCCAACCTTAGATTTCTCATGACATTAAGCATGCCTGCCCGAGGTATGATCTGGCAACATTCAGACATGGACTGACAAGTGGCAAGTAATATTTGGTCCATACAAATGCCAGCCAATTACATAGTGTCATAGAGTTATACAGAATGGAAACTGACCTTTCAGCCCAACTTGTCCACGCTGAGCCAGATTTCTTCCTGAGGTAGACCGGTTTGCCTGCATTTAGCCTGTAAAACATTAAACCCTTCTGATTCACTATTTGGAAGGGTATTTCCAAATATCTTTTAAATATTGTTATTGTACTCACCTTCACTACTTCCTCTAACAGCTCATTCCACATGCCCACTAATCCCTTTATTGGAAACATTTGCTGTTAGATCCCCTTTACATTTTTCACCTCTCACTTTAAACCTCTGCCCTTTTGGTTTAGGATAGCATGCAACAAAAGTGTTCACTGTACCTCGGTACACGTGACAATAAAATAAACTGAACTAGACTCCCCTACCCTGGGAAAAGACTGTGACAATCTGTTTTTTCTATGCCTCTCATGATTTTATATACTTGTAAAGTCATATTGGCCTCGATTATAGAAGACATTTGAATCTTCTTTAATCCAGGCCAATATGACTTTACATAGTGTGGGTGTGGTGGCGCCTAACGGCAGCGGCTCCACTACAGTCGTCTGTTTTTTCTTTTCTTTTTGTCTTGTTAAATGTATGTCTTGAGCTAGTTTTTATTATTTTTTTAGCTGTGTATATGTGGGGGGCGGGGGGGGGGGCTGTGAGGGAAACCGTTTAATCTCTTCCCTGTGCGGGGACCCGACTTTTTCCCTGTCGGGTCTCGGATGTCGTTGGGCCTAACATCGTGGAGCCGGTGGCGGCCTCCGGCCGAGGACTAACCTAAGGGCTCCAGTCGCGGAGCCTGCGGAACTGACATCGCGGAGCTGGCCATCTTCGGAGCGGGGAGAACTGTGGTGGGGCGCGGCTGCGACCCGACTTTGGAGTTTCGGAAGCTCCGGCCGCAAGCCCGGTGGACGGGAACATCGGCAGCTCGCATGTCCCTGGTGGGAGACCGCTTTTCCGAGCACCGCAACGGCAACCTCTCCCGCTGCATCGCCCGGTGTGGCTTAAACGGCAACAGGACTTACCATCACCCGCCGGGGGGCTTAACGTTGGAGCCCCAGTTCGCCTCGGCAATGCAGTTGGACTGCTTGACCACAGGAGAAGAATAAAGGGAAGGGATAAGACTTTGGCTTCCATCACAGTGAGGAGGTGTTGGAGATTCACTGTGATGGATGTTTATGTAAACTGTGTTAAGTGTGGGCCTTGGTTTTTTTGTAATGTAAAAAACTGTAGAAATGAAATTTCGTTCAAACCTAGTTGTTTGAATGACAATAAATAGCATTCCATTCCATTCCATCCACATACCTTATATAGTCCATGTCTATCCAGTCTCTCCTCATAACCCAAGGCGTCCACTTCTGGTAACATCCTTCTAAGTATTTTCTACACCCTCTCTAGGTTAATCATATCCTATAGTATGGCAAGCAGAACTACACACATTATTCCAGGTGTTACCCTCACCAATGTTTTGTACACCCACAATATGACATCCCCATTATTGTACTCAGCACCCATCCGATGAAGGTCTTATGCGTTCTTCATCACCAGAGCTCAACCGTAAAAAAAAATCTGGCAGATGAGCACCACCAGCTGAAATGACCCGCTGCTATGGAATCACGATACACGGCAGATATTCAAGGTAGTTAAACATGCCTGTGTCGTTTGTGATAGCAATACAAAGTGCAACCGGACCCTCAGTTATGATGCTTAGCTCAATAGAAATACAAACCGCTGCCATTCATCTCTTGGTTCCAAATGTGAGATTCAATTGCCTCCAGATTTATAAGCATGAAAGAAAGCATGGATGGCCAAAATAAAAATAAATATTTCCTTCCTGGCAATTCTATTAAAAATACCCAGTTTAGTCACTAGATCAAACACTTGAACCCAATTTTAAACTTTACTGGAAACATTTGAAAGCCTTGTTAATTGTATCCCCTTAAAATGTAGTATGTCGACATTTTTAGCTTTGTACATCAATTTATTGTCTTCATTTCCTTGTATGTCACGAGTCAATAATGTTTTATTATCACATGTCCCAAATAGAACAATTACATTCTTGCAGCAGCACTAATAGAATATGCAAACATAACACACTGTAAACAAATAATAAACGGAAAAAAAAAGTCCAGTGTTCAGTTTTAATGGTGACACAGCATTAGTGATGTGGCCTCATCTGGTGATTTAATCTGATCCTGGCCTCGAATGCTGTCTCTGTGGAGCTCGAGCATTCTCATTTGGTCTTTGTCCTTTGTACCAGGTTCTCCCATGTCATCTCGTAGCTTAAATGAATCCAGTAAAATTGTCCTTTTTTACAGGTAAGTGGCATAAAGAATCAAAAGAGAGGTGGCAGGTACAAGAAAGATATCAACCTACTGGACTACAGAAAACAAAGACGACTGCAAAGGTATTTCTGAGCTTGGACCCGATGGGTGCAAACGCTTCCTTCTTCATCACATTTAAGGCACCAAGCATTTATTAGAAAAAGCACTAGGGAATGGCTTGAATTGAATATCTGATTGATGTTCAAATCAGGCTAAAGAAACGCAAAAGGTCAGTCACCAAGAGAATGCATATAGGATCAGACACTGTGCCATACTTGCACCCAAAATGGTTGTCTTGTAATTATGGCCAGACTCATCCCCATATTAGCCATAAACAATGTATTTTTTAGAGTTAATCATTGCTGGTTTAGACTTTACTTTGGACTTTAGAGATACAGCATGGAAACAGACCCTTTGGTCCACCGAATCCGCTCCGATCGACGATAACCCACACACTAGTACTATCCTACACACTATGGACAATTCAATTAACCTACAAACCTGTATGTCTTTGGAATGTAGGAGGAAACCAGAACACCCAGAGAAAACCAACGTGGTCACAGGGAGAACATATAAACTCCATACAGATGGCACCCGTAGTCAGAATCAAACCAGGGTCTCTGGTGCTATAAAAGCCCTATCCCACAATACTAGTCCATTCCAAGAGCTCTCCCGAGTTTGCCCAGATTCGAACTTGGAGATTTACGGTAATGGCCGCTGGTAGGTACCCGGGGCTCTCGTGGACATTTTTCAACATGTTGAAAAATCTTCACCAGTCTTCCCGAGCTTACCGCGTTTCCCGAGTACCTGCCGTTAGCGTTACGAGCCGCTAAGAGACATCCCGAGCTCTGACGTACCCGCTACGTACATTTTACGTGCTTCCACGAGTTTGATTTTTTTTTTAAACTGGGGAATGCTCTTGAATGAACTCGTACAGTGGGACAGGGCTTTAAGGCAGCAACATTACCGCTGTACCAATTTTCCGCCCCGGTTTATTGTCATATTTTCCGAATTATTTTCCCAATTTACTACAACCAACTCAGACCTCATGGTTTTGTAGTTTGCTTTATCAAGATTAAACATTCTCATTTCCGTCTGATCTAAATCACCTTATGGAGCATGTGGTAATATCTGTACACACTGGAGCAAGCTCCTCAGTACAGTTTGGTTACAGTTCTGATAGAAGTCCAGACTGCTTCCATTCAGATTCTTGGTTCCAAGAGAGGAATTCAAATCACCTCCACATTTCTAAATAAGAGGAAGACAATGGATGGTACTTGTTTTTGTACAATTCTAAGTATTTTAGGTGCAAATCATTTCACTCAGTGAATGACAAGTATTAACAATGCATAGCACAACCAACTGTGAATCAACGTTTGCCAAAGATCAGATTATTTATGTATTAGTTGACAATTGATATCCTTTATATGCAAATTTGTTAGATTCCAAAATCTCCACAAAAGCAAGAGCAAATTATTTTCTGCCATGGTGTTATGAAACAGCAAGATGCTTCTGGATAAGCAGCAGGGTGTTAATGATAATAAATTGATGTTCTCTGTAAAAAATCTCAACGTGTTACTTTTTTGAGGGCAATGAGAAAAGGCTCTGAGATATCAGGAAGGATTCAAGTTACTCACCACTTCAAATATTTCATCATTGCTGGCTAATTTGAAGAAACAGCAATATTGCTTGGAAGAACATGTTTTTTTTTACCAGTATTGAATTAGTTCATAGAGGATATTTTGTTTGCTTGGTTTAAATTATGAATATCAAGAGCAGCCAATTTTAGATTTCTCCCAATTTAAACTTGAGTTGAACACTGCTATAACATGGACACGTATCTCCCAGGCCATGGTAGCATATTGTTTCATGTGCTGAGAGTCAACAAAAAGCTTTGTTTTGCTGCAATACAGGAAAGTCATAGCACACATGACTACAATCTTAGTTTATTGTTGTCATATGTACCAAGGTACAGTAAAAAGATTTTATTTGAGAGCTATCCAGATGAAGAAAAGACTATACATGAATACAATCAAGCCACCCACAGTGCACACATAAAGGATAAAGGTACGACATTTAGTGCAAGAAATAGCGTTGAAGTTCAATATACAGTGGCTTGCAAAAGTTTTCATACCCCTTGAACTTTTCCACATTTTGTCACGTTACAACCACAAACGTAAATGTATATTATTGGGATTTTATGTGATAGACCAACACAAAGTGGCACATAATTGTGAAGTGGAAGGAAAATAACACATGGTTTTCAAATTTTTTACAAATAAAAAACTGAAAAGTGTGGCGTGCAAAAGTATTCAGCCCCCTTTATTCTGATACCCCTAAATAAAATCTAGTGCAACCAATTGCCTTCAGAAGTCACCTAATTAGTAAATAGAGTCCACTTGTGTGTAATCTAATCTCAGTATAAATACAGCTGTTCTGTGAAGGCCTCAGAGGTTTGTTAGAGAACATTAGTGGACAAACAGCATCATGAAGCCCAAGGAACACACCAGACAGGTCAGGGATAAAGTTGTGAAAAAGTTTAAAACAGGGTTAGGTTATAAAAAAATATCCCAAGCTTTGAACATCTCACGGAGCACTGTTCAATCCATCATCCGAAAATGGAAAGAGTATGGCACAACTGCAAACCTACCAAGATATGGCCATCCACCTAAACTGACAGGCCGGGCAAGGAGAGCATTGATCAGAGAAGCAGCCAAGAGGCCCATGGTAACTCTGGAGGAGCTGCAGTGATCCACAGTTCAGGTGGGAGAATCTGTCCACAGGACAACTATTAGTCGTGCACTCCACAAATCGGGCCTTTATGGAAGAGTGGCAAGAAGAAAGCCATTGTTGAAACAAAGCCATAAGAAGTTCCGTTTGCAGTTTGCCACAAGCCATGTGGGGGACACAGCAAACATGTGGAGGAAGGTGCTCTGGTCTGATGAGATCAAAATTGAAGTTTTTGGCCTAAATGCAAAACGCTATGTGTGGCGGAAAACTAACACTGCACATCACCCTGAACACACCATCACCACTGTGAAACATGGTGGTGGCAGCATCATGCTGTGGGGATGCTTTTCTTCAGCAGGGACAGGGAAGCTGGTCAGAGTTGATGGGAAGATGGATGGAGCCAAATACTGGGCAATCTTGGAAGAAAACCTGTTAGAGTCTACAAAAGACTTGAGACTGGGGCGGAGGTTCATCTTCCAGCAGGACAACGACCCTAAACATACAGCCAGAGCTACAATGGAATGGTTTAGATCAAAGAATATTCATGTGTTAGAATGGCCCAGTCAAAGTCCAGACCTAAATCCAATTGAGAATCTCTGACAAATATAATGTTCTCATTCAATAGGATAGAATGTAAAAGCAAGAATGTAAAAAGGAGGCTTTATAATAGCAGTGATCCAACCACATTTGGAATATTGTGAGCAGTTTTGGACCGAAATCTGAAGGTTTACGAGAATGATCCTGGGTTAATGTATTCATTATTATTATAAATACTTTATTGATCCCCTCAGGGAAATTGTGATGTCCAGAAGCCCCCCACAAACCCACACATTCAAAACGAACGCAGACAGAAAATACATAAAATACAATGTGGACACTACCTGAGAGCAATAAATACTTTGGCCTCCACAGATGGCTGAGGAGGGCAAGTCATTGGGTATTTTTAAAACGGAGATTAATAGGTCTTGATTAGTAAGGGTGTCAAAGGTTACTGTGAGAAGGCAGAAGAATGGGATTGAGAGGGCAAAATCGATCACCCATGATCGAATGGGGGAGCAGACTCGATGGGCTGAATGGCCTAATTCTGCCCCTTTGTCTTATAGTCTAAGATATTGTTGTTCCATAGCATACCCAATGGGCTAACAGATCACTGTGTATATCCTGGCCTGGCTTAATCAAGATGCGTCACTTTGAACTAATCCAAGCTAAATTCCTTTAGCCATTCCTTTGGCAGCTTTCCCAGTTGCTATATTTTGTTTACATCAAGCAATTGAAAACCACCTCATTATTGAAATTCCAAAATCAAAACAATTTCTTCCTTGTTACCAGCATATATTCAGTAATCAATCTCAGGGGTGGACAATTCATTGATGTGACATTCCTTTCCTGTTATGATAAAGCAGGTTTTAGTACATCACAATAGAATTTATTGTTACTGATTGGTAAAAAACAGCCTGGCAGCTGTAAGGCATGACAATTTGTACCACTTGCTCATTCGAATGAATGATTTCTGTGTGCATCCCATACTAATAACACTCTTGATTGGATGGGCACCTTCTCAGAAGGGGTCAATATCTTGACTGGACTATATCAGTTGCATTGTCTCTACATTGCCTAAAATCAGCCCAGGTCCCTGAAAGGGGAGACAGATTGCGTCCGGAGCAGAGCTGAGTCTGAGCTGAGATATGGTGAAAAATGGGTTGGCATGGCCTCCAACATTTACTGACTCTGCATTGGACTGCATGGTGGAGGAAATGGCACAGGAGTGATGTGCAGCATTTCCAGAACACCAAGTGATCTTATGACCAAGAGTTCAGATGGCAATGGAGCAAATACCCCAAGAACATTTAAAAAAAAACAGCACAAGAACAAGCCCTTTGGCCCACAATCAACTGTGCCAAACTTGATGCCAAGACCAACTCTTATCTGCCAACACATAAATCATATCCCACCATTACCTGCATATCCTCGTGTCTATTTAAAAGTTGCTTAAATGCCACTTGCGCATCTGCCTCAACTATCACTCTCAGTAACGTGTTTCAGGCACTCGCCACCCTCTATGTAAAAATACTTGCCCCGCACATCTGCTTTAAACTTTGCCTCTCTCGTCTTAAAGATATGCCCTCTGGTATTTGATTTTTTTTGTGTGTGGGCTGAATCACCGACAAGACTATGGATGGAATTTGGGAGGAGAGGAACGCCCCTGCCCCCTGTCTCCATCAATGGTGTGTATGTGCAGTTTACCAGTGAGTACAAATATCTTGGAGTGTACCTGGACAGTAAACGGGACTGATCCAAGAACGCTGAGGCCCTGTGGAAGAACGGATAGGGCCGGCTGTATTTATTGAGAAGGCTCCGCTCCTTCAACATCTGCAGTAAGATGCTGTAGATGTTCTACCAATGGGTGGTAACCAGTGCCATCTTCTTCGCTGTCATGTGCTGGGGCAGTACAGCGAAGGCTGCGGATGCCAATAGGATTAACAAACTCAACAAAAGGCTGGCTCTATCCTGGGGGCAGATCATCTTGGACAATACAGTTTACCCACTCCATGACACACTGGTCAACATGAGGAGTTCCTTCAGCGACAGACTGGTTCCACCAAGATGCCATGCAGAACGCCACAGGAGATCCTTCTTCCCTGTGACTATCAAACAGTACAACTGCTCTCCCTTCTGTCATGGGATAGACTGACTCCCCTCTCCCAAACCCCTCCCAAATCTTTTCAAATCCCCAATCCTTTCCACTCATCACTTTAATTTCACGTTTCATGTATTTTGTGTTTTATGACTGATGGCAGATCGATTTCCTTCCTAGGATAAATAAGACTCTATCATATCGTATCATATCATAATAATTCCTTCAACAGATTTGTATGGCATATACATGCGAATTGGAGTTGTAAACACGCAAAGGGACAGTGGCGGTTGCAAAATAGAAATAAATTATATGTTCACGAGGCATAAGAGTTGTGATCTAGCTCTGTCCATTGCTACTTGGTGGCACAATTTCAAATATTTGTAATCAAATCAATTATAATCTTACTTTAGCTAATTCATAATAGAAGAAGATACATCCAAATTTAGGGACAGTTTCTTCTAAGCTGTTATCAGGCAACTGAACGGTCCTTTCATCAGCTAGAGTGCGGCCTGACCTCCCATCTACCTCATTGTAAACGTTTGAACGACCTTTAATTGGACGTGATTGGACTTCAGTTATTTCTTGCACTAAATGTTGTATCTTTATCCTTTTTCTGTGCACTGTGGATGTTTGATTGTATTCATGTATAGTATTTTCTTTGGCTGGATAGTATGCAAACAAAAGCTTTTCAATGTACCTCGGTATATGTGACAATGATAATAAAAATAAACTAAACAAAAACTTAACTAAGATTGTAGTCATGTATGCTATGATTTTCCTGTATTGCAGCAAAACAAGGTTTTTCACTGTCTCTGCGTACATGGGACAGTATGCTACCTTGGCCTAGGAGATATGAGTTCATGTTATAGCATTGTCCAACTCAAGTTTGAATTGGGAGATATCTAAAATTGGTGGCAATTTTCTGTAACAATTTAAAACTACCAAACAAAATTGAAATTTCCTTTGAACTAATTTAATGCTGGTCAAAAGAAACATTTACTTCCTGACAGTATTGCTGTTTCTCCTTGGTGCCTACCTGAAATCACCGAGCCCTTTCACATAGTCCTAGAAATATAACACTTTGAGATTTTGTTACCAAGAACATCAATTTATTATCATTTACTTCCTCCTTTTTATCCAGAAGCATCTTGATGTTAAGTGACAACATTGCAGAAAATAATTTGGTTTTGCCTTTGTGATTTTGGAATTTAATTTGCAGATAAAATGAATCAATTGTCAACTAATACATACATTATCTATTCTTTGATCAAAAATTGTTACGGGTTGGTTGCACAATGTCGGTATTTCTTTGTTATGCATGTCATTTAAGAGTGCAATGCTCCACACCTAAAATACTTAGAATTGTACAAAACAAGGACAATTCATTCTCTTCCTTGTATTTAGAGATCTGATGATGATTTGATTCATTCTCTTGGAACCAAGAGTCTGAATGGAAGTTCAACAAAATGTTGAACTCCTGCATTTTAATCCCACCTTCTCTCTAAGTTATATAGTCATTTGAAAGTAACTGTTGACAAGTAACAAGTAAAGGGGTCCTGTAATCACAGGGGGCAGAGTAAAGTTCACTGAGACAAAATCCAAATCCGATCATTTTGATCCCTGAGCCATAGCTAATGTGGTCAGATTCCATTGGGCTTGGGTTGGTAACCAAGCTCTAGGATAGACATTGTACCCAGAGGCCAATGCCATTATTCTCTTCAAGCTTGATGAGAACAACTTAATGCACCCAGGTCTTGACTGAATAAAGACTCTGTCTCAAATGACCTATTTCCATGCTGTATGACTATGACTCCATTTAATTGTTTTACCACTTATAGAAACACGATGGTTCAACGATTACATATCTACGCCACTGTCCATGTTCTTGATTCAGAACCAGAATCACTATTCAACCAATTCCTTGGTGAAATGAGATGTGCCCACTGAGCCTGAAGAGATAATAATAATAATAATAATAATAATAATAATAATAATAATAATAATAATAATAATAAATTATGCATCCCCTTATTCGAGGTCTTGAACAGGCAGACGCGAGGATCGAACCCTTGGTGGGATAGGTACAGTTTATGATCTGTGGCGAGTTTTTGGTAAAAGAAATGTATCATTAATTCTCGTTCCCACTCTTCTCTAAGCGCTCTGTCGATGGTAAATTTATATTTAAAATACTATTATATCAATATGATATTAATTTCTGTGAGTCGGCCTTAATGTGCATTGCTTCCAGTGGATCTAAAGTTATGTTTTGAATTATATTCTTAATATGCACTGCCCAATATTAATACAAAAAGTTCAGAAGTGAAAGTCCCCCAAAGTCTTTTGGTTTGCACAGATGTTTTCTTTGGATTCTATGTGATCTATAATCCCAGATAAAATTGGTAATATTTGAATCTAGTTTTGTAAAGAAGTGTTTTGGTATATATAATGGTATAGATTGAAATAGGTATAATATGTGTGGTAAAAAGATCATTTTTATAGCGTTTATTCTGCCTATTAATGATAACGGAAGTGTTTTCCAGAATTTAATCGACGCGTTGAGTTTAATAAAGGCATAAAATTAGCATTAAATAATGCTTTGTATTTTCTGGTAATTTGAATAACCAAATGCTTAATTTTTTCTGTTGCAATTTTAAAGGGGAATTTTAATAGGTGTGTAGATTCTT
This sequence comes from Raja brachyura, assembly GCA_963514005.1. Next base: position 27,603,937 of record OY740807.1, read on the forward strand.
GAGGTTTTAACGTCATGATTTCACTTTTATTCCAATTTATTCTGTATCCAGAAAAAAAAACGAATTCCTCTATTAAATTTAAGTTTGGTATGCTCGTTTGTGAGTTTGTAATATATAAAAGCATATCGTCTGCATATAATTACATTTTATTATTTGAGTCCCTAGTATTATATCCCTGAATATTCAGATGACTTCTTATACTTTCAGCCAGGGGCTTTATCATAAGGGCAAATAGCAGAGGTGATAAAGCACATCCCTGCCTATTGTCCCTCGATAATTGAAATTTTGGAGATAACATATTATTGGCTAATATTCTTGCCGTTGGTTTATCATATAGTAATTTTACCCATACAATAAAATTCTCTCCCATATTAAATTTTTGCAATACTTTATATAAATACTGCCACACTACCTGATCAAATGCTTTCTCTGTGTCCAGAGAAACAATTGATATATCTTCTTCCTCCGTTTTATGTGAGTACATTATATTAAACAGGCAGCTCAAATTATTAAATGAATGTCTTTGGGGTATAAACCCCTTTTGATCAGGATTTATCAATTTACTAATATATTTACTCAATCTTCTTGCTAAGGTCTTTGCTAAAATTTTCTGATCTGTATTTAAAAGTGATATAGCTCTATATGAGCCCGGTTCATCTAAATCTTTATCTTTATTTGGTATAAACGTAGTAGTTGATTCAGCTATTTTTTCTGGTAATTTATTGTCTTTAAAGGCATGAGCATATAAATTAAGTAAGCGTGGAGCCGTTATCTCATGGAATCTTTTATAAAATTCGTAACTAAAACCACCTGGTCCAGGCGCCTTACCATTTTTCAACGATTTTATTATTTCACCAATTTCTTCAAGTGTAATCTGAGCTCCTAATTCCTCTTGTTCCAAAAGGTCAAGTTTTGGAAGATTACAGTTATCTAAAAAATTTATAATATCTTCTATTTTAGTTTTAGATGTATACAAATGTTGATAAAATTGAGCAAATCTATTGTTAATATTCTTAGGTAATGTTAGTGATTCACCTTTCTCTGATTTCATTTTAGTGATAGTATTTTCCTTTTCTTGTGTTTTCAATTGACGAGCTAAGTCAGCAAATGCTTGTCAGCAAATTCAAAATGTTCCTGTTTTGTGATTTGGATTAATCTTATTTATTTTTGCCGATAAAATTCGATTAAGTTTAAATTTCAGTAGTATTATCTTATTATGTTTATCTGTAGTTGGATCTTTGGCATTATCTAACTCTAATTGTCTAATTTCTTGTTCTAGCATCTGTTGTTCTGTCTTATTCTTTTTATTTTGAAAAATTTGATATGAGATTATAACTCCTCTAATAAATGCCTTGTAAGTTTCCCATAGTAAAGAAGGTGAAATACCTGGTGTTTCATTTGTCTCAAAAAAAAAATTTCATTTGTTGTTTTAAATATTTATAAACTTGTGGGTTATTTAGAATTTGTGTGTTAAACGTCCAGAAATATTTTTTACCCGGCATTCCCTCAAATTTTAATAGAAAAGTCAACGGAGAATGATCGGAAATAATACTGGTGTGATATGAAGGATTAATTGTATATGGAATTAATTTTGTATCCACTAAAAAATAATCAATTCTTGAATACGTTTTATGTACCGATGATTAAAACGAATATTCCCTTCCAGTTGGATTAGCAGTTCTCCATTCATCTATTATATTAGTATTTTTTATATATGTATTTAGAAGTTTACTAGTCTTAGATTTTAAGTTACCCCTCCTTTGTTTTACTGATTTGTCTAAATATGCATCTAAAACGCAATTGAAGTCCCCCCCTATTATTACATTTTGGTAATTAAACTCTGATATTATATCTATAATTTTATTTAAAAATTGGGGGTTATCAAAATTCAGAGCGTAAATATTTATCATAGTAAGTGGGGTTGAATAAATTTCTCCCGAAACTATAATATACCTTCCCTCTTTATCTGAAATTGTATTCTTTAATTTAAATGGTATACCTTTCCGAATAATAATAGCCGTACCTCTAGCTTTAGAAGTAAATGAAGAATAGTCTGTTTGACCTATCCAGTTTGCCTTCAATCTCATCTGTGTTTGTTGTTTCATGTGTGTTTCTTGCAAAAACATGATGTCAGAATTTAATGATTGGTTCATTGGCACCCCTTATATTCCAACTGCAGAATGTAATTCCTCCATTCTTTATTTGTCTATCGTCTTGTATTATATATCAGTTTGGTGTTTTTGACTCACATGGTGCAACCAAACACTTCAGAACTCTGGTTGCTGGGTGGACGTCTCGAACTTTAAAATTTATATTACATCTCCCTCCCTCAAATTTTTGTGCCTTTTTCAGATTCAATATTTCCAAAGACATCTCTTTCATTTGGCCCGTCATTTCTTCCATCACCTTCTCAGACTTTTCCATGTTCTCATGCATCTTATCAAATTTCTTATTATAGTCTTTTTCCATTCTGGCACATTCTCCCATTAATTTTGTATCAAGCTCATTATACTGCTTCTTCAGTTCCTTTAACTCACCACAAGCAGAATCAATTTTTTTAGAAAGATTAATTTCCATTTACTCCAATGTAGTATTCATGTCTGCTAGCATTTGCTTTACCTCCTTCTCCTTTATTTCTCCTTTTGTAGCCATTTCAGACACAAATCCTTGTGAGTTAAGGGCCTGTCCCACCAGCATGCAACTCTATGCGATGAACGCGATCAAACTGGAAGCGGGGGCCGCGCGGAGGTCGGGTGATCCCCTGTACAGGGCCGTTCCCACCAGCATGCGCCTGCATGCGGCAAGCGCAACCAAACCGGCAGTCGAGGCCGCGCGGAGGTCGGGTGAGTGGCGCAACGCGGCGCAAAGTGAGGCGAACTTGGAGCGAAGTCTAAGGTAAGTTTGCCAGGACAGAGGGGGGCACACAGAGAGGGGCACTGAGGCACACACACGCACAGGGACGCGGAGCCACACACATAGAGGGTCACGGAGGCACCTACAGATAGGTTCATGGAGGCACGATGTCGGGGCGGTGTGTAAATGTCGAGGCGACTGCCAGCCGACAAGCCGTTGCCGCGCGGAATTTTCAGACATTGTCAGTTTTTCGGAGCCCGCGCGGTGTCGGGACGAACTCCGCACAATTCCGCACGGCTCCGGCGATCGAAGTGGGACCGGCCCCGCGACGCCAGACGGCTCAAGCGACCACGTTAGGTCGCGCTAATCGCATAGAGTTGCATGCTGGTGGGACAGGCCCTTAAGACTCTTCTTCTGAGCTTTCTGCTGTCATTTGCAGAGTTTCCAAAACTTCCTGAAGCTTGATAGTATTTTTCTTAGGTCCTCGTGAGCATTTCGCCTTTCTCATTTAAAACTCCCTTTAAATTCCAGCTCCGGTGAGTTTTTTAATATCAGTCCTGTGTTTCAAAACGGCTTTTTCACAATTTTAACGGGAGAGGAGCTCAATGCTGCGACCTTACAGCTTCATGGCCGCCCCCGGAAGCAAAATGTAGTTGTTTCAAGTGCTTGATTCAGTGTTTTTATTGAAACTAGACTGGGGGGAAGCTTAGAAACGAACAATTATAATTGGGGGCACGTCCGGGATCGCAAAAGACCCCCAAACACAAGTTTGCAATCAAGGGTGTTGAGCTGTTTCGATCATGAGTGCAGAAATTGGGCCCACGGTGCGGTTTTCGCATTGAATTTCGGCACTTTGTGAGTCTGAGCGGATCGATCATTTGCGGGCTTGGGAAAGGGTCTCATCAAGATCATTAGAACAGAGTCTAGCAAGCACGGGGGTGGTTAGCACGCCTTTGGGTTGGAGGCCCCTAAAACCAGGCTGGGGTTAGAAGCCCTGGTGGGATTGGGTTAGAGGCCCTTTCCTGGGTTAGAGACCCAAAACTGGTCGTAGTTGGGCAGACTGCAGCTGCCTTTAACGAGAGCCAAGAGTACCTGAGAGACGGGAGCCTCCTTCCTTGATGAAAAGTAATCCAAATAGCGAAGGGTACCCCTGTCTTCTGTCAAACTTAGAGAGGAGGGATAGAGGTTGCCCTATAGAAGTCCAGTCTAAGCAGAGGGATTGTAACATTCGGGAGGTAAAGTAATCATTTAGGGAATAGTACCCCTCAGCAAAGAGTAAACTACGGAGGGGAAAATCTTCGGTATCAGAGGGAGAGGTTCACTGCATGATAACAGCGTGACGCGGCGTTGAGATCATAGGTTTGTGAATTGTGCGCTAGTGCTTTAAATCATTATGTAAATTGTAAAAATCTAGCTTTCTGTATTGTTATAGGATCCGGATTTTGTAAATATTCTCTGTATGTAAATAAATTTAGCGTAATTAAAAGTTAAGATTTAGATCGTGTTAAGTCCGCGGACCGCCATTTGTGTTGCTGCTTGTGCGAGTCTTTACAGATTTCAAACTTGAAGAGAGAGTGTCTTTAAGTTAGATATTCGTATTTGTTTAATATCGTTTTGTAAGAATCCGAATCGGATTGGCTTGATCAGGGGTTGTACTCCTTCCATCGCTGTGCCGGGGGAGGAGTCATCCTGCTGATTGATTGCGCCACGAGGAAGATTTCTTAGAGTGCGTGATTTATAATAGAAAAATGTTTGCGGTTTCTTTAGTAGTGTGGTTGTGCCTGATAGTGATAGGTGGCGTGTTAAGCTGTTTGTGGACCGTGTTAATTACGTGTTTGAAAATCATTTTTAGATGTTTTGATGTAGAAAGTTATAAGGTTAAAAGAGTGTGGACGTGGGAGATAGGAGAAGAATTTGAATGAGAAAACAGGACTGGTGGAGTGAAGGAGTTGCGAGGCAGCAATCGCTTTGAACCATTAGCCATTATCTAGGAGCGTGCATTGTAAATTTAGGGATAAAAGGAAGGATTGAAACAATTCTGTTTTAGGTGTTCGGAAGCATGGGGAATAATGTAGATAGCGATGTAACAAAAGAAGAGAAAAGCCCATTACTACTAATGTGTAATGAGTTTTCTCACAAGGCAGAGAAATGAAGACATTTATCAGGAGCAGTCAATAAGACATTAGGGAATAAGCTATGGCCGTCGAGGGGAATTAGAACAGTAAAAGGGATAACATACATAGAATGAATCATTTGGCAGCATAGTAATAACAGGGGTGCAAAATAATTAATAGGGTTATGGAGAAAATATTTTGAGGATCGGTAGGCGAATAAGGAGATCAAGTTGGGAAAAAGCGATTGCTAAACTAGGATTAGAACTAAAAGATGGTGAAGTAGATCGACCTCCAGGCAGTGGAAGGAACAGGGGTCGAGATAAAGGGAAACATTCAGAACAAGAGAAAGGTGGATCTCCTGGAAGAAAAGTAGTCCCTGTAAAACTAAAGATTAAGAATCCGATGGTTAGTGCTGACTTCAAGGGGGAAGAGGATGAGTATTTAGAAGAGTGGACAAATGTCAACGCCAGTGGAAGTTCACAGCTCCCACCATGTTCCTCTTGCATTCCCCAGGCTTCATTAACACCGTGTATGACTGTGTCCGTAATAAATATTTTACGTCTGCAGAATCTATAACAACTCCGGCAGATTCTACATCTGAACAAGTTTTACCAACAGCTGATACTGAGGTACAGATCAGTCGATCTTATCCACGCCATCACTGATAGATCGTCCAGTGGCTTATGGCACTTATAGAACGAAAAGGTTAGCTCCGGTGTTTAAAAAACAGGAAGGTATGTTATATATAGTGCAACCGCCAGAGTATTTCTGTGAGCCACAACCTAGGCAGATCACTCGAGTGGAAAGGAATGATTTAGTTGGGCAGTATCGGGAAATCCCTAGTGAACCGAAAGATTTATCAGAGGGTGAGACAGTGATTCTAGATACCGAAATAGACTTTGACGTAACTGAAAGCTTACGAATTGAACAGGTATCCCATAGACAGTTACCAGTAAGGGAAGGAATAGGTATAGCAGATTCGGCCAGCGCAGTGAGTATGAATAATTCCCGCGTTACAGACGCCCATATGGCGTGGAAGCCCCATGAAATAATGGCAGTACTAAACAAAATCCCTAATAGAAAGAAGTCCCCTGCTGCTTTTGTAGAGTACTTGCGAACCACAATGCGTGTATATCATGCAGATTCACGGGATTTGTGGGAGACCATACAACAGATAATTACTCCAGCTGAGAAGACCAAATTTCTAGTAGCCCTAGGACACCTGACATGAAACATTGGCAAACGCAGTAATGGATGACAGTGCAAGAGAAGAGGCTGTTTAAACGGCCCTTGCAAAAACGTTTCACAAAGCAGGCGATTTAAGTCGAGTCCTGGAAATGCAACCAGTGAAGAGTGAAGGAGCAGACAAATTTCTCTACCGCTTTTCAAAATTATATATAGACCAGTCAGGTGATTTAAACTATCAGAATGGAGTAAATTCCCCTCAATATTGTGCTGTCTTGTTGAATTGTCTCCTCACTAAAAGAGCGGATTTAATTAAAACCAATAACAGGAACTGTTCTGAGAGCCGGGCCAGCAAATAGCCAGAGCTGTGAGATATTATTGGAAGGAAGGTAGGAATGAGGAAAATTATCCTGTACTGGGAGAGAAAGTGAACTCATAGCAAAGGAAGAATTACCAAAATCTAACTCTGAACCATGGATCCTCAGATTACCATCAAATTACGGATTGGGAGAAATTAGGTTATTGATTATAATTATAGATTATTCAGATTACTATCACCGCTACACTCCCTATTTTGAGTGCATTTCAATGGAACCCAGGGGTAGAATAAGACCAACAATGTTGCCTAACCAATGCTATACTTGTGGCGGGATGGGACATTGGAGTAGGGCCTGTCTTACGAAGGAAAGAGGAAAGAATGAAAGAAACGGGTCAAAGAAAGGATTTCCAGGATTATGAAGAATTTAGAGATCCTAGAGAATATAGAGACATCTGAAATCTAAGGAATTATAGGAGGTCCTTTAATTCAAGAGACTACTGGGACCCAAGAAACCAGAGAGAGAGATGGCCCAAATGTCAGGAACTGAGAAGTCACACACCGTTTACTCAAGCTAACCCATTTTCTCAGTCCTGATTCACCAACCCGCATGGAATTGTAGGCGTGGAGACATGACCCCTACTCTAGATCCCTCTCAAGTAATTTACCAGAATGAGCGGATTGGATATACCATTATAGTAAAAACTGGAAGTCTTATCGAAGAAAATTATAAACCCCCTTATGACTACCCCAGAAAAACCCTTATAACAAAGAAGATTGTAAATCAAGGAGCTTGTTTAAACTGCACCCAAACAGTAAGGAGTGTCTAGCGAGAAGGCGGAACGTAGCTGGATTGAAGAAGAATCAAGGGACAATGAAGAAAGTAAGAAAAGGAACATAGTAACTAGCATGAAATTAGATAATAACTAAGGAATGGAAATGGCATTAGGGAGAGAAGAAACAAAATTGCCATGCAGGAGGAATGGGAGTGGGGAAATAAGATATTGAATTAATGTATTGCTGAGTTTTATGCCTGCAGGACAGTATATCAACAAGAGACTGCCCGGAGAGTGAGGTAAAATAATGCCCAGACCCCTAAGAACGGGAAGAAGACAGCGAAAGGTAATGTAACTCCCCAGAAAAAGGTGACCAGCAGGAAGAATTGATACTGTCCTGCCCCTTTAAGACACTTGGGAAGGCCAATAGGCAGAGCAACATGCTCCTCAGTATCTCCGCTCAATGCCAGATTTAGATGAAGAGAGGCCCTAGGCTGTTCCACTTGTGAGGTCCCTCCCATTCCCCCATCCCCACGACTAGAGGAATATGGAAGAGTCCACCAGATAAACACTGATTTGCAGCTGAGCGTGGCCAATGAGATAAGGGGCTGGAAAGCTGCACTTTTAATTTATTTATTTATTGCCAGTGCTAGTGTCTAGTTATTGGCTTAAAACACTATTATTCTGAAATGGAGGGCAAGGAAAATTACTGAAGGGTTGTTTGGAGATTGTGCGTTGTGACAGCCCATGACAGTGTCAAAAATATTTTACACCTTGCAGGGCTCTCACTTAACTTTTTTTGTCTGTTGTCAGCCGGGCAACCTTGGCAGCTTTTTAGGTTGCCAAATGACAGTTTAGGTGGTCATTTAAGACGGCTTGCATGACGCGTGCGATAATGTGCTCGGACGAAGTGCGTAGTTACCAGTCGGAATTATGCTCAATGAAGCATTCACATATGATTTCTGCTTCAAATAAAGTCACAAACTAAACATATTCACCAATTAAGACAAGATATATACCACAATGACATGCAGCAAAATTATAATACCGTATCTCAACTCTTTTTACAAGTTGCAATGAATGCAATTTCTATTATATCTTTCCACTTCTAAACAAAAATGTGGTTGGATTATTCAGCGTATGATCAACCTCGGTGAGACCAAGTGCAGGCTTGGGGATCACTTCGCCCAACACCTCTGCTCGGTTCACAATAACCAACCTGATCTCCGGGTGGCTCAGCACTTCAACTCCCCCTCCCATTCCGAATCCGACCTTTCTGTCCTGGGCCTCTTCCATGTCCAGAGTGAGGCCCACCGTAAATTGGAGGAGCAGCACCTCATATTTCGCTGGGGCAGTTTAAACCGGTATGCGGTATGAACATTGACCTCCAATTTCAGGTAGTTCCTGCTTTCTCCTCCCCTTCCCAACTCTCCCTCAGCCCACTGTCTCTGCCTCTTCCTTTCTTCTTCCCGTCCTCCCCACCCTCACATCAATCTGAAGAAGGGTCTCGACCCGAAAAGTCGTCTATTTCCTTCGTCCATAGATGCTGCCTCACCCGCTGAGTTTGTCTAGCATTTTTGTCTTCCCATTCACACAGGTTCTGTTATCCCACTTTACTCACCCACTCCCAACACATTCGGGGCAATTTTACAGAAACAAGTTAACCTACAAAGCCAATGCGTCTTTGGGGTGTGGGAGGAAACCCACACGCTTGCAGGGAGCATGTGCAAATTCAACACAGACAATGCCCAAGGACACGGATCTTTGGCGTGCGAGGCAGCAAGTCTACCAGCTGTGCCACTATATTTTGTTTTCCAACACACAAAAAATTATACTTTGATAACTTTGGTTACTAAATAAAAGAAAATATCAATTTTCAGTCTTAAATCTCCAAGTGACGCTATGTCCCCCTTTACAGCTAATATATGTTTTAATTCACTATATATAGATTTTAGAAAAAACGCTACCACCTACGACTGTGATTTCTGGCCATCTTACTCAGAGTCACCCTCCGCTCATCAGGTGCCGAGGATTTCTCCCATTGATGAAAAGTAAAATAATTATTAGTGTTTAAATAATGTTGAGATGCTCTCTCCTGTCAATCACGCAATGAAAGCCACGCCCCTTCTGGTGGGAGGGGGGAGGGACTATAAAACTCAGAAGTGTGGGCGTGGCTCAGTCTCTGCAAGATGGAGGAGGGAGAGGTCGCTATCTTTAGTGGCCTTGCACCCTGCTTGAAATGGTATGAAATTGCACTTGAATTTGGTGGCCTTGAACCCTGCTTGAAATGGAATTTTAAGGAATAGCCGTGAGTCAACTGCCAGCCCACCAGCCGTGAGTGAGTGAGCTGCCAGCACAACAGACTTGAGTGACTGAGCCACCAGCCCAAGAATCCATTTGGCGCACAATGTCCATACTAGCCCTCTGGAAACCAGTCCCTTCAGCCCATAACACCCATACTCGCACTCCAGAAAGCCCCCCCCCCCCTCCCCCCACTGGCCTAGTTTAGTATTCATATATAAATATAAACCATTTTGTTTTCTCGTTTATAACATTGTTTACAGAGTACTATGTTTACATATTCTGTGTGCTGCTGCAAGTAAGGATTTCATTGTTCTAACTGGGACGTGAGAATAAAACACACTTGACTCTTGACTTGCGTCGCTAATGTGAGGGATAGAACTAATGTATGGCGGATCGGTGGTCGGTGTGAACTCGGTGGTCCGAAGCACCTGTTTCCACACTGTATCTTTAAATTAAACTAAAAACACTAAAACCCGAGGGAGTCTAAAGAAGAATCTCTACCTGAAATGTCACCCAATTTCTTCTGTCCAGAGTTGCTGGCTGCTCCATGGAGTTCCCCCACACAATTAAAGCATGGAATAAATAAACAGCTAAAATGCAATAGCTTGTTTTTGGAGTTTGGTGATGAACCCTCCACCACTTCCAGTTTAAATTCCATTTAGAATATTTTTGGAGGTCCAGGAAACCAGAAACAAGAGTTACTCCAGGGAGTTACTCCAGCTCCAGGGAGTGATTCTGCGTTGCTTTTCATCGGTCAAATAAATTGAAGGGTGAGACTGAATTTGGTTCAATTGGAACATTTATGGGGTGGAAGATTGCAACCTTCACGTGGTCCGTCCTGTTTCGACGAATGCATTCAAATAAGATCAAATAGAACAAGTTGTCCTACAACTTTAGGCTGTGAAGAAGAAGAAGAACATTTATCATGGTTTGCTTTAAATTCAAGTCAAGCCTGTAGGGGAACCTGGACCGAACCCAGCTGAAATGTATATGATTACATGTCATATACATAGATATACATAGTATAACATCGTGTGAGTCTGAAGAAGACCAGTTAGTGCCGATCCTAGAATAATAAAGAATAAATTAGGGAACCGAATAATAGAGCACAACATAATAAGTTCAATAGATAATAGACTAGGAATAGGTTCAAGTGAAATAGAAATAGCGAATGTGTGGGAAAGCATGAGTGCATGATGGTAACTTGCTTTGTCCCAAGCTTCTTAGGATTTTCTAGGGTTTAGGTGATGGAAGTCTGGGCAGGAACACGGATGGAAGGAATTCGCAACCACGAAAACTGGAGAGGTGATCAGACAGAACTTGTGAAATTATGCCCATGAAAACTCAGGACGCTTGACAAGATTCTGAGAAGAAACATCATCATCTTGTGTTGCTGATAAATGGGAAATGTAAAACACACTTATGTATGTCAGGTTAGCTGATTATTGAGCCACTTTGGTTATCATTAATGATGGGTTATCATTATGATAAAAGGAAGGAATGTCGGTCAAATTGGAATTGCTTTCTGCAGAGCTGGGACAAGCTTCTGAGAGGTGCCAGAGTGTCTAGAGCTTAGATACAATATGCAAGCAAAAAAAGTGAAGATCTGCAAAGCCTGTCAATCTGGTGCAAAATGCATAGAATGGATTGGATGGCTGCAAACCAGACATACACCTTGTAAATAGTTGAAAATAATGTTGCAGAGTTTGACTTTGCCAAATGTTGATTGGATGAGGTGTTGAGCCTTGTTTGGGTTTTCTGTAAATCAGGGTAAATGTTAGCTTCCTCTCAAAGTCTGTTTTTAATACAATGTATTGAACTGTTGTATCATTAGGTTAGGGGAATGCCTGTTATGTATGCGGTTAATCAATATATGTAATTGGGTTATTGAGAGACCACCCTCATGTGGTTCGGGCTCTCGAGGTCCTGGGACATATAAAAGTCCGCGATCATAAGGCTCAGCGTCGATCTTCTGAAAGAGCGCTCAGGACTGCATGAACTTCTGGAGTGCCTCTGTCTAAGCGAGGCCTGGAGGGCTTGAAAAGGCAGACGCGAGGATCAAACACGCGGTGGAATAGACACAGTGTTTGATCTGTAACTCGCTTTTGGGAAAATAAAATGTAGTTATTTCAAGTGCTTGATTCAGTATTTTTAATTCGAGCAATTATCACATGGAAATCATTTCTGTGGAACAGGAGCAGGCAGAAACAATAGGTCTGCCAGGGCAGCTGTGTTTGTGGAATTTGGGCAGAAGATAAAAATGGGCTGTGCAGGGATGGGAAACAATAAGGTTGGAGGCTGTGTTCACCTTTCACAACTGGATATGTCTTGTTATGGAATTTTGATTTGATCCATTGGTTATCGGATGAGGTAGCTCTCATTGTTGTGTGCTATTAGGGCTCATACAGATTGGTGCTTTAATTCCGGGTGCATGGTGCTGCTCTGAGCATATCGGTTAACACAAGGATGGTAATGGCAATAGTCTAAATTGTCAGATTACAATTGTGTTGAAGATAACCATATAACCATTTAATAATTACAGCACGGAAACAGGCCTTCTCGGCCCTTCCAGTCCGTGCCGACCATTTATTTCCCCCTAGTCCCATCTACCTGCACTCAGACCATACCCCTCCATTCCCTTCCCGTCCATATACCTATCCACTTTACTTTTAAATGTTAAAATCGATCCTGCCTCCACCACTTCTGCTGGAAGATCATTCCACACAGCCACCACTCTCTGAGTAAAGAAGTTCCCCCTCATATTACCCCTAAACTTCTGTCCCTTAATTCTCAAGTCATGCCCTCTTGTTTGAATCTTCCCTACCCTCAATGGGAAAAGCTTATCCACGTCAACTCTGTCGCATCTCTTTCATCATTTTAAAGTCCTCAATCAAGTCCCCCCTTAACCTTCTGCGCTCCAAAGAATAAAGACCTAACTTGTTCAACCTTTTTCTGTAACTTAGTTGCTGGAACCCAGGCAACATTCTAATAAATCTCCTCTGTACTCTCTCTATTTTGTTGACATCCTTCCTATAATTAGGCGACCAAAATTGTACACCATACTCCAGAATTGGTCTCACCAATGCCTTGTACAATTTTAACATTACTTCCCTACTCCTATATTCAATGCTCTGATTTATAAAGGCCAGCACACGAAAAGCTTTCTTTACCACGCTATCTACATGCGATTCCACCTTCAGGGAACTATCCACAGTTTTTCCTAGATCCCTCTGTTCCACAGCATTCCTCAATTCCCTACCATTTACCATGTACGTCCTATTTTGATTTGTCCTGCCAAGATGTAACACCTCACACTTATCAGCATTACCCTCCATCTGCCATCTTTCAGCCCACTCTTCCAAATGGCCCAAATCTCTCTGTAGACTTTGAAAATCTACTTCATTATCCACAGCACCACCTATCTTAGTATCATCTGCATACTTACTTATCCAATTTTCCACCCCATCATCTAGATCATTGATGTACATGACAAACAACAGTGGACCCAACACAGATCCACCCCACTGGTCACCGACTTCCAACCTGACAAACAGCCATCCACCATTACTCTCTGGCATCTCCCATTCAGCCACTGTTGAATCCATCTTGCTACTCCGCCATTAACACCCAGAGATTGAACCTTCTTAACCAACCTTCCATGGGGAACCTTGTCAAAGGCCTTACTGAAATCCATATAGACAACATCCACTGCTTTACCCTCATCAATTTCCCTAGTAACCTCTTCAAAAAATTCAAGAAGGTTTGTCAAACATGACCTTCCAGGCACAAATCCACATTAACTGTTCTTCATCAGACCCTGTTTATCCAGATGCTTATATATATTATCTCTAAGTATCCTTGCCATTAATTTGCCCACCACTGACGTCAAACTAACAGGTCTATAATTGCTAGGTTTATTCTTTGAACCCTTTTTAAACAATGGAACAACATGCGCAGTACGCCAATCCTCCGGCACTATTCCCGTTTCTAATGACATTTGAAATATTTCTGTCATAGCCCCTGCTATTTCTACACTAACTTCCCTCAATGTCCTAGGGAATATCCTGTCAGGACCTGGAGACTTATCCACTTTTATATTTTTCAAAAGCGTCAGTACTTCCTCCTCTTTGAATCTCATAGTTTCCATAGCTACTCTACTTTTTTCCCTTACCTCACAGAGTTGAACATCCTTCTCCTTGGAGAATACCGAAGGAAATAAATTGTTCAATATCTCCCCCATCTCTTTTGGCTCTGCAGATAGCTGTCCATTCTGGCCTTCCACTGGTCCAATGTTATCCCTCGTTATCCTTTTGCTATTAATATAGCTGTAGAAACCCTTTGGATTTACTTTCACCTTTCTTGCCAAAGCAATCTCATATCTTCTTTTAGCTTTTCTTATTTCTTTCTTAAGATTCTTTTTACATTCTTTGTAAAAGAATGTCAAAGCAAGATGAACCACACCACATCATTTATGTATTGTGACAGTTCTGTTAGAAGTCCAGACTACTTCCATGCTGTCTCCAGGTTCCAAGAGAGGGATTCAAATTGTTCAGATTTTACAATATTAAGAAGAGATTGGATTGCAATTTCTTTGGTACAATTCTGGGTGAATATTTTAGGTGCAGTTTGTAGCACTCTTACTTGACATGCATTAACAAAGGAATATCCACAAAGCATAACCATCCATGAATCAACTTTTGGCCGAAGAATAGATTTATGGATTAGTTGACACTTAGGGAATCATTTTGTCTGCAAATTGCTTTGAATCCAAACTCACAAAGATGAGAGCAAATCTTCATTGTCATTGTCATATGTTATTGTCATAAACATCAAGAGGCTTCTGATAAGGAGGAGGAAGTCAATAAAAATAAATTTGTGCTCTAGGTTAAAAATCTCAACGGGTTAAATTTTTTATGTCTCAAGCTATGCAATAGGTTCCAATATTTGATCATTGAGATGCGCAGAAACCCAGTTCTGCGAGTTTGGTAACTAGCTTGGAGGGGATGATTGTATTAAATGCCGAGCTGTAATCAATGAATAACAGCCTGACATATGAGTTTTTGTTGTCCAAGTGGTCCAGAGCAGAGTGGAGAGCAGCGGGATCGCATCCACCGTTGATCTGTTGTGGCGGTAAGCGAACTGCAGTGGGCCCAGGTTTTTGTCGAGGTAGGAGTTAATTTGCGCCATCATCAACCACTCAAAGCACTTCATCACCACCGACGTTAGTGCCACTGGTCGATAGTCATTGAGGCACGTCACCTTGCTCTTCTTGGGCACTGGTATAATTGATGCCCTTTTAAAGCAGATGGGAACCTCAGACCTCAGAAGTGAGAGGTTTAAAATGTCCGTAAAAACTCCAGCCAATTGTCCGCACAGGTTTTTAGAACATGACCGTGTATACCATCAGGTCCAGGTGCTTTTTGAGGGTTCACCTCTCTGAAGGATTTTCTGACGCCGGCCTCTGTGACTGTGACTGAAATACCATCACAGCGAATGGGGGCTCGGGAAGGCACATCAGTGTTCACCCTATTAAAGCGTGCGTAAAACACGTTGAGCTCATCAGGGAATGATGCTACGCCGACATTCGAGTTACCTCCTGATTTTGCCTTGTAAGAGGTGATTGCATTCAGGCTCCGCCACAGCTTCCGAACATCTGTCTCATCCTCCAGCTTGGAGCAGAAGTCCCTTTTGGCCTTTTTGATGGTCTTACCAAGGTCAAATCTGGACTTCTTGTAGGCCACTGTATCATCAGACATGAATGCCCGGTGGCTGGTCTTCAGGAGAGTGCAGATCTCAAAGTTCATACACGGCTTCTGATTGGGAAACACTCAGAAGGTTATTGTAGGGTGCAGTCCTCCACACATTTCTTTATGAAGTCTGTAACGACTGTGGCGTATTTGTCCAGGTCCGTTGCCGAGTCCCTGAACA
This sequence comes from Raja brachyura, assembly GCA_963514005.1. The sequence continues at coordinate 27,619,413 of OY740807.1, forward strand.
TTGCCCAGTCTACAGACTCCAAACAGTCCTGGAATTGTTCCTCTGCCCCCCCCCCCCCCCCCCCCCCCCCCACCCGACCAGCTCTGTACAGTCCTCACCTCTGGGGGTGCGCTCTTCAATTGCTAGCTATAGGCAGGAAGAAGCAGCACCGCGGTATGGTCGGATTTACCTAAATGACGGCGAGGAATGGAGCGATAGGCATTCTTGATGGTGGTGTAGCAGTGGTCGAGGGTATTTGGTCCTCTGGTGCAGCAGGAGACATGTTGGTGGAAGTTAGGGAGCAATTTCGTAAGGTTTGCTTTATTGAAGTCCCCAGCTATGGTGGGAAACACCTCGGAGTAAGACGTCTGGTGTTTGTTGACCATGGCATGCAGCTCCTCCAGTGTCAGACGGACGTCTGCCTGGGATGGGATGTAGACCGCCGTCAGGATGATGGAGGTGAATTCCCTCGAAAGGTAGAAGGGACGGCACTTCACCGCCAGATGTTCGAGATGTGGAGCGCAGGAGTTGGACAGGACTGCCACGTCTGAGCACCACGCAGAGTTGACCATGAGGCAGACGCCCCCTCCTCTCCCTTTCCCAGATGCCTGTGTATGGTCCATACGGTGGATGGAGAAACCTTCAGGCTGGACTGCTGAGTCTGGGGAGCTGGGGGTGAGCCATGTCTCTGTGAAACAGAACACAGAGCATTCCCTCAGCTCCCTTTGATAAAGCAGTCTTGCCCTTAAGTCCTCCACTTTATTTTCAAAGGACTGTACAGTCTAGCAATTTAGACTAGTACAAGCAAGTACTAGTCTAAATTGCCAGATTACAATTGTGCTGATGATGAACCACACCACATCATTTAAGTTTGGTGAGAGTTCTGTTCGAAGTCCACACTACTTCAATTCAGTCTCCAGGTTCCAAGAGAACGATTTAAATTGGCTTCATTTTTTTAAATATTAAGAAGAGATTGGATGGTCATTTGTTTGGTACAATTCTGAGTGAATATTTTAGGTGCAGTTTGTAGCACTCTTAAATGACATGCATTAACAAAGGAATATCCACAAAGCATAACCACCCATGAATCAAGTTTTGGCCAAAGAATAGATTTAAGTATTAGTTGACACTTAAGGAATCATTTTGTCTGCAAATTGCTTTGAATCCAAACTCACAAAGACGAGAGCAAGTCTTCATTGTCATTGTCATATGTCATTGTCATAAACATCAAGATGCTTGTGGATAAGAAGGAGGAAGTAAATGAAAAGAAATTGGTGCTCTATGTTAAAAATCTCAACGGGTTATATTTTTTATGTACAGTGTGAAAGGGCTATGAGATTTCAGGAACGCAATAGGTTTCAATATTTGATCATTGTTTTATTAATTTGGAGAAACAGCAATGTTGCCAAGAAGGAAATGCTTCTTATTAACATTGAATAAGAACTTTGTTGGGGATATCTTGATTTTGTTTGCTAATTTAAAATTGTGACTAACTTTTCAGCCAATTATAGATTCTTCCCAATTTATTCCTAAGAGTTGGACACTGCTGGAGCATGGACTCACATCTTGCACAGAGAATGCTGATTGCAATTCCTGGGGTCAATCACCCAGCCTGTAGGTCTTTCTCTGGGCATGAAGCAGTCCATACCTGCCGAGGCATGACCTTGACAGGGCAGCATGGTGGTGCAGGGGTAGAGTTGCTGCCTTTCAGCACCAATGACCCAGAATTCGATCCTGACTATGGGTGCTGTCTGTACGGAGTTTTCTACATTCTCCCTGTGATCACATGGGTTTTCCCTGGGTCCTCCGGTTTCCTCCTATGTTCCAAAGACATGGAGGTTTGTAGGTTAATTGCCTTCTGTAAAAATGGGTGCAGGAGATAGCACCGATGCAGTCATCAATGAAACGGAGTCCAGACTACTTCCATTCAGTCTCCAGGTTCCAAGAGAGGGATTCAAATTGTCTTCAGATTGTAAAATATTAAGAAGAGATTGGATGGTCATTTTTTTGGTACAATTCTGAGTGAATATTTTAGGTGCAGTTTGTAGCACTCTTAAATGACATGCATTGTAATGTTTTTATGCATATTCATGTATATGCTAATGAGTTGGTGTTGTATACAAGTAGGGAATGTTGGGTAATAATGCTCTCTCGTGATCCAGGCAGCCTGCGTGCAAGTTGTTATTCATTCTGCTGTCCGGAATATAACAAAATTGGCGACGAGGATGGGATAGAGTTTGTGAACTCATCCTTTAATTACAGTGCAGGACTGTTTTGCAACACGCAGTATTGTTTAACAGTTTAAATGTGTCGCAGTTGTTTGCGAGCTGGACTAGAGAGGCCACAGATCCTTCTATGCAGGGGACTGTAGTTTAAAACAGCAGCTGAAAAGTCGGCGAGTTTGTCAAGCTATCTCTATGTTGTGTCCACGTGGGAAGATGTCGTCCTTGGGATTGTATAACATTTTACACTGAGTTTTTTTTTGTCGAATTCCTCAAGCTGAATAGCTTTTGAACAGCTAAGTTTTAGGTGAATTGTTACACCAAAACAGACAGGAATTCGGGGTTTTTGAATGGACCTTTTATTAAAAAAAAGAGAACGATCGCAGCGTCCACGGGCTAAATTGGAAACCTTGGCACTTTTGACAAGAGTAGAGAGCCATTCAGCTCCTATATGGAGAGACAAACATGTTTTTCACAGCAAACAATATATTGGAGATTAGTGGTGAAGGAGAGATAGTGACTGAAACAAATAAGGCCGCTTGCGAACGCATGAAAACGATTCTGCTCATGGAGATCGGTCCTGAAGTGTACGACACACTCGTGAATCTCCTTGCACCCTTAAAGGTCAAAGATGTGCCATTAAATGACATTCTAAAGAAGTTGGAGGTGAACTTCAACCCAAAGCCTCTGGAAATTGCAGAAAGCTATAAATTTGGCACTAGAAACCAGAAGCAGAATGAGACAATCAATGAGTACATTGTTGCCTTGAAAAACTTCAGTTTACACTGTAACTTTGGAACTTTACTCGGACGAGCACTATGCGACAGATTTGTTTGTGGTCTAGTGGATGAACAAATTCAGTCCAAACTCTTGAACACTCCAGATCGTACATTCGAGAAAGCATGCAAGATTGCTACCACAATGGAGATGGCATCAAAGAATGCTCGCCAGTTTCGTCCACCAAGGACTGCAGTGGCCGTTTACAGTCACAAGGCAGTGCCTATGGCCAGACCTAGCGGCACTAAACCAAAACTAAAGTATGGCGGGGAGCCGAGTTCAGCCAGTTGTTATCGTTGCAACGGTAATCACTCAACCCAATTTTGTCAGTTCAAAATGGCCAAATGCTATAACTGCCAGAAGAAAGGCCATATCGCCTCAGCACGTTGGGCCAAGCTTAAAAGAGGAAACCAATAATCTACGGAAAACAAGCGACAAGAGAGGAGTTCACAACTTGGAGGTGAACCCAGATGGAGATGAACTTGGGTTGTTCACCATTTATGCAACCAACATCCATTAGCCGACAACCAGCCAAGGCAAGGACTTTCGAACAAAACTATTGATTAATGAACAGTTAATCGATATGTGTATTGACACGGCAGCAGATTGTTCGGTCATGTGCAGAGACCTGTACGAAACAAAGTTTCCACAGATACCACTGTTTGAGAGTAAGGTCAAGCTGAGAACCTACTCGGGAAAGTTTTGGAGAAATATGGACAAGTAAACTAAAGTTCAGCACAATGGTCAGTCAGTAACACTGCCTATCATAGTAGCCAGCTACAGAAATAAACCAACCCTCCTTGGAAAGGATTGGCTGGGTAGAATAGAATTAGACTGGAGGAACATTTTCAGTGTCGATTTGTCCAAATCACGTCTTGAAAACGTCATAAGCAAACATGCAAACATTTTTGCTGACAGTTGCATGGGAATAACAGGGTAATCATTACACATTCGACTTAAGCAAGATGTGAGACCTGTGTATTGTCGGCCAAGACCTGTACCATATGCACTAAAGCAACGTGGAGGAAGAACTCGACAGGTTAGAGCGTAATGGAGTACTCGTGAAAGCAGACCAGAGTAATTGGGCAATGCCAATTGTGGCTGTACCCAAGGCTGATAAAACTATTTGATGTGGTTTCTACAAAGTCACAATCAACCAAGCCGTTGATGATGAACAATATCCGTTACCAACCTCGCAAGATCTGTATGCAGAACTTAGCGGAGCAAGAGTCTTCACTAAACTGGATTTGTCTCACGCTTATGACCAACTCAATGTCGACAAGGAAAGTCAGCGATACTTGACTATCAACACACATAAAGGCTTGTATTCATATACAAAGCTGCCCAATGGTGTGAAATCTTATCCGAAAATGATTCAGTCTGTCATGGACAAAATGTTACAAGGCATTCCGCACTGTGTGTGCAACCAGGATGACATACTGATATTCACAGAGGGCATGGTAGAACATCTGGAAATCCTTGAGCAAGTTCTCACACGACTGAACTGCCACAATGTCAAACTGCAACAAAGTAAATGTGCATTTGCACAGTCAGAGGTGGTCTACCTTGGACTCAACTTAGACTCCAACGGACTTAGCCCTGTGGAGGCGAAAGCAGAAGCAATAGTGAATGCTCCAAAACCCAACAATGTGTCAGAGCTACAATCATTCCTTAGGATGGTGCAGTTCTATGCACGATTCCTTCCAGATTTGGCAACTGTGCTAAATCCTCTACATCATCTGCTACAAAAAGATGTGAAATGGACGTGGGGAAAGGAACAACAACGTGCATTTGACATCTGCAAGGAAAACTTGACAAGTGACAACCTTCAACAAACAAGTGATGCTTCAAGTTATGGTGTAGGAGCAGTGACCTCCCACATAATGAGTTACAGACAGGAAAAGCCTATTGCTTTTGCATCCTGCACCCTATCACCGAGTGAGCACAATTATGCACAAATAGAACAGGAAGCACTCAGCATCATGTTTGGAATCAAGAACTTCCATCAGTTTCTTCTAGGCAGACCATTCACCCTAGTGCCTGATCACAAGCCACTATTAGTGATACTGGGTCCCAAGTCAGCTATACCTTCCATGGCAGCATCAAGGATGCAGCGCTGGGCAATTTTGCTGTTCCAGTATGACTACAAGGTGGAGTACAGAAGCTCCAAGTGCAATGCAGTTACAGATGAGTTGTCCCGGTTGCCCCATGAGAACTCTGACGTGGGAAGCGAGAACTCAATCTACACACTGCAGGTTGTAGATGAAGACTTTCTGGTAACTGCAACAGAAATTGCAGCAGAAACAAAGAAAGACAATGTGTTGAAGTGGGTCTATGAACAGACATTGAACGGATGGACTGAAATTGATAGTGGATTGAACTCAGTTCTGAACTCAGAGCTGAAGCCTTTCCATAATCGACGCCATGAATTATCATGTGAGCGGGGATGCATTAAGTGGGGTAACAGAGTGGTTGTACCAGAGTCTTTGAGAAACAAAATTATGAACAAACTTCATGCTGAACATCCTGGCATAGTAAGCATGAAGTCAATTGCCAGAAGTTTTGTGTATTGGCCTGGTATTGACAGTGACATTGAGTCACTGGTGAGCACATGTAGCGTGTGCCAAAATTGCCGGAGTAAACCACCAAAAACACCACTGCAACCCTGGTCATGGCCAAGTAGACCTTTTCAGAGGGTTCATGTAGATTTTTCTGAAAAGGGTAATGATCATTTTCTGGTGCTAGTAGATAGTCATTCCAAATGGATTGAGGTTAAGCATATGGGGTTGAGCGCTACTACTGAGCATACCATCGATGAGTTGAGATCCATTTTTGCATGCCATGGTTTACCGGAAGAACTTATTTCTGATAACAGGCCTCAGTTTCGTTCAGAACAGTTCAAAGAGTTCATGCAGTGGATGTTAAATATGTGTTTATTGTGTGTTTTGTTTTTTATTATATGTATGACTTCAAGGCAACAATAAATGATACTTTGACTTTGACTTTGGTGTAAAACACACTTGTTCCCCCATACCATCCAGCCTCCAATGGTGTGGCGGAAAGGTCTGTTAGAGTTGTCAAAGATGCTCTCAGGAAACAGGTTTTGCAGGGTAGTTCAAAGCTCAGCATGAAACATTGTTTGGCTAGTTTCTTGCTGAAGTATAGAACCACACCACACACAATGGGTTACTCACTTGCAGAACTGTTGATGAAGAGGAAAAAATGTTTTTTTTTAAATTCAATTCGATTCAAAGAGAAGGCTAAGAATACGCCTAAATCTAGTTCGACCCAATTTGGCTTTGAGAGTTGAACAAAAACAGTTAAATCAAAAACACCATTTTGACTCTCACAAAAAGGAGAGGTTCTTCAAGCCAGATGAGCTGGTACATGTTCTCAGTATTCCCAACAAGTCCAGTCGAGACAAATGGGATATTTGAAAAATAGTGGTAGTGTGTGGAACAAAAAGATACTTAGTTGGAGTTGAAGATAGGATCAAAAGTGTTCATGTTGATCAAATGATTCCAGCCAAAGATGAACCAACAACTGAGCATGAAGGCTTAATCCAAGAGTCTTTGTCTAAAAGTGAGTTGGAAGAGACCACTGTGATTGAAACACAAAGTTCAGTCAGTACAGACAAAGAAACAGATGATTCTGGTCAAAGTCAGGGTACTAAAACAGAGCCAAACAAGCCAACAGTTGAGTCAACACCTAAACCTGTTACACCTGCTACTGTTAGACGATCAGGCAGGATCCGTAAACCAGCAGTCAGATTAGGTTTTTAAGTTAAGTAACTCACTGTCTGGGTAGAATGAAAATGTGTAAATATGTAAAATAAATATATGTAACTGGGATGCCAGGTATCACCGTTGAGCCCTCTGGAGATGTTGTGGGCTTATCAATGAAACGTCAAATAAGGAGGGTGCCCACCTGATGACCCCGATGACGTACCTACCATACCTTTCACCACTCCAATCCCACTGCAAATAGCAAGAGTGCCGACTTATTACAAGGATTGAAACATGAAGTCCTATTAGCTCTACTACTTATGTTATTATTTAAGATTTCATAAATACTGGTTTAAATCAAGTATCACAACACGAAAATTGTAACTGAGTACTTAGATTTAATACTTTAAAAAAAAGGAGAGCAGTGTAATGTATTCATGCATATTCATGTATATGAGATTGAGTTGGTGTTGTATATAAGTAAGGAATGTTGGATAATAAAGCTCTCTCCTGCTCCAGGCAGCCTGCGTGTAAGTTGTTATTCATTCTGCTGTCTGGAATATAACATGCATTAAAAAAGGAATGTCCACAAAGCATAACCACCCATGAATCAACTTTTGCCCAGAGAATAGATTTAAGTATCAGTTGATACTTAAGGAATCATTTTGTCTGCAAATTGCTTTGAATCCAAACTCACAAAGATGAGAGCAAGTCTTCATTGTCATTGTCATATGTCATTGTCATAGCAGATTTGGACCTATATCTGAAGGTTTACGAGAATGATCCTGGGTTAATGTATTCATTGCCACAGATGGCTGTGGAGGCCAAGTCATTGGGTATTTTTAAAACGGAGATTAATAGGTTCTTGATTCGTAAGGGTGTCAAAGGTTACGGTAAAAAGGCAGAAGAATGGGATTGAGAGGGCAAAATAGATCACCCATGATCGAATGGGGGAGCAGACTCGATGGGCTGAATGGCCTAATTCTGCCCCTTTGTCTTATAGTCTAAGATATTGTTGTTCCATAGCATGTCCAATGGGCTAACGGATCACTGTGTATATCCTGGCCTGGCTAAATCAAGATGGGTCACTTTGAACTAATCCAAGCTAAATTCATTTAGCCATTCCTTTGGCAGCTTTCCCAGTTGCTATATTTTGTTTACATATAGCAATTGAAAACCACCTCATTATTGAAATTCCAAAATCAAAACAATTTCTTCCTTGTTACCAGAATATTTTCAGTAATCAATCTTGGGCGGACAATTCATTGTTGTGACATTCCTTTCCTGTTATGATAAAGCAGGTTTGAGAACATTACTTTAGATACAATAGAATTCATTGTTACTGATTTGTAAAAAAACAGCCTGGCAGCTGTGAGGCATGACAATTTGCACCAATTGCTCATTGGAGTGAATGATTTCTGTGTGTATCCCATACTAATAACACTCTTGATTGGATGGGCACCTTATCTGAGGAGGTCAAAATATTGACCGGACTATATCAGTTGCATTGTGTCTACATTGCCTAAAATCAGCCCAGGTCCCCGAAAGGGGAGACAGATTGTGTCCGGAGCAAAAGGTCAACAACATTCTACCATTCGGTCTGAGCTGAGATGTGGTGAAAAATGGGATGGCATGGCCTCCAAAATTTACTGACTCCTCATTGGACTGCATGGTGGAGGAAATGGCAACAGGAGTGATGTGCAGCATCTCCAGAACACCAAGTGGTCTTATGACCAAGAGGTCAGATGGCAATGGAGCAAATACCCCTAGACAATTAAAAAAAAACACAGCACAAGAACAAGCCCTTTGGCCCACAATCAATTGTGCCAAAAATGATGCCAAGACCAACTCTTATCTGCCAACACATAAATCATATCCCACCATTACCTCCATATCCTTGTGCCTATTTAAAAGTTGCTTAAATGCCACCTGCGCATCTGCCTCAACTATCACTCTCGGTAATGTGTTTCAGGCACTCACCTCCCTCTATGTAAAAATACTTGCCCCCGCACATCTGCTTTAAACTTTGCCTCTCTCGTCTTAAAGATATGCCCTCTAGTATTTGATTTCTTTCCATCCTGGGAAAAAGGTTCTGACTCTCTACCTTATGTATAGCTTTCCTAATTTTATATTCTTCTCTCTGGTTTCACCAAAAACTCCGGCATTCCAGAGAAAACAATCCAAGTCTGTACAACTTCTCCCTGCAGCTAATACCCCGTAATCCAGGCAACATTCCTGTAAACCTCCTCTACCCTTTCCAAAGTAATGGGCCCACCAGGACTGCATGCAATACTTCAAACACAACCTAACCAAAGTTCGATAAAGCTGCATTGTGACTTCCTGACACTTGTACTCAATGCCCCAACTTATACATGGGTATGCCCCAAGCATCCAAAATGCCTTTTGTACCACTCTATCTACTTGTGTTGCCACTTTCAGGGAGTTATGAACTTGCACCCAAGTCCATCATCAATGCTGGCATCACTGCATATCAATGATGCATCAATGTACATCAATGCTGTTTAGAGTTAATCCATTAATTGTATATTTTCCCCTTACAGTCGACCTCCCACAGTGCAGCACCTCACACTTGCTTGGCATGAACCCCAACTGCAATTTATCCACCCATTTCTCTAGCTGATCTATATACCACTGTATAGTTTGATGGCCTTCCTCACAGTTCGTGACCCCAGCAATCTTGGTGTCATCTGCAAATGTACTAACCAACCCGCCTATGTTTACATCCACATTTAGGTCCTATCCTCATCAATCATTTTTGTCACTTTCTCAAAAAAGTCGATCAAGTTAGTGAGGCATGACCAGCCATGTACAAAGGCATGGACTGTCCCTAATTAACCCATTCTGTTTCAAATGGATGTAAATTCTATCCCGGAGAATCTTCTCTAATCTTCTCTTCTCTTCTCTTCTCTTCTCTCTTTGTTCGATGTGCAGCTGACGACAACATGAAGCAGCCGGAGATGGAACTAACCAGGTGGATCGGTTGTAAAACATTGAGGGGGGGGGGGGGGGGGGACCACAATGAGGCCAAACATCTAGGACAGGGTTAGGCAACCTATGGCACACGGGCCGAATCCGGCCCGTAACCCGAAAAAATGCGGTTCAATTTGTTTTCGCGGGGTCAGGGCAGGCGAGCTGACATGGGAACTGCAGCCAGTCCCTGGGAATGTGAGCTGATCTGGGAACTGCAGCCAGTCCCGGGGAACGCAGAATGACAACTTGATCAGTGTGGACAAATTGGGCCAGCCATGTACATGTTGTATAACTCTGAATGAGCTTAGAATTACCATTTAAGCAAAATTGCCCCACTTTCCCCATTTTGATTTTTGAGATTAATATCCCTTTGCTCTGTTAACAGCGTTAAAGTACTCATAAGGTAGAGTCAGGAGAAGGAACATGATATTTTTTTTTAGTTTGCTTTAATTTGTTAGTTGATTGTTCGTTGACTGCCATAATTTCTGAAATGGTCTTATAGCAATGTTACATAATTTTGAGATTTAAAAAATCAAGTCTGCAATTTATCCCATCAGATAAAGCATAAAAAGAAGTTTAATTTGACACCTAATTCACTTTCATATCTTCAGTATTAAAAACGTTATGGCCATTTTCATACTCGGAAATTAGCATCTTGTTCCCCATTGCCTTTCCATTGACTTAACTCAAAAGCTGTGATCTAGGACAGTCAAAAGCCCATAACTTTCTTAAAAATTAATAAAACTCAATGACATTTTCAGTTATTATAGATTGAAGCATTCTGAAACAAATATGAAACAATCTTACTTGGATGACCTGAAATTAAAGCATTTAATTAGTTAGTTACACAAAAAGCTGGAGAAACTCAGCGGGTGCAGCAGCATCTAAGGAGCGAAGGAGATAAGCGATGTTTTGGGTCGAGACCCTTCTTCAGACTGGTCCCTGACCAGATCTAAACATCTATCCATTTCTTAAGAAATGATAAACATTTTTAAATTGCCTGTGTCCAAATAACATTCACACAATAATCCACAATATAACATGATTTTTAAATCTCATTTTCATGAATTTATAGGCCAAATTGAAGGAATTTAGTGTTTAATTCCTGTAAATTAATGGCCATTTAAACCAACTTGCGAGTGGGTTTTAGTGGAACGCAATGGATTGGAACGTTGCGGTTTGCGGTGAATTTAACCCACAGTCGGCAGGACAAACACAGCTGGTTCGTATATTTTTTTTGTCCCCTTTTCGCATGATGAAAATTTGATTAAAGGCTTCCTAAGAAGCACGTTTTTATGTAAAAATAAACTGTGTAGCTTCTTTTATCGCCTACGTTAGGCCCGTTCTGCTGTCGGCGTTCACGGCTTTAGAAGACGATTTTTAAACTACTCTAGCTAATAAATAATCTAGTGTGGTTTAAAAATACCTTAGTGAATGAAATGTCGCAGCGATTTCTCTTTAGCGCGAAATGGCCTGAAATTGATCGATTTGGACTGTCTAGGGAAAAACGGGATTTTAAACCCGCCCCCCTCTGAAAGGCGCCAAAGTCACGCAGACGGGGAGTGGCAGAACTGCAGTGCTGCTAAAGGTAGGTATTGTAACATACCTGCTTAAAGTAACTTAACTGTTATAAAGCAGTAATAAGTGATTTTGTCCAAACAATTGGAACTTGCATAAAATGTTTGCATTATTAGCAGGGCTGCCAACTCTCATGCATTGAGCGTGAGAGTCACGCATTTCACAAATGCTCACGCTCTCACGCTGATCCCAAATTTCTCACGCTCAAAAAGCAGTTGCTGGAAGTTCAAAATAAAGCAAAAATTGTTTTAGAGGTGAGTAAAAATCATGAGGGGAATATAAGGTGAATGCATAGTCTTTTTCCCGGGAAATATGATTCAAGAACTAGAGGGCATTGGTTTAAAGAAGGGCTGTCAAACTACCGATCCGCGGGATGGTTTTGGTGGAAAAAAAGTAGTTTAATTTCTCCAGCACAGATGGTGTGATAAGTGAGACACGGCAGTGGTCACAGCACACACCTCCCGCCCTCACCTCCAGTGGCTCTGCGTCCGTCGGCCACTCTGTCCACACCCCTTGGAGTTTTAACCCCGGCCCGGAGCCAGGAGTGGACCGGGTGAGTTGGGGCGTCAGTGCCGCCTCCAGAGCAGCGGGGATGAATCTCAGGCTAAGGCTCCACTCCGATGCCCGACCCCCAGGTCACTGTCCCTCACCTCCCTCGGACCCCAGCTGGACTCAGAGCACCTGTGCCGGCCCGCATTCCCGGGAGAGACGGGGGGGGGGGGGGGGGAGGGAAACGCTCCTCGGGCATCACCAAGTCTCCGCTCACTCTGGATTTTGTCATTGCTTCACTGACACACACTCTCACACACACACCCTCACACAACCTAACACACACTGACACACACACACTGGCACACACAAGGTTTAAAGGGATATGGGCCAAATGCGGATAAATGTGACTAGTTTAGATGGGGCATCTTGATCTGCATGAACAAGTTGGGATGAAGGGCCTGTTTCCATGCTGTAAGGCTATGACACATTGTAGAAAGGGTGCAATTACTCTGGAGAGGATCCACTGGCGATTTTAGAAGATGTTGGCAGGGCTGGAATTTTTTTTCACTGAAGAAAGATTTGATAATTGGGATTGTATTCTCTGCAACAGAGGTGAAGAAAAAACTAAGTTGAGGTGAATAATATTATGAGAATAGGACCTGTTTCGCTTAATCAAGAGTGTAGGAAGGAACTGCAGATGCTGGTTTAAACTGAAGATAGACACTAAAAAATGGAAAAACTCAGCAGGACAGGCAGCATCTCTGGAGAGAAAGCATCGGTGATGTTTCGGGTCGACATGATACCATAATAAATATATTACAGAAAAAGTAATTTAATGGGGTGGCACGGTGGCACAGCGGTAGAGTTGCTGCCTTACTACCACATGGGCTTTCGCTGGATGTTCCGGTTTTTCCCAGATCCGAAAGAAGTGCAAGTTTGTAGGTTAATTGGTTTCTGTAAATTATCCCTGGCATGTAGGATGGAACTGGTGTATGGTAGATTGCTGGTTGGTGTGGACTTGGTGTGCTGAAGGGCCTGTTTCCATATGTATGTTTTACATATATATCTTAATTTCATAGAACCATATACGATTGAATATGTGACATTATTTTCATCTTGTTTCTATGGTCAAAGGGTAAGGTTGATTAATTTATTTGTGCAGAACAATGATGGAAGTCCGACTTGCCTTGTTTCTGTTTTTTTCTCTATATATGCATAACAGCATGAATTATAATCTGATTTCCATACATGAATATAGTAATTCATGTGCTGCACCTGTTGATCAGAGCCTGGCTCTACTGTGGAATATAATTAGGAATGTAATTTAGCCTAACCTTATTCATACCTAATCCAATTTGAAGCATAAATGTTGCATTCAAGGGTTAGGTAAAAGACTCTCTACAGTATGCACCAGATTGCACGATTTAAAGCTGAAAAATGCGAAAACTCTCCCACAAGCTTATTGTCTCCGCCTCTTCCTTTCTTCCCTTCCTCTCCCCCCCAATCAATCTGAAGAGGCGTCTCGACCTGAAACTTCGCCTATTCCATCCGTCCATAGATGCTGCCTCGCCCGCTAAGTTCCCCCAGCATTTTTGTCTACCTACAAATCAGATGTGGATTTACCTAATAACATCTGCTCCCAGTGTACCCTCTAAACCCAGTGACAAGGGGGTGGCTAAGAGTTGCTGCCTACAGCGCCACAGACCCAGGTTTGATCCTGACTAAGGATGCTGTCTGTACAGAGTTTGTATGTTCTTTCCATGGCCGCATGGGTTTTCTCTAGGTTGCTCCAGTTTCCTGCCACACTCCAAAGACACATACGCTCCAAGGTTTGTAGGTTAATTGGCTTTGGTAAAGATTGTAAATTAAACTAAACTACAAGTCATGCAGGTCTCGATATAAGGCTAAGGAAGATAAAAAGTATTGAATGATATTGTTAGCAAGTTAAAGCTTCAGTCAAGTGTTGCAAGCTGATGATGCCGTGCAGCCCAGGTTTCTTCATTGAGATGGAGTACTGTGCCTAGCTGGAGTTTACCCAAGGTCAGTCACTTTGTGGAATGCCTTTGTGCTGTGGCCACAAAAGTTAGGAAAAAATATGATAAGAAGCAGGTCAAGAGATCTGGCAACACTTCACATCTATTCATAGTAACTGTTGTACCTTGGTAATTGTTGTACCTGTTGTACTTTCTTTGTAATCCTCTTCACTGCTCTTACATTCACCATTCTGCTCTTTCCCACCTCTAATTATGATTTTCTGTATACTAAATAAGTTCAGACTGGTGAAAGAAAATGAAAAACACCGCATCCGGAAATCTGCACATTACATTTTTATCTCCTTTATGAAATATCTTTGATTAATATAATCGACAATTCAGTGCAAATTTCAGGATTTATAATATATACAATTAGAATATTGATCCAAGTATTTCCATGTTTGTAATTGGAGAATGTGGATACAATTTTCTGCATTGTTCCCAGGTTCAGGTGTTGATTCATTTTACAGGTGACAAACCAGTTCCGATATCAACTAAAGAAAACAAATTAATCATATAAAATTCTGGGTCTTGTCACTGGTTCATGTTTCTATAATTCCTTCTGACATAGGGGGCTACTTGACCCATGAATCTATGTCGGCCTTCAGAGTAATCCCTTCAAATATAATCCCCTACTTATTTCCCTGCAAACTATTTCTATTAACATCCCCTAATTCTCTTGCTGGCAGTTTAGCAAATTAACCAACCAATCTCAATGTTGCCCTTTCTTAAAAGTTTTGTTTCTCTAACTTTTCATAGAGAATACCACATCCTTCCAACGCTTTTATATTCAGAATTAAATTTCATTTCTCATCCACTTGTGAGAGACGGCAGAAACAGGACTGAGAAAAAAATAGAAATGAGAAATAAGTTGTAACTAACACTGGAGTACGGAAAGGACTATCGAGATATCCCAGCTAAGTATAAAGCAAGCATGTTTATGGGCTCTATCATACATCCGTATCAAGTTACCAAACATCTCAACCATTCACATTTAGGAGGCTGCTGAAAGAAAAATGTGGGTGCGTCTATGCAAATTAATGCATCTTGTCAGCATAAAATGCAAAGATTTGCCATTGAGTTCAGTGTGTGCTGTTTTGAGACAGGATGGCAACCAAAATAGGTGAGTCTGAATTGCTATTTACCTCTGAATAAAACTATTCTTAAAATTTAATTTTATTTTGCGTTCATGTCTCCTGACATGGTGGACTCTTGCGGAGATGTACTACAGCCCAGAGCAATCTTCCAGTACGCAATAAATGACAGCAGGCTATTTGATTGTGAAAGGTATAAAAGCCAAGACCCATCCCCTTACTTGAGCTCCCCATGGTAGCACAATGGGTGAGCAGTCAGAAGCAGGGAACCTTGGTGGCAATAGGAGCTGTAACTGGCCTCAAACTATTGAAGAGTGGGAACAGGGAGATTGCTACAGCTGGTCTCAATGAAATGCTTGAGAACAATGAAAGCTGTCATTTCTAATCGAAAAGATATCATTTTTAAAATCTATTTCAAAGCTAAACATTCATCAGCCTTTTCTCCATCTCTCTAACTTGCTTTTGCTCTTTCTTTATGTTCTGCTATGAACTTTTTTTTCCTTTTCTTCATATTAGTTTCTATATACCAAGGGTTAAGTTCAAAGTAGCAAAGAGTTTAAAGTTGGGAAACTCAATGCACATTTCAACTCCAGGACTTGTTTGAATTTATTTCAGCAGCTTCCTTGTCTGCCTTCTCATCTATGAATCTCACAACATATTAACTGCTGAGCAGGTAGATCTGGCAGTAGTGGAGAGATAGAGATGACATATCAATGGGTGGAAGAGAGATATGGTGATAAAGAAGAGAGCAAAGAAATCTAGGTTAGGCAAATGTGAATGAGAACTGGAGAGGGGCTGTTTGTGAGAAGATATCTTGGGCGGCTGGTCATGAGAAACCACAGACTGTTGGAGAGAGAGGAGAAAGCGATCATGGAGGGGCAGCTGAATATGAGGGGGTACTGCCATGGAACGGGAAAGATTTTATTGGGCAGCTTGATGGATCTGGAGTAAATATTTTATTTTCTCCTGGTTCGAGCAGAGCTGTAACTCTGCTGAGACTAACCCCTCTCACCTGCTTTAATAGTCAGGCTTCCAGAAGTCAAAACCATTGGGCTTTAACGTTAAACATTTAAAATAGATTTATAACACAATAGATATGGCTACTTAATAAAGTTTTAACTGTCAGTCCTCTTCCTGACAGGAAGACCACATACTCATTTCACATCTCATCTCTGTTACAGCCAGATGCAGGTGGATTGGAGATGAATATGTTAGTTCAATTATTTATCCCCACCCAATCAAATTGCTTTGGCTTTGCTTTCTTGATACCGAATCTGATACCTACCTGTGTGTGTCTCACTCTCTCCCCAATTCTTTTCTTGAATGTGGGACATGCAGAGTGTCTCCAGTTGCTGATTGCATCTGTCCTGAATCAGTCCCTTGCTGTAAATCTTGCATTGTACTTCTTCTGATTCCTGTACTGACCCTACCTCTTGTTCTACTTTACTTCCCATTCCTCCAAGTTTTGTAACCATCTCCTTGTAATGCAATATTGTGATTAATGTGGTTTTGTTGCAAATCCTAGGTCCTGCACTTGCAGCGATATTTTTTCTTGCATCGTGTGGTGCATCCTATGAAGACGAGATCGCCAATATCCATATGCTAGAGGCCAAGGCCAGATTCAGCAGATCCAATGGTCAGAAAATATATGGTTCGTGTAAAAGCTTCTGGTCTACACAGTGCCATTATTTCTTACAAATTAAGTGTCTTACAATGTAATCATTTATGATCTTGGCTGTTCTTACCGTCAGAAATAGTATGAAAAGAGCAGAGTAGTCAGAATTGCAATGATTGTAGCCATTCGTAGTGTTGGAATTGCATTGCAGATAAAGGCATAGTAAAAAAAAAATCATCCAATTCTCCTACCTATTTTGAACGCCAATCTATGAGTAAGATAAATTATTTCAAACAAATGAAATAAGATGTTCTAATTGATTATCCAAAAATATAATTTTAAGCTTGACACATCGAAAGCTAACAAATGATAATGACCTCAAAGACTGAAATTGCCATGTACATTACATCAAATGTATGCAGCCTCCATGGATGCCAATGAGTGCTGCAAGGCTCTATCATTACTAAATTGTACAGCAGAAGATAATATTACAGTACAAAACATCATGTGGATGTGTGGATTATCAAAGATAGGGGGGATACCAGTGACTTTGGTTGATGAAAACAGCATGTTAAGAAGCCAAATTATTACCAAAGGGAATTGGAAGGAATTGTTTACATTGTTCCCTTCTTGATAGCTCATTCTTTCTCTTGATAATTAGTTTTTGTCCACTTCTTCCCCTCTGCTCACCTTTCTTATCTTTCATATTACATTCCTCTGTCACCTTTGTTTTGCCGTTCTCGATATTCTTTGTCCAATCCACTTACCTACGACATTCTTCTCTCGTCCTTAATTATGCTCTTCCATTTCATTCTTGTCAGCCCCATTTCTCCCCCTTCTCCATCCCTATGCCTCTCACTATCTCCACACAAAACTTTCCCTTCCCTCAACTGCTTTCCTCCCTTTACATCATCAAACCATTTTATATATATTTCAGAATATCCCAAGGATTGCAGTGGTGTTCGAGGTAGCAGTGGGATTTACGTGATCCAGCCAAGCCAATCTCCCCCTATTGTGGTTTATTGTGACATGACTACAGATGGTGGCGGATGGACTATGATACAAAGAAACACCAAAGGCTCTAAAATTACCTGGAATGAATATTGGACTACTTATAAGTACGGATTTGGTAATATCCTAAAGGACCACTGGTTGGGAAATGAATATATATATAATATTATAAATCAGGGGGATTACAAAATAATGTTCAGATTGAAGATCTCAATCAGAACTTATTATGCTAATTATGATTCATTTTCTATAGGGAATGAAGCAAGTGGGTACCAATTGCATCTTGGTATATTTTCAGGAAATGCAACCAATGCTATGATGAAATATGGAATCATACATGATAATATGAGGTTTTCAACAATTGACCGAGATCAGGATCTGTATTCGTCAAACTGTGCAACGATATACAAGGGGGGCTTTTGGTTCAATAACTGTTACAAGGTTAACCTTAATTCAAAATCAATTTACTGGCATGGCATTGGCAGTTGCAAACTATCTGAGATTTTGATCAAACCAACAAACTTCTGTCTGATCAAACCAACAAACTTGAGTACATGAAATGATTTAGTTCAGTGTTGGGAACTATCATTCAGGTTCATCGCGGGAAACTGTCTTCTGCAGACATCGGTAATACTCTGCGAATCTGCATATCACAAATCTATCTTGATACTTTCTGTTTTGAAATTAGCCTATCTACAGCAATGCAAATGTTTAAGCTTAGATATTTTTTCTGTATTGCATCTTTACGTTAACTTTCTGCTTAGGGAAAGATTTCCAATTCTGGGAACTGAATTTGTCGGTAGAATAAACAACTGTGCAGGCTTGTGAATATTCACTGCAACACTCAAAGAATGAAAACCGCCAAATTAAATTTGGTTAAAGGGGTTATTTTAACAGTCTGTATCTTAATTTCCTCACTGCATTCATAGCATTATATACAAATGTAATCAATAAACAACATAATTTAGTGACATTTGTTTGACAGTGATTGTCTTTATCAAGCTGAATATGAATCACAGGCAATCACCAGATTCTTTATTGAAAAACAAATAAGATGTGAACATTTAATAAAAGGCCTTTTAACAAAATGTGTTTCATTCTGTATGCTATAATCTTTAAAATACCACTCATAATTGGTTATAAGAAAATCAAAATAGTTTCTCTGGCAAATTTTGTGTAATTTCTGCAGGGTCAAATTTGCGTAAATTAGTGACTAACGATATACACTATTCCCTTTCCACAACAATAAATTGGTAATCTCAAAGGAGGCAAGCAGTATCTTACATGCCGCAACCTATCACATTCACAGATGGAAACACAAGGGACTTCAAATGCTGGAATCGTGAGCAAAATAAAAGGTGCTGGAGATCTCAGTGGGCCAGGCAACATCTGTGCAGGGAAACGGATAGATGACATTTTGGGTCCATCTCGCTATGCATACGGTGAATTAGACAAGGGGGATTTCCTGAGCACCGGGAGCCAGCAAAGGAGAATATGTGATGCTTGGTGTGAGGTAGGAATGAATGGGAGATCAATTAATTGGATGAGAGCTCAAGGAAAGGCTTTGGTGTAACAGTGAGTCGAGAATTAGAACATTGGAAGCAAAAAATGATTACATTACTTTTGGAGTAAGGCAATGAAGTTGATATTGGGAATCCACTGCACAAAATACAGCAATCTTGCATATCTTATATAAATAGTTATGTTTAGTTGTATGATGTATATTACACGATCATCATATAACATATTATAGAGAGATGTTGAATACAATGATAGTTATTACATGGCTTCTAAATGGTTGAAAAATGGGATTGGGATTGAAAAGGATGCACACTTACAATCTGAAATAGGCTTAATGCCATTTTGGTTAAAGATGCGATGTTTGCACAATACCCACAGGGAACAGAACAGGAAAGTAATAACCTTGGTTAGTGTTAGTGCTTGGGTTACTACTTCTGGCTATTTGTGCAGATGTGTGTCTGAACCTGAACTTGACCAAATTTTCCATATTCTAACTGATATGGTGGGGTCAAGGAAAGAGCGTTCACGTTGCGGCTCTGCTTCCACCAATCTTTCCACCACCACACACAAGAAGCGACAAGACAGACACCATTGACACCAGCTCTGGCTGAACAACTTCTAATCTTGTGTGTGGATGGAAGATACAAAACAGAAATACAGGAGTATAAAATCATGAGATCAGGTAGATGCACAGGATCTCTTGCCCAGAGTAGGTGAATCGCGGACCGGAGGACATAGGTTTAAGGTGACGGGGAAAAGATTTAATAGGAATCGGAGCGGTAACTGTCACACAAAAGGGTTGTCGGTGGATGGAACAAGCTGCCAGAGGAGGTCATTGAGGCTGGACTATCCCAACATTTAACAAGTAGTTAGACAGGTATATGGATGGAACAGGTTATGGACCAAAACAGGCAGGTGGCATTAGAGTAGCTGGGGTATGTTGGCCAGTGTGGGCATGTTGGGCTAAAGGGCCTGTTTCTACGATGTATCACTCACAGAAAAGGGAGAATTTCTTTAAGCCTATTTTATTATTTAATAACTACGGTTGAACTTCAATTTGAAATTTATTTTCCTATTCTATACCCATGTCCAACAAATCCATTAGCATCTAAAAGATTATCAGTCTCAGCCATAACATTTTTGGACGATATATTTCTCCTCATCTCTCTCTTAAATGCCAAACCACCAACACCTTCTCAACCTTATGATCTCCAGTTTCAATCTAGTAATAATCTTGTGCAGTGTCTTATCAAAAGTGTTATGAATGCAGAGTATTTCATCCACTGATTCCACCCTTAGCTGCCCTGCTAATTGTCCCTTCAAAATACACTGCCCAATTTGCACTGCCCAAGTCTTTAATATTGGACCCATTCATTCTTAAACTCACTGGGACCTTGTTCCCTGCATTGGAAAATGTATTATACTTTGGTGCATTATCTACCAAAACGTGAATTAAAAGCATTGAGGTATTAATAAGGGACATACTGGAGAATTTTCTGAGAATTAAACGTTTATGTTTTAACTGTATATTAGCTACTAACACATTTAGATTCAAAGCATGTTTTCCATCTAATAGTTGTGATATTTCTGGTCCTTTGCGTTGTCCACTGATGGTGGCCCATCATTGGTATCAATGTGGCCCAATTTAAATATAAACAATCCCACGCCAATACCTGCCTCATTATTCATGGAAAAATGGCTGACCTCAGAAAGTCAGAGAAATGGACCGAAAGCCAAATCACCCTGAATTTCATTATCATGGAAGTGTTATCCTATCAATATATCATTATTCTTTGTATTCATTACGCATCATCTTTTGTCTCAGTGATCTTTAGCACACTGACTTCCAGTTAATTGACCAAATGATCACAGAAGGCAGCGGAGGCCAAGTTAATGGATATTTTTAAGGCAGAGATAGATAAATTGTTGATTAGTACAGGTGTCAGGGGTTATGGGGAGAAAGCAGGAGAATGGGGTTAGGAGGGAGAGATAGATCAACCAATATTGAATGGCGGAGTAGACTTGATAGGCTGTGGCCTAATTCTGCTCCTATCACATGACTTTTGATCATTAAGGGAGATCTATTTTCCAGAGGCTCTCCATCTGAGTCATCACCTTATTCTTTATTGATCTATTCATGAGAGATTAAATGACCAGAAACCCAGCATCTCACAATCAAAGATTTAATGCCACCGGCTTGCAAATGATTCATATTAATCACCATTACAATTAAAGAAATTAAGTATGAATCTTAGGCTAAATTTTCTACTGGCGAATTGCTTGATTGCGTCTGGAACTTTAGTGCTCCAGCAGATCTGAAGGAATCAATATGTGGCAAAGATTAATTATATAAACTAACATTCATATAATTCTACGTATTTGTGTCTAAACGCAATGTACAAAATCCAACATTGGTACCATCAGAGACACTGAGGGAATAAAGTTGCATTTTGAACAGATTACAGGGAAAAAACAATTCAAATTGTTAACGTAAATGTAGGGAACAGAGGCCATGGTTACAATATCCAGTAAGTTATGGTTCGTGATTTGGAGATTAGATTGGCAGAAGGGTCTCGACCTGGAACGTTATTCATTCCTTCTCTCCAGAGATGCTGCCTGTCCCGCTGAGTCACTTCAGCTTTTTTGTATCCATCTTCGGTTTAAACCAGCATCTACAATTCCTTCCTACACATTATATTGGCAGTGTTTGGCATATGCTGCCATCTAGTGCTTAAAAGTAAGCAATAAATTCATTCCAAATATTTGGTCAGAGGAGCCAATTCTGTGCTGTATGACTCTATGCCTCAAAACTGGAAAAGATGAGATTCCTCTCTCTAGATTAGAAAAAAGATCTTTAGAAGAGCAAATGACAGAAAATGATGAAGAATCAAACTAGCCAGAGTTTTCTGACAGCAGCCTCCCCGGATTATATTTTGCTAAAAATCTGCCAAAATATTTGCCAAAATTGGACTCGCAAGAAACAGCAAATACTGAAATCTTGAGGAAAAAACCCCAAAATTGCTAGAGGAACTTGAATCAACTTTTGTTTCAGTTAGATTGATGGAGCGGGGGAGAGAAATTGTGGAGATGGGGATGGGTGGGGGGGGGGAGTTAGCCTGACGAGATGGTGAAATATTATAGTGAGAAGGAGAATAGGAAATAGAAGTGTCATATATTAAGTCAAATTTCCAACTCAAACGCACATTAGATGTGGGAAATACTGTAGATGAGCAAAGATCAGCAGGGTGTGCTGGACCTTGGTACAATGATTGTGCTGCCTGAATCTATGTATCTAACCTGGGAACGATGAGATTCTTCTCTCAGGAGTAGATGGGGTGAGGAAAGGTGGTACAGTTTGGAAAGGGATGTTCAAAAATAAGACGTACAGCTGACAGATTAACAAGAAGCATCTTTCCACTAACATGGTCTTCATTAACCAGGCAAACACCGGATAATTATCAATCAAAGTAACTGAAGGGTAGGAATTGCGTCTTTTCCTCTGTACAGCAGCTTGTTAATTCAGCAAAAACACAAAGTGCGGGAGGAACTCAGCGGGTCAGACAGCATCTGTTTAAGGAATGAACAAATGACGTTTCATGACGAAGACATTTCTGCTTATGACTACCTTGCATTCCAGATTATCATACAGCACTGGAACAGGCCCTTTGGCCAAACTCATCAATACCGAGTAAGATCCCCCATCTAGGCTATTCCCATTGGCCTTCATTTGGCCTTAATTCTTCTCCACGTTTCCTATCCATGTACTTGTCCAAATAGACAATAGACAATAGGTGCAGGAGTAGGCCATTCGGTTATACCAGTTATACCCTGTTGTATTATGTTTTCTGCTTTTGTTGGAACGTTACTCAGCTTTCACCTACTTAATTTGAATGATATACCAATTTTGCTTTACTTATCTTGCTTTAATTCTCTCAGCTCCACATGAGATCCAGAGTTAATCAACTGGATATAAAACTAACTTCATGAAAGGAAGTAGAGGGTGATGGTGGGTGTATTTCAGACTGGAGGCCTGTGATTAGTGGTGTCTCTGGTATCAGTGCTGTGCCCATTGCTGTTTATATCAATGATTTGGACGAGAATGTACAAGACTTGATTAGTAAGTGTGCAGATAACACTAATGTGGCAGCAATGGTAGCAAAGATGGTTATGAATAGAGCCAGGATTTTGCCATAAATGCCATGTGCCTTTTCATGCCTTTATTTGATGATTTCACCAGGATAATGCCTTTTTCACGATCAAGTGCCTAAATCAGCCTTTTTTTGCCGTTTTGCTAAGAGGTCGAGCTATTTTCTCTAGTTGTACCGTGATTACAATATTTTCTGTTAACACGTTAATATTAATGTTATTATTAACGTGTTAACATAGTATAACTTACAAGAAAACCTCCACCACCGGGGCAAAATTAATTCATGCCATTGCTCGCTGGTTCAGTCTTCTCCAAGATCTATTTAAGAAAGAACTGCAGATGCTGGAAAAAGCAAAGATAGACAAAAAATGGTGGAGAAACTCAGCGGGTGAGGCAGTATCAATGAAGAGAAGGAATAGGCGATGTTTCGGGTTGAGACCCTTCTTCACCAGGATATCTTTCTATGTTTCTATGTTTCAGACTGATGTGGGGGGGGGGGGGGCGGGAAAAAGAAAGGAAGAAGCAGAGACAATAGGACAAGAAGGAGAGCTGGGAAGGGGGAAGAGGGTGAAGACAAGGGCTATGTAAAATTAAATAAGTCAATGTTGATACCGCTAGGGTGTAGACTACCCAAGCGAAATACCCAAGCTTGTCTCCTCACTACATTTACTGCTGGCTCCAGTTGCAAATCTGAGTTTTCGAGTGACCTGTACAAGACATTCATTGATGCTGGAATTCCACTGTGGAAATTGGAAAATGGAAAACAAATCTCTGAGGTTTTTTAGAGAAATACACAGAGGAACTAAGCGAGTCATCATTACTGAAAAATTATGTTGTCAGCAATTGTTGTGCAGAAAAGGAAAGATGAAGTTGCATGCAACAAAATATGGATCTCAATAGACGAGACAACTGATGTTGTGGGGAGATGTGTTGCCAATGTGGTCATCAGTACACTAGAGGCAGGCCAACCATTAAAGGAGTATTTGTTGACATTGGAAGTATTGGAGAAGTCAAAAAGCTCAACTATTGCTCAGTTGTTTACATCTTCACTTGTTGTACTTTGGCCAGAAGGTATAAAACATGAGAATGTTCTTCTGTTTGTGACTTAAAGTTTTATTCCCCAAAATGTTGCATTTAATATGCTTAACTCAAGGACTTCATGGAATTGCCAAGCACATACGCAGCTTGTTTCCAAATGTCGATCGCCTCGTTTCCAATGTCAAGAAAATCTTCCTCAAAGCACGTGTGCAGTTGTTGAAGGACATGGCACCCGTGATTCCGCAACCTTCTCAGCCCGTTTTGACTAGGTGGGGTACATGGCTCTCTGCTGTACTCTACTATGCTGCAAATTTTGAAAAAAAAAAGAAATCGTCAACTGTTTTGAAGAAGAAAAATCTGGTGCAGTCAGGATTGTCAGTGAAATCATGCAGGAAAAGTCCCTCCACAGCGAACTTGTGTTTATTGCTTCCAATTTTGCAAACTTCCCACACGCTATTACTTCCCGTGAGAAACATGGTGAAAAATTAGTGAAAAACTTGCAGGTTTTCAACAACGTAAGTGACGATATTCGTAAAGTTCCTGACGATGTAGGTGAAGACATACAAGGAAAATGTGAGAGAGTGATTTTACTTCGGAGTCACGTGAGTGACTACGTGAAGAAGGCCATTCCCACACATGCGCGTCATTACATCTGAGGCATTGCGCAACGACTGGCTGGCGGGCGCGTCGTTCCTTCCAGCGGGTAAGTTTAAAGGCTCAGGTAAGTGTTTAAACCTTAGCTGAAGTCGTTGCTCCCGGTCCGGAGTGTGTTTGCTTACCGTTTTTTCAGCTTCGGATTGCGGGAGATATGTCAAAAGTGAAGAGGCGAGCCGCGACCAAACCGGCTGCGGAAGACCGCGGGACTGCGGGCAGCGTGCGGCCGCCAAATTCGCCTACAGGGCCGCTGACAGAGCAGCCAGCGGCTACAGACGGTGCTGCCAGAAAGCACCTTGGCTACTCCATGGTTGGAGGAAAGCCACTAAAAAGTCTGTGAGGGCCCTGGACTCAGATGAGTCGGGCCAGGTGGAAAATTCCCCTCCTTCTATGGGCAGCGTTATTGGCAGGCTGGCCCACATGGAGAACCAGGAGAGGTTACTCCAGAATGATATGCTCCAAAGGACGGAGCTATCGGAGCCCGGGGAGTATAGAGAACCCGAGGCAGCAGCACCTGTGTCAGGGCTGCATAATATCTCCCTATCAGATGAAGGGAGCGTACGAAGTCAGTGCTATACTGACCCAGAGTACGGAGGCACAGTTGGGCAAGAAGGAACATCGGGTGTGCCATCTATGGCATCCAGATTTGTGGTGCCTGCCCTCACAGGTGAGCCATTGGACGAAGAGCTCACAATGACCATTAATTATTTGGCTTCCCATCCCCTTCAAGAACAAACGATGGAGGAGACAACTGCCAGGTATAACACTCCACTAAACTGTGCCTCACTAAGTGTCCCGGTTGTTAACCAATCCATTTGGGGACACATTGGAGGGGGCGTCAGAGCCCAAGAGGTTTAAAATCCAAAGAGTACTCAGGCTACTCGCCTCGGGCATCATGGCCTTTGCTAGATCAGTATCCTCTCGGATACACAGCAGGACGCGATGGCGTTAATGTGCAATGCACATTTTGAAATCAATTGCATTAGAAAGAATGCCATCCGTCCTGCTCTAAATCCTAAATTTGCTGGGCTATGTAAGCCGGGGAATGTAAAACCCCCTAACCTCCTGTTCGGAGAGGAACTGTCTAAACAGGTAAAAGAGCTTGATGAGGAGGCAAAGACTCTTGGCCTCATGAAGGCACCTCCAAAGGTATTGTCTTTCCGGAGACTGTATCCCTATCCTCCTCTTCATACCAAACGATTCACTGGATATGGTGGACATGGTGCCGAGCAACAAGCACAGAGGCCTTTTTTAGGGCAGGACCCAAGCCGGGCCATGTTCAAGATGCGGCGGCCTCCAACAGCCCTACCCCCCAGACCTTGGGGGCAGAAGCAGAGACCTTACTACCGGTAACCTCTAAGGTAAGTGAGCCTGTGATGGATACATTACAAGTTGGGGGGAGATTGCAATTTTTCTTACATGAATGGCAGTGGATAACATCTAACCCGTTTATACTGCATAGTTTTCTAGGTTTCCAAATTGAGTTCATTTCTGACTTGCCTCCACCCACGCAGCATACACCTGGCTGTACTTTTGTGTTTTCACAGCAGGAGTGTATGAGTGCATAAAGAGAACTTGACTCTTTGTTCAAAAAAGGGGTAATTGAGAGGACGAGTCGTGAGTCTCATCAGTTTGTGTCCAACATATTTACTAGGCAAAAGAAGGATGGAGGATGTCCAATTATCTTTGATTTGACAGAGCTTAACATCGTTGTGCAGTATAAACACTTTAAAATGGAAACTTTTGTCACTGCTAAATAACTGCTTTCCAAGGGATGTTATATGGCAAGCATTGACCTCAAAGATGCTTAATATTCAGTGGCCATTCATGAAAGTCACAGG
Organism: Raja brachyura; assembly: GCA_963514005.1. Next base: position 27,646,131 of record OY740807.1, read on the forward strand.
AGATTTTTGAAGTTTAACTGGATGGATCAGTTGTGGCAGTTTAAAGCATTGCCTAATGGATTAACCTCAGTTCCCAGACTATTCACAAAATTGCTAAAACCAGTCCTGGGGTTACTCATGGCACAGAATCATATTGTCATGGTGCAGGAAACTCATTGTTGATAATCACCCTTCTATTAGACATGTGGCTTGTATAATTGGAAAATTAGTGGCAGCATTCCCAGCTGCTCAATTCAGGCCTTTGCACTACCACAACTTACAGCGTGCCAGGGAACAGGCACTTAAGCTTCAGAGAGGTTGTTTTGATAGACCCATGCAGTTGCCAGCTACAATGGTGGATTGCCAATATTCAGTGTTGCTCGTACCATTTTAGTCAATAATCCATCAGTTATCCGGCAGACTGATGCCAGTGCACTAGGATGGGGTGCTACCGATACCGTCTCGAGCTGCGGTCGCAGATGGGATCTGCAGGAAGCATCCATGCTTCAGTCACACCGTATTAACTATTTAGAGTTGTTGGGAGCACTCTATGTGCCAACATGCATCAGATTGACAACACTACCGCAGTAGCGTACATTAATCACATGGGTGGCAGTAAATCTGTATCCTGTGATCGATTGTCTAATCTCATCTGGCACTGCTGTATTGCAAGAAACATCTGCGTTTCAGCTATCTATTTTGCCAGGTAGATATAACACAGTAGCAGACACCAGATCACGAGAGTTCAATGATAACAAAGAATGGATGTTAAATCACAAAGTGTTTAATGATATTGTCCTTTGTTATGGTGTACCAGACATTGATCTGTTTGCTTCCAGGCTTAATCATCAGTTACCAATTTACGTGTCATGGGAGCCAGACCCAGGGGCAGTAGCAGTAGATGCATTCTCGCTACACTGGGGTGGGAAATTTGTGTATGTTTTCCCCCCATTCTGCCTCATTACTCGATGTGTGGCAAAAATTCAGCAAGCCTCCGCCACTGGCATAGTGGTAGTGCCAGACTGGCCGAATCAGCATTGGTTCCCGATGGTTCTAGCCTTAATTACACAGCCTTTTATGGCAGTGCCTGTAAATGATGTGCAACTGATCACAATAGATCATTAGATCAAACATAATTTTAATCACTGTTGTACAAGCACCGCATAGGAAGCTGTCAGCCGACAGGACCTCATGCAGCATTTGACTGACTGCAGGAGGAGTGGAGTGCTGTTATTGCTCTGGTGATAGAGTGGAGTTAGTAAAGCTAGCAACATGTGGTTAGTGGCTGAACAGCATCAATCTACAGTGCCCAAGAGCAGAAATCTGCCGGTACACCCAGTGACAGGGGAAAGCCACCCTCTTCATGACCATAAAAATTTCTTGGTTTGCAGATTCTGAGGAGACCGTTCCTGGGGCTCGGGCTTTCAGAGCATACCATAGATGTCATCACTGCGGCATGGAGGAAGAGCACACAGAAACAGTACATCTCTCACATAAGAAAATGGGAGATGTACTGTTCCCGTTCTAACATTTCATATCACACAGCTTCTATTACGGACGTTTTGGAATTTCTTTCATCACTTTTTCATGATAACAAGCTCAGTTACAGTGCCATTAACAGTGCCCGGAGTGCTTTGTCAAATTATTTACGGCTGGGGTCAGCGAACCACATGGTAGGCTCTCACCCTTTAATAACCAAGTTTATGAAAGGTGTTTTTAACTCCACTCCACCTAGACCTAGGTACACACACATATGGGATGTGAGCTTGGTCCTCACGCTGCTCCGTCAGTGGGCACCAGTTTCATCTCTGTCCCTACACCATCTTACACTCAAAGTAGTCATGCTCGTGGCGCTGGCCTCAGCACAATGGGTCCAGACGTTACAAAAACTCAGCCGGGACAGTATGGGTACTTCCTCCAATAACATCACCTTTTTCGTTCATGACCTCGTCAAGCAGAGCAGGCCAGGGATACAGGGGCTCAAATTGAGTTTTATGGCATACCCCTCAGATCCACGAGTGTGTGTAGTGTCATCCATAATCCAATACATAAAGGTCACCAAGAGCCTGAGAGGCTTGGAACTCTCCTTCTTTGTCAGCTACACCAAACCTCACACAAAGGTTACGGTGCAGACCATCGCTAGATGGATTAAACAGGTTCTGGCGTGTGCAGGAGTGGACACTGACATTGTGAAACCTCATTCGACGTCAGCAGCAAGGGATATGGACGTCCCTCTTGACCACATTCTAGCGGCTGCGGGATGGTCGAATGAGAGGACGTAGGGTCTGGGGAGTGTTGTAGACGGATCTAGGTATGCAGGTTCATATATCCCTGAAACCCACGTCACAGATAAATAGTATGGTGAAGATGTCTTTCAGTACATTACCCTGACTGACGAAGGCCAATGAGTATAGAAAGTTGGGACGTTATGTTAAAATTGTACAAGACGTTGGTGAGGCCGCATTTGGGGTATTGCGTAGGAACTGCAGATGCTGGTTTGGTTTTGCTCACCTTGCAACTGGAATGAAGTCATTAAGCTGGGAAGAGAGCAAAGAAGATTTACGTAGAGGTTTTATAAGCCTATCGCCAGACCCGGGATTTTTGCTGACTCTGTTTTAAGTTCTGTTTGATTTTCCCCCTGGGTGAGAGGGGTCACTGTTTATTTTCTTTCTTTCGGACTCGCGTGACTCCGAAGTAAAATAGTAAGATTAAATGAGAACTTACCAGCTTGAAGTTTGATCGTTATTTTATGAGGAGTTACGTTGAGGGATTACGTGCCCTCCGCTCCCTACCCTTGTAACATAACGATCTTTCTGTAAGTTCTAGTCAACTATAGTCTTACTATTTTAGTTCAACAACTTTTCTGTGACCACACCGCTGCTTTGAAGATTTACCCGCATGCATGGGGACAGCCTTCTTCACGTAATCCCTCAACGTAACTCCTCATAAAATAATGATCAAACTTCAAACTGGTAAGTTCTCGTTTAATCCTACTATTTTAGCTAACAAAGATCTTGAAGAAATAGAAAAACATAGCTAAAGTTCTCAAAGGTAGTTGTAATACACAAGATATCGATTTGAATATAGCTATATTGAATATGGCTTGTTTCGGGTATGCACCAGTCACCTCAGCTGAGATAGAATATGCTTCAGTTGTGAAAAACTTCTTTCTATCTGACAGGCGGCATAGTTTAACACCAGATAATTTGAAAAGAATGCTAGTAATTATGTGCAACCAGGCAACTTTGGTCATTTAATGTAGTATACCTTTATATTATCATACTTAACCATATTTTGGTGGTGGAAATAAATGCCTTTTGCGTGCCTTTTTTTGTAATTTTATTATGCCTTTTGGCCTGCCTATTTCAGTTTTTTCTGCCTATTTCAGAGTTTTTTAGTGTCTAAACATCCTGGCTCTAGTTATCAAAAATTGCAACAGAATCTTGATCAGCTGGTCAAGTGGGCTGAGGAATGGTTAATGAAATTTAATGTAGGTAAGTGCTTGGTGTTGCATTTCAGGAAGTCAAATCAAGGCACGCCCTTCACAGTGAACGGCAGAGGTCTGGGGAGTGTTGTGGAGGGATCTAGGTATGCAGGTTCATATATCCCTGAAACCCACGTCACAGATAAATAGTATGGTGAAGATGTCTTTCAGTACATTACCCTGGCTGACGAAGGCCAATGAGTATAGAAAGTTGGGACGTTATGTTAAAATTGTACAAGACGTTGGTGAGGCCGCATTTGGGGTATTGCGTAGGAACTGCAGATGCTGGTTTGGTTTTGCTCACCTTGCAACTGGAATGAAGTCATTAAGCTGGGAAGAGAGCAAAGAAGATTTACAAGGATGTTCCCGCAGCCCGAGGGCTGGAGCTAAAAGGAGAGGTTGGACAGACTGGAACTTTATTCTTTGAAGATCGGGAGACTGAAGGGCGATCTTGAATTATGTGGTATTGATAGGGTGAATGCACAGAATAGGGGCAGCAACAACCAGAGGACATAGGTTTAAGGCGAGAGGGGAAAGATTTAATAGGAACCCGAGGGGCACCTTTTCCACACTGACAGCAGTGAGTAAATGGTACAAGCTGCCAGGGGAAACAGAGGCAGGTATAGCAACATTTAAAAAAACACATGGCCAGGAAAGGTGTAGGTGTTCCAAACATGGGCAGGTGGGACTAGCGTAGATGGGTCATCTTGGTCGGTAGGGCCTGAAGGGCCTGTTGCTGTGCTGTAGGATAATGATTTTATCTATGATGTTTACATTTAAATTTTTGGTTCCCTTAGTATTTTGCAAAATTCCCAGTCGGTGAACTGCAGCTCCGCATGTTTGCGTTGCATTCCAATTTCGTTAATTGAGAATGAAAAGGCTCCGAGTCACACAGAAATATCTGACCATGCGATTTTGTTGAAATGAAATATTATAAAATCAATAGGAAACTAAGTGAAAAACGTCATCAATCCAAGTTGCAGAATGAACTGCCATAATTCAGTATTGATTCTTGGTGAATTTCATTAATTGACGCATCACAGGGCATGAGCTCTTTCAGCAGTCCAGATCTTCTCAGTTTTAGGAAAATCTTGTTAAATATACTAATTCCACATCGGTTTTGCTTTACTAGATTTACTACATTAAAAACAAGTATCATACTTTAATGAAGTGTACAAAATGTAGTATGAAATCCAATGCCTTTGATGTGATTAATCCCAAACTGCATACGGTCTATGATGAACTCTTTGCCAATCGAAGCCCAATGAAATGAAAGCACAAAATGTGCTAGAGGCCCAGGTTCGATCCTGACCACAGGCGCTTGTCTGTACGTTCCCTCCGTGACCTGCATGGGTTTTCTCTGGGATCTCCGGTTTCCTCCCACACTCCAAAGACGAAGGGTTTGCAGATTAATTGGCTTGGTACATTTGTAAATTGTCCCTAGTGGGTGTAGGACAGTGTTAGTGTCCGGGGATCGCTGGTCGGCGCTGACTTGGTGGGATGAAGAGCCTGTTTCCATGCTGCATCTCTGAACTAAACCAATTAAAGCGCTGACAAAAATTGCAACATAATCTTCCACTTAAGGTTTGCAAAAACTAGGCTTTCATTACTCCTACTGTAGGCGCATTCGCAGCAGGTCATTCACTGTACAAAAGGCAAGAGACTATCGCCTGTTAGTTGTGTTGTAACTCTGCTGCAACCCTTATGACTTCTCTATTAGCACTGTGTTGTGTCAACTCAATAAATCAATAGAAAATTGAAAAAAAGAAATCTGCTACAGAGTTTTATTATCAGCAGCAAGATTCCTTCCCAATTTTAACTTGGGGCCTGTGAATTTTACATTTCATTTGGGAAATTAAAACACATGGAGTCTGCTAGACAAGCGGAAAAGAGACACTATTGAGGGTCAATACAAAAATAAAGCATTGATCAGGAACTCCCTTATCAATCTATTAAAATTTCTCAGCTTTTTGATTTTAATGTGAATTGAATAAGGTGTTGATCACACATCTTCATTTGCACTTTCTTAATCATGGGTGTTTTACAGACATACATTTAAAGTCACAAACATATTTTCAATTTGTGCATGCTGTATGAAAATAAACTGCAAAGGCCTACAGATTATTGGCACCTACAATATTCCTTCAGAAACTGATCTTATTCAAGACCCTGTTGCAAAATACATCTGATGCTTAGGAATCTCCTGGCCCGATATAGATCAAGTGGAGAGGTGCATCAGGGATTGCATTGAGAAGCCCTGTAGAAGCAGCATTCGGAAGACACCACCTAACTACACACCCACCTGCCCCATCTGTGGAATAGTCTACAGTTCCACATTGGCCTCATTAACCACCTGATAACCTACAAAACCAGGATATAGATGAGTCATCCTTGATCGGAGGGACGAACCAAGAAGAATCTCAATAACATTCTCCTCTGCCTTAAGGTATAGTCTTGACCAGATCCCATCCAACAAACATAGACTTTGGAGTGTTACAGAAACCTAACCATTCAGAACTCACATGAGCACAGGGAGAAAATTGAAGGGTGTAACCCAATATGAGTGACCAAAGAGAGCTAGAAGAAAGGCACAGTGAAGCAAGAAAACCAACATATCTTCCCCTTTATACAAATGATCAATAGCCCCACATTAGAATTCCATGGGTCCTGCCTACGTGTAATTTGCATACAGAGCTCTCATGTGCCAAAGAGTAGAAGGTTAGGCTAAACTTTCACATCCAAGACTATCAAATGTGTAACTTATACCAGAGATGAAATGTGTGTTGGGGAGGGGTCAAAAAATAATATTACAGGTATCCTTGAGAATGAAGGGAGCTGATGAAAAGGCAGTTGATGGCGTGGTCAGTCATTGAAAAGTATTTTATTCCAGCCTTATAAATGTTTCCAGTTCTTGTTATTTAATGCAAGAGAAAGAGGAAAATAGGAAAGTGCACAAATTAATAAACTGTGGAGAAATACCTTGTACCCCAACACAAGATCAATGGGACTAACTGGTAGAATATTAAGGTTCAGCCCCCCCTTTCCCCAGAACGTCACACATTTTATCACTTGCCTTTCATCATTTTTTTTCTCTCCAAAAGTATCAAATAAAAGAGATTGGAAAAATGGTATCTGTGCAACACGAAAGTAACTGGGAGGAATGAAATTTTGGGTCTGTCACTTCAACTACAGCCACAGTACCTCAGTATAATGCAAGTTGAAAGGCTGATGAAATTTATGTACCTTATGTTGTACAATTAGTTTTTGCACAATTCTAACTATCGTGTTTTTACTGAGGCACAGAAGTAGCTCGCTGTTGCAATGGCTGTGTAAGCAATTGGGAAACAGAACACCACATAGTCTCCACTGTATATCTCACAAACTCTTTACACGTGAATTAGACATTTTTTTCAAACCTCAATAGCACATCAGTTAGAAATGTATTTGTTTCTTTTCCCTGCCTACTACCCTTCCACATCCAAAGTTCATAGTGCACAGGTTAAGAGCTTGTTGTAGCAGCATTTTTTAACATCGGTATTTTCGATCTTCCAAACAGCTATCCAGCTGGGATTTGCATTGTTGTTTGTTTCTGCAGGACCCAGCTGACCAAACGTCAAGCTTCCTGGATGACAGAAGCTTTACGGCACAAATCAGGGAAGGCAGAATGCCACTTTAACCGGATGCAGTCGCAATCGGCTTCTTCAGCTGCTGATTCATGATCTCCCGTGTACGGCAAGCTTGAACATGATCATAGCAGGAGTTGCACACCAACACAGGGTCATATAGCTGCTGATCTGGAATGGGCAGTTTCAGGTGGCAACAGTTGGCACAAAACACATTTCCACAGTTCCTAGAAAGAAAACAAACAATTACAGATACAACAACAGCATTTAAATAAAACCAGTATTGTCAGGCTTGGACTACTGTTCAGAGATGTTTAGGTCACCACAGAAACTAGGAACTGCAGATGCTGGTTTACAAACAAAAAAAGACAAAGTGCTGGAGTAATTCAGTGGGCGAGGCAACACTCCTGGAGAACATGGACAGGTGACATTTTTCAAACATTACCCATCCATGTTTTCCAGGGAGTTACTCCAGCACTTTGTCTTGTTTTAAGGTCACCACAGATGGGCATTTACCTTTTAGTAACTAAATTAATATTAATATGGAATTAAAAGACTAAATCAGCGATAATATTAATGAATTACCAAACCTAAAAACCCATCACCATTTTCACTGAAGGAAGACAATCTGTCATCCTGCCTGGTCTTGTCCGCATGACTCCACTCACCACTGTGGTTCCCTTTGAAACAGCCCAGAAAGTCAGAATGGGCAATAATTAAAATCATACAGCACGGAAACAGGTCCTTCAGCCCTCCAAAGATATGATGACCAAAATCCATCCATTTACACTAATCTAACACGTTTTAAAAAATATCCCCACATTTTCTCACTAAATCTCCAGATTCCAATCCTCACCTACACATTGGGGACAATTAACAGTGGCCAATTAGTCTACCATATGCATATCTTGAAAAGTGGGAGGAAACCAGAGCTCCTGGAGAAACCAAAACTGTCACAGGGAGATAGTACAGATGGTTGGCAAGGTCAGGATTGAGCCTAGGTAACTGGCACTGTGAGGCAGCACTTCTACAGGTTACCGCCATTGCACCGTCTCTTCATACCGACAATGTTATTCCAGTAATACGCTCACAGTATGAATGAAAGGAAAATTTAGGTTTGTACTACACTGCATACTTTGACAGAGCTGTGCAGCAAGGAAACAGGCCTGTTGGTCCAACTCATCCAGGCTGACCACATCCCTCCAAATGTTTCCTATCCATTCCCTGCCCAAGAGTCTTTTAAATGTCATAATTGTATCCACCTCCATCACTTCCTCTGACAGCTCGTTTCATGTGTATGACAACCTGCGTTGCCTCCCAGGCCCTTTTTAAATCTTTCCCCTCTCACCCTAAATCTATGTGCTCTGTTTTAGACTCCCTTGTCCTGGGAGAAAGGACTGTGGCTATTTATCTTATCTACACCCCGATGATTTTATAAAACTCCATAAGGTCACCCCAGCCTTCTTCACTTCAGGCAAAAAAGACCCAGCCTACTCAAGAAACAAGCAAATAGGAGCAGGAGTCGTTCACCTGGTCCTCATCTCAATATCCACCTTAGTGCCTCTCTTATGATGTGTTTCAACATAATTATTTCTTATTTAAGACAGCATCCTCCTTTTAATTGTTGTGTATAATCTGGGATGTTGTTCTTGTGTATTTAAAAATATTACCCAGCAAACAAAAACTTCAAAATGTCAAAATACACAAACTATTTTTGAGCAGTAATATAATTTAAACTGCAGCAAACATTCGAGCTGGATGGAAGGGTTGGTATGGCAATCAAATGCCATGTAGTGAAGTTTAGTGATTTATAATTGGAAGAATGTTGGTTTACTTATTACTTGACCATACCTTGAATTGGTTATGTTTTAAAAATAATTATAATCCCAACGTTCAATGATAAGTAACTGTAATGGATTGTGCAGTGCTTTGAAATGCTGTTGGGATGGTTATGAGCCAGAAAATTGTCAAACCAAGTTAGTACGTGTGGTAAGTAGCATTCATTATTCACCTCCCCACAAATTTGTGCAAAAGATCTTGCATGTGGAATACATTTGCCTACAAATTTACTCTTTGCCTCCTGGACAATCCACTTGTTATCTTGAACCTTGCCGTACAAGACTACTTTCAAAATCTAGCTATGTGGAACCACCCTTATTTTATATTACTCTTATTTCACAATGTCAGATAAAATATATGGGCAGGTTCACATTTACATTGCCAATGCTAAACATCTCCATGTTCCTCAACATCTCTGCTGGACTAGAGGACATAGCTTTAAGACGAGAGGTACAACATTTAAGTGAGATGTACAGGGCATTATATACACAGAGTGGTGGTGCCTGGGTGGTGGTGGAGGCAGATACCATAGTTGGATTTAAGACACTTTTGTAGCAACAAAGAACTGCAGACATTGGCCAATACGAAAAAGGACACAAGGGACACAAAGTGCTAGAATAACTCAGCAGGTCAGGCAGCATCTTTGGAGAACATATACATAGGTGGCATTTCAGGACAAGACTATATTCTGTTTTGGGTACAGAATGTTTGAAAAGATTAATTGGTCTTGGCGAAGATAAAATGCAGATTCCCAAGAACAGGACTTAAATTACAATTAAAAGCTAGTCAACTTAATTTGTATTCCTTTGAAGAGTTTATTGAAGAAGGGTCTTGATCCAAAACATCACCAATCCCTGTTTTCCAGAGATGTTACCTGACATGTTGAGTTATTCCAGCACTTGGTGTCCTTTAAGACACTTTTAGATAGGGACATGGATATGCAAAGTGGGATATGCATTACACACGGCCAAAGGAGATTAGTTTAATTACGTAAAGTTTGATGTGGACAATGTTCCTGTGCTGTACTGTTCTATATTCTATGACTCTCCATTGCTCTGTTGATAGATCTGCTACTTTCCAGACTTCCAATTTCCTGTTAAATGCTGTAAAGTGAGGCTGTCTCAATGGCATCCAAAAGAGTCGATGATGAGTAAAAGGTTAATTCCACTCACCTGCAATGATGTCTCCTTTTGGCTAACCAGAATTCCGAATCACAGTTAAAGCAGTGGGACGCCATATGATCAGGAACCCATCGAGTGACCTGGAACAGATAAAATGAGAAAATCATCTCCTCCACTAAATACACAAATTCAGTAATCATCTTCATAATCAACTACCTGCCAAAATATATTAAACTATATTTTAGAAAATACCATTCTCAGACTAATTAATTATGCTAATGATTATAATTTACCAGGAGTGAAAGTCTCGTGCTCAGATTTGCCTGCTCTCCTCAATATCGATTTTTCACACTCAATAAATCAGTGAATGGTAAAGACTCCTCACTGCTTGTCCTATCCAAGCCTGTCATGACCTTCCAATTTGGCTCCACAGAAATAACAAATATTTTGTGAACTCATTCTTAGTTACCTTTCTTAGGAACTTCTATAATATCACAAATGTGAAATAGTCTCCCGCAAGATCAAGTCTTAATCCTAATTTTGTAATTCTTAGACAGGCTCCTGTTTTCATTTCAATTTCAACATTTGTTTAAACGAAAATTCAGTGTCATGTTCATCCTCATTTTTTCATTATCTTTTGGTATACGGAGATATTGTAAAGAAGTGCATCGTAAACAAATTCTAACGTAAATTTGCTTAAGATGGGTATTCAGTGGAGAGAACAAGATCCTGCTTCTTATCTTCAATGTGATTTGTGCAATTACTTAAAACTTTAGCAATTACTGAAAAATTTGCCTCAGTGAAAAATTGGTATCTCTTAAAAACACTCGCACCAAATGAAAACCAAAAGCAACACGCTGTAACAGGAATCTATTCTAACTGGATGTCACGGAATATATTGAAAATAGAAGGGTGTCACAGAAAGAGGAATGTAGTCATGCAGTCAGATTACAGGGAGTCAGGAAATGGATTAAAAAAAGGTAGATTACCAAATATCAATGAATATGGGAACATGAGAAAAATGAATGTAAGTGAATGCAATGAATGTAGTTCACAGACCGTGTAGGAGGGAGATCTCAGCCTTTGTGCTGTTTGATGCTGTTGCCGAAGACTAAACTTAGTCTTCTCCAAATGGGGAATGAGGCTACATTGTATACAGAATGTACAGGTTGTTCTAAAAGGCAGAGGAATGAAAAAAATGGAAAACCTAAACCATTAAGTTTGTCAGGGGTTTAGTATACTTGAATGCAAGGCGAAGGGAAAAATGAGTAGAGAAACAAGGAAGTTTGGTCAGGGATCAGAGTGACTGAGGACAAGGTGAACAAAAATGTAGTTAATGATGAATAATTATGTCATAAGGAATAGGAGTAGATTCGGCCCATCAAGTCTACTCCACCATCAGTCATGGTTGATCTATCTCTGCCTCATAACCCCATTCTCTTGCCTTCTCCCCATAACGTCCGACACCTGTACTAATGAGCGTGCGGGCGCACACACACACCCCCTCCCCCCCCGGAAGGAATTGAGGCTAGCCTGAGAATTATTGGCAAATACAAGTCTGCAGCAGCTGGCATGACCTATAGCTACCCAGGACAGATGCATATCGCATAAACAAGGAATTTAATTGTACCTTGGTGTATATGACCATGAACTGATCTGAGGTAGACAAAATTGCTGGAGAAACTCGGCGGGTGAGGCAGCATCTATGGAGCGAAGGAATAGGTGACGTTTCAGGTCGAGACCCTTCTTCAGCGTGAAACGTCACCTATTCCTTCGCTCCATAGATGCTGCCTCACCCGCTGAGTTTCTCCAGTATTTTTGTCTACCGTCGATTTTTCCAGCATCTGCAGTTCTTTCTTAAACATGAACTAACCTGAATCTGAAGGCAAACTAAAAAATCCTACACAGGATTCCCCAGCCAAGGACTATGAGATCCCATATATTTAGTTATACATGCTCTTCTAATTCATCTGTTTGGTTTTTGAATGCATGACACACTAGGAACAAGTCTTTAGCTTTGTCTCATTTTTGTCATCTTTAGCCTAATCAGTTGATTCCTATTTGTCTGTTTATCCTTTCCCATCGTAATATTTCATCTTGTATCTACTTTTCCATTACCAGACGGTAGAAAGTTTGATTCCTTCCCTTCGTTAATTAGTGGATGGAAGGGACTGGGGGAGAGTAAGGGACGGGGGAGCACGGAGATACATCATGGGGCATAGAGAAGAAAAGAACAGCATTCAAGGCAAGGGGTGTGTATGAGGAGGAGGAGAGCAACGCAAGCATGATTATTAAAGGGGTGAAAGTGTGCATGGGTACAAGAGAAAGAAAAATTCCCACCTGACAAACAGAGCAGTTTAGCGAAACAGCGTGGAAGCAGGCCCTTGGTCCACCGAGTCCACACCGACCAGCAAAACCCATACCTTAATTATCCTACACACACTAGGGACAATTTACAATTATATCAAGCCAATTAACTTACAAACCTGTTCATCTTTGGAGTGTGGGAGGAAACCGGAGAACCCAGAGAAAACCCACGGAGGCCAAGGGGAGATTGTACAAACTCCGTACTGACAAGCCCCCATAGTCAGGATTGAACCCGGGTCTCTGGCGCTATAAAGCAGCAAGTTTACCGCTAATCATAGACCGGGATTTTCCTTCTTACCCAAAATTGGGCAATGTCAGTTTAAAGAATGAGGAAAGATCCTCATTTACCGCAGGTTTACCGCTGCGCCACTGTACCGCCCACTAAAGATTGGCACCCCAATCAAGAAGTCTTGATTGTTCATACATGGGAGTGAGATTTTGACCACAAGTGCCTATGACGAGTTAAAAATATCAAAGCGATGGACCATGTTCTCCTACCTCAGTCTCCTTCCGATCCACAGGTTCCCAACTTGCTTCCGAACGCTGATCATCACTGTGGATGGAGAGCGATTCTTCAATATCACTGTCATCCGATTCTCTCAAACATGTCTGCAAATTAGACAAAACATTTACTATACGACAGGACCATTCACAATGAAACAGTGAACTACAATCCAAAAATTAACACCAACATAGAAACACACTTCTTTATAACATCTGCTATTAAAACTCACCAAATGTGATTCTAGTGATATACATTCAGCCAAATATTTATAATTTACACAATATTTGGGCCTGTTATTTGGTGGTTCAGAATATCTGCTCAGTCTTCTAGATTTACCACAACCTCTTCTATTTTCCTTGGGTAGAAATCAATTCATTTGCACTTCAAAGTCTGGGTTGAATTCCTACCACCACTGACCATTACCAAGGCAGTAGAAGAGAATCAGAGAAGACCGTTTCAGACATTTAAGTCCAGAAGAATCCTAAAGATTAAAGCACATGGTCTTCTGAAGGCATTGACAGAGAATGGCATTGTCAACCGCAAAGTTTTTGTTGCCAGGTGGAATACAAGGAGAGAGCAAAAAAAGAACAGCCTTTCAATGTGGAAACAATAAGTGTCGACTGTCACATGGCAGGCCCAGATACCAGAGCAGGAGGTTCAACCATCAGAAGTCACCAAGATGCATTGGCGTCCTACGCAATTAGAGGGTAGCGAAAGAGTAGAGCCGTCGAGTCATCCAGTCAGAGTCATGCAACAGACATAGGTCCTTTAGCCTACAATAATCTTGCCGGTAGTAGTCCGAAGGCTATTTTGGAAAGGTTAGGAAAAAAGGGGTTTGAGTTTAATGATAGGTTTCTGTGGCTGGATCTTCCCTCACTCTTTAAACTGATACTGCCCAAGTTTGTGTAAGAAGGAAAATCCCAGTCTATGATTAGTTACCGAACTGCAACCAATTGCCATTATAAGTGGCATGAAGTGACCATGGAATTGGGGGAAGAGTGGAAAAAATCCTATGTGAATGTGGCAGACTCCCCAGATGACATCATTGAATTTTGACAGTCAACCACACAATCCTCTAAATTTCTCTTCTGCGAACCAGATGCTATTCTTAACTATTTCATCTGTAAACAAGGAATAGTCAGCAAATCTTTGACAGCTCATTACCTCTGGGATCTCCCAGAAATCTAGCCTTCACCACTTCCTTTTCCTTCATCAATGTGCTACCTTTCCTTTCCTCTCATTGAGCTCTCTCTTCAAAAGACATGGCATTATTTTTCATATGTTAATGAAACCCAGTTAGTCATTTTTTAATTGTTCCATCTGCCTAAGGTGCTTGAATAACTTACTTCAGTTAAATAGCAAAACCAGAGCTGTTGTTTCTCCCCTTCCCCAATATATTCGTTGGAACTCTGTCACCAAGTGCATCCTTTATTCAGTCACCACTTTAGGTTGAACCATACCCATGAACAACTTCAATACAATCATGAAACGAGCATCCAATTTGTTATCTTTTCTATCACCAGGATTTCCATAGCTATAGCAGCACCTCCCTACATAAATGCATTTGGTGCTGAAATTCTGATACCCATCACCTCTGGTGCCTTTCCATAGTTAGTGTTGTTCCAGCATTGTCAGTGAATTTTAGCTAAACCAAAATTGTATGCGTCTCACTTCAGATGATTTCTTATTCACCCATCCACATTCTCAATTGCATTGCTCATAGTCCCCTAACAACTCAGGCATACAACTTAAAATTCACATTTTCATATTTAGCTTCTCTCATTACTTTGTTCACCTTCACCCCTTGGTTCTAAACTCAGCATTTGTCTAATTTCCTTCCCATCAACAATGGCATTTTGGCTGGAACATATTTTGTCCCATAGTCTGAAACATCATTCTGAAACTCTTCTTAAAACATAAATACAAATCTCAAGTACATTGCTGAAGTGCATTCTTATGCAAACTGTCCTTGAAATAACATCCAGTCTTAAATTCATAGTGTTATCTGGCGAGAGTAGACAGTCAAACCTGGACACATTTGCTAAATAATGTACCGGCTGATCATTTCATTAATACTTTTGTGTCAAGGATTGACCTTTGGCTGAATGGCAATTCCTTGGCTTAATTAGGAGATACTGGGATCAAGTAAAGATCAAATACTTCAGTCAGCAACCTGTACTGAGGGAGTACTTTCAGATGAGCCATTGAAATGGAGACCCATCTCTAATATGCAAAAGATACCATGCCACTTTTAATTATTGCTTAAGAGAAACTTTGTGTTGTGGAGAACATTAATTAATCAACTGATATCTCATTGTGTTGCAGACTGTGTTATGTGAAAATTGTTTGACTTATATCCTTACAAAACTGAGTGTACTAAAGTGCCATATGAATTTAATTTCGCTGTTCAGGTACTCTGCACAGAACCAGCACTTACAAAGTCATCCCCATAATCAATGTCAATCTCCGCAGGAGAGGTACAGTACTGTTGACTGTCTAATCTCATCTGAAGTTCGTGAACCTGCCGGCGAAGCAACTCAACCTCCTGCTTGTAAGTTGCTTCAATCTGACGCAACCTCTGCTGAACGGCATCCACAGGAAATGGCAATCCATCGTCATCGACGTAGCTTGGAGAAGTCTCCAACGTAGTTGTGACAGTATGACGAACCGGTTGAGGCTGTCTCCAATGTGATGAATGAGTGAGAAAACCACAAGTCTTTATATTTGACCCTAATGAATAAAGGCTCGAGTGGATTTGGTGGGACTGTCGGAGATTTTTAAATGGTCCTACTTGTTCCTCCTTGAGCAGGTACTGTCCATTCACTGCAGACCCCACCTTCAGGTGCTTATTACTTAGTCTTTTATAATGACAACCATTCAGTCTGGCTCTCCTATGGTTTGAATCACCACTGTAGGCTGATTTTACCAAGCCCTGTACGCTATCCCAATTTGAGTTCAGCAATGAAAAGTCACTGAACTGACTGTGACAAACATGCTTTCTGAAAGTTCGCACACTCTCCGATCCAGTTCGGCCAACCCTGTACTGTTCCACTTCAGAATGAAGTCTATTTACAAGTATATTGTTTTTCCCAAAACTCAAGTCCTTAGGGAGGGATAAGCCATCTGTTTTTGTCCTCTCTTCAGTCACCGTCTCTGTGGAGCTGCTCATCGCCAAAATTGTTTCCTTGACGTTAAATATATCTGCCATGGAATGAAGGTAGGGTTGGAAAGCAGAAGGGCTTCCAGTATATTCTGGTGACTGGTCAGCACTTAAGGGAATGGTCTTTGCAGATGGGTTTGGTACATTTTGTTCAAACTGGCCAGGACAATTCTCACAAATCCTATGTTCTTTCACGTTTTCCTCTGTAAATTCAATTTTTGGAGTAATTCCAAGTTCTTTTACCTCCATCTCACTGTTTGCAGTTGCATGAGGGTGAACATTATTTGAAGGCTTCTCTTGTAGAGCATCTTTGGGATAGGTCAATGAATTGAGGTTACTACCACAAACTGTTTTCTCAGTTTGATTTTGGACATCTGCCGATTCTGCCTCTTCAGTATTAGGAGGTAGGTCATTAACCAGATTTTCTTCTCTAACTTCCTTTGCAATTTCCACTGGATCCATCAGACCATCTGATTTCATTTCCAAGAGAGATGTTCCAGCCCCAACTTCAAGTTCACAAGTTACATCAGGCACATCAGGTACAACAAACACAGGTGTGTTTCTGGGTTCCGGAGAATTACGTTCTTCCTGACAATGCTGGTTTATATTAGGATCACTGGATGTTCTTGCAAGTGGAGCTCCACTCTCACAGGCCAAGGGAAGATTGTCCACAGAACGTGCTTTTGGTAATCTGGGTTTAAAACAAAAATCAGATTTTCAGAAACAAAATAATTCAAACAGTGAATCAAAATACAAATACCCAATGATGCCCAATCTTTGTTCCACCTGTTGAATTTCTTCATCCCAATGCTTTTCCGATTGGAATAATCCGTGAATGGTATTGAATCGGAGAACAGATCTGCATCACTTCAAGGACGTACAATCAGAAATGAAAAGATAGACTTTTTTCAGGTCTGATGTCACTGCTGGGAAACGAGGTTTTAGATTGGAGGAGATGAACTAGGCTGTGAATGGGGTTCAGAGCTAAGCAAGGAATGTTCCAAAGCATTTCAAACTTCCTTTTGTTATTGGGTCACTCAGGGAATTTGAGACTGTGTGGTCAGTAGCAAAGGAAACATCATCAGCAAAGGCAAATATGTCAAATAATCTTGTGTCAAAAATATTCAATAATTCTTTATACCAAGGGTGGATCTGCAGTGATATCCCATATACAGAAAATAACTGAATGATCCATAAATATTGTAATTTGTATGTCATACACAAAACAATGTTATACCTAAATGGAGAACGGTAATATTGAAGAGAAGTGAAATTAGGAATAATATTTTGTTGCAAGTTCAATCTGAGAATAAAAAACTGGAAAGTAAAATAGATATCAGTATTATATTTTTCTGGCTTGCCAATAGCTTAAATATTTCCCTTTTGATATTTACCACGTTCCATTCCAAATTCAAGACTGACTGCAACATAGATAGACGCAAAATGCTGGTATAACTCTGCGGGTCAGGCAGCATCTCTGAAGAAAATGATAGGTGGTGTTTTGGGTCGGGACATCTCTCCAGACTAACTGTTGAGAAGCGGTGGATTGACTGTCGGTACCCGATATCCACATTATATCTGAACTGGGAGCTGTGCAACCCGAGTTCATACTGAATTTGAAAATATTTTCACAATTTTACATTTCCTCGATCTACAGTACTGTGCTTTCATACTTCTAACAACTATTCATGGACAAAGTGTTTTCATTTCAGTAAATCAGATCATTAGCACAAAATGTTATTTGTTTCTTTCTCCATAGATGAGTGACCTGGTGAATATGTCCAGCATTCCTCTGTTTATCTGCAAGATTTATAGCATCAGCAATATTGTTCTTTTTTTATCCTAACATTGATATGCTTCCAATTAAAAAGCTAATTTTCTAGTCACAAATAATAGTAAGATTAAACGAGAACTTACCAGTTTGAAGTTTGATCTTTATTTTATGAGGAGTTACGATGAGGGATTACGTGAAGACCCCGCCAGCACGCATGCGCGACATTCTTCAAAGCAGTGGTGTGAAATCACAGAACAAACAGTCACAATGACTAATATAGTAAGATAAAAAAGAGAACTTTCATACCAGGTGATCTTTATAATAGAGGGTTGGGAGCGGAGGGCACGTAATCCCTCATCGTAACTCCTCATAAAATAAAGATCAAACTTCAAACTGGTAAGTTCTCGTTTAATCTTACCATTTTACTTCGGAGTCACGTGAGTGACTACGTGAAGATTTCAAAGCTCTGTGATTTCATGCCCTGGAAGCTCCATGCTCACACACCGCTAAAGTTGGGATAAGAGGATGAACGTAATTCAGACAAGACACTGGCTGAAAAACAAAGAAGGTATTTAGTCATACCTAAAATGATATGCCCCACATTGGGTAAATCATGTAACAGAAACCCAACATATTCCCCGCAACGTCTCAGGAGCGGCCACGGGTTATAAAAGAAGTGCTGAAAATCCGTTCACTCTCCAACCCGCTGTAGCAAAGGATGTGGTCCATAGGAACTCCCATCATCCTAGCCGCTGACGTGGATGCAGCCTTAGCTATAAGACTAGACCCGTTGTGCTGTTACAAGTGCCATAAACATAACCATATAATATGTAGTTATCCAGAGAGCGCCCCAATATTGGTGTCCATCCTCGAAGCATAGTAAATTTTATGCCTAGGTCCCATGTATGAGTGGATCTGGTCTAGGGGAAAATATTAATACCCCTCATCAGATTGATACCAGAGGGTGTGATCCTATACGCAGGTGATCACCCCCTCGGTCCAGGTTGGTAGGTAGGGCACTCCTGCAAATTTAATGGCACTATAGCTCAAACCTTCATGGAAAGAAGGGTGGCCAGAACTCCTGCAATCCAGTGATGGTGGCCGAGTCATATGAAGTGTTTGTTCTGAAGAAGAAACACTCCCATCTGCTGACATATGTCAGTGCTGTCCCTGGTGGACTCCCTCACGACGAGTGATGGCATTGATCGTCCTGTCGGAGTATCCGAAGTCCAGAAATGGCCTGTTCAGAAACAGCATCAATAGGTTAATGCGATCATGGCACGGATAACTTACCCGTCACAGGGTGTGCCAACAGGCCCGGCCGTTTGAGGATCCGAAAGCAGTGTTCTGCGGCCATCTTTGTACTGCTGGGGACCATGGTTGGGTAGGCCAATTGGGCACCCGAAATACCAGTTGCAGAGTCTATTAAATTTTTGTAAGACCCGACTGATGAGGCAGAAGGGGGGAAATGCTTAGCAAACAATCCCCCCAATGCAGCGAGAAACATCCATCGCTGCTGGCCCCGGTCCCGATCCAACATCCATTCATTGTTGTCGTTGAATTGCGTGACCTGGTGTTCGCCACCGTATTTAGTTTACCTGAAAGGTAAGTGGCTGAGATCCAAATCTCTCTATCCAGACACCAGTGCTAGTTGTAAAAAAGGCAATTCATCACATGATATTGATTTTATTCCACACAAAAGATTAATATAGGCCTCCACTGTGGTATTATAATTTGTAACCATACATGCAACTGGTGCATATCTAAGCAGTAGGCCCCCGGGTTCCACGAATGCTTCCGGTATTTCTAGATAATTAATCCCTAGTGCTCCCAACAGGGTTAAATCTTGTGCATTCCATCTGCCACCACAACAGTGGTGGTATTAGCTGCTCCCCACCTTTAACACTGGCATCAGTCTGTAATGTAACCGAGGGATTTATGATAGTGATGGATTTGGAACAGAATTGAGCATTTCCCATCCACCAATGCACTGCGGGAAAGCAGCCAGTATCTTCCCAATACCATGACCACCTACCGTATGGATGGATCCCTGATGCCAGTAAGGCTTCTGCAAGCTTCTACCAAGTCCACCACCTTGTTCGGTGGTAAGGTGGTAGACATTTGCACCGAGTCAATGGTGAACCCCAAGTAATCCATGGTAGTAGAGGGTTCCAACTTTGATTTATCTGGATGTATGATGAACCCCAGCTTTTGAAAGAGATGTTTTATGGCTAGAAACTGCCAATGTAGCAGTTTCCAATTATCCCCGACAATGAGGATATCATCAAGATAGGCCATAACAGTATGATTTTGTTACCTTAAATAGGCCAAAGCTGGTTCCAATAATTTGTTGAACAGCCTGGGTGCTGATGATAACCCATTGGGTAAGGCTATATATTGCCATAATTGTCCCATCCAGATAAATTTAAGGTATTCCCTATGATCCTTGTGTATTAGTACTGAATAGTATGCATCTTGAGGTTAATGCATGCCATGTAGTACCCATAGCTATAAGCTGGCTACTGTGTCCATTTTGAAATGAACATACTGAACAGAAGTATTCAGTTCGGTCAGGTCTATGATTATGCGGCATCCGCCATCTTTTATTTTTGGTAAATATATTAGATACGAACTCCTGTGATTCTCTCAATAACCCCTCTTAATAGTTCAGCATGGCCCGCCGTTCTTTCTTTGTGAAAGTATAACTTTCGGCTAGGCGAATGCTGGACCGGGGCAGGGAGTTCGTAAATGAATTAATTTTATAGCCCTGAATACTTCCGAATATGTAAGGATCAGAGGTAAAAGTGCAACCGGTCTCCCCCATAAGATGAATTTTAGACATAGGATGTTCCTGGGGAAGGCAGACCCACCTACCTCCAAGGTATTGCCGGCGTAGTGGTCCAATACCACCGTTATTTCTTCTGTTTGAGTTAATGCGTTGTAGGGGTGGCGCATTTTCCAAGAAGGCCGGGCTGGGCCATGGCCTAAAAAGGCTGTTGTGCAGGTGGGCCGGCCTTCGAGCTTTGGGTGTGTAGGGGTGCTGTAGCTGTTGGCAGTGCGCTTGGAGGTACTGGGTACCTTATCAGCCCTATGGCCTCTTTGTCCAGGTCTTCCACCTGTTTGGGGAGCTCCGCACAGCAGATATGGTGGTTGAGCGTACCTGGTTTGCATAACCCCGCAATTTGGGGTGAATTGCTCTTCCTGTAGTTATTTTCAAACTGTGTTCTCAGTAAGGCCAGAGCATCCTTTTCTTACCGGTAGCTCTATACCCACCGCAGTACTGGCACTGCCGAAATACCGGCGGTCAAAAGCTTCAGGACCTCTGAAGTTTGACTCCTTGCCCTCTAATCGTAGGGCTCATGATCCCCCAAATAGGGTATTTACCGCGGAAACAATAGCGAGTACAATTATCAGGAGCAAAGTACTTATCAGCTATAGCATAGATGGCTGCTCCTGAAGCTGGTTTGTAGTCATATAATTAAACTAGCTGCCAGCTTAGGGTGGATAGGTAACCTTTTTAGAAGGAACTGCATGTTACTTACCATATCCAGAACTCTTCACTGCACCCCTGACACTGTTGGTTTGTTCAGCCAACTCCCCCTCTTCGGGTCAGCCCAGTTCTGACCCCCAATGCTCCCCTCCGAAGAGGGTGAGACATTTAGGCAGTCCATAATAGGATCCTGCCGTGGGCCTGCGAAGAGGCCCACTGTGACCCTGCCCCTGCTAAAGCAGGTCACGCTGGAGCAATTGCTCCACCATCCGCTCCATGCGGGTAAGACGACCTCCGTTGCTGCAGCGAACGGGGTGTCCTCGGGACTGGACCCGCTGAGTCGACAGTCCCGATCGGCTTCCGGGTGGATTTACCGCCTGTCCGTGGCGAACCAGTCCCGGTGGATTTACCGCCTGTCCGTGGCGAACCAACCGCCCTCCCGGGCGGAAGTCGGGAGCTGCAGGTAGCACCTGCAGCTCGGGGAAAAAATCGGGTGGATTTATCGCCTGTCCATGGCGAACCAGCAGCCCTCCCGGGCGGAATTCGGGAGCTGCAGGTAGCACCTGCAGCTCGAGAAACGAACGGGTGGTTTTACCGCCTGTCCGTGGCGAACCAGCAGTCCTCCCGGGCTGAATTCGGGAGCTGCAGGTAGCACCTGCAGCTCGGAGAAAAAACGGCACGCTGCTGGCTGCGCTCTATAGCAGCAGCTCTTGCCGTTACTCTCGCCGCGCTCACCACTCTGGTGAGTCTTACCGTTCCATCGCTGGAGGAGCCCCGCTCCTCCCGACTGTCGCTTCCGCATGCGAACGACGATATGTCGCGCATGCGTGCTGGCGGGGTCTTCACGTAGTCACTCACGTGACTCCGAAGTAAAATTTAAGATTTTATGCCTCTTGCCCTGACATTTAATCCCGGGATGTCAGGACTTTCATATGAGGAAAGACTGGATAGACTCGGCTTGTTCTCGCTGGAATTTAGAAGATTGAGGGGGGGATCTTATAGAAACTTACAAAATTCTTAAGGAGTTGGACAAGCTAGATGCTGGAAGATTGTTCCCAATGTTGGGGGATTCCAGAACAAGGGGTCACAGTCTAAGGATAAGGGGGAATTCCTTTAGGACCAAGATGAGGAAAACATTCTTTACACAGAGTGGTGAGTCTCTGGAATTCTCTGCCACAGAAGGTAGTTGAGGCCAGTTCATTGGCTATATTTAAGAGGGCGTTAGATATGGCACTTGTGGCTAAAGGGATCAGGGTGTATGGAGAGAAGGCTGGTACGGGATACTGAGTTGGATGATCAGCCATGATCACATTGAATGGCGGTGCAAGCCCGAAGGGCCGAATGGCCTACTCCTGCACCTATTTTTCTATGCTTCTAATCAGTGCCAGCTTATCCGATTAATACAAATATTCTTAGTTCGAATGTGTATCACTCTTTTGCTCAGTGATAGAATTCTAGTTTCAATTAGTGCAGTCTGTGAAAACTGATCATGTTCAAGAGTTGGACAAATAATATAAACAAAGACTTAAAATCTGTGCTTCATTGAGGGAGGAAATCAACTGCCATTATTCACACTAAATGAAAGTACTGTAGTCTAGTTATGGCTGGTAGAATAATGATCCGCTCCATCCGTTAACCCTGTTACAATAAAGAACATCCTCCCTCCACAAGTACCTCCCACTTCAACTTTGAGACAATAGAACTCAATGATACATGGAAAAGAAGTTTTGAAAAAAAACATGTTTTTAGGGTTTGTAATATATTGATTAAAGAATTGATAAAGGCAGATTCAGCTTAGGCCTTGGGGTGGGAGATTGCAACCTTCACGTGGTCCACCATGTTTCGACAAATGCAATCAACCTGGCGTGCACAATCAAATAAGATGAAATAGACCAAGTTGTCCGACAACTTTAGGCTGTGCACACCATACGAAAGAAGAAGCAGCTTAGGCCTTCAATAGGAATTTGGATAAAAACTGAAATAAAGATTTGCTGGATTACAAGAAAAACCTAGATGATCATCTTAACAATTCTTTAAAAAGACAGGCAAGACATTCATAATTATTCTAGCCTTTCCTGAAATTTTTATATTTCACTGCATGTTTTGCATCTTTTTTTCATGTTATTATGCAGAATTGAAATGGATCTGTGCACATAGTGCGTGTTGTCACTGCAGGCAATAGGAATATCAAATGCTAAGCAAATACCTGTCCAGCGATTTCCCAGCTCGATCCTCTGCTGCTCTACCTCGGGAAAGGCAGAGGTCGGCACTGTCAATGGGTGTGCATGGAGATGAAATGGGCAGATAAACAGCTGTCCACAAGTGAAGTGCCCGAACATGATATACTGGGTGTAAAACCTATCATGAAAGAATAATAACACTTTGCATTACTATTAAATTATACTATCCTTCATCATACACAATTACCATAGCATAACTACTGACAAAAAAACAACCAGTTTAACAACAATTAAAAATAATTAGAGATTTGATTAATAGTCTGTTTTCTGTTGAGATGTGTTAAGACGCAACAAGAACGTGTTTTTGGCATGGCCGCATTGAATGCAGAGTTACATGCCGCTCACCGTTTCCGTGCTGGGGATATATAGGTAGTTCTGGAAGTTTTTGTTGCCAGTTCGCAGTAAGGACCACACTGAGCATGTACGCTTATAGATGTTACGTGCCTCTCGCTCTCTGCTGTTGTTACAGAGGAATGTTCCATACAGACATGAATAGGTGTGTTGAACCAGCTTCACCTTTGGAAAGTAAGAGAGTGCATTCAGACACAACATACCATTAATTGCCTCCAATATCATAGAAATAACTAGTTTACATCAAAACTGAGAAACACATTTAAAGGGTCGAGAACCAAGAACAGAACATCACCAAGGCTAAAAGAGCATAAGAATGTAACAACAAATTGCCATTATTGGGACAGAAGATTGTAAAGGGCCTGTCCCACTTATGCAACCTTTACAGGCGACTGCCGGCATCTGTGATAGGTCGCCGAAATTTTCAACATGTTGAAAATTCAGCGGCGACCAGAAAGATGCTACGACTCTTTGGAGACCTCTCACGACCATAGGAGACCTCTCACGACCATACAGGCTGTATGGTCGTGAGAGGTCTCCTTTGGTCGTGAGAGGTCACCCGTGACATGTCGCCAGGGGTCGCCTGTATGGTCATGAGAGGTCTTCTATGGTCGTGAGAGGTCTCCAAAGAGTCGTAGCGTCTTTCTGATCTCCGCTGAATTTTGAACATGTTCAACATTTTGCCGACCTACCACGGGTGCCGGCAGTCTCCTGTAAATGTCACAGAAGTGGGACAGGCCCTTTAGGAATCCAAGAGTTTAACTCCTTACAAAATTCTTTATTAGAAGATAATGCAAGAAACTCACCTCGCATTGACCGGGACTGTCATAATGCAAAGGCCTTCAAAGGGGCAGAATTTGTTGTGCCCAGCAAAGTTCTCTGACAATATGTACACGGCAAAGGACAAAGCACGTTTATTGTCACAAACACCGATTGGTGCAGTGAAATTTGAGTTACAATGCAGCACACAAATAAGATAAACACACTATAGAATTTAACATAAAACATAAACATCCCCCACAGCAGAATCAACGTTTCCCACTGTGAGGGAAAGTAATAAAAGTTCAGTCCTCTTCCCCTTGTTCACCCGTGGTCGGGGCCAATTGAGGCCTCCGCAGTCGCCGCTACGGACGGCCGACGTTTCAGGCCCTCTCGCTGGGATGATGGAGCTCCGGCGTCAGAAGAACACTCTCAGCGGCTTGGAGCTCCGAAATGGCCGCTTCCTATTGGAGACCGTGGCTCCTGAAGTCAACAGTCCGAGCTGGGCAGAGCTCCAGCACTGGCGACCTCTGTGAAAGATCCCAGGCCTCCGCGATGTTAAAGTCAGCGCCGCCCGCGGCTGAAAGCTCCGCAGACCACAGCTCCACGACGTCAAGGTCGGCAGTCCCAGCACAGCGACCCCAGCAAGGCATCGTCCGCTCCACGATGGCACCCCAGTTCCGCGCCGCCGCTGAAGCCAAAGCTCTGCTCGGTCTCCGGCAGGAAAGGCCGCGCCAATCCAGATGGTAGGCCGCGAGGAGGGGGCGAAGATGCGGCTCGGAGGAAAGACGCATCCTTGACTGTGAAAAAGTCCCCCCCCCCCTATATAAAAAGACTAAAAGACTTCCAAAACAAAACTTTTGACAGACTAAAAATTTTAAAAGGGTGAAAGTATGAACAGCTGCAGACGAGGCTGCCACACTTGATGGCGCCACCACTCCGACATACTAGTGAAAGGGGGGGGGGAAGAGAGACTATACTGGAACTCATATTGTGAAATGAAGTATGATAAATGACTGAAGTATCGGTGGGAAAGCATATTGGGCCCTATACCATAATTCTATTCGTTTTTAAAAACAGAGAGAAAGATAGCTCTGGTCCACCAGTTAAAGTGATAAATTGGGGCATGGTAACTATAATGAAGCGAGATAGAGAGTTTAGGGATTGTATATACCTGTCCGTGTGATAAGCGCAGCTCTCAGGGTTAGGGAACCCTGGTTGCTTGGTCGTATTGGGAATCTAATCAAGAAAAAGGCGAATGACAGGTATAGGCAGCTGAAATTAAGCAAATCCCTTAAGGAGTAAATTACATCCAATAGGAAATTGGTTCGGTAAGATGGCAATGATCACATGCGATCCAAGGCGAGCTAGTAAACGGATGCAAATTTTGCTTGGCAGACGGAGTCAGAGTGATGGTTGTCTTTCAGATTGGAGGCCTGTGACTAGTGATGTCCCTCAAGAATCAGGGCTGGATCCACTGTGGTTCATTATCTATATTAATCATTTGGAAGACAGTGTTGGTGACATGGTTAGCAAGTTTGTGGATGACACCAAAATAGTTTGTAGAGCGAACAATGAAGAGGGTTATCCAAGATTAAAACAGGATTTAGATCAAGTGGGCCAAAGAATGGCAGATGGAATTAACTTGGATAAGTATGTCGTTGTTGCAATTTGGTAATTTAAACCAGGTCAGGACTTGCAGAATAAATGGTAGTTTTGTTGAACAGAGAAAACTGGAGATACAGACTTAAAGTTCCCTGAAAATGGGGATATTGGTAAACAAGGTAGTGAAGCTTGCTTGACGTTATCAGTCAAGACACTGAGTAAAGAATGTGGGACATCATGTTACAGCTGTACAAGTCGTTGTGAAACCGCACTTGGAGCACTGTGTGCAGCTTTGGTAACCCAGCTATAGGATGACTGTCATTAAGTTGGAACGGGTAAGCAAAGGAAGTACAAGGATGTTACTGGACAGGTGGACTTGAATTATATTGCTGATGGATACCCTGGGACATATTTTCCCCTGGAGAGCAGGGGCTAACCTTAGGAGGTATGTAAAATTATGAGGGACACAGAGAAGGTAAATGGTCATAGTCTTTCTTCCCAGGATAAGAGAGTCTAAATCTTTCCATTTTGCATATTAAACCCATGCCATTAAGTTTTAAAGGACCAGAGGGTCATTATTTTCCTCAGAGGGTAGTAGGTATATGAAACGAACTGCCAGAGAAAGCTGTAGAGGGAGACATATTGACTTAATGATATTGTTACATAGTAGATATAAAAGAAAGTCTAAAGAGACCACAGCAAAATCAGTCACGAAAGATTGCAGTGGCATTAGAGATTAGTGCGTCATGAGGAAAAAAATGACTGCCAATTAGACAAATCTTTCTTCCCAGGAACAAAAAAAGGCTTCAGGAAGCCTCAGTATCAGGAGTACCATAATTATCTTGGAACTCCACTTTCTAGACAATGAAAGGAGAAGATTATCCAAAAAACATATGGCTCTTTTTTTTTTTGTACAACCAATTCCTGTCAATTAGACAGCTAATACAACTATACACAAGGCACTTAATCACTTTATCTGGATGTTGAGATATTGAGAACCCTTACTAGGAATGCATCGCTGAACTCAAAGAGACATGGAAACTGCTTCAAAAGCTGATGAACACAGTCCAACCATTGCAGAAATACTGGGCACTGCTCGCTCAGGTCATCCTGATTTTCAGAATGACCACAACGATCACCAAACTTGTGACCAAAATCCAGCCACTCAGTTTCCACCAGAACCTGGAATCCCTGTAAACAAAAAACAATAATGAATACTCTATAATGACAACAGTTGACAGCTGAATGACAACAGAATTAAAAGTCAATATTCCACAAAATCACAAAACCAGAGCCAATTTAATCTCATTAACATCCAAAGTTCACATCACTATTCATGGCGTTGATTGAAGTGATTTTCGATGGAGATCTTCCAACATAAAATAAACTTGTCTTTTAAATTACAGGGCTGGTGAATTTCATCATTTCTAAAATCAGAGATCAGCAAAATGTTTTGTTCCACTACTTAGTTATCACATTGCCATGATTAAATGCATTAAAAAAATTGAAAGCATCACAGATTTGATCACTGAGGAAGCTGCTCCCAATGTACAAGATAACATATT
The DNA here is from genome assembly GCA_963514005.1 of Raja brachyura. The sequence continues at coordinate 27,673,993 of OY740807.1, forward strand.
TAATATTATATTAATTAGTCAAGATTTGTAACCTAGAATTTTAACCAAGGCACCTAAAATTACAGAGGGTTTTAGTTTTCAGGCATTTTCAGGCCGAGTCGAGAACTCTTAATTGACGGACAAGTTGGGACAAAGGACCTGTTTAAATGTTGTAGTATTTTCCTGATCGCTTATGTTAGGCAACTTGGTTAATTTCTCACTTTACCTTCGCTATGTTAGATTTACTGTTTTCTAATCCATTTGTAATGTCAAAATCCAGAGAAATTTAGTCATTCACTTCTACTTCATTTAATACTTCTGCAGCAACATTTAAAAAAAAAATCCTGGTATGTAGGCTATGAAGTCCAGAGGATATGTTACCTTTTAGCTGTTACATTTTAGGTGGATCAGCTCACCTCATCTTTAAAGTATTAATTATTTTAAGTTACTAGGCCAGGGGTCAGCAATCTTTTCTGGCAAGGGGCCAGGACACATGTCTGTGAGCGGATGGTGAGCCACATCTATCACGTGCACACATGGATCCCGCACTCATCCCATCCCGGATGGCAAGCATCAAATCATGTGGTCACATAGGTCCCGCCCCTTCGAGGAAGCCACCCGGAGCACTGAGCTCGTCCCCAGCCTACTGACAACCCCGATCCCGACAGTGAAGCCCAGACACAGAAGGTGCGCGGCTTTGCGCAGGATGCGATACAGCCAAACCACCTTGCAGGTACTGGAGGTAGAACAAAAAAAAATGCTGGAGAAACCCATTCCAGCATTTTTTTCTGCCTTCGATTTTTCCAGCATCTGCAGTTCTTTCTTAAACATTCCAGGTACCGGAGATGACGGATGTCTGTGGGCCGGATGACCGAGGGGACAAAAAAAAAAGCCCACGGGCCGGATGATTTCGGGTTTCGGGTCGGATTCGGCCCGGGAGCCGTAGGTTGCCGACCCCTGTACTAGGCCATTGTTTCCTTATTAAAGAGAATAAAACATTTTTTAATTTAACTACTACGTGGATGATCTGTTATAAACAATGATCTCAATTTACTGAATACTCATATTCTGAAAATGGCCACATATATATTTAGCCCTCATTTGCATTCAAAAGAAGCATTGACAATCTCTCCAAAGGCCACTAAACATTCTATCCAAATGACCCTGTGAATGATTGTAAAAATATGCAAGTTACCATAATTGGACAGTTACAGGCGAAGTAGTTGAATCATACCTCAATTGTCCTATAATAAGGATCCAAGAGAATCTTGGCCAATGCTACTATTTGTGGAGTGCGATCCCAGCCATCAGAGCAGTGCACAAGGACTGGTCTTCCTTCCCGATCCACCATATTTGCCACCAGAACAGCTGCTTTCAGCATCACAGATAAATGTTGTAACCACTTGGTGTTCTCCATCGCTGATAGCCAGCTGTCAAATAAATATAGGGAACACAAACCATTGATCATGGGCAAAAGGATGAGTAAATATTACACGTTAATGATGCATGTATGTTCACTCCATCCAAGCCACAGAAGTTAGCATGGCTACTTTAATCTATGAAAAAAAGTTATTAATTGTAAAAGCAAAGCAGTATAAACTAAAACACCTATTGAAAACGCAAAGGATGTGTCCTTTTATTATCTGGTATTGTTTATTCTCTACGTCGCAAATGATAGGTGTATTACTGCACGCTGAACAGGTGCACAGTCCACAAATACACTTGCCCGAGGTGCAGCTCGTTGGCACAAAATTACTGACTTTATATCTCTTTAGGGCGTGTCCCACTTGGGCGTCATTTGCAAATCACGCAGATGGCGCGCAAAAATTTTGTACACCACAAAATTCTGGGGCGCAGCGCGCGACCACACATCACTGCCTACGTCACCACGCATCATGCGCGCTCGTCATGATGCACGTGTTGTGCATCGTGACGCGTAAATGATGTCGCGCAAATGGCGCCCAAGTGGGACAGGCCTTTTCTAGTTGCCATTTCCTTCTTCTCAAGCATCATCATTCTTGTTTCCAATACTCAGCTCCTAAAAAAAATCCACTACCCGAGTTATTGCAATTTATCTTATCTCTTTCCTCTATCTTTTCCTATATTTTTCTCCACCTCTCCCACAGTCGAGTTGAATCATTTCAAACAGTAGTTTCTCTTTCTACATTACCTGTGGATACAAATGACAGTTGCAAATCACATTTTCTGTGACTGACCTGGATGTCATCATCTCTGGTCAACGTACACAGTCTTTGACAGTAAAGGGCCTGTCCCACTTGGCTGTCATCATTTATGCGTCACGACTCACGCGTTGTGACACGCACATGACGCCCGCATGGTGTGCTTTACGCACTCATAGTGCGCGATGATAGGCAGAGATGCGCGGCCGTGCGTGCCGTCCCAGGATTTTGTGATGTACAATATCTTCGCGCGCCATCTGCGTGATGCGCAAATGACGGCCAAGTAGGACAGGCCTTTAAAACACTGTCCTTCTTCATCACCCCTCAGCTACTTGCACCTTTCTGGTCTCAGCCAGTGCATCTCCAACAATGGCTTCCCAATGTGTTCTGTGTTATTAACTCAAGAATATCCCAGATTTATTCTTGACCTCTTGCCCTGGCAACCTTACTTGCAGTTTTGAAGTCAGATTATACATATATGCACCCGTTTGCTCTCCACCACGAGAACTGATCCCTCCATCGCCTCAAAATTAATTGACTACTTATTCAGCAGATGTTTCTGATGAGTCTCCAGTCCCTCTTATTGAACATTAAGACTAATTGCATCAAACTATATCCTGTTCAAGCTGAACTGCCTGACCTCCATATTACACCACCATAACTCAGATTATCTCCTGCTGAAATCCTCATCCAAACATTAACTGCAATGTAACCATGCCAATACCCTACTGCCCAGCCTTATCGTATTTCCTCTATAAACATTTATTAATCGAACATTCTCCTCTATCAAGTGTCATTTACTCAGCACCGTGCCCTTGTTTACCTGTCTTGATTCCTAATACATTTAATCTGCACAATTAAAATTCGTAGCAAGGTATTTAAATTAATTCATAGCCCAACCCTTTCATTGCTCAGTAATCCACTCTTATCAAGCAAAACCATGGCCACATTTGGAACAACCCATTCCACTTATTACCTGTGAAACGTCTACTTTGGCAGTCATGCCTTAAACTGGAATTTCTTCCTTAACATAATATTCTTCTTTTTAAGAGCTATGTAAAATCAATCTCTTAGAACAATCTTTTAATCCTCCTCTCAGCTTTCATTTTACTGCTTTTATCTTTGAGGCGCCTCCTGAAAGTGATGCCATATCAGCAAAACCAACAAGTGCGCATGGCTTTTACAATTAAAGTACCTTTGTTCTTGTACATACACACATTAAAAGGTTTGTGCTCTGTGGGCGATAAACAGTAAAACATCGAGGAATTTTAATTAACTTCAGAGCAGTTTCTAATTTAAGATTAAAAAACACTCACTTTCCTGGATCGGGCATTTGACTGCAGACAGCTCGGAGTGAGTGGAAACTATTCCTGATTGAATGAATATTTGCCATTCCCATGAACATCACTTCACAGTTTGGATAATATTCTGCAATAAGAAAAAAGGATCAGCAAACCTGGATGGAAATGAAAAGTGTACCTAGTATCAGTTTCTACGAGCCATCTGATTTTTCTCTTTCACTTTCTGTACTGTTGGTTATTATTAAGTCGCAATATGTTGGTAAAACATTCCATATCAAGGCTATTCCATTGCGGGAATAAAACAATTTTTTTTTTTTTTTTAAAAAGACTCCCGAGAACATAAGCATTTGAAGGAATATTTCCATTTGTATTCCCTTTAGAGTAAGCCACTTTTGAATAATTATAAAGACTGTTAAGTCACTTGACATGAAGATACCACAGGAGTAGGTGTCTGAACCATAACCATGTTCCTTGTGATCTGACCATGTTTTCAGGATCCAAAACGTACACATAACTTATTATGTTTATATCTTTATCTCTCTGTGGAAGGGTGAACAGACTGATAGGGGTATTCCTGCATGTATGAAACATGCGTGCAGAAGCATTCTTCTCAAGTTATATCCTGACACCGAGTTCACTGGCCTATTACTTACGGCACAATACAACACAAGAGGTTATTCGGACCATTGGGTCTATGCCAGTCCTATTTTCCCTCTCCTTAATGCCCTGAAGCCCTGAAATCTATACTCGCATCTCCTTCAACTGCCTTTGGTTCTTTGCTGAGGGGCAATTTGTAACAGGAAATGAACATACCAGCATGAGGAGTAATTTCTTCAGTCAGAGGGTGGTGAATCTGTGGAATTTATTGCAACAGACGGCTGTGGAGGCAATGGATAGTTTTAAGATGGCGATTGACAGATTCCAGATTATTAAAGGTGTCAGGGGCAATGAGGAGACGGCAGGAGAATGGAGTTGAGAGGAAAAGACAGATCAGCCGTGATTGAATAGTGGAGTAGGGGAGTTGATGGGCCAAATAGCCTAATTCTGCTCCTATAACTTATGAAACTACAAAGTCACAGGGAGAACTTGCAAACTCCATACAGTTCGTACCTAAGGGCAGATCACACCTAGATCCCTAACCACTTAACCACTGTATCGCTCTACAGTATTAACACTATTATGAATAAAGGCACAACAAAATATTCCAGTGCACTATCTACTCAGAGCTCTTTCAGCACCTCCTGCCCGAGGCAATGGATTTCAGTTACTTCAGTCTTTGGGTCAAATTCACCTCTCAGGTCGCACATATTCCATAAATAATACATACCTTCACACTCACAACCTCCACCCTTTGCACGGTTGGCTACAGCTGCAGTGTATGACCTTGCATCCAAAATAAGTAACTTTTGTGGTGTTCCTCCACTCTCTGCCACTGATCCTGTAATGGATGAATCTAGAACAAAAGGTAGGTACATTTTAATTTCCATACACTGAGACCAGCTTGATCATCTTCAGCACATTAATAATAGGCTTTGCAATAGATATACTTGGCAATGAGAGGTCAGAGGTTAGGAAGGAGCTTATTATTCTTCTGAGTTTTGAAGATCTTTAGATAGATACGTCTGACTACTTCAGGCACCATTCCTTTCCTGAAATGAAATGGTTGCAATGTACTTTGTCACCAGGATTTAACTCAGCAAAGTGCATCGGCGGCATGGTGGCGCAGCAGTTGAATTGCTGCCTGACAGCGAATGCAGCGCCGGAGACCTGGGTTCAATCTCCACTATGGGTGCTTGCCTTTACAGAGTTTATACATTGTCCCCGTGACATGCGTGGGTTTTCTCCGAGATTTTCGGTTTCCTCCCACACTCCAAAGACGTAGAGGTATGTAGGTTAATTGGCTTGGTAAATGTAAAAATTGTCCCTAGTGTGTGTAGGACAGTGTTAATATGCGGGGATCACTGGTCAGCGCGGACACAGTGGGCCGAAGGGCCTGGTTCCATGCTACATCTCTAAACAAAGTCTGTCAGTAGTGACTATTCTCTTCAATGCACCAAACAGCTAACCACACTTCTGTTTTTTAACTTTTCAATTTTAATCTTTATTTTAAAAAGATTTATACTCTTTTGAACTTAGCTTGGGCACTTTATTATCCTATCCAAGCTTCCAGAAAACAATATTGCAGAGCCAGAATTTTAAAATATTTAAAGTAGTGGTGAATAGATATTCGAGAACCAGAATATCGGATATCTAGAGGACATAGGTTTATAGTGAAGCGGGAAAGAATGGAATAGTGGGGTAACTTTTTCATACAGAGGCTGGTTGGTGTATGGAATGAGCTGCCAGAGGAGGTAGTTGAGCAGAGACTATTGCAATGTTTAAGATACAATTAGACAGGTACATGGAATGCACAGTTTGAAGGGGCATGTTGGTCAATGTAGGCAAATGTTTACACCGTATGACTGACTCTATATTCGTGACATTATGGTAAGTGTATGCAGGACTCAAAATTAACAGTTGCCCGTGTGCTATTGGCTACCTAACGTACCACCGGGCAACGTAAAAGCTGTGTCATTTTGCCCGGCTTGGCAAGCACCCAAGACACCTGCTGTTCAACTCTGAGCGGCCCCCCCCCTCTCTATCTCTCTCTGTCACTCTCCGTCTCCACCCGCCATCCGTGTCCGGGCCGCCGGGTCTCCGCTCGCTCCTCATCTGCCAGCACGGCCGGCCAGCACATCCTCCCCCTGCACATGCGCACAACCACAGCCAGCACATCGGCCGCCCTGCACATGCGCACTGCCATGGCAACTGGTCGGCGCTGGGCACTTTCTCCCTCGCTTTGAATTGTGGGAGATCTGGCCGCCATTGCTGTCCGGTCGCCACCTCGCCGTGACCGCTGAAAACCAATGGAGAATCACTCCCTGACCCTGGAGCTGGAGGAACTCCCTGGAGTAACTCTTGCTTCTGGTTTCCTGTTCCTCCATAAATATTCTAAATGAAATTTAAACTGGAGGTGGTGAAGGGTGCATCACCAAACTCTGAACAATAACTGTCTGTTGCATTTTATCTATTTATTTATTTATTGTGTATATATATGGTCTATGGTATATGAACACACTGAACTTGTATCTCTTGTTGTGTATTATGTTTACATATTCTGTTGTGCTGCAGCAAGCAAGAATTCCATTGTCCTATCTGGAACACATGACAATAAAACTCTGACATAAGGAAAAAAGGGTTCTTGGGGAAAAAAGAGCTACCTTAAATTTAGTTGGGTTGGGTAACTATGGTAGGGTGAAGACTATTCCATGCTTTAATTTTGCGGGGGAACTCCATGGAGCAGCCAGCAACTCTGGATAGAAGAAATTGGGTGACGTTTCAGGTAGAGATTCTTCTTTAGGAGGCTGCAGCGAATCGTCCGATCAGCAGAAGATCATTGGCTGCACCTTCCCTCCATTGATGAACTGTACACTGCAAGGGCCAGGAAGCGAGCAGGCAAGATTATCTCTGATCCCTCTCACCCTGGCCACAAACTCTTTGAATCACTTCCCTCTGGAAGGCGACTCCGGACTGTCAAAGCTGCCACAGCCAGACATAAAAACAGTTTTTATCCACGAGTAGTTGCTCTACTCAACAGCCAGAAATCTGTAGCCTCCCTTCGATCTGGTATTTTGTTAGTTCACATGCTTGATCAATGGTGTTTTATCATTAATGTTTTATTATTACTAAAGTTTAGTGTTTTCTGAGTCATTCATAACTGTCACTGTATGTCATGTTGTTACTTGTGGGCGGAGCACCAAGGCAAATTCCTTGTATGCGAATACTTGGCCAATAAACGTACTTAAGACTTCCTCTGGTTTTACTGTTTTTAGTTTAATTTAAAGATACAGCGTGGAAACAGGCCTTTCGGCCCACCGAGTCGACACCAACCACCGATCACCTGTACACTAGTTCTATCCCACACATTAAGAAAACGGAGAAACCCCATGCGATCAAAGGGAAAAGGAACAAACTCCATACAGACAGCACCAATATTGAGGATCAATTCCAGGTCTCTGGCACTTTTAGGCAGCAACTTTATGGCCAATGTACTGCCCCATAGTCTTGAACTGAATTAAAACATACCGTACTTGTAAAGGGGGACATAGCGTCACTTGGAGATTTAAGACTGAAAACATAAGACTTGTCTCTGTAAAATTGCCCCTAATGCGTAGGGAGTGGGTGAGGAAAGTGGGACAACAGGACTTGAGTGGGTAGACAAAAATGCTGGAGAAACTCAGCGGGTGAGGCAGCATCTATAGAGCGAAGGAAATAGGCGACATTTCGGATCGAGACCCTTCTTCAGACTGATGTGAGGGTGGGGGGGGGGGGGGGATGGGAAGAAGAATGGTAGAGGCGGAGACAGTGGGCTGAGTGAGAGCTGGGATGGGGAGGAGAAAGCAGGGACTACCTGAAATTGGAGAAGTCAATGTTCATACCGCTGGGGTGTAAACTGCCCAAGCGAAATGTGAGGTGCTGCTCCTCCAATTTACGGTGGGCCTCACTCTGGCCCTGGAAGAGACCCAGGACAGAAAGGTCAGATTCAGAATGGGAGGAGGAGTTGAAGTGCTGAGCCACCGGGAGATCAGGTTGGTTATTGCGAACCGAGCGGAGGTGTTGGGTGAAGCGATCACCAAGCCTGCGCTTGGTTTCACCGAGGTTGATCATACGCTGAATAATCCAACCACATTTTTGGTTGAAAGTGGAAAGAAATAATAGAAATTGCATTCATTGCAATGTGTAAAAAGAGTTGAGATACTGTATTATAATTTTGCTGCAAGTTATTGTGGTATATATCATGTCTTGATTGGTGAATGTTTAGTTCGTGACTTTATTTGAAGCAGAATTAATATGTGACTGCTTCATTGAGCATAATTCCGACTGGTAACTACGCACTTCGTCCGAGCACATTATTGCACGCGTCATGCAAGCCGTCTTAAATGACTACCTAAACTGTCATTTGGCAACCTAAAAAGCTGCCAAGGTTGCCCGGCTGACAACAGAGAAAAAAAAGTTAAGTGAGAGCCCTGGTATGCATGCACGTATCAGCAAGAGCATGACTGGGCCTGATTGGAATGCTTAGTTATATTTAGCTTTCTTGGCTCACTCAGCCGAGCAGCTAATTATGCAATGTGCTGGAGGTTGTTCACACTTTAACCCTTAGAACAGGACATGGAAGAAATCAAGACGATGAAAGTTTCTCCCACTTTCCAACTAAGCACAAGAGAGACAATTGGTTGTTATCTCACCAAATTCTGCATCAGACAGATCAGTTCCCTCATTCTTGCCCTTTCCACTCATCTTTGTTCCTTGATCCAAAATGCAGGCTTTTGCAATGGAAGTTACCAGATATTCATCGTCTGCGTTTCTCCAACCCCACCAACTAATTTCTGGCTGACTGCAGCGTGATATCACAGCCCCATTCCGCAGATGCCTAAAGTAAACATAACATTGTTAAAAAGTCATGCGTCCCAACCTGTTAAGCATCAAGTATCTCAGAACTTTTTCACTTTATCTGGATAAAAAAAATAATGCATCTCAAAAAGGGTCTCTCAGAGAGGTAGATTTAGATTGTGCAAAACGCTTCCTTTGATGGAAATTATGTGCTCTGATACATCATGGACCTCCATTGCATACAAAAATAATTTATTTATCATATTTTCTATCATATTTTATCAATCCAAGTTAAAGTACTTGGTATAGTAGAGTAACCTACTAACCACTAGGGTCACAATGTTTCATTTTTATAAATGATGACTTGGATGAAGGAATAAAAAATGTAGTTTCTAAATTTGCTGATGGACACCGGTAGGTAGGAAAGTATGCTGTAACATACGGAGGCTTGAGGGATATGGAACGGCTAAATATGTGAGCAGAATTCTTGTAAATGGAGTAGTTTCGTTTAGATAGTGCTGGAAACAGGCCCTTCAGCCGACCATCAACCCTCGCACACTTAAGGGCCTGTCCCACCAGCATGCGATTGCATGAGTCTAGCGCGACCAAACGTGGCGCTTGAGGCGTACGGCCTCGTGGGGCCGGTCCCAATTCCAACAGCGGAGGTGTATGGAGTTGTGCGGGGCTGGTCCCGACATCATACTCACCAATCAGCTGGGCAGGAGGCGGGCCGACTGAATTTGGACGTTGCACAGCGTCGGGCGGTGACGTCATCGCGCAACGACACGTGCTAGGCGTACGCCGTCAAGACATTGCGTACGACGTCGAGACGCTGCGTGCGCCCGTCGAGACGCTGCGTACGCCCTCAATGTGCCTGCGAGCCGACAGGCTGGAAATTTCGGATAGTGCAAGATTTTCGGAGCCCCACACAATGTCGGGACCAGCCCCGCACAACCCCATACACGCCTCCGCCGATCGAAGTGGGACCGGCCCCACGTGGCCATACGCCTCAAGGAACCACGTTTGGTCGCGCTGGACGCATGCAGACACATGCAATCGCATGCTGGTGGGACAGGCCCTTTGCACTAACCTGCACACTAAGGACAATTTACAATTTATACCAAGCCAATTAGCCTACAAACAACAAACCAAGCGTATACCGGGGAAAAAAAGAAAATTGCCCATTTTAGCAGGAAAAGCAAAAATGAAACATTATTCAAGTGGTGAGAGCTGGCAAAACTCAGATGCAGAATATCCAGCTGTTGCAGTGTATGATTCACAAAAAGCAAACGTACAGGATGTCAAATCATCTGGGAAAGCTGTTTACTGAAACGGATATTGACTCAAGAGTAGTGAGGCTGTGCTTCAGGTATATAGGGTAGGTTATCAGGATAGGCTGGAAGGGCATGGAGATTAGAGTGAAAGATGATTTGATTGAAACATAGAAGAACCAGAGTGGTCTTGATGGAATAGCTTCAGATAATTTCTCTTGAGAGAATCTAGAACTTGAGTGAGTCTCTACCAAAACAAGGGTCATTTATTTAAATGCAGATTAGGAGAAACATTTTTTCTTAATGGGTCATGAACTCTTCCTTAAAGGATGACAGGTGCAGCCTTTGAATATTTCTATGGCACAGATAGATGTTTCATTAGCAGCATGATGAAACGATACCAGACAGATAGGAATGCAGAGCTAAAATTATAATTAGATGGTGAAGTAACTCGTTGACTAGCTGACTCAGCCATTATTTTACGTTCATAATATTAAAAAATTTCTGTACGCACATTATCCCCTGAATGCAAATAATATGATCCTCTCTGCTTTCCTTCAAGATGAAGTGGATAATCATGACAATAATGTTAAAAACAAACATGGAAGGCATAGAGCGGGGTGGTGGGCAGGAACACTACAGAATGGATGGTATGGCTCAGTGCGTGTTAGTCCACTAATAGACAATGGCGAGTGTTGGATGTGGAGTATATTACCACCCTCAGCTGCCTATGCTCAATATTTTTCAGTTTGTCTAGTTCTTGCTCAATGCCTCAATAAAAATTGAAGGTCATGTAGCTTTGAAGTTTATTTTTAGTATTGGCAAGTGATGGCTGGGGCAGCAGTTCAAAGTGTGGGGATATATATTGAAAACCAAAGCTGTGAATTACAAATAGATGTCCTGTCATTGTCCATGATGCAGCCCATCACAGTGACTTTATTTTGAGTCAGATTTGGTGGCACCATCATGAATGTACAGGGAGTATTGTAGGGGACTGAGAATGCAGTACGCAACCTGCAGTGGATCAAGACGGGTTGGGAGGCTGGAGTTAATGTGTGCCATCACCAACCTCTTGAAGCACTTCATGATGGTGGATGTCAGAGCCACTGGATGGTAGTCATTAATCATTAGGGGTCTTCCTGAAGCAGGTGGGGACCTCAGAATAGAGCAGTGAGATGTTAAAGTTGGTTATTAGGAACACATTAGGAAAGTAACTTTTAAAATCTTAAATCATTGCTGATTCATCAATGGTTTGGGGGATACGCTCATACCACAATTACATGGAAGGAACATTAAACCAAGCTTTTTGATCAAGGATTACCGAAGGAAAGGTGCTCATGTATAATTTTATTGTATTTCTAGAAAATTGGCCAATGTATGCAACACTCACATACAAATTATAAATATATAATTGTGAAAGTGGCAATATTGTACGTTCCGTGAACAAAGAGATTAATGAATTATAAAATGTGTCTTTAAACGGAGTTGTCGGAGAACGGTGTTGGCTACTGTATTTAAATGTGCGCCTCTTCAAATAGCAATTGGCTTGTAAATTATTCCCTAAATCGTTTCATGGGAACAATGAATTTCTAACAAACCATGTTAAACTTGATTTATCTACTTAATTTCCACAAGAAAAACTTTCCATTCATTAGTAACTATACACAGCATAGAAACATTATTGCACAGTACTCGAGGACAAATTTAATTCTACAGTTGAGCTTATAGGACTTGATATTACAATCGCTACTATAATTGGCACCTTCTTAATATCTTGAGTGGGGGCAGGGGTACATGTAGGAAACAGAAAATGTATTGGTCATTTTGAAAATTACAGGTCTTCTGCACTGGGAATGCAAATCACAAGAAAATCAAACTTCCGCAACTTTACCTGTAAACAACCACAGGAATCCTTTTCCAAGACCTGAAGGTTCCAACACTCTCAAGTTCCTTATCTGTGATCCACACTGGAACGAGGAATTTTTGAGGGTAACTGGCACATAACCTACAGACAAATATATTGAGATATTAAATAAAGGTAAATTTGATATCTTATTCTAGAGATTCAAACTTAAAACAAAAGAGGCTCTTAAATTGGTGACGCAAGCGGCTGCAGATACTGGAATCATGAGTAAAAACAAAAAAACTATCTGCTGGATGAACTCAGGAAACATCAGTGGAGGGATATGGACAGGCGACGGTGTTGGTTAGGAACCTTCAAGACCGTATCTCCAGGTACTGTCTACGTGCAACAAAGTGTGTGGGAGAGCAATGGAAAGAGCCATTTCATAGTTCATACACCGTCTTGTTGGACTTCATGCGTCGTCTACCAGTGGCACCAGAAACTCAAACATCCGCAGGGATGCCAGAGTAAATTGAGCAAACCCATAGCAGTTGGTTTCCAATAATTGTAACTGGAACAGAATATAATATCTATACTATTATTTATAGGAATAAACTTTTGTCTCATTCCTCAATGGTGCCAGACATTCAGTTGTTCTCATTGTACTTTTAGAATCTGACTTTAAAATGCATTTCTTAAACGTTAATACAGAAGGCTATTATTGTATGGTTGCATACTGTGGTAGTATGGTACTGTGGTGACTTGCTAATCAAATTATCAAAATGTACAATTGTGCCCCAAAGGAAAGCATGGGTATTACTTCGTCATGTCATCATTGAAATCCTGAAGTATTTTGTTAGTTAGCTATTCTTTATGAACTTGAAAAATATTTGTCTATTGATAGCTATTCTTTACAAACTTGAAAAAAGTATTTGAACAATGATGCAAGAGAAATGTGTTAATCTGGTAATGATACACAAGTGTGTGTGGAATTAGGAATTTAGACAAAAATTATACATAAATCGATCTAGTCACAGAAAACATCAGGCAGATATTGCAAATATTGTGGTGTCATATCTGGGTTATGATGATTCATATGACATGCATAACATTCAGTGTAGTCTGATCTCTTTACTGTTATATAAAGCCACAAATATCTAGAAATACACTTTCCTGTCAAGATTTTGATTCTGCCTAATTTAGAATACACATCAACATTTGTTCCCAATGTTGGAAACATCTGAAAAAAGGTCCAGTTAAAGGCCAGTGAAACTAATGTTTGTGCTTTCAGCAATAAGGAAGAGCTAAGAGCACATGTGCAAAAATAAACACATTTATACCTCAAAGCTTTAGATTGGTTTTCACAAACATGTTTGGCTTTGGAAGGTTGCAGAGTATATTTTCCAAACTGACAAGTAGGATTTTTTTTTAAACCCAGCATGAGAATACCCGACAATCTGTGAAGGGTGGATTGATGCTAACCATTTCTAGTATTTTCTGTTTTGGGGTCACCTAGAGAATATTGAGGAAGCCTCTGCCTTCAGTTCTAATCTTAATCTTCTTCTTCTCCCGAAGCCTCGGGACCTCCCCAACATCGGGAACAATCTTCCTGCATCTAGCCTGTCCAACCCCTTAAGAATTTTGTAAGTTTCTATAAGATCGCCTCTCAATCTCCTAAATTCTAGAGAGTATAAACTGAGTCTATGCAGTCTTTGTTCATAAGACAGTCCTGACATTCCAGGAATCAGTCTGGTGAACCTTCTCTGCACTCCCTCTATGGCAATAATGTCCTTCCTCAGATTTAGAGACCAGAACTGTACACAATACTCCAGGTGTGGTCTCACCAAGGCCCTATACAACTGAAGTAGAACCTCCCTGCTCCTATACTCAAATCCTTTTGCTATGAAAGCTAACATACCATTCACTTTCTTCACTGCCTGCTGCACCTGCATGCCTACTTTCAATGACTGGTGTACCATGACACCCAGGTCGCGCTGCATCTCCCCTTTTCCTAATCGGCCTCCATTTAGATAATAGTCAACTTATTAACAAATAAGTAACTGCCTTTTCTTTAAATATTTGTCATAATGCAGCTTCCACCACCCATCGTTGCAGAGAATTCATGAGATATACCAACATCCGAGGAGAAATTTTTATGTACCTCAGTTTTAACTAACAGATCCATTATCTTGTAATTATGTCCCATTGATTGAGATACTCGCGCTGATGAAAACATCCCAATATCCATCAAGTCCCATTACGATGCAGTATATTTGCTTAAGGTCACCCCTCATTCTTCGAAACTCTAAACAATACAGGGCCTAACTGTTTAGTCTCTCTTGGTAAGATAATGTTCACATCCCAAGACACAAAGTACTGGAGTAACTCAGCTGGTCAGGCAGCATCTCTGGAGAACATGGATCGGTGAGAAGTGACGCTTTGGGTAGGAAATCATCTTCAGAATGATTGTGGTGGTGGTGGTGGGGTGAGAGGGGGGAGTGAGAGTGAAGGAAGAGAGGAAGGAAGAACACTGGAAAAGAGATGGGGCACAAAAAAAGCCTGGCAGGTAATGTTGTAAAGGTAACAAAAAAGCCTGGCAGGTAACAGGTAAAGCCTACCCTGCCCATCCCTGGGAAAATCCGATCACCTCTCACCGTTTCTACTGCCTGCATACAAACCCCTCATCCGCAAGACCAAACCTGCAATAAAGACGGTCAAAATATGGCCCGAGGACGCCACCCTACAACTCCAGGACTGCTTTGATTACACCGACTGGGACCTGTTTGCACAACAGGCTACCAGTGGTACAGAGGTAGACTTGGAGGAGTACACATCCACTGTGCTCTCCTACATCAACTGCTGTGTGTAGTTTGTCACAGTGGACAAGGAAATAAAGATGTTCCCAAACCATGGATGAACAAGGAGGTTCAGAATCTGCTAAGGGCACGCAACATTGCCTTTAAATCCAGGGGCACTTCTGCCTACAGTGCTGCCAGGTCAAACCTGCACAAAGGCATAAAAAGGGCCAAAGACATCCACAGGCAAAGGGTGGAAGACCACTTCAACACCGCGGACACCAGAAGCATGTGGCAGGGTGTCAGGGACATCACTGACTACAAGAGCAGCCCAGTCTGCTCCCACAGTGATATCACACTGGCCAATGAATTAAACACCTTCTTTGCCCGCTTCGAAACTGGCAACACCACCAGGAGAGGAACAACCCCGGCTAGGGCGGAGTGACAGGCCTTAACACTGAGCACCCAGGAGGTACAGTGCGCTCTGCGTAGGATCAATCCACGCAAGGCTGCAGGCCCGGATGGAGTCCAGGGTAGGGTACTAAAGGTCTGTGCTTTACAGCTGGCGGAGGTATTTACGAGGATCTTCAACCTGTCTCTATCTCTGGCAACCGTCCCCAAGTGCCTGAAGACAGCTACCATAGTGCTGGTGCCGAAAAAGTCTAAAGTCACCAACCTGAATGACTACCGCCCGGTTGCCCTAACTCCAATACCAATGAAGTGCTTTGAAAGGCTGGTCCTCTCCCACATCAAATCCAGCACCCCTGCATCATTGGACTCTCATCAATTTGCATACAGGGCAAATAGATCCACAGAGGATGCCATCTCTGTGGCTCTTCACACTGTCCTGACCCACCTGGAAAGACAGGGCACCTACGTGAGGATGCTCTTCATTGACTATAGCTCTGCCTTCAATACGGTCATCCCCACCAAGCTCACCACCAAACTCCACCAGCTAGGCCTCAGCTCACTGATATGCAATTGGATCCTGAATTTTCTGATGGAGAGACCGCAGGCAGTGAGACTGGGGCCGCACCTGTCCTCCACTATCACCCTGAGCACCGGCACACCACAGGGCTGTGTACTGAGCCCCATGCTCTACTCCCTCTTCACCCACGACTGTGTCCCTGCATTTGACAACAACACCATTGTCAAGTTTGCAGACGACACAATGGTGATCGGTCTGATCACCAAAGGGGATGAAACAAACTATAGAGCGGAGGTGCAGAACCTGGCGGACTGGTGCTCACGGAACAACTTGTCGCCAAACACCTCCAAGACCAAGGAGCTGATTATCGACTTCAGGAGGTCACAGAATGGGGAATACGCCCCAATCTCCATCTACGGAGACAGTGTGTTGAGAGTGTCCAGC
Source organism: Raja brachyura (assembly GCA_963514005.1). The sequence continues at coordinate 27,690,167 of OY740807.1, forward strand.
TTCATGTTTCTGGGCACTCACATCTCAGAGGACCTCACATGGTCCACCAACACCGCTGCGCTGGTCAAAAAGGCACAGCAACGACTGTTCTTCCCAAGAACATTGAAACGGACTTGTCTGCCCCAACAGCTGCTGACGACCTTCTACCGTGCACCACAGAGAGCATACTAACAACGTATGGCATCTCTGCGTGGTATCTCAGCTGCACGGAGGCGGAGAGGAGAGCTCTTCAGCACGATGTCCATAGAGCGCAACAGATTATTGGGACACCGCTACCAGCCTTGGAGGGCATCTACCGCACACTGTGCCTCAGGAAGGCCGTCAGCATAGATGAAGACTCCTCTCACCCTTGTAATGCACTGTTCGAACTACTCCCTTCCGGCAGACGTTACAAGGCCTTCTACGCCCGCACTACCAGACTCAGGAACAGCTTCATTCCCAGAGCTATAGCGGCTCTGAACCTCCCCACCCCCATGGACCGTCTCCCCCGGCCTCGCAAGTTAGTCTGTGTTGATGTTACTGGTCAAATGTTTGTTTTTACAAACCTTGTTCTCGGGGGTTGCAAACTTAAATCTCGAAGTTGCAAACCAAATCTCGTTGCACTTATGTGTAATGACAATAAAAGATATTATTATTTTATTAATAATAATAATAATATAATAATAATATCGGGGGGGGGGAGGAGCAGGATAGTGTGAGAAATACATGGGCACGGGGAAGGGGTGGTGTTGTTGACAGTTAACTAAAACTACCGAGTTGCTGTAGCAACTTGTGTCCCCTAACTATCAAGTCTCCTATCACTCTGCCTGCCTTCACCCTATCTCGCTGTGCCTCAGAGCCAGGCCTCGTGCCACTGACCTTGCTGCTGCTGCTTTCCCCTGAACAGTCATCCCCCTCAACAGTATCCAAAATAATATACCTGTTTTGGGAGGAGAAGCTCGATTCCCAGCAGTGTGCAAATTGTGCACGTATGTGGGAGTAGAAGAGAAATTAGGGATGCTATGGGAGTTCAATCTTCTGAATATTTAAGTCACACTACCCTCTAATACATCTCCATACCCACAACTGCTTCATACAGCTACCAAACTCCTTTAAAATTTTGCACTGAGCCCATGTTAATTAGAGTATACCATCTATGTTGTGCAACACACCAAATGAACATGTTCACTTCGTTGTTTAGCATTCAGACTTAACTTACTTGTAATTGCAGTTGACTTCACTGACTCTCCAAACATTTTGCAGATCAAAACGCATTCTCTCCACTTCCATCTCAAACCGGTGACAGACATGCTCTCCTGAAAAAAAAATCAATATGTTCAAATTGACTTCATATGGTCATAAGTGAAAGGAGCAGAACTAGGCCATTTGGCCCATCAAGTCAACTCCGCCATTTTATCATGACTGATCTATTTATCCTAACCCCATTCTCCTGCCTTCTCTCCATAACCCCTGACATGACCCCTCAAAATATAGCATGACAGTAAAATGTCAATTACTTTGATGCTTTTGTGCTTTATCGTTAATGTTCAGCTTCTGGTTCACTGGCAGCATTGATCTACTCAATATGACACCAGACAAGAATGATTCACATTTTTCCATAATGTGAACCACTAAAATGATCAAAATAAGCTCTTCCCTGTACTTATCACAGCCTCCTACACATTATGTTCTCCCTGACTCATCGTTCATCGACTAGTGCTACTTTTCACTTACCAGGATGACAGAGATGCACATGCGTTTCTTCCTCATCACCACAGATTCCCAAGCACCAAGCATGATATGCAAAGGTAAACAAATCCTCCAATCTGGTCGGGTGAGCAATTACTTTGTTTAATCTCTTCAGCCATTCCTGGCACTGCTTAAATGTAGAAAAATGACATCTGGGAAACAACATATACAGGAAATTAGAGAACACCCAAAATAAAAATGCTTCAAAATCATTCAGCAGCTGACCAATGAAACCCGGACCCAAGCTCAATTCATTGTAAAAGTTTTCGACGAAAATCTGAAAGACATCATTCAGTTCTGGGTTAAAATAACTCAAAAAAGAAACAATATAAATTTAGATCTTAGGAATAATTCCTTTATCCAATCATGGGGATGAAGATGATACTTAAGTAAAGCATCAATCCAGTGGATCTCAACCTTTTTTGGGAGCAAAAAACTAAGACTGCAAACCAATTTACTCTATGTGATATATCTAAATGTTCTGGATACTGAATGATGTTCTGCCTTGTCACCATCTTGGCAATGAGGCTACATAATTCTTGCCACCAGCCAAGTGAGCATGTCAAAGAACTAGCACCAATTGGCACATTGGACCTCAGAGTATTGAGTACAGAAGTTGGGAGGTAATGTTGCAATTTACCCTGATGACTCACGACTGTTGTGCCAGGTTTAGTACAAACCACATCATGAAGTACGCAGATGACACAACAGTGGTGGGCCTCATCAGGGACGACAATGAGCTGGCTTACAGGGAGGAGGTGAAACAACTGGTGGACTGGTGCAATATGAACAACCTGATCCTGAATGTCGAAAAAACAAAGGAGGTTACCGTCCACTTCAGGAAAACCCGGCACAGTCCCACACCACTTCACATCAATGACAGCGATGTGGAGGTGGTCAGTAGCACAAAGTTCCTGGGGGTGCAGATCACTAACAGTCTGACCTGGTCAAATAACATCTCATCAACAGTTAAGAGAGCGCAGCAGCGGTTGCACTTTCTGCGCCGGATGAGAAGAGCTCATCTCCCCCATCCCATCCTCACTACTTTCTACAGGGGCACCATAGAGAGTATTCTGACCAGCTGTATTTCTGTCTGGTTTGGGGACTGTAGAGCCTCTGACTGGAAGTCTGTGCAGAGAGTGGTGAGGGTAGCGGAAAAAACTATCGGGACCTCTCTCCCCTCAATCGGGGATATTGCGACCAAACGTTGCGTGTCTAAGGCCAGCAGTATTATAAAAGACCCCACACATCTCCATCACGGACTGTTCACTCTGCTGCCCTCGGGAAAAAGATATCGCAGCATAAGGAGCAGAACATCAAGGTTCTGCAACAGCTTCTTCCCACGAGCCATCAGACTCCTGAATGCCATGTAATGGGCTGCCACCATTGTCTATTTATCCTTTTCATCCATGCCTATCCTTCTGTTAATTTATTGTGTTGCACAGGGAGCCAAATGCAACGTAATTTCGTTTGGAACTGCATATATCAATGTATTTCTAAATGACAATAAAGTTTGTTTGACTTGACTTTGACTTGACAGTTACACAAGGCAATGGTGAGGCCGCATTTAGAGTAGTGTGTTCAGTTCTGGGCACCATGTTACAGGAAAGATGTTGCCAAGATGGAATGGGTACAGAGATTTACGAGGATGTTGTCAGGACTCGAGGATCTCTAGAAAGAGGTTGAGCTTGCTTGGACTCTATTCCTTGGAGAACGAGGATGAGGGGTGATCTTATAGATTTGTATAAACCTTGAGAGGAATAGATTGAGTAGGCGAATAGTAGTCTTGTCCAGAGAAGGGGAATCGAGAACAAGACGACATAGGTTTAAGGTGAAGGGGGAAAGATTTAATAAGAATTTGAGGGGTAACCTTTTCCACACAAAGGGTGGTGGATGTATGGAATGAGCTGTTAGAGGAGGTAGTTGAGGCAGGGACTATTGGAACGTTTAGGTATAAAGACAGGACAGGTTTGGATGGATATGGGCTAAACACAGGCAGGTGAGACAAATGTAATTGTGACGTTGGTCGGTATGGGTAAGTTGGGCTGAAGCACCTATTCCCACGCTGTATGACTCTATGACCTAAAGTAGAAAACTGCCCCAGTGTATATACTCCACAAAGAACGGATTTAAAATGTAAAAAAACGCACAAGTTCGCACCTATCAATCTTTTCCAAATCAACAGTAATATAACAGCAGGTGTTATTGACACTGATGTCGAGATTGTTAATTGCCTTTTCATCGATTCTCGGTTTTGGTTTTGCCAGGGGCACTCAGGTTTATGCCAGCTGCTTTCCAGCTTCAGATCAAACATGGATTAGAGACTTGAGTTCCAGGAGGTGAGAGTGACCTTGACTTCAAAACTGCAATCGACCAAACATGGAATCAGGAGCCAGAGGTTTACTCTAACCTGAAGTCAATGGGAACCACTGCTGATTGTTATCTAACACCTAGCATAAAAGGGAACGGTTGCAGTTGGTAAAAACCAAATCACTATTGCCCCAGGACACTGATGTAGAAATTTCTCTCGTCAGCCATTAATTAACAAACCTCCCTTGATGGCACAAATCAAGTGTGTGCTAAAATATACACTGACAAGTGAGCACTGCATCAGAGACCATCCTAATTTGGCAGCTTGGGCAAGCAAAAGACAAAGTCACCAAATTTAAATTAATCTGATAAACAGTCATTTTAAAAAAGTACTAAAACATTTAAACTGAATCATGAATAATTATCTTAAAACAATTCTGTTATGGATTAAAAATGTAAATATGAAGTGAAATAAAAATGTACAAACTAGCAGCTAAACTTACCATTTTATTGCAGGCCAGCGAATTAAATGTATGGAGCTCTGGTACATAAGACAAATATAAAAATCAGGGTCCAGATTGCAAGTGCATCTAGCTCCTTGGCTCATTAAAATATTGAACAACTTGAACTCAATGCGAGTCTTGGGATGGAGCAAGAGGTCAAATGGACCTGCGACAGACCTTCAGCATCACTACGCTATGGTAATTGGCTAGTGCGTTTCAGCCCAAAGCCTCATAGCATTATCTGAGGTCAAGCATAGGCTGCAAACACATCAAGATTTCTCCATGAACCGGTTAAGACCTAGGAAACGTGAACAGAAATGGAGAGGGAAAGCTAGATCCAATGGTGCATCGCTTCCACCATACCCAGTAAAACAAATTTTCCGAGTAATCCTGGAGTTACTCTGGGGAAGGGGGAAGAGACAGACAAGCTGATCTCCCAAAACAAAACGATGGCATGTTCAACAATAATTATACCACTTCCTCCATGACAAATACATATTCCTTCAATTACCAGCATTAACTCTCAAATAGGAAAGTTTGTATAAACAGTGTCTCCCTCGCTAAATCTAGATATTTATCACCAGGGTGAAACATTCTTTTAAAAGGAAAGTTTACTCTGATTGCCAACTTACGTGAAAGTTCAAATCAATGGATAGAAGGTTTTAGGAACAAGAATTACAATACCTTTTCTTATCAATATCTGACACATTTACTTATGCCTTAAGCAAATCCAACCTAACTTCACAAAGTCTCTTCTTTGTCCGTTTACTAGTGTCTGGCACACCCTGCGATCATCATGAGATCCTATGCACAGGATTTAATTTGAGTGAAAGGCCATCATATCCTTTGCAAAAGCATTTTGTTTTTAGAATGAATGTTCAAGATTGTAATAAGGCGTAAAAATCTGTAACCTTGGCGAACATTGTTGCAGAGGGTTAAACTCCATTGAGTTTAGAATTCTGCATATTAGGTAGTTCTGAAAAGCTGGAATACAATTGCTTGCTTAAAAAAAAATGGTCTAACAATATAGTCTGTGCTTCATAGCTTTGAACGCCAAATAGCATACCTGACCACTTTAGAATCTTTACAGACGATATGAAGCTGGAACATGTCCCGGCTCTCAACAGCTTCAATTAACCGCACAGGCACCTGTAATAACAGGATAAATGTATGTTGGAGAATTGTAATCACCTTTGTAAATAGGATGAACTTTTAAAAGGAGGCCTAAACAGTAAATCAGACATAAATACCAGAACAAATATAATAGTATTTGAGTAGTGTCACTTCAACCAAGCTGGATTCATCTTGTTGAGCTTGCAGCGTTATCATTACAGTAAGCTGATAGGCAACACTTTCCAAATTATGTGATATTATGCACTGAACTTCCTCTACTCAACTGAAAATTTAGCCACTATTCAACTCAAAAATTGTCAAAAATAACATGCTTCTAAATACAAACTTTCAACCAACTTCCAAGTCTTTTGTTTTATGTTATAGGCACGTATGAGGGGAAATGTTAAAGAAGGAACTGCAGATGCTGGAAAATCGAAGGTAGACAAAAGTTCTGGAGAAACTCAGCGGGTGCAGCAGCATCTATGGAGCGAGGGAAATAACCCCGTAACACTGCTCTCTCTCCCCATCCTACCACAAGGGCAGGGTCCCCCTAGTCCTCACCTTTCACCCCACTAGCCGTCACATACAACAAATAGTCCTCCGTCAGTTTTGCCACCTCCAACGTGACCCCACCGCTCGCCACATCTTCCGATCTCCCCATCTCCCTCCCGTCTGCTTTCCGCAAAGACCGCACCCTCCGTAGCTCCCTTGATAATTCTTCCCTCCCGCACCACCCCCTCCCCGGGCACTTTCCCTTGCAGCCGCAACAGATGCTACACTTGTCGCTTTACCTCCCGCCTCGACTCCATTCAAGGACCCAAGCAGTCGTTCCAGTTGCAACAGAAGTTCACCTGCATCTCCTCCAACTTCATCTATTGCATCCGCTGCTCTAGATGTCAGCTGATCTACATCAGTGAGACCAAGCGTAGGCTTGGAGATCGTTTCGCTGACCACCTCTGCTCGGTCCGCATTAACCAACCTGACCTCTCGGTGGCTCAGCATGTCAACTCCCCCTCCCATTCCGTATCCAACCTCTGTCCTGGGCCTTCTCCATGGCCAGAGTGAGCACCACCGGAAATTGGAGGAACCTCATATTCCGCTTGGGCAGTCTGCACCCCAGTGGCTTAAACATTGAATTCTTCCAATTCCGTTAGCCCTTGCAGTCTCCTCCCCTTCCTAGCTCTCCCACAGCCCTTGGGCTCCTCCTTTTTCCTTTCTTCTCTCCCCCCCCCCCCCCACCCTCCAACAGTCTGAAGAAGGGTTTCGGCCCAAAACGTTACCTATTTCCGTCGTTCCATAGATGCCGCTGCACCCGCCAAGTTTCTCCAGCACTTTTGTCTACCATGTATTAGAGGAACCCTACCAATTCTTACAACACCACTATTACTACGGCAATTTCACTTTGATTCATTTAGTACGATTCTGCTCCAGAAATGATCTTGAGATAAATAAATCAGGTTGCATAAACACAAATTTGATAAAATACCCACCATTCAGACTTTCAAATGACTGCAAATACAAGGAAATAAACAGAGGATGCAGAAACTTGACAGCTTCTAAAGAATCATTAATCAGATGTGTTGTCTTCTGCCGTGTCAGAACTTTGTCAATGGAACTTATAAAATAACACATTTTCAATATTATTAAATAATGGATGCATATGACCTCATAAAACACACTATTCTCCTTGTGTGTTTTTCTATACTTTTGGATTTTTTTCAGATTTCAATCATTTGCAATATTTTTTTATCTCTAAACAAATTATCGTAATACTTTTGAAGAAAAAGCATCAACAAGATCAAAAACCAAGTATGAAGCTGATGTTCTAATCATTAAATATATTTACAGTAAAATATCAACATTGAAATCGGGCCACTTGCAGCCCAAGGGTCCATGTAAGTTAGACTAATATTCTGTTTAAGACAATATGGCAGTCACTATGGTTTCTAATGGACAACTCCATCTCATGATCTACTTAATTGCTCCAGGTCACCACTCCTAATAATTATCCGTCACATGGGCTATATCAACAAACATCACCAAACTGCCTTCTTGGTTAACTATGAATAACAAATGCATGATTTGAGGGAGTTAGGAGGCAAAATGTTCCAAAGACTGAAGTCTTATTCTCTGTTCACACACATACCTATTTGGTCACCCACTATGGGATTGAGGACAAGAACAAAGATCTGCATATGTAAATGTCTGTGTGGGACATATTTCCATTGAGACTGTAACACATATTCCAATGAAACTGTAAAAGACCACCTCTTTCACTAAAAGTGTACACCCAAAGGGTGGGCTGGACACGTGGCGGTATGCATAACCAGCAGTGAAGTACACATACACACAGTACTTACTGAGATGTCACCGTCCACACCCTGCAGAAAGGTCTAAAACAGAACAAAAGGAAAGAGAAGGGGAAAATGAAATCAAAATAACAGATGTGAGAAAGGCAGGAACCTTATACACTGAAAACACTTGCTGGCTTCTAATAACAAGACACAAGCACACAACCTGATCAGAACTAGAGCAGGCTAAAAAGTATGATATACCAACTAATATCCATACAATTAGTCCACTGTACACCACCCTCAACCCAGAAATTAAATGTCAATGTATACCTATGAGAATGTGAAAATGACTGCATTCTCTTACTTCAATATTTCTGCAAACTGGAATTAAAAACTACAGTTATCGTTACTTTTGATTGCTTGCATTCACTGAGCAAACGTTACCTAGAAAATGAAGCTTATTAAGTATCGTTTTCTATGTGCAAACTGCGCATAAAAGGCACACGGTATGTTTTAACAGGAGCACTTCCGATCTCAGCCACACAGGAACAACTGATCATTTCCCAGCATCATTTATACAAGAGATGACTTCAATCATGCACAACATTCATCTCTGCCTGACTGACAGAAAAATAACGTGCAGCTTACAACCTTGGTTTATATAACTTCCAGAAAAATATGGAACAAATCCCCAAGCAAGTCTGCTGTAAGTAACGCATTAAAAAGGGACTCAGATGTGATATGTAGTGGCTGCTCTCTGCATATTCCTGATATGCTTTCAATGCTTCCATTTCACCCAAATATATCTAGAATGCAACTTGCAGATATTTGCATTTATATGTTGCCTTTTACAACATTTGATTGTCGATAATCTATATTATCGCACTCCTCGAAAAGACAATTCCCCCATTCTAATGAACCACTGCCACATCTTCAATCTCCCTTTCCTCTCCAAAATCCAATGCATGTGTTCTCATCAATTCCTGGTTTATACCGTCACCCCAAAGCTCTGCATCACACTCTCCAATGAACAGCTTTCAGAGAATTCAAACCTGATGTCACCCTCTCCTCACCTTTCTTGACCCATCTGTTATTTTCAAACATATTGACCACATCACTCTTGCTCCAGTGCCTCTCCTCTACTATCCTCAACAGAGGGTAAATCTATGGATTTTATCAAAGCTTTAGACAAGGTACTCTATGAACATGAGTAGGAAGGCCCACAGAATCCTGGACAAAGTGGTAATAGATCCATAACTGGTTCATTAACAGGAAACAAAGTGCCTTTCCACAGGTCCCAACATGGATTCATGTTTTATTGGAAAAGGAGTGTGTGTGTGTGTGTGTGTGTGTGTGTGTGTGTGTGTGTGTGTGTGTGTGTGTGTGTGTGTGTGTGTGTGTGTGTGTGTGTGTGTGTGTGTGCGCGCATGCACTTAGAAGTAGGGTGTACTAGTAAGAAACTTGGACAATATCAAAATGAATCGTGTGATTAATAGCAAAAGAACTGTAGACTGCAGGAAGTTGATCAGGTCAGCAGAGATGTGATAAAATGCATTCTATCTGGAAAGTGTCATATTGTGCATTTGTAGAGGGCAAAAAGCAAAGTCAAGGGAATATGCAATGAATAATAAGCAATTAAAAACCTATATAGGATTACAGGAACCAAATACATTTCTTCAGGTCCGGTAGATCAGCAACTCGGTAAATGGGTGGTTAAGGAGGCATAAGAAATGCTTATGGTTTATGCCCTATTATGAAAGAAATGAGCAGTTGTAATTGTTGTAAATGCTCAAGTCAGGCAGTATGCATTGAAAAAGAAACAGAATTAAATGTATCGTTGATCTTTTATCTCAGCATTTACACCCATTTCTTACATTTCTAATGTGTCTGGAAGACTGCTTGGAGCCGAGTCATCATGTTACGCAAAGGATGGGCTTCACTAGATGAGTTGGAGAATTAATGCAATATGGACATACTTTTGGAATATCAAGGGTAAATAAATGATATTTAGTTGACTTTATCATAATGGTCGGGATATCCTAAACAAGTTCTTTTCAAAATACTGATTACCTCTGGCACCTATAAAGCAATTGGATGTTACAAATGATAATTAATACTTGGTTTAGATTTCCAGATAGAATGATTAACAATTTAGTCCACTCAATATAAACACAGAGCAGTGTTTGTGCACAAAACAGTTTTTAAATTACGCTAACTGAAAATATATTTCATTTTGCTTAAATGGAAAATTAAGAGGAAATTAATCATGTTGTGAAAGGTTTATTTAAAAAGGAAAATGTGGTTATCAACAAGCTGCCCAATCAAAATAGCAGCATGCCAGATCCTTGGAAGGTGTAGATGGGGGTGAGAGTAACAGCAAGATCAAGGTCGGGAAGTAATAATTTATGCTCTTAGAAAATTATCAGACTATTTCTAGGCATTCTGTATGTGGAAGTAAATGAAACAGTCAGGGAACATGAAAGATGCATTTATAAAAAAGACAACGTTTTCAAGATTTATACAGAAACAGTAGGGAATGAAGATCTTCAAGGAGAAAGATCAAAACAAACAAGGAATAGAAGGAAGAAAATAAATTGGAGATTCAGACAAGCAAACGCACCATTGGAAAACAGATCATTATGTTACAGAGCAATGCCAACCTAAACTCAGCATTTAATACAAGTTCCATGGAGGAATCAAACTACGATCGATTTGACTTCTTCAATGAAAAAATACACCCCTTCCCTTTTCCAGCCTGTTGCATTCAATTCCCCTATTTCTTTACACTTCAATAATATGATGTACTACTAAGAGTGAATTCCATATTCTCATTAACAGAAGGGAGGTGGCCGCAAACTAAAATCTAATAGATTAACATGATAGTAGATGCAATTCTATCTGATACGCTTTGAAAACTTGTAAAAACCTGTCGGGCTAAGCTGTTGTAAGATTACAGGAGATTTAATATGTAATTTATTAAAATACTGTGTATAATTATTAAAGTACTGCTTACATTGATTAAAGAGTCCTGATATTTAATGTGCAGTCTGTAATTGGAAATAGCAATTATTGCATCATCTGCACGGCCCAGGTATTCCACACCTTCACCCTGGAGTACCGGAAAAGGAATCTGCGAACAAAAAAGGCAATGTTAAAACTGCATTATTTTTATTTCACGATTCTTACATAAGAAACGAGATGTTTGATAAATTATGGTTGCAATGCTTTGTGTGATAAGCAAAGGTCCTTTCACATGTTACACAAAATTACATTCCCCTCTATTAAATTCACTTTGATCTCCCACCTCAGTTACAGTCATACTGTGGAAACAAATCCTTCGGCCCAACTTGCCCAAGCCAACTAACATGTACCATCTACACTAGTCCCACCTATATAACCATATAACAATTACAGCACGGAAACAGGCCATCTCGGCCCTTCTAGTCCGTGCCGAGCACTTACTCTCACCTAGTCCCATCTACCTGCACTCAGACCATAATCCTCCATTCCTTTCCCGTCCATATACCTATCCTATTTATTTTTAAATGATAAAATCGAACCTGCCTCCACCACTTCCACTGGAAGCTCATTCCACACAGCTACCACTCTCTGAGTAAAGAAGTACCCCGTTATGTTACCCATAAACATTTGTCCCTTAATTCTCAAGTCATGCCCTCTTGTTTGAATCTTCCCTACTCTCAATGGAAAAAGCTTATCCACGTCAACTCTGTCTATCCCTCTCATCATTTTAAATACCTCTATCAAGTCCCCCCCTTAACCTTCTGCGCTCCAAAGAATAATTACCTATCTTGTTCAACCTTTCTCTGTAACTTAGGTGCTGAAACCCAGGCAACATTCTAGTAAATCTCCTCTGTACTCTCTCTATTTTGTTGACATCTTTCCTATAATTTGGCAACCAGAATTGTACACCGTATTCCAGAATTGGCCTCACCAATGCCTTGTACAATTTTAACATTACATACCAACTTCTATACTCAATGCTCTGATTTATAAAGGCCAGCACACCAAAAGCTTTCTTTACCACCCTATCTACATGAGATTCCACCTTCAGGAAACTATGCACAGTTATTCCTAGATCCCTCTGTTCAACTGCATAACTGCCTGCATTTTGCCCATATCGCTATACACCTGACCTAGCCATATACCTGTGTAATTGTTTTTCAACGTTACAATAGTCCCTGACCTATCTCAAAACTATTTTCATGGCTGTTATTCATGATCTGAAGACTATTCAATCTGTGGCCCTCATTTTGGAGGCACCATATTATGGGAAGGAATTCCTGGTATTTTAAACGTTGTGGTGAATAAGATAACTAGACATTGCAGAGGGACAACAGAATATGTGTCTGTTCACAGTATAAATGACGGCAGGGGTAATCCTTATTTTCGCATTGTAACAAGTGAGTGACACCAGGGTCAGTGGAATGAATAGGTTTGAATTAAGCTCCGATAATTGGCTGATCAGATACAACTGGCATGAATTATGTGCAAAATAAGAACCTAGAACTGGCCTGTCTAGTGAGGGCAGCAGCTGTGAATGCTAGCCATAGTCAAATTTAGCTTTCTTCCCACGTAGCTCTTATTGTAAAGGGCAAAGCAGCAAACCACTTCTAGCCAACTCCAAAGCCTTAAACCTGTAACCCAATACCATGATTAAAGATGTGTGCTGGTAATTAGAAACCAGATTCCGTACTTGAACGACTACAAATAACTTTTTTCCCCTTCAGTCAGCTTATTGGTAGAAGTCCTAATCAGAAATCCAAACTCAAGGCTGAATATCAAAGGGAGAATGTGAAGGAAATTGTCAATCTTGTAATGACAAAAGCTTCAAAAATAGTCATGGATATTGCAGAGGTTTTTATTGTTACATCCCAATCAATTTATTTTGCCAATAACAATTTAACTATTTTGTCATATCAGTTGTTTAAAAAAAATGTTACATTTCCAATAACATTGTCTCTTAACTATTGTATTTATATTCCAATTCACTATAAAATTTTACAGCAAGCAGGACTGGAAATTGGGAAAATGCAAAATAACATTAATTTCGAGCAGGCAGGCCATATGTAGAGATTTATTTCCTACATTATGAATGGAATACCACTTCAAGAGTTTTCCGATGGCTGCAAAATGCTTTGAAATGTACTGAGGTAGCAACAGGTACCATATAAATGTAAATCGTCTTCACCAAATAGTTCAAAAAGTAATCAATCTGTATACTGCACCAATGTATTAGTGATTCATGATAATAGACTGGAAGTCTAAAAAAATTGCATGTGCTTCTAATCTTGCGTATGGCATTCTGCAATGGAAATTGTGGATTGCTATGTAGAGTGCCTGCATTCAGTCTGCATGAGAGATTCTGAGCTTCTATTGCAATAAGCTATAAGTCTGTGACATTGGCACTATTTCTTCCTTTCCATTAGTACTGCCTGTCCTATTGGTCATGTCCTACAACCCAGCAACACAAAGTGTAATTACCTCTAACTGTTTCTATTAACCCATTTGACGTGGTCTCATCCTATCACAGATGTCTGTCTTATTTATCCCATCCACCCCCACCTCTGTAGAGAGAATAGAATAAATAGATAAAGATATCTGGTAACATGCATGCTACACAGAGAATAGACACAAAAAGCAGAATAGATCAACAAATCAGACTGCATCTTTGAAGAAAAGGAATAAGTGATGATTCGGGTCAAGATCCTTCTTTAGGCAGGGGTGTAGATAGACTCCCAGATAAATTACATGACCAATTGTTTAAAGGGTTAAAGTGATTATGAAATTTTAAAAAGATGCAATGAAAAATAACACTGTTACAACATATATAATTGGCTCAATTTCTTCCTTTCCATTAGTACTGCCTGTCCTGTTGGTCATGTCCTACAACCCAGCTGAGATCTTAAACCTGGGAATGAGAAGCTTCTGTCATGAATCCACCTGGTCCATACCTGAAAAGAGGAAGGTACTTTGGAGGGCCTCAGATATACCATGATTTTGATCACCTGCAAGAAAGCTGCACTTCTGTGGTACCTATAAAGCTATGTGCCTGACTGCTACAGGGAAAGTCATTGCCAGGGTCTTCTTCAACTACCTCTTACAGTGGACGGAGAGCTGCTCCTCAAATGCTCCGTGGATTCAATCCTTTGTGAGGCCCAATGGACATGACCTTCATTCCATGTCATCTCACAAATCCAGAGCAATGTAGGCATCAAAAACTATAAATAACTTTTCTCAACCTCACCAGCACGTGACTGTATTAAAAGGGATGTATACAACACGTCTCAAATTACGCTGCCAACAGAAATAGTCTTGATCTCGTATTTGCTTTATGATAGCATGCAATCGAACCAATGTGATTGAAGATCATTATCCTGGCACTACCTCCAATCTCCATTTTGCACAGGCAAACATTGATAAAACTCACCACTGCTCTCAATTCTGCACCATAGCCTCCAGTTAATCAACTGAAGAAAAGGGTGCTTGAAGATCAAGATCGCAGACTTAACACAAAACTCATGGACTAACCTTCACGCAAAAGGGAAAGGGAAAGGAGATGAGTAGGTAGCCTAGAGGTGGAAAAACCGCACACCGGCTGACCGACAATCGGAACCATCTCATGCCCATTGAACCCCCTCAACAAAGCCCAGGAGTGGTGTGACAAATATGATCTCTCCGCCCAATTTTCTTCCACCAATTTGTGAAAAGTCTATTGTCAGTGGACCAGCTACTACTCATGGACTCGGGAAATTTAAAGCACTGAAAAGATACCATCAATATGGTTCCCATCAAATCCTCTATATTTACTAAATGGATAACCAATGGTAGTTTCCTATCTTAGGCCTATCTCTCCACCATTGGAGCCCACATTACATTCAGTCAGCTCCATTGTTCAGGCTGTTCTGTGTATACAACAGCAAACTCACATTAGGCATACTGTTCCAAGGTCTACCATGGAACGTGCTTAAAGCTTTGTTGAAAATATCTGAAAACATTCCCATCAAAATTCCCTATCCTATAATCCCACAAAGTGGAAAAGTAGTATTTGGGATGACATGAGAATCTTGTCTTTACATACTGGGAGCAGAAGCCCTGCTAAAAACTGCTGCAGGGTGCAACTATCACTATCTTACAACATACCTACCCACCCAACCTACCAAGCACCTCTTGCCCCATGTGTGGAACCACCTGCAATTTCTACATCAGCCTTGACCATCATAACAAAAATCTACAAGATGGGTGCAGCAGCAAATTACTCTTAAAACGGCTGCTGAAACATAGTTATTTTGAATTTGTTTCATTCTTCTACAAGGAAACCTTAGTAGTACCACACAACAAGACCAAACGCAAAGTTTCATGTGACACTGGAAAAGAGCACCAATGTCAAATTACAAGCAGCAACTCATTCAACCGTTGGTATCTCCCGTGACATTCATTTTCTTCTAAATCTTAATGATTACAATTATTTTAGTCTAATTACAAAAGATGGACTACTTAAAATTTCTTACAAGCAGACCTTACATAAGCATGTCCAAAAACATGGTTATACCTACTTCATGTGTGTTTTAAGATGTCTGATATCTCAGCTTCCCCCATCCCCCCCACATTTCAAATTGAGGGAGCAAAGAAAGGGCTTGACCCACACTTCCATAAACTTCAAATTCAAATTCCCATTCATGAACAGCATCATTGCAGACAGTACCTGCAAGTCCTCCTCTTCCTTCACCAGATCCTTCCGTGGAAATAAATCTTTGGCCTGGATGTACTCCAAACTGGGTGGCCCTTCTTCACCCTGCAAATAAAAACAAGTACAGGTCAAGAAGGTGGAGACAAGGAACTCTGGATGCTAGTTTACCAATGAAAGACACAAAAGACAGGTTAGCCTTTAAATGGGAAGGATTTTATTACTCAAGCATAGATATGTTACTGCATTTGGTTAGTGTTATCTACTGTTTTAGTCTTACCCAATAAAACATATACATGCCATAGAGGAGTCTGCAGTGGAGATTCACATGACTGGCTCCAGGGACAATGAGCGAGTTTGCAATGGGAAAAAATTGAATAAACTGGGACCACATTTTCCAGAGTTTAAGAGGAGATCTTATTGAAATCCTTAAAGGATTTCATCGTCTAGATGCAGAAGCATGTTTCCCGCTCACGAGACATTTAATATGTGTGTGGGGGGGGGGGGGGGGGGTTACAATTTAATAAAGGGCAGGCTCTTTAGAACCAAGATGAGGGGAAAAAATGCACTCATAAAGGTGGGCAACTTTCTCAACCATGATAGGCTGTGAAGGGTTACAGTTACAGAGATTATTGGGTTTCTGGATATTAATAGAATCAAGGAATATGGTAAGTGTTGGTAAACAGCTGTGAGGTGCAAGATCAACCATGACCACAAAGGGCAGAGTAGGCTTGAAGAGCTGGATAGCCTCTTCCTATTTGGTACAGATGGGTTTAATTGCATGGGACCACCTTGTGTTGAGCAGACCTCCCTGTGGAGCATAGATTACATTTTCTTCATCAGCCTGGAGAAAGATTCTATCAGCTCAATCAAGCACAATTGGCATTTAACAAATGTGTAGGAAGGAACTGCAGATGCTGATTTTTTTTCTAAACCAAAGATGGACAAAATGCTGGATTAACTCAGCAGATCAGGCAGCGTCTCTGCTGAAAAATAGGTGACGTTTCTGGGTCGGAACCATTCATCGAGTTTTGTCTTTCCACTGACTAGTTAGCACGCAACAAAAGCTTTTCACTGTACCTCGGTACACGCGCACAACAGGATAAACTGGATGCAATAGTAAGGCCAGAAAAAAATCAGGGCCGGCAACAGATGACTTCAGGAAATGTGGAGCCCAAAACTGTCCATTGTTGGCTGGAGAAGCGACCAGGAGGACTGGTAGGCTGACTATGGTGGGGGGGAAAGGGGGGAATTCAGGAGTTCATCTTTGCTGGCTTTTTATCAGTGCGCTCCCTTGCAAGTGGTTGTTAATATAGTCCCCAATTCTTTTTTCTAAATTCCATCACCAGGATTAAATTAACTTGACTGAAGTTGCATGTCCTTGCACCCCTTCCATCTCCTCAGAGTCCAAGGAGAATTGGATGCTTGCGATAGATCCTCCCGTAACAGTCATCCTTGGCTTTCTCAGCCACCTGAGCTGCAGACCAAGCGAGTTGTTTATTTTAAGCATAACCCATCCATCATGTACCCTTTTCTTATCAAGTTTTACCCCATTCACTATCTCTACCACTATTTCCCATTCTACTGAGATTTTGGCAACATCTACTTTAGTAGATGTTAAACCTTTGACAAAAAATACTTTTGCACTCCAGCAGCCTCTCCTGCGAAGATCACTTATTTCATGTCTAAATAGCTTCATGCCTCCACCTCCTCCAACCAGACAAATCTAGTCATGCTTGACCTTCCAGTGGTGGCTGAAGGTTTAGTTGAACATGGATACTTGAGACATTGTAATATTAGGCAGACAAAGCTTGAAACAATAAGGTACTGTGGAATGTGCAACAGGTTAAGTGCATCTTAGACGCCCCATATGTTGGATATCATACACAAAATATTAAGCAGATACAGTACATTGTACATGGCCAGCGCATCATTTTGTGTATTATCTATACTTATTGACCACAAGTGTGAAGAACATCAATATACATTAATATATTTAATATAAAGCTCTGTCCTTGCCAAAAGAATGGAATAATCAATAAATATTTTTTGAGAGATACAACATGGAAACAAGCCTTTTGGCCCACCGAGTCCACATCAGCTATTATCATCCATTCACACGCATTCTATGTCATCCTGCTTTCTCAACCACTGCCTACACACTCAGGGCAATATGGAGACATCAATTAACCAACATACCCACCCAACTGATAACAGGGAGAACGTGCCAACTCCAGAGACAACTCTCAAGGTCAGAATTGAACCCTGGTCCCTGGCACTGTGAGGCAGCAACTCTACCAAATGTGACACAATCTATTTGAATTGGACAATCATAAGATTGATGAAGATGGAATTCATCTTCCACACGAGCTGCAACATTCACACTGCATTTACAGCAAAAACATCTTTGGCAGTTGAACGTTTTATTTTTTATGAAAATACGATCATCCTATCAAATGGCACCAGGCAGCAAAGAACTGGTTCAGTATCATCCACTTACACGAGGCATTTAGAAATAATGCCAGGTAGTACTCAAATTGACTTATCCATATGATCACTTTATACAGCAGGTTATGTATTTTTGAAACTTAATGCATTAACTTTAAATAATTAATTTTATTTACCATGTAAATAGATATTGAATACCTGGCCTTCCCGCAGCAATTTTAATTTACAAATCATCCCAAAGCTCTCCTGTATTTCACAATATATTTATCTGGGCATTCTTTTATCATTCATTGTATTGTCGAGCAATCAATCTAATTCGTTCTTACCAAAACCTTGTTCATAAACCATCAATCCAAACTCTAAACCAATTAATACCAATATTCTACAATTCATAGATAATAGGCAATCGGTGCAGGAGTAGGCCATTCGGCTCTTCCAGCCAGCACCGCCATTCAATGTGATCATGGCTGATCATCCACAATCAGTACCCCGTTCCTGCCTTCTCCCCATACCCCTTGATTCTGCTAGCACTAAATTCATCAAACAGGACCTGCTACTGCAATCTCTTGAGTGTTCTAAATTAGTCTGGGTCTTACAACATAATTCACCATTGTGCTGTGCATCCCATTAAGCTAGGCCATCTAGCCAAATCCTATTGTGCTCTGCTGTTTTTAAATCTGGAGCTTCCCTCCACTGAATCAACAATGTTCTATTGCCCTTCAATTTGGATTTCCGAACCAATATTTTAAATCTTTTTTGTCAAGAACCATTTGTGTAGCAGTCTTCAATAAATATTTAACCCTGACTCGAAACACCCCAGTAAGAGCATCGACAGTGTTTAACTGGAATTGAGTGCAGAAGACTTGTAACAAAAGGTATGTCTTGCAACCTTTCACAATCTTTATTAGCAGTGATTAAAATCAATCTGGAAGAATGCTTGATTTTACACAATAAAACTTCAAATGGTGCATTTGTAATTGTAACAGTCCCCACCCAACATGCCACAGCTTCAGACAGAAACAACAGCATCTTATTTGATAAAGAGATTTTGGAGACACCCTTTCACCAGCGATTCTAGATAACAGCACTGTTTATCTGTCACCAAAATCAGTACATTTCAAACATTTAGTTAACAAATACCAGCCCTACTTTCATTCCTCTATGATTCAAGTACCATATTGTTTGCATTATAACATTGAAAATGTTGTGAGCAAGAAAATATTAAATACACAAATGAAAATAGTGTGAACTAAACATACAAAATAAAATCAGTAAAATAAATATCAGAAACATTCCTCAGTAACGCCGAGCCACATACCAACATGATCACCTGAAAGCAATGTCTGTCTCAGCCCTGTGGAACAGAATATGCTTAGTCACCAGCCATCCTTGCCTTCCCAATACCAGCAAAATGGTCCATGATTTTCAGGATTCCTTGCCTGTTTTCCCTCTCATGTCGCATTTGAAAAATTACCTAGCATCCCATGGCTGCACAGGTCTCAAAGCCAATAGAAGTAAAAAAAAAGCAGCAGAGACTCACAAAGCAATTCAGCATGGAACAGCTGACGTGAGCAGCCAGACTCATGTTCAGTGGAGGCTGGTATGTTTCTGCAGTGCATGAAGCCTACACGGATTCACAGAGGATTTATCCAGTCCCGGCACAGACCCCTTCATCGCTGCTGCTCTGCTATCAAACAGAACATGATGAGAACACACTGCCTGGGAAGTGAATAATGTAACTGGAGCATTTTCCAGACTTTGTCCAATCAGCTGATTTTCTGCTGCAGGTGCACATAGCTGTATAACTGCTTGGGAGGGGGAGGGGAAAGGAGTGAAATGGGATCGTAGCTCCTCCTACGGAGCATCACTCAGTGCTGTGCAACCTGTACTGCATCACAGGCAGCTCCCACTGCAGAGAGCTGCAGTCAGCTATTGTACTGGATACATGCTTCAAATATCTGTCCATCCACTGGAAGCACCACACATTTTGGAATTTTCTGTGCACTTAAAATATTTTAATGGACTTGCAAGCACCTTCTATAACGGCTTCAAAATGTCCTTGAAATTTATGACAAATGCACATGGTTTAATTTACACTGTACTTCATAATTATTGGAAAGCATAGGTTATGAAAGAAGTATCTCACAATCAAAACCTGCATCAGGCACAAGTTTACCAATCAGTGCTCCAATACCATCTTGCTTGGTTTAACTTTGTTACTAAGAGGGCCTGAGAGAGTGCATGTTGACATGTTCCCACTGATGCTGGGAGACCTAAAAAAAGGGGGTCATAGCTACAAAATAAGGTGGCAGTCATTTAAAATTGAGGTCCACCAAAATTTCTTCTCTTAGGTATAGTGAATCTCTGACATTATTTACCCCCGACGAGGGTAGATAAATATTTGAAAGATCAAGGAATTGTGGGAACTGGCACATAGAAGAGTTTACGCCAGCATAGAGCAGCAATGATCAAACTGAGTAGCAGGGCAGATTTGCGGGGCCTGATGGTCGATTCCTGCTCCTATTTTGTGTTAAAATAAACTGCTAGAGGAACTCATCGGGTCAGGCAGTATCTGTGGAGGGAATAGACAGAAAACATTTTCGGTCGGAACTCATCTTTAGAAGGGAAAAATGTATGCACTGGAGCGGGGAACATAATTTACTGGGGGAGCATAATGGGCCTGTCCCACTTACGCGATTTTTCAGGTGCCTGCCAGCGATTGTCAAATTGCCGGCAGTCACCTGAAAAACCAGCAACTGGAGCTGCGACTGTCTGAGTGGAACACACACACACACACTGTCCACCAGCCCATTATACATGCGGGGGACAGGGCAAACCGGGGGGGGGGGGGGCGCTGTCTGAGTGAAATTCACACAGTGCAAAGCCAAGGTGATACAGACACACACCGCGTTGAACAGGAAGATTGGCGCCATAATTAAGACAGCTAAAGCACAGTGTACGATAAGTCCTTTAAAAGAGGGGGGGAGAAGGGAGAAAGAAGGGAGACAACTTTTAAGAAGCTAGAGATACACAGCTGTGAAGCTCGGCAGACATTTAACATTACCGATCGGTTATCCTTGGCTCTGAAAACTACTGCTTACGTTTTTTTTCCCCCAATGAGCCAATGAAATTCACCGGTCAGCACCGGCTACAACCTACAAAAACCTTTGACCTCCTGGCAACCCACTAGGACCTCCTGGCGACCCATGTTGAAAAATTGCAGCGACCATAATGAGGTCGCAACTAGTTCCCAGAATGTGGGAACTCCGTACGAAAATGAAGGAGACTCCCCGGCAACCACCCGTGACCATGTGGCGACCGCATAGTCTCCTGCAGTCGCCTAAAAAGTTGCCTAAGTGGGACAGGCCCATTACTTACTGTATACAACAAAATATACAGGTTCATGATGAGCATTGATATGCAGAATGTTCTTAGAAAGCAGGTTCATAGTAAGTAAGTTAGTTTATTGGCCAAGTATTTACATACAAGGAGTTTGCCTTGGTGCTCTGCCCACAAGTAACAACATGACATACAGTGACAGTTACGAATGACTCAGAAATCACTAAACATTAATAATAAAACATTTAAAATAAAATAAAACATAGCTCCTTGAAAGTAGCAACACAAATAGATAGTGGTAAAGAAGGCTTATGGTATGCTGGTCTTCATCAATCGAGCGTTGCAAATCCTTTTGTAGCTTCATAAAGCTTCTGTTAGGCTCCATATGCAGAGCTGCCAAGTTTTGTTAGAGAATTTCAGTATTCTAGTACCTGAAAATCAGTATTTTGCTGAGGAAATCAGTATTTTTACGTGGTGCCATTCAGCTGAATTTTTTTTTTTAAATGTGCAGTCATACCCATGTAAGAGTACAAGAGTGCATAACTTGTTTATTGCTTATTTGTAATATAGTTTATTGTGTATTATATGTTATAGCTGCTTTCTTGCATCTCTCTCTCTCTCTCTCTCTCTCTCTGTCGGTGTTGGCTGCAGCCATCGTCTGCTTCAGTAAGGGAAGCTGGTCGGTGATTGGTCGCAATGCCCCTCAGAAACTGCGTCTGATTGGCCGTTGAGTGACCAGCGCATTATGTGATTGGGCACAATGCCCTTGGAGACAGCGGCTGATTGGCCGGTAGACAACCGATTGTTGACTGGATGGGAATTTTAAGGGAAGCTATTATTGGACGCAACCCCCTTAGAGACAGCGGTCGATTGGCTGCCAAATAATCGGGCAACAAAAATTGACAAATAGGAAAACAAAAAAAATCGGAAATCCGATTTAAATTGGAAGAATATCATGCCTGCTCTGCAGTTCCTTCTATTGAAGACAAAGTCTGGCCCGAAACAAATCCATTCCCACCACAGATGCCGCCTAGCCCACTGAGTTCCTCCAACGCTCCATGTTTTTTTATTTAACTCTGAAATTGAAGATAGACATAAAGCTGGAGCAACTCAGCGGGATAGGCAGCAACTCTAGAGAGAACGAATGGGTGACGTTTCGGGCCAAGACCCCTCTTCAGATTGAACTGAACTCTTGTTGGTGAGAGTACTTGTGATTGTCTGAAGAAGGGTCTCGACCCGAAACGCCACCCACTCCCTCTCCCCATCCTGCTGAGCCACCCAGGCCCCTCGTGTCCAACTTCAACTCCAGAGCCAAACAAAAAACACAGAGTGCTGGAGGAACTCAGCGGGGCAGGCGGCACACGCGGAGGGAACGGACCAGGAGTCGCCCCGGGCCAGGGCCCCCCCCCCCTACAGGAAGGAACCGCACATGCAGCCGTCCCTGCAAAACACCAAATTATTCTGGGAATGCCGAGGCGAGAGTGTGAGAGAGTGGGAGCGAGCGAGAGAGACCAGATGGGGAGTGGGAGGGAGGGAGAGAACGAAAGACAGAGAAACATAGTGAGAGGGGGCGATGGATGGAGGGAGAGGGAGGGGAGAGAGAGAGAAAGAGTGAGAAAGAACGAGAGACAGGGACCGTAGCCCCCCCCAAACCCCAAGCACCGCGGCAGATTAATGCCCACAAAAACAATCATCCCGATCTTGAAACCCAAAACACCAATAGATTTAATCTGTTACAACCCCCAGAGGTATAG
Source organism: Raja brachyura (assembly GCA_963514005.1). Next base: position 27,713,361 of record OY740807.1, read on the forward strand.
CATGACCCTCCAATTCCCTGCATTTTCCAAGCAGTAAGATCCCAAGTCATCCCCACCGGGCCACTAGCCCTCTATTGCGATTACCATTGCAACGAAACAGGAAGTTGGGCCGTTCCACCTCGATGTTATGATTATCTAAGGGCGATTTTGCGTTGTTAAATACGGACTTTTTAAAAAATCTGCATTTAACAACGCGAAACCGTACACTCGTTTTCTTAACCCATTTCTGTACAAAATCCGGAAAATCCATACTACTTGGCAGCTCTGCATATGGAATAATCTGTGTCATTTTTGTTTTCCATTCCAGGAAGGCTGTGAATGCCGAAAGGGTGCTGGAGAGTTTTATCAGGCCGCTGCTTGGCTTAGAGGGTATTTGCTATGAGGTTAGACAAAAATTGATTTTAACTCTGGAGCAGAAGCACTTGAGGGGAGACTGGAAAGTATTTATAACATTCTGGAAGGTACATATAGGGTAGACAGTCAGAATCTTTCATAGGGTGGAAAAAAAAACAAACACTAGACAGCATAACTTTAAGGTCAGAAGGGATATGTTTAATGGAGATGTGCAGGACAAGGTTTTTTTTAAATAAAAACAGTAGTAAGTGCTGGGTACATGTTGCCAAGAGGGGTAGTGGGAACAGATGCAACCGTGGCACTCAAACAGCTTTTAAATAGTCGCATGAATATGCAGGAAATGGAGGTATATGGATCACATGCAGGCAAAGGGGATTAATTTAATTTAACATCATGTTCGGCACAGACATTGTGGGCCGAAGGTCGGTTCCTGTGCGATACTGTTCTACATTCTAAACGGCAAACATGGCGTTCCCCACATGCACCAGGGCAGTGCAGACTTGTGGTTAGAAAAGATAATTAAAAACACAATATCCTGTCAATTTTAGCCACATTTCCAGACTTGGTAATATCTCAGGCAATGTACTTAGTGAAATTTGCCAGGAGTTTTCCTTGTATATTCCTGCTAAAATAAATAAGCAAAAGAACAATTGAAACATTAATCTTATGCACACATTGGGATTTTCTGCCCCACCCTGCTGGTGACTCAGACACTGCTGCATGTGTGCTATGATTCACAATGGCAAGATGTAGCACACAGGGTAATGCTAGGCATTCCCTACAAAAAAAATGTGCTTGCTATTTCCCCATCAGTCGTATAATTGCTTCTTATGGAACGTCTATGGGCTCTCAATTTACAACACTTGCTAATTATTTTACTTAACATTAATTTACATCCATTCCTGAGCTCTATGTCATTTATAAATTGACTCCACAAATCAATAAAATTACTATTATTAAACCACACTCAAGGGTATTTTTGAAAGGATTGCGCAGGATATTTTGCTCCCTCTTTTGGATGGATCATATTTCTATTGTCTCTTTGGATACTTGGTACGATATTAAAAATGATTAGGTATGGGGAAAAGTAAAATTATGAATTCAGAGCTACTAATAAAACACATTATGAAGGCGCAAGTCCCATGTCAAGCTTTATCATCTGAACCTGCCCCAATTGATATTACAAAGGAGCATTCTTGAAAGATGGGAGGAAATACTTAAAATCATCTTTCTGAAAGGGAATCCCACAAATCCCAATAAAAAAGACTGAAGACACTATTTCTCAGCTATTTGTCATCTTCAGCATATTTCTCTCTATCTAGCCAATAACAAGAAAAATAAAAAAGGCAAGTGCATATCAATATTAAGGAACAGAAAATAGGGGCTTAGAGGAAGAGGAAGAACAGTATCTCATTTTATCACATTATTATTTTATTATTATTTTATACACGAGAAAGAAAGGATTATTTCAATAAAATTAGTACTTCTCACTTTTATTTGATGATTTAAGATAATTTGAAAGGTTATGTTTTTCCAAATTGCTGAAACTTCACAATCGCTAGTATTTAACTCAGAGCACCGTCTGAAAAGGTTGCAGGCATTAATGATTGTGGTACAAATATGGAGGATAAAAAATGGCCAATTTTGCAAACATTGATCCGTCATGACTATACCTTCCAATGCAAATTCAATTATATGATCACGGAAACTCGCACGTATAACGATGGACAGGACGGAAATAATCCAATGGAAATTTGCTCTCAATAATGTAACACAATGGCAGCTTTTAGTTTCATCCAGTTAATAAAGTGCAAAATCTAGGGCGAATAATATTCTCATGAACAACTGGGATGGAATGAGACAAACTGCATAGACAATTTTTCCAATGCTGCATCAAGGAATAATTGGAAGGCCACAACTAATTCATGTGATAAAGTGTGTAAATGAAATCAATGAAACATTCCTACATTAATTTTGCAATATGTCATTTTTTCGCTACAGTTTAATATTTTCATCAGCTGCCAGACATCTCATCCGCCAACAATCTGAGGTTATAGGTGAAAACAACAGGTTTGGTCAGGTTACCAAAATGTACACATGAAATGAATTACATGACTTAACCAAATTCTACTATTTGGTTGTGTGAGTGGCTATTCTGCTGTTTTCAAAAGTTAATAAATAAGCATGACAACATACATTTCTTTGGAATGTACAAAATGACAAGACATTCCAGTGCAGCGAGTTTACTACCTAATGCTGGATGGCCCACAAATGCAAAGAATGGAGTTCTAATTCTAGTTCTAATTACTAGGCACATAAGGGTCTCTACTTCCTGAGAAGACTACAGAGATTGAGCATGTCAAAGAGGATTCTCTTGAACTTCTACAGGTGCACAGTAGAGAGCATACTGACTGGTTGCATCGTGGCCTGGTTCAGCAACTTGAACGTCCGGGAGAGGAAAAGACTGCAAAACATTGTGAACACTGCCCAGTCCATCACCGGCTCTGCCCTCCACACCATCGAAGGGATCTATCGAAATCACTGCCTCAAAAAGGCAGCCAACATCATCCAAGACCCACACCATCCTGGCCACACACTCATTTCACCATTGCCATCGGGAAGAAGGTACAGGAGCATGAAATCTGTAACGTCCAGGTTCAGGAACAGCTTCTTCCCTATAGCCATCAGGCTATTAAACTCAACAACAAATAAGCTCTGAACTACCACAGACTATTATTATTATTGCACTATATTTGCTTACTTATTTATTGAGTATGGGTGCATGTGTATATATAAACACGGAACTTTTTTTTCTCCCGTTATGTACTATGTTTACATATTCTGTTGTGCTGCAGCAAGCAAGAATTTCATTGTCCTATCTGGGACATATGACAATAAAACACTTGACTCTTGACTAGTTCTATTATAACTACTCTCTCTCTCTCTCTTTCACATCCCCACCCCATTGCTCCATTCTTCTGCGTATACCATTATCCTTTCTTAATGCATTGTGAATTATGTTTTCATGTCCTCTGTCAAAAGCTCATTTCCCACTCATGTCACAAGACAAAGCAATTTCAAATCACCACTTGAAGGAGAAATGGAGTGCAGGTAAAGGTGAAATTCCTCAGCTCATTTTGTTTGCAATAGCATTGCGAATTTCCCAAACCCAGTTTTTAAAAAGCTCCAAGGCCACTACAATGCACACCATAGTTTACAAAAACAAATGTTGCTGAGCCCCAAATATAACCCCACACGAGTGTGGGCTGCCACAACTCCACAGCTATTAGAGGTAGTTGCAGTCGCCACCCCACATACTGTCAGTAAGTTCCAAGTAGCAATGACGGTCATGTTTCTGGTCTGGGAATTCTGCTGCAGGGAAGGATCTTCTCAATCACTGAAGTCAGGGAGGTGGTTGGGGGAAGGAGTCTCCTCATGGTGGATGTAATTTACCATCTCTCTCCATACCTGCTTATAAATGTGCACAGCTCGCCCGTGCAGAGCGAGCAGGTGGCTGTCTTCCAGTTCTGGCAACATCCAGGCCGGTGAATTCAACTGCATCGTCGATGTGGCTGGACAATCCGGTGGTGCTGACAACAGATTGGACAATGCCTCCTGGCTGCTGATGGAAAAGGTCAAATTGGCAAGGCTGTACAGTGCCTTCAGCAATCCTGCAGAGCTGCAATTCACTTGGTCGAGATCAGATAGCTCAGCTCATCCCCAGACTGACTTCCCCTCACATGAGGGGAATCCAATCTGGGAATGGGCTGAGCAGTCCGATCTCGACCAAGTGAATTGCAGTCAGAGACACCAACATCAAGCCGATGTTCTTCTTTGACCACTGCCTGCTTCAGACTTCCCATCACCTACAGCAGGGGCATGAGGCAGGCAGGGGTTCATGGAAGTTGTGTCAAACTGCTGACCCTAGAGAATAATCGTGGAACTAAAGAGGGACTAGGTTGAATCAGGTACACTGGTGGGAAGCATCACAAGGTTATTCATACTCAAAGGGTGGTGGGATACTCAAAAATGACAGACAGACAGATGCTACTATGGCCAAATACATGAATCCAGAAGGTATGTTGTCTCCATGATGCCAGCATTAGAATGTCACGGTAGAGTTGCAAGCTGAGATAAAACAACCCGAGGTCATGGTCCATGCTTGTACTAGGATGCAAGTAAAAAGATCTCAGGTTTTGCAAACTGAATGTTAGGTACAAAGCAGATGAACATGACCTCTTAAAGGTTATCATCTCTGAATTAACTCTTGTGCCACAAGATGTTAAGTGCAGAACTTGAGGATGGGTGAAATGAAGGTGTGATTAAAAAGATGGTATAAGAGGGAGGGCTTTAAATTTCAGTATCAGAAATAGATTAAAAAGGACAGAATAATAAAAGCATATGGCATGTAGGGAGAAAAGTCAGGAAACCCTATCAGGAATACCGAAGAAGGGAGTGTGCTTGTGTGTGTGTGCACGGTGGTGCACTTAAAATGATGTTGGAAGGGAAAGAAGTGACTCAATGTTATCACTGGCAGACAAAAACATTAGAGACAAGATGATAACATTGACAAGCTTAATATATTTTGTAAAACAGAAACTAAAATCCGTTTAACCTATGGTTGATAATGCTACTGATCAACATGGTCATTTTTCTACACTGCTTGCACGTGAGAATCACCTTAGTGTATTTGCCCATCGTCAGTTGAAAATGTAATGATGACATGTGTCTCAAAGTGCTCGTTTAGTCCATAACATGCAGGCAGTGGGGGTTGTGTGCGCAATTTATGACCATTAAGGACCTGTCCCACCAACATGCGACTCCATGTGGCGAGCTCGACCAAACTGGAAGCGGGGGCCGCGCGGAGGTCGGGTGATCCCCGTACAGGGCCGGTCCCACCAGCATGTTCCTGCATGCGGCGAGCGCGACCAAACCGGCAGCGGGGGCCGCGCGGAGGTCGGGTGATCCCACGTACAGGGCCGGTCCCACCAGCATGCTCCTGCATGCGGCGAGCGCGACCAAACCGGCAGCGGGGGCCGCGCGGAGGTCGGGTGAGTGGTGCGAAGTTGGAGCGAAGTCCGCGGTAAGTTCGCAAGGACAGAGAGGGATTCACAGAGGGACACGGAGGCACACAGAGTGGGTCACGGAGGCACACAGAGAGAGGACCACGGAGGCACAGAGAGAGAGGACCACGGAGGCACACAGAGGGCCACGGAAGCACACAGAGAGGTTCACGGAGGCACACAGAGAGAGGGTCACGGAGGCACACAGAGAGAGGGTCACGGAGGCACACAGAGAGAGGGTCACGGAGGCACGACGTCGAGGCAGTGCGTAATGCGTCGAGGCGGCTGCGGGCCGACAGGCCGTTGCCGCGCGGAATTTTTGAACACGGTCAGTTTTTTGGAGCCCCGCGCGATGTCGGGCCCAGCCCCACACAACTCCACACGGCTCCGGCGATCGAAGTGGGACCGACCTCGCGAGGCCGGACGGCTCAAGCGACCATGTTAGGTCGAGCTCACCGCATGCTGGTGGGACAGGCCCTTTACTGTTGACTCACGGAATAATAAAGGGCACCGCACAGAATTCAGAAATGAAACAAATAAAAGGGTTTATTTACTATGTTATATTAATGTCTTGTGCACTGCATCTTTCAATGGTCCACATCACCTCCATTGATTCACTGGTGCACCAATCACTGATCACTTTTGTTCAGATCACTTCTAAGCTGCATGTTGCAATCAATAGCCCCTTTATCAGCCCGCACCTTACTACTCAGGAGTCAAGTGTCAAGCAGGCCAGACACAAAGAAGATTACCAAGTCACTTGAGTTTTTCCATACTTCCACAGCAGCCTTTTCTTTAGCTGTGCTATAGTTGCCATGGAGAGATGTCTTCAAAGCTGACTCACTTTCCAACACTCTGCATTTAGCTCCTGACAGGAACAGCGTGGTCCCTTTTTTTGCACATAAATCTGTGGTCATTATGTCGTGGTGCCACTATCTGATTTCACGACGTTTTGAAGATTGGTGCTATGATTAACCCAAATGCAGACACTTTTTTAATGCATCATGATGAAACTCAATATTTAAACAAAACCTCCCACATTAAGAAATAGCTTCACATACAAAATGGAATTGAAAGCATCAAAACAGAAAAGTGTTACCATTTCACTAAATGTTTAAATTGTTAAATTTCACTAATTAAATAGTCAATTAGATAGGTATTTTCTATTGGGGAATGCCAATTATAATCAATGATTTCCCCGTATCTGAGCAAAGCCATCTGTTAATTTATACTGATGTTGATCAGAGGTAGGCACAAAGAGGATTAACCACATTGGAACACTAACACTTTTCAAAAAGCAATTGAACACCCTCCTGGAATAAGATCATTTCCAAAACAGCTTACTGAATGTAACGAGGATAAGTGCAACTCACTGCAATATATTAACCGTCATTTATGCATATATTGCAATAGTGATAGTTTATAATTTGTAGTCCCTCAGTACATAGGAATTCAAGCACAATCAGCTTTTAAATGGCAGAGCATACAAGTTGCTACAGTGTAATCAGGAAATAAAGAATGCTTTGTGAAAACTATTGAAATCAGATAAATTATTTTGCTAGACATGACAAAACTGTTGATACGTGGAGTTAATTACTTTTGTCCAAGTTTCCATCACTGACATGATGAAGAGGCAAATTGCCTTCATCACTTGCACATTGAACAAGGATATTTCTCCCAAGATTTCACAGATTTGTCAAATTAAATGCCCGAAATGCTTATTGGCAAATGTAGAAAGACCCAAAACACAGATTTTAGCTTTTTAAGATGTCCAAAGATGCATTTTCACTGAAAATGTTTTCTCAAAAAGTTACCTTATGAAGCTATTTCATGTTATCTTGGTTTCTCCTCACCCCCCAAAAGTTTTCTTATCATTCAACTCTGGCTTTGTCTCACCTCAGTTTGGATTCTATTTTAACATACCTTTTCTCCAGTTCACTTTTATGGAAAGGAGACAACAAGATCAGAACAAATGTAGTGATAGAAGATAATTTTTTGGCTTGCATGTCATGGGAACTATAAAATAATAATGTTCCCAGACTACTTTCCTTCCAGTAATAGGAATATTTCAATAAAGAGCTGCAATATAACCATTATATAAATTTACCAATGGTACAAAGTAATGAGGTATAATGGGATTGAAGAAACACTTCGGAATTAAAATAAACAAAATAAATAGACAGCACAATGGCATCTGAAATATATCATTGTACGCAAATGGTAAAAAATTGATAAGATAAATACTGTATGAATGCTGCTGTTGTACCCGGGCATAAAGCTGGAGATGAATCAACAGTTTGGATAGAATAATTGAATGGTTTAAGTGTTTATGGAAAGGTTTTTAATCTCCATCTTTAGAAAGGATTATTTTAATTTTTGACTAGTCTATTCATCTCAACGTGAAAGCCCCCAGTGAGTTAATTTTAACATGAAATTCTTTGTCACTTCCAGATGCAGCAATTTCTGCTGCTTAAGTCTTTCATTATACACTGCCTCTCATCTCTTATATTGCATTTTATATCATTGCTCAAGCTTACTTTATGATAACATTTATAAGATTTCAGAGTTACTGCTGTTTTTCAAACGTTGTATTATTTACTTTTCTATAGTTTTGGCTCAGTAATCCATTGCACAAATTAAGAATCTTTCTCTGGCAATTTAATTCACTGAATAAGAATGGGAAGTGCAGTGCCAATTGTCATTCCAAGCTGCAAATATTTTTGATGAGTAGGAAAGGACTGCAGATGCTGGTGGACACAAAATGTAGACATGTGTCTCTAAAGTAGACACAAAATGCAGGAGTAACTCAGCGGGGCAGGCAGCATCTCTCCAGAAGGAATGGGTGATGTTTTGGGTCGAGAACCTTCTTCAGAAAATATTTTTGATGATCTATTGAAAAGTCAGAAGATGATTTTGCATCTATTCGCTTGTAAACGTAATGTGGTGATAGAAGCTTTACATATTAAGGAAATAATTACATTTAATGTCCAAACAGTACTGTTAATGTCCAGACAACATGAAGCAACTAAAAAGTGAACAGTATTTAAAAAAATATACTGTAGGATGATAACGACTAGGAATGCCGTTATTGAGATAATAGATAAGATTGGGATTATTTTGGCCAACATTAAGAATTCATAGGAACAACTAATTTCAACATAGAGGTTACTTTCAACAATCTAGAAAGATTACAGTAATAGAGAAACTTACCATAGTGGAAAAAAATGATTGTACAGCCAAAGTAAAAGCAAAAACAATTTCAATGCAAAGAGAAACGAAAGAGAAACAAAATTTCAGTGATATTCAAAAGATGAAAATGCTTGGACAGCAAGTGCTAGAAGAGGTAAGAAGCTCAACATCATTTGACTTCTTGATGGCAAAATGTACATATTCAAATGACCAAGTTTGGATGCTAACTAGATCAAAGGCTTTTACTCACCCCTATCATTCTTTCAAGATAGTTTGATGATATTACAATACAAAAACATAGGAGCAGGAATAGGCTCCTCAGCCCCTCAAACCTGTCCCACGTATCATCTCTTTTTTTTGTTTAGCTCAGTTTAGAGATACAGCGCAGAAACAGGCCGACCAGCAATCCTCGCACATTATCACTATCCTACCGACACTGGGGACAATTTACATTTATACCAAGCCAATTAACGAATGTGGGAAGAAACCCAAGATCTCGGAGAAAACTCATGCGGTCACGGGGAGAATGCACAAACTCCATACAGACAGCACCCATAGTCGCGGTCGAACCCGGATCTCCGGAGTTGCAAGCGCTGTAAGGCAGAAACTCTACCGTTGCGCCACCATGCTGCCCTTCTGTGGTATTTCCCCAGAGTCCCAAATTCCCATTAAAAATGCATCTACTTTGTCTTTAAATCGAGCCTCCACAACCTTTGAGTGGAGAATTCCAGCAAAATTTGCCATCTTGCGCAAGAGGTTCCTACAAACCTCATTATTAAATGACTGTGTCCAAATCTTGTAACAACGTCCCCTCATTCAAGATTCTCCCAATAGTGCAATAGACCTCAGCTATCCTCAATTTTAAATTTACTTAACTTATCATTTTACTTGCCAGAATGGTCTTACATGTTTACTCATGATAGGGAAGGAAGCCAATCAGCCCACTTAATGTATGCTGGCTCCCAACAGAGCATTTAATTAGTTGAACATCAACCTTGTGGTTCCTGGTGGCCTGGACAGAAATCCGCAAGATCATGGAGAAAATGGGAGATTTCCACATAGGCAGCACCAAAGACCAGGAATTAACTCATATTCCTAAAGTTGTGAGATAACAATATTAATTACTGTACTACTGTTTTGCCCTTTTCCCCTCTTTTACCTTTTCTCCTCCCTCTTACAAAGACATTTAGCAGAGAGACAGGCTCTTCACCCAGAGTCAATGCCAACATTGAAGCACCCATTTTATTCCTGGCATAAAACAATACATTTGCTCTGGAATCTACCACTCACCTACACCCTGGGGGTTATCTAGTGGTTACATAATATACCAATTCACACTTGTCTGGGATGTGGAAGGAAACCAGAGCACACGGGAGGAAAGCACGTGGTCATAGGGCAAACGTACTAATTCACACAGACAGGACAGGTGGACAGGATCGAATGCAGGCTGGTGAAACTACAAGGCAGCAGCTCCACTGGCTGTACCACCGTGCTGATCTCTTTCACCTTCTCTCCATTCACTTTGAGAAAAATCCATAAATTTCTATCATGCAGACATACATAACATCCTTAAAATAAACTATCTTTAAACCAAGGAATGGAACTAGAGAAACCATAATTAAATCAGCCAGAACTTACAGTCTCTGTCCCCATGGTCTCAATCAATTTTGTCGTTAGGAAAGTTGTGGCTGTTTGTTCACTCCCAACGGTACCTACAAAAATGAAAAAAAGTCATGTTAGTTAGCATCATACCCACAACAGCCATTAGTTTTCAATAATTGATTTTTAACAGTCCTCCATCTGCATCAACCACAGCTCAGTACACCATATAAGGCTCGGTTTATTATCTCAAGTGGATGCAAATTAAAAATCACATGGTATTATTCTGAAGAGCCGAGCAATTATCCCTGGTAACACAAGAAACTGCAGATGCTGGAATCTTGAGCAAAAAACAAAATGCTTGAGGAACTCAACATGTCTGTTGAGGGAACGGACAGACAATGTTTCAGTCAGAACTATTCTTCAGACACAATCGGTTTGAAAAAAGGTCTCAACCAAAGATGTCATCTGCCCATTCCCTCAACAGATGCTGACTGAGCCACCGAGTTCCTCTAGCACTTTAAATTATTCCTGGTGTATTGAATAATATTTATTTTTCAACAATATTTTTAAACTGATCTCTTACAGAAAACAAATGCTGTGTGGGATCTTGCTCGTCTAAATTGGGTTGTTGCATTTTCTGTATTACAACACTGCTCTTGTGCACCCGAAAGGGACAAACACAAAAATCACTCTCTTCCTTCAAGCACGCTACCTTAAATAGCCCTTTCCTATCATGAAATTAGTTAACCATCTTCAACTGGTTTCATTGCAAGTAGTATCAAGTGCTTCCATTAAACTTCAGAGTATTTATTTCATTATACAATTCAGAACAAAGTGGAAAATTGTGCTTAAAACAAGACTGTCTGGGTGTCAAGAAAACCACCTTTCCCTCAGCATCAGTAAAACAAAAGAGCTGCTCGATGACTTCAGGATGTGGCGTGGAGCACATAGCCTATATTAATGATGCGAAAATGGAATGGCAAGGGGTTTCAAGTTCCTCAGCATAAACATCATTAATAATTTGTCCTGGTCCAACCAAATTAACGCTACATCCTAGAAAGCGCACCAACGCCTCCACTTCCTCAGACAACAAAGGAAATTCAGCATGTCTCCAATGACCCATCAATTTCTATGGGCGCACCATGGAAAGCAGACTTTCTGGTCATATCGTAGTTTGAACTGCCCTGCACAAGATCATAATAAATTGTAGAGTCGTGAATTCAACCCAAGAATGAAGAGCATCAAAAGAGCCTCAAGAACTGGTTTGACTGGGCCCAGACTATTGCTCCAAGAACTCCTGAAACAATGTCCTGCGCTTGGATGATTGACTTTCGAACACACACAACCTTCTTTCTTTGCCCTGGTCGCACCTCCAGCTGGGATTAATTATCCCTTGATGCCCAGTGACATTATTAATAGAGCCAGAGCTATCCACAATGGAAACAGACCCTCCATGTTAGAAGGATTCTGATACCACACTTGATATTGAGTTAGCCTTTCTAATACCACCTTCAACTTTTTGTTCCACATTTGGACTGAAGCTGTAATTAAGTCTGGAGCATAGCAAAATGAAACATGTGCATCGGTCAGGAAATATTACATGACAACACTTGCTAATGACATACCAGCCATTCCTTTACTGATGATTGCGAAGATACGGATTAGGCAACAAACAGCTATATTGGAGGTCCTGGTATTTTTTTGCAGACAGAACACATCCAAGCAAATATTCAGTCTTTTAAACCAGAGTTGGGGAATCAAGAATTAGAGGACATGGGTTTAAGGTGATGGAGGAATGATTGAATAGGAAGCCGAGGTGCAACTTTTTTAAAAATACACAAAGGGTGGTTGGTCTATGAAACGAACTGCCAGAGGTAGCTTCAACATTGTTGAAGCAGGAACTATCACAAAGTTTAAAAAATATTTGGACAGCTAGTTTAGAGGGATGTGGATCAAACGCAGGCAGGTGGGACTAGTGTAGATGGGGCATGTTGGTCGGTGTGCCCAAGTTGGGCCGAAGGACCCGTTTCCATAGTGTATGACTAATTGCACTAGACAACTCAACTTACAGACTACAATCAAGATGTTATCTGGAGTTCCGCACAATACTATGTCATTTCTTTACATTGGATTTGCTTGGAATGAAGAGTTATGGAAGATGGGAAATTTATCAATTATTTCCAGGTTTGTTTCTTTGACAGTGCACTGTCCTCCTCTTACAAGCCAGTTGGATTATTTAATACTGTGGTTGAAATGAATGCCATTCTCCAGGATAAAAAATGAACACTCACCAATCTTAAACTTTTATGCTCTTAAAACACAAAAGGAAAATAAAATGCACTTTAACTGGATTTCAACAAGTGATGTCCCAAATTTATTTTCAAACCACTGTCACTTCAATTAAAGGAAAGCCTATAAACACAGACATTTCCAGCATTGTACAAATCCATTGTTCCTTAAAGATAAAAAGCAAATTTAAAAATATGCATGTTTGCCATTTAATTTTTCACAGATTGTTATCTTTTATTGAAATTGAAAATCTTGTAATCATTACTTCAAATTCAATCCGATGCCAGCGTCAGCAATGCCCGCTTGCAATGCAGAGGTTACAGAGAATAACTGCAATACATCCAATGCAATAACATTCCGGATAGTTTTTCATCACATATTCTACAATATAAACAAACTCTACTATTCCTTCATCCTATGATCGGGTGGTTTTAAGTCTGCTAATAACATCTGTTTGGTCGGAACGCAAGACAGCTTATTCCCAGGTGTTAGCAGGTAACTGAACCGTCCTCTCACCAGTTAAGTGTGTGGACCTGGCCGTCCATCTACCTCGTTGAACTACTTTTTATTGGACTATATCTTGCACTAAATATTGTAGCCTTTACCTTTATCTGCACACTGTGGAAGGCTTGATTGTAATCATGTACAATCTTTTATTTGATTGGATAGCACACAACAAAAAACCTTTCCCTGTACCTCGGTACACGTGACAATAATAAAGTAAACTAATTCCACGTTTCAAGACTGATTTTCATTGTGCATCAGTAAAGCTGAGAAGTTGTGATTTCTCAGTGTTTGAATGGGAATTCTAATTTCTATTTTATTTCATAATGGGCCCGATGATCGTACTCATAGCTACAATTCACCATCACGTTAAAATCATTGTCAAAGAAATGATAATGTAAACCAAAAAGTTACAATTAGTTTAATTTAGAGATACAGCGCGGAAATAGGCCCTTTGAGTCTGCACCGACCAGCGACCCCCACGCATTAACACTATCCTACACACATCGGGGGCAATTTACATTTATATCAAGCAAATTAACCTGTACATCTTTGGAGTGTTGGGGGGGAAACCGAAGATCTCGGAGAAAACCCTTGAACCAGAGGGAGAACGTACTAATTCCGTACAGACAGGCACCCACATCAGGATTGAATCCAGGTCTCTGGCACTGATAGCAAGTATCTTTTTTGAAAAACCCGAAGATTGCAGACAGGTAAAGTTATTCTGCGGTTAAGACATCAGAGATCCCGAGAAATTAGTTAACTGGAAGTCTTTTGCCAAGCCTCCATTTGAATAATGAATATACAGAAAGTATGTGTTGGATAGTGAATGTATTGCTATCTTGTTTATTCTTTGATAAGTATGCTGACATTTATGTAAAAAGGGCGCATTGCTTCAGGAGCAGAAATAACAGAGCACCATGTTTAGGTAATGAAGCATGGTGTTCTTATCTAGAGAAAGAATAATAGCATTTATCAGCAAATGGATTCAATTTTCAGCAATCCTAATTGGAAACTGGGAGCATGTTTCATTATGATCAGTTGTCAAAATGCTGCATGCACCAAGACAATGCAGGTGTCAAAAAGAGCTCAAAAGGTATGCACCAAATTAGCAGTTTGTCAGGTCAGTAATTTTAGAATAGATTGTTTTATTACTGAACTTTATATTCTATTATCTCTCAAATTACAAAATAGGCAATTTAGCTTGACTCCCTGATATTATCCATTAGTCCTATTCCAACTCACTTATTTTTCCTGTAATCTCTTCTCTTTCACATGTCCATTTGTATTTCATACACTTAATCATTTTCCAGATTTTTTAACTGCTCATTTAGTAAGATTGTTTGTAACATTAAAATTACAAAACTTACCATTGATGACAATCCTCTACTCATGCACAGATCTCCAATTGACCAATGATGTCATTGTTGAGTACACCTTTACAATTTTCCAATCTAGGCTTGCTTTCATGATGTCTAAAATCCCCTTTGATGTTTCTGAAGAATTATTCAAGTTAATTACCTGGTTGGAGAGAAGCAGAAACACTGCTGGTGCATCTGCAAACTACACCTATAGAAATTGTGTCCAGGTACAGCTCCTGAATGAACATGTTGGGGAACTGGAGAAGCAGCTGGATGATCCCAGGGCCATCCGGGAAAACAAGAGTTTCCTGGACAAGACCTTCAGTGAGGTTGTCACAGCAAGGATATCGGAGGGGCGAAGGTGGGTGACTGAGAAAGAGTAAACGTGGAGTGCAGGAGACCCCGGTGGCTGTACCTAATGAAAACAGGTACACCCTCTTTGGAGCTGTAGGGGCAGACAACACTTCCAGTTGAAGGGGAGTAAGAGGCGACCGTGGCCGACAAGGGAAGTCAAGGACAGTATAAAAATAAAAGAGAAGTATAACATAGCAAAGATGAGTGGGAAGCCAGAGGGTAGGGAAACTTTTAAAGAGCAACAGAAGATAACTAAAAAGGCAATACGGGGAGAAAAGATGAGGTGCGAAGGTAAGCTAGCCAAGAATATAAAGGAGGATAGTAAAAGCTTCTTTAGATATGAAAAAAAAGTTAAGACAAATGTGGGTCCCTTGATGACAGAAACAGGTAAATTTATTATGGGGAACAAGAAAATGGCAGACGAGTTGAACAGGTACTTTGGATCTGTCTTCACTAAGGAAGATACAAACAATTTCCCAGATGTGCTAGTGGCCAGAGGACCTAGGGTGACAGAGGAACTGAAGTTAAGTTACACGAGGCAGGAAATGGTGTTGGGTAGACTGATGGACTGAAGACTGATAAATCCCCAGGGTCTGATGGTCTGCATCCCAGGGTACATTGGTGATCATTTTACAATATTCTATAGATTAAGGATCAGTTCCTGTGGATTGGAGGGAAGCTAATGTTATCCCACTATGTAAGAAAGGAGGGAGAGAGAAAACAGGGAATTATAGAGCAGTTAGCCTGACATCGGTGATGGGAGAAGATGTTAGAGTGAATTATAAAAGATGAAATAGCGGCACATTTAGATAGCAGTAACAGGATCGGTCCGAGTCTTTGAAAGAAGATCGGTCTAGAACTTTTTGAGGATGTAACTAAGAAAATGGACAAGGGAGAGCCAGTGGATGTAGTGTACCTGGACTTTCAGAAAGCCTTTATCAAAGGTCCCACATAGGAGATTAGTGGGCAAAATTAGAGCACATGGTATTGGGGGTAGGGTACTGACGGATAGAATATTGGTTGGCAGACAGGAAACAAAGAATAGGAATTAACGGGTCCCTTTCAGAATGGCAGGCAGTGACTAGTGGGGAACTGTGGGAAGTCGTGAAAGCAGATGCAATAGCAATGTTTGAGGGTTTTAGGCAAACAGGCAGAGGGGCATAAAACAGGTAGACAAATGTGCAGCTTAAACTGGTATCATGGTTGGCGCAGACATCAAGATTGAAAATGCTGTCCCTGTGCTGTACTGCTCCATGTTCTAGATCACCAAACTAACAAAAGCCCAATGCTCTTTTTCACCAGCATCTATTTGGATGTTTATTAGAACAGGAGCTTCCACTCTTTTGAAAGAAGAACTTGCAATTGTTTTTATTTATAAAGAGTCAGAAGATACATAGTTAAACTGTGAACTGGCACAAGGCTACGTATATAGGTCAAATACCACTGCATTTCCAAAGTCAGTTAAAGGTCAAAACCCTTCTTCAGACCCGAAACATTTCAACGCAAAACATCACCCATTCCTCCCCAATGAGGCAGAGATTTACTTGCACCTCCTCTAACCTCATCTATTGCATCTGCTGTTCCCGACGTGGGCTCCTGAACATTGCCGAGACACAGTGTGGACTCGTCAACTGTTTCGCTGAACACTTGCAAGAACTCCAAGGACTACTGGATCTCCCTGGTGAAAACCTACGTGGATTTTCTCCAAGATCTTCGGTTTCCTCCCACATTCCAAAGATGTACAGGGGTGCAGGTTAATTAGCTTGGTAAATATAAAAATTGTCCTTTAGTGGGATAGTGTTAATATGCGGAGATCGCTGGTCGGCGCGGACCCGGTGGGCCAAATAGCCTGTTTCCATGCTGTATCTCTAAACTAAACCTACTGACCTTTCTATCCTGGGCCGAAAATTGAAGGAACAGTACCTCATATGTCATTCGTGTAGCTTATAACTCAGCTGTATGAACCATGGATTCTCTAATCTTAGGTACATTTTACGTAACTTCTACAAACACCTCCATCCCTCCAATAAAAGTCCAAGATTAGGAGAGATTTACCCATTTCGTATTTTTGCCCATCCGTCATCCGGTTCTAAACCATTTAATTTCTAAGGTTATGTTATGTTGCACCATATGCTTGTAAAAAGTTGATAAAAGGAGACCAAGTCTTTAAGAATTGGTCTACTTTGCCTAGTAGGAGGAATCTCATTTCTTCAAGATGTAGCGTTTCCGACATATTTGAAATCCACATTTTGAATGTTGGCGTGGTTGAGTTTTTCCAAAATTTGAGTATACGTTTTTGGAAGCTTCTTGGAATATAGTTAGTTTACTTCCCTCTTCCATTGATCCAAAGATAATCAGTTCTGTATTGGGGTTCAATTTTGTGTTAAATAGTTTTGTAAAAATTCCAAACATTTCATTCCAAAATGTATGCAGTTTTGTACAAGAGACAAAGGAATGTGCTATAGCGGCATTTTGAGTTAGACATTTGTCACAGATGGGGGAAACATTTGAAAATATTTTATTCAGTCTAGTTTTCGAATAATATAATCTATGCAAAATTTTAAATTGAATTAGGTTATGTGTTACATTAATTGAACATTTATTTACATACAATAGATTTTTTCCCATCTATCGTTCGGAATTTTTATCAATAACTCTTGTTCCCAGTCCCTTCTAATTGCCTCTGTCGTTGGTGTTTCTATATTTAGAATTATATTATATATGATATAAAATTGCTTGATTCTGCCTTTCTATTCATTCCTTCCTCTAATAAATCTGGGGTTAGAGTTTGATATTCTTGTATATATTTTTTCAAATAATCTTGAATTTGAAGCTATTTGAAATATTGATTACTTTTCAAATTATATTTTAGTTGTCATTGTTGGAATGATAAAAGTTTTCCCATTTCATACATATCTCCCATCATTTTAATTCCTATTCTTTCCCAATGGATAAACATTTTATCAATAATAGATGGTTTGAATGAGGAATTATTAGCTATTGGAGAAAGAAGCAATAATTTTCTTCATTTTAAAGTTAATTTTATTTGTTTCCAAATTCGTATTATATTGTGAATAATTGGATTCTTCTTATATATTATATTGTTCAGTTTCATCGGGGAAAGAAGGATCGCTCCTACATTATAAGGGGAACAATCCTCTTTCTCCATTCTTATCCAATCTACCTGTTGGGCAGAACTGTCCAACCAGTAGATTATATTTTTAATATTCACTGCCCAATAGTAATACAATAAGTTAGGGAGTGTCAGTCCCCCTGATTCTTTAGATTTACACAAGTGTTTTCTTTGAATTCTGTGTGATTTATAAGATTTTATGTCAATCGTAACTAAATATAATCCTAGGACATTGGGACTAAATAACAAAACAAAATTCATAAAACTATTCTCCTGTCTCAAAGCCATTTGCCATAACTTTTGATCGCTTCTGCCTGGGTATTCCTTAAAATTGATCATGAATTCAGCAACAAAAAAAAACTGTTGTCTTGCATTGTCTCAAAGTCCCATTGTTTTTTGGGATTGTATCAACGTCATGCATAAAGCTGATTTTAGACTAACCACATCAATTACAGATACACAATTCTTAAAGCTGATACAAGAGATGATTGGCTGCGCAACATAAATAATTCTAGATCAAACAAATCCTAGAATGAAGGTATTTAGTAGACCTATATCACAGGAAGCAAAAGATTAAAATCAATTTCAAAACAATCAAAATTATTTAATGCCATGGACCATGTCCTTGCTGAGTGTTTCACCATGATTAATGATTAACCAAATGAACGTTGGTTGCAGTGCACAGATTTACAGAACAGCTATCATTTTTTAAACTATATTTGTTAAGTGGATTGTGTGCTCCAGATTATTTCATTCTATCAACATCGATGTTCACATTTCTTTTAATAGAAATGTTAACTTGCTGAGTGCTGAGCACTTGAATATATGCACATGGATATCTAAATTAGGAGTACGGTAAAATACTTGGATTGCCAAATCCAAGTTAGATGCTCATTCAACAATATCTAAATATTGAACAGAAGTTCAAGAAAAAAAATGTTAGCAACTTGCTCTACCACAATAGTGTCATGTAAATGTAAATGGTTGGTGTTATTTTCTGTAGTAGAATCCATATGTCACTGGCCACACCTTTGAGGCAGGTTACCTTTAACTGTTTAATTGTACCCTTTAGGTGTCTAATTGTACAAAAATGGATTGTATATGCAAAGGTTAATTGTTGTTTGTGAACTTGAAAGATCAGAACCTATTACTTGCATCATTCAGAATGTCAATGAAGATGCATCAGCATTGTAGAAACTCTCATCTGTGGAAGTTGGGGCCAAACTAGAGATTTGCACATGACGATAGTCTGGCACAGCGAAAGAACAGCTGTGCTACTCTTTCATACCTGCTCCTACTATGCCTATAACAACTCCAATGGAGTGTCAATTTGGTGTATTAAAATGTTACTAATTTTAGATCATTATTATAATGTTTCTACTTCTAAAAAACTTCATTTTCTCTGCTGATCGACATTCCAGTAAGTAAGATTACTTACTGGATCATGTAATCCAGTAGATCACAAGTAATGATGAACAGTTACATTTCCAAGGTAATGTTTTAAAATAAAATCGGCGTGCAAAACCTCTATTGGTACTAAGATTTCTAATATTTAAAATACTGTCTTATTCTACGCAATTACGATTAAACACGAATTTAAATATTTATTTTCCCTCATAAACTGATGCTCCAAACATCCTGCATTATAACAATTCGGCTACTCTGCTTAAATGCATCATAAATGTAACGTTGTTTCTTGCAGAACGAGTATCCAACGCAATCTGCAAAATATCGAACGACCAGGAATGTTTGCACTGCTTTCGTTTTGCGTCTACTATTCACAACCGCCAATTGCAGCAATACAACGCACTCTCAGATTAAGATCCTCCACTAATTATAAAAGTAGTGTGCACACTTACATTTATGCAAGCAAACAAATAAATGTAGCATCGATCAGTTTTAAACTCATCGAACAATCGGTTTCGGTGAAATTGCTCAACTTTAACCACTTCAAACGTTATTCTCCAAAATGGTTTAACTGCAATGCCCAACCCGCAGACTCAATCTTTGGACTCAAGCAGGCGTAGCTAGGAATCGCAGGACGTGTCAGATCCCCGATTCCAGAACAACGTGTCCTACACGTGTAAACAGAACGTGAGCGACGTGGCCAGCTTGAATCGTTGGGTACATACTAAACTCTTCAAAGTTGCTATCGTCGGAACATTCCAGGCATGGGAGGGATATTTAAACATTAAGATGTCGCTGTTTTTTGTGTGCATTTTGTTCGATTAGCTCCTAATTCTCTAAACCTCACGCAACTTTCCAGCAGTCAAAGGTACGGCTCAAAAACTAGGTAGTGATTTTTGATTGGCCATCATGCACATTTTCCCAAGCGGTTGCAAGATCGCCGATTCGCCTGCGATCAAGTTGCGAAGAACGTACTACACGTAACGAATAGAACAAGGAGGATATCCCCTCCCCGTCCTGTCAGTAGGTCGTGACTCGTGTACATTGAACAGCAGACTGCAAATACACCGAGTCCCACAAACCTGAGAGTAATCTTGCCACTTATACACCTATCGCTTACTGCAGAGTTGTTGAAAGTAATTTCGGCCAAATGGTATAGAACAGTAGGCCCTTTGGTGCAGATGTCTGTGCCGACCATGGTGCCAGTTTAAACTAATCCAAACACATCAAACTTACCTCGCAAATCTATTTTCACCCCCCCCCCCCCCCCCCCAATATAGCAACCAACCACTACTGTGCCCTCTCCAAATCCCACGTCCTTCCTGTCACCCGACAACTAGAACTGTAGGCAATACGCCAAATGTGGCCCAGGTATATGTGCCTGTAATCTTTTATTTTGTACCTGTACCTCAACATACTCCTGCATATGACAATAAACGCAAACTCTGTTTTCAACGCCAACCATGATAACAATTAAGCTCATCTCTAAACTCTTGGATTTTGACCATGGAATTTCCGGGTGAACTGAGATGATAGCAGAGTCTCTATCAAGAGTCTAGTGTCAGACACAAGGTGCAATGTGGCCTGCAAAAAAAGAACCCTGATGGTGTTGGCCACACCGTTGTTACACAAGAAATTGAATGCTTTAGAAACATAGAAAGTAGGTGCAGGAGTCGGCCATTCGTGCCAGCACCGCCGTTCAATATGATTATGGCTGTTCATCCAAATTCAGTACTACGTTCCTGCTTTTTTCCCCCATATCCCTTGATTCCGTCAGCCCCAAGAGCTAAATCTAACTCTCTTTTTAAAACATCTAGTGAATTGCCTTCACTGCCTTCTGTGGCGGAGAATTCCACTGATTCACAACTCTGCGTGAATTTTTTTTCCTCATCCCAGTCCTAAATGGCCTACCCATCTGCTGCAGCTGACGGGGACATTGCCGTGTTTATGGCCCTGTGTATCCGCTGCCCGGAGCCGCGGCCCCGCTCCAGCAGGCGGTGCCGACCCACAGCCCATCACAGTGCGGCCGCACACGGGAAAACGGTGCGGAGGGCGGCCAAGGGAGGACAGCGCTGACCCCGGGAGGCGAGTGCAGGCTGTCCCGATGGATTCGCTCCTTCGGCTGCTTACACTTCGGGTTCAGAGCGCTCAGTCACCCTCCAGCCCCGGGCCGTTTTGAGCCGGGACTTGCCCTCAATCCGCCGGCACGCTGCTCTTTCGCAAGCCAGTGATCAGAAGGGATTTTCTCTCACGGTTGCCACTATGTCCACAATACAGGAGCCACTATGTCCACTATACAGGGGAAATGGTGTGATAACTATAAAAGCACTGAAGTATCACAAGCAGGGATATAATGTTAGTGGACAGTATTGCCATAGAGGGAGTACAGAGAAGGTTCACCAGACTGATTCCTGCGATGGCAGGACTTCCATATGAAGGAAAGACTGGATAGACATGGCTTGTACTCGCTGGAATTTAGAAGATTGAGGGGGGGATCTCATAGAGACTTACAAAATTCTTAGGGGGTTGGACAGGCTAGATGCAGGAAGATTGTTCCCGATGTTGGGGAAGTCCTGTGCAAGGGGTCACGGTCTGAGGATAAGGGGGGGGGGGGGTGGGGGGGGGGGGGGGGGGGGGGGGGGAAGTCTTTTAGGACCGAGATGAGGAAATCATTTTTCACACCAGAGTGGTGAATCTGTGGAATTCTCTGCCACAGAAGGTAGTTGAGGCTAGTTCGTTGGCTATATTTACGATGGAGTTAGATGTGGCCCTTGTGGCTAAAGGGATCAGGGGGTATGGAGAGAAGGCAGGTACAGGATACCGAGTTGGATGATCAGCCATGATATTGAATGGCAGTGCAGGCTCGAAGGGCCGAATGGCCTACTCCTGCACCTATTTTCTATGTTTCTATATTTCTATGTTTACTGCATATCTAACAGTGAGGAGCTTTGTGCTAGTGAGAATGATTGCAGCTGCGAAAGAGGAAGAATACCATGACAATGAGTGGGGCCTACAAATG